>CM056054.1:235637402-236299902 GCA_029574335.1 Rana kukunoris
GGAAGAGAGGGAGGGAAAGGGGGAGGGGGAGAGGGAGGGAGAGAGAGAGAGAGAGAGAGAGAGAGAGAGGGAGGGGGGAGAGAGAGACAAGGGGAGGGAGGGGGAGAGAGGGGGAGGGAGGAGAGAGAGAGGGGGAGAGAGGGGGGAGAGACATGTTTGTTATACACACAGGCTGTGCTTTCTACTTTGCAGTGCCTTACACAGTTGTGCATCATTGCTCATTAAAAACAACGCACTCCCTGGGTGGCTGAGATTTTATCTCAATGGTTTCCTAACACAGAATTCCAAGCTTAGGGGACCCTGGGGTCTACTTTGAGTATATTACTCCTAATATAGAGTTAATAAACTGAGAGGGACAATACACAATACCTGTTTTTTACTTATATCTACACATTTCTGTGACACTTGTATTGAAGTGTGTTTATGGCTTTAAAAATACACTCAGGAGCAGAGAATTGCCAGTGGGAGGTGTGAGCAGCAGCAGGGCAGGACAGGGCAGACACAACCTGTGTACTTTGATTAAAATATTTTGGACATGTGTACTATGCCCAGTATCCTCAACTAGTTAAAAAAATTTTTTTTTTAACTAGTTGAGGATACTGGGCATTGTACACATGTCCAAAAAAAAATGACCAACTATATATAGAAACAAGGGGCTTTAAAAGATGAGCACACATTGATAAGATTATGAAGTGTTTTTTTCTTCTTTTCGTTCATGGTGATTGCAGGATCTATGTTAACCACTTAAGACCCGGACCAATACGCTGGCAAATGACCCAAGGGGTTTTTGCGATTCGGCACTGCGTCGCTTTAACAGACAATTGCGCGGTCGTGCGACGTGGCTCCCAAACAAAATTCGCGTCCTTTTTTTCCCACAAATAGAGCTTTCTTTTGGTGGTATTTGATCGCCTCTGCGATTTTTATTTTTTGCGCTATATACAAAAATAGAGCGACATTTTTGAAAAAAAATCAATATTTTTTACTTTTTGTTATAATAAAAAAACAATAAACTAAATTTTAGTCAAACATTTAGGCCAAAATTTATTTAGCCACATGTCTTTAGTAAAAAAAAATCGCATTAAAAAAAAATTAGCTACCTAGCGGGAACAGCGACACTAATACAGCGATCAGAAAAATGATCGCTTAGTGACGCTGGCAATAGGGAGTGAAAGGGTTAACTAGGGCAGTGATCAGGGGGTTAAAACTTTATTGGGGGGGTGGGGGGGGCTACCCTGACACTACTGACTGTCTGACTGTCACACTGTCTGTCACACTGACACTAAATACAGTAATCATACATGATTACTGCATTCAGTGACACTGTGACAGGGGGGAGGGGGGGGGGGGGGGCGATCGCGGGGGTTTAAATGTGTGTGTGTAGTGTAGTGTTAGTGCAGACTTACTTGTTCTGTAGTGATCTCTCCTCAGCGGCGCTTGAAACAAACGCCGAGGGAGAGATCACGTCGCTTCCTCCTTCCTGTGTTTACACAGGAGGAGGAAGTGACAGGTCAGGCGGGCGCGCGCATTGGCTGGGAGCGATCCGGAGGGGGCGGATGAAAACGGATAGCCGCCCCCACTTGTCGGATCGCTCCTGCAGCCGCGCGGACCGCCGCATGTACGGGGGGGGGGTCCGATCGGACCCCCGATCCCCCCCAAGGCACCAACGTATATATACGTTGATGTGCCTGTCGGTGCCATTCTGCCGACGTAAATGTACATGCGGCGGTCCTTAAGTGGTTAAGCAATGATCAGATGGTTTTACATTGTATACATAGATCCTGCAATCACCATGAACGAAAAGAAAAAAAACAATCAATACAAATGATTTCACTAACCTGCAAGTGACAGCTTGCAGACTATTTTCTCTTTCCTGCACCTAGGAGGGCCAGTCACTGCTCACATCCACGCCGCATGGATCACTCCTCACATTCGCGCGGAAAGAAGTTGACGTCATCTGACGCGACGTCAGCTCCCTGCCTGCGCCTGCACGTATGGCTCAAGCTGTACTCTGCCCACGGCCCGCCCCCCGCCCCCTCCCTACTAGCTGCTGACCGGCCCAGCCACTCACTATACAGGAAGAGACGTTGCGCCCGGTGACCATCCACTACAATGCTGTTTGTTGCTAGCGATCTGCCCGGGGGCCGGATTAAAAGGTCCGCCGGGCCGTATACGGCCCGCGGGCCGTAGTTTGCCCAGCGCTGATCTAGACCATAGTAGTTACATTGATTAAATACAGATTTAGATCTTTATTTATTTACATGAATTTGTGGAATTTCTTTATATTCTTTACATTTTTATTTTTCATTTCACATCCTATTTTTTTTGTTTTGTTTTATCCTTCATTTCTCGTTCCTTTCTTTTATATATAAATATATGGCCCCGGTCAGTGGGCAGCCAAATCCTCCGGGGCTGAAGTGGTTAATGGGGGAAAAGGGAGTAGCCGCTCCAGGTGGGATCCCAGATGAACATCCTCCGTTGCAGAGAACTCAGGTGCAGGCAATGTACTTAGCAAAGCAGGAACAAAGATTGTCTCTGGACAGCAGCACTCTGAACAAATTTTAGCCTTTTATTAAAAGAAGGACAGCAAAATAAAATAAAACCATACTGACGCGTTTCGCACTAAAACTAGTTCTTAGTCATGACTAAGCAAAAGTTTCAGTGCGAAGCGCGTCAGTGGTCGGGTTTTATTTTATTTTGCTGTGACTTGTAGTGCTGTCCTTCTTTTAATAAAAGGCTAAAATTTGTTTAGAGTGCGGCTGTCCAGAGACAATATTTGTTCCTGCTTTGCTGAAGTGGTTAATGGGAAGACGCACAGTGAAACAAGGAGGTGGTTGGAAACAGAACCTGTGGGGAGATCTCAGGATTGGTTTATGGAAAATGAGGTACAAGAGACCAAATTGGAGGGCTGTCTTAATGAGAGGGCACACCTGGGCACTGTCCAGGGGCCCCAGCTGCAGGGGGGGCCCTGCACTTACCCCAAAGCAGCTGGTCCTTGAGCCCACTCTGCCTGAAATTGGGGGGCCCATGATGGCACTGACAGTGATAGATACACAGGGGAGGCAGTCTGTCTCCTACTTACTTGATGTCCGTTTGCACTGTCATCATTGTAGGGGCCCCAGAGCATTACTTTGCCCAGGGGCCCATTAAGACAGCCCTGCCAGAATGTATTTCTTGGTGGGATTGACACCTTAACCACTTGAGACCTGCACTATTGACAAAAGACGTCCACAGCTCGGCTCTCAAGTGCCAAGTTGACATCTTTGGACGTCATTTAAAGTGCATCACCCCCCCTCCCCCCACACAGTAAGAACACACCCAGGATACACACTTAACCCCTTCCTCACCCCCTAGTGTTAACCCCTTTCCTGGCAGTCACATTTATACAGTAATTAGTGCATGTTGGATTTTAGAGGCAGATTAGTCCTCAATATTTATGTAAAAAAAAAAAAAACATATTTAACCACTTAAGCCACGGACCATTATGCAGCTAAAGGGCCTGGCCCCTTTTTGGGATTCGGCACTGCGTCGTTTTAACTGACAATTGCGCGGTCGTGTGACGTGGCTCCCAAACAAAATTGGCGTCCTTTTTTTCCCCACAAATAGAGCTTTCTTTTGGTGGCATTTGATCACCTCTGCGTTTTTTTTTTTTTTTTTTGTTTTTTTTTTGCGCTATAAACAAAAATAGAGCGACAATTTTGAAAAAAATTCTATATTTTTTACTTATTGCTGTAATAAATATCCCACAAAAAAAGATATAAAAAAAAGTTTAGGCCGATACGTATTCTTCTTCCTACTTTTGGCAATAAGCGCTTATCGATTGGTTTGCGCAAAATGTATAGCGTTTACAAAATAGGGGATAGTTTTATGGCATTTTTATTAATATTTTTTTTATCAATATTTATAATATAATTTAAATAATAAATAATAATACATTTTTTTTTTTTTTTTTTACTACTAATTGTGGTGATCAGCTTTTTTTTTTTTTTTTTTGTGGCTGCGACATTATGGCGGACACATCGGACACTTTTTTGGGACCATTTTCACAGCGAAAAGTGCTATAAACATGCACTAATTACTGTAAAAAAATGACAATGGCAGTGAAGGGGTTAACCACTAGGGGGCGCTACTGGAGTGATTTTTACTGTAGGGGGGCGTGGCTGGAAGTGTGACATCACCGATCGTCGTTCCCTATGACAGGGAACAGACGATCAGTGACACAAGCCACAGAGAAGAATGGAGAACGTTTGTTTCCACTCACCTCTCCTCGTTCTTCAGCTCCTGTGACCCGATCGCGGGGACACCGGCGGCGAACGGGTCCGCGGCAGACTCGCGACCCACTGCTGGGTTTTTTAAGGGGACGTACATGTACGCCCTTGTGCCCAGCCTTGCCATTTTGTCAAAGTATATCGTCATGCGGCGGTCCTTAAGTGGTTGAAGGGGTTGTAAAGGTACAATATAGAAGGATTTAAATGTTGGTTGACCAGTAATAATAATTTATAAATATAATTATTACTAGTGTCATACAACATTAGAATTCTACTATAGCTTGTAGGAGGAGCATTTGACCGGAAATGTATGAATCATGATCGCGGCGCCGTACAGTTCAGCTGCTCCGTCCAATCTTCTTAGAACATCCGACAGACACCATGAGCCTTCAATGACAGATCCGTCCTTAATTCATTTGGATTTTCGAACAAATGCATTTTTTAACAAAATAAAGTTAATAAAAACGAATTTCGAGAGTAACTAAATAAATTTCGAAAACAAAATATTTCAGTGTGCACATGTCTAGAGCGCAAGGGGCCAGATTCAGGTAGAATTAGATTCCCGCAGAGTATCAGAGATACTCTACGCCGCCGTACTTTACCTGGCTCTACGAGGAATTCAGAGAGATTTTGGCCCGTAAGGTACGGCGGCGTAGTGTATTTCTCCCGGCGGAATCAAACTACGCGATTAGGGGGCATGAGGCATTTAAATTAGGTGCGTTCCCGCGGCGATCGAACTGCGCATGCTCCGTTCAGAAATTTCCCGCCGTGCATTGCGCGAAATCACGTCGTTACGTCATTTTTTTTTTTTTTGAGTAGCGTCGTTTACGGACATTCCTATTCCCGGACGACTTACGCAAAAAAAATAAAAAATTGAAAGTTGACGTGGGAACGACGGCCATACTTAACATGGGCCGCGTAACGTTAGACCAGCTAATAGCTGGTTTAACTTTACGTAGCAAAAAAATTACGTACGCGATTGCGAACGGCGCTCGTAACTTCGTGGATCGCCGGAAAAAGCTCATTTGCATACCCCGACGCTGAAAACGACGCAAACTCCACCCAGCGGCCGCAAAAAGATTGCAGCGTAGATCCGAAGGCGTACGAAGACGTAAGCCTGTCAGATCGAAGCCCAATGCCGCTGTATCATGGTTTGAGGATTCAAACTAGTGATACGGCGCGCGTAATTTAGACAGGACTTAGACAGGACTTACGGCTCTCTGAATCTGGCCCAAGGTCTCTAATGCCGCGTACACACGATCAAATTTGTCCGCTGAAAACGGTCCGATGGACCGTTTCAGCAGACAAATCCGATCGTGTGTACGGGCTAGCGGACAGGTTTGTCCATCGGACAAATTTCAAAGCATGCTTTGAAATTTGTCCGCTACAAACCTGTCCGTCGGATATGTCCGCTGGTTAGTACGGCAAACCAGCGGACATATCTTCCCGCACATGCGTCGTATCCTGTGAATGGATCCGACGCATGCGCGCGGAAGTGTTTACTTCCTGGTGCGTGACGTAGCGGTGACATGGCGGCGTCAACGTCACCGCCGCGTCACCACGCTGTCTGCCGGCGGGGATTTTGATCCGATGGTGTGTACACGCCATCGGACCGAAATCCGATGAGACATGTCCGCTCTAAACTGTCCGTCGGACAAGTTTGAACGGACATATCTCATCGTGTGTACGAGGCCTCACATCCACCAGCTCTGTGATGTCATCATAGAGGAGGGGAAGAGGACTCCATTCCCAAGATGGTTAAGGCAGTGCTGGAAAATAATGGTGGCCACACAAAATATTGACACTTTGGGCCCAATTTTTGACATTTTCACTAAGGGGTGTACTCACTTTTGTTGCCAGTGGTTTAGACATTAAAGTAGTTGTAAACCCCTTTAAACCACTTTAACCTACAGGTAAGCCTAGATTAAGGATTACCTGTAGGTGCAACAAATATCTCCCAAACCTAAACCTAAAAGGTTTAGGAGATATTTGCCGAAATGACAGGCGCGGATGTCTATGGCGCGACAACGGCGCACTGAAAGTGCAGTTTTTGTCATTTTGCGCATGTGCTGGAGTGACGTCATCACCGCTCCGGCCAATCACAGCACCGGAGCGGTGAAAACAGAAAATAGCGACGAGGGGACATGGCAGCGGTGGTGGACAGGACCGAGGCGTACTTCAGGGGCTTCATTCTCAGGTAAGTGCCACATAATGAGCTAGTATGCTGTGCATACTAGCTCATTATGCCTTTCTCTTGCAGGTGTATTAAAAAAAAAATTAAAATCACAGAGGGTTTACTTCCGCTTTAATAGCTGTGTGTTGAGTTATTTTGAGGGGACAGCAAATTTACACAACTTATACAAGCTGTACACTCACTACACAACATTGTAGCAAACAGGGCTCAAGTCCTGCGGGAACGCGTGGGAACGGAGTCCCTGCACTTTTTTCACAGCAGGAACTCAGTTCTCTTTTGCAGGACGAGAGCAGCCGAGCCGCCCGAGCCAATCCTTTACTAAGCGGCGATGCCCAGCTCGAGTCACTGTCAGGGGTAACTTGCTTCTTTCTAAATCCTGTGATAACTCGCGGCCGACCTCCGCAATGTCCCCTGGGAACAATGACAAAAGCTCCCAGGAGACACTACCCGATGAATCCATATACAGGAGGCGGCCAGTAACATTAAGGCTCCATTCACACCTAGGCGTTTTAACGCCTGAAGCCCGACGCCGCAGCAGCCCCTAATACGCTGGAGGGGCGATTTTACATTGCCCTCTATGGAGATGGTTCACATCTCCACGCCGAACGCCAAAACGCCGAACGCCTGAAGCTCAAAACAAGTCCCAGACCCTTTTTTCAGGCGGCTTCGGCGTTCGGCATAGGAGATGTAGACCTGGGGGCTAAATGGGGGTTAAAATCGCGGCGTTGTTTCGCCGCAAATCGCGGTACAAAACGCCACAATTTCTCGCCGCAATTCGCGGGACAAAATGCTGCGATTAGGTGTGAATGCAGCCAAAGGATTACTAAGGTACAGTGGATCGAAAAAACAAACATGCGGTTTAGTAATCATGGGCTAGATTCACGTAGCTGCCGTAATTTTGTGCGGGCGTAGCGTATCTTGTTTACGCTACGCCAACGTAAATTAGCGAGGCAAATGCTGTATTCACCAAGCTAAGTTACGGCGGCGTAGCGTAAATGGGCCGGCGTAAGCCCGGGTAATTCAAATGTGGCTGAGGTGGGCATGTTTTATATAAATGTGTTGTGACCCCACGTTTTTGATGCTTTTTTTTTTAACTGCGCATGCGCGGTCCGTGGACGTATCCCAGTGCGCATGCTCCAAGTTACGACGCTAAGATGCATTGGTTTTCGATGTGAACGTAATTGACGTAAACCCCAATTCACGGACGAGTTACGCAAACGACGTAAAATGTGAAAAATTCGACGCGGTCCCGACGTCCATACTTAACATAGGATGCGCCATCTTTTTGGTGCTTTATCTTTACGCCTTACGTAAACGGCGTAACTTTACTGCGTCGGCCGGGCGTACGTTCGTGAATAGGCGTATCGCGCTGATTTATATATTCTAGGCGTAAATCAGCGGGAACGCCCCTAGCGGCCAGCGTAAACATGCAGTTAAGATACGCCGGCGTAGGAGACTTACGCTGGTCTTATCTTAACAATATTTAAGCGTATCTCAGTTTGAGAATACGCTTAAAGATACGACGGCGCAGATTCTGAGTTACAACAGCGGGCCAGATTCTCAGCGGCGTTACGACGGAGTATCTCAGATACCCCGTCGCATCGCTGTTTTTTTTGTCTCGTATCTATGCGAGTGATGCTTAGCATCACTTTTGCATAGATACGCTTCTACATCCGACTAGTGTAAAACCATTACACTTGCGGATCGTAGGTGTAATGACAACTCTAGGTGGCCTTTACGTTGTTTTCGCATTTGCATATGCAAATGAGGTAGTACGCCGATTCTCTTTTTTTTTTTTTATATTTAATCCTTCTTTATTTAGGAAATATTAATTTTACAACATAAGTTACTTAACAATTGCATTAGAATCAACAAAATAAAACAAAACATTCACTTATTATCTCATAGTCCTTTGTACTTATTTAAACCTCAGGCTTATATTTAGAGATAACAGGGTATACGTAGATGCGGGTAGTTATTTACGTCCTGGGTTAACCTAATGATAATACCCTGTATTATCTCCTATAGTTCCTGTTCCAGACTTAGATTCTCAAACTATTTATTTCTCTTATATTACCATATCTC
This sequence comes from Rana kukunoris, assembly GCA_029574335.1. Taxonomy (NCBI): domain Eukaryota; kingdom Metazoa; phylum Chordata; class Amphibia; order Anura; family Ranidae; genus Rana; species Rana kukunoris. Next base: position 235,645,947 of record CM056054.1, read on the forward strand.
CTTTTCCTTTCCTTCCTCTTTTTTCTCTCTTCCCTCCCTTCCCCTCCCTTTCCTTCCCCCCCCAAAAAAAAAAAAAAAAACCCTCCCCCCCCACCAACCCCACCAATTCTCTCTCTCCTCTCCCCTCCCCCAGGTCCGCCAATCCCTTGGGGCCTCCCTCATTCCCATTCCATCACTCCCCTCCCATCAAACTCCTCCCTTCTTCTGAGTGCATGAATGCATTCCATGCTCCCCAGGTCAAGTTATATTGTTCCTTTCTGTCTTGGGCTGATAGAACCACATCCTCTATTGCACAGATATTCCTCACCCTATAGAGCCAATCGGTTATCCTAGGGGGATTATTTTTTCTCCAGTTTTGAGTTATCCCAGCTTTAGCTTCGTTAATCATATGGCATATGATTGATTTCTTATATGTTTTTATTGGGATCTGTGTTAGATGCAGCAGACAGAAAGCTGGGTCGTCCTGCAGTTGATATGTTGTAAATTTTTGGGTTATCCTTAGTACTTCCTCCCAGTATTTCCTAATCCTTGGACATGTCCAAAATAAATGATATATAGTTCCCCTATCTTCCCTGCATCTCCAGCAGATATCTAGGGTTCCCGGAAATGCCCTACTCAATTTCTCTGGTGTGTAGTACCATCTATTTAATATTTTATAGTTTAATTCTTGGAGCCTAGTGCTTATTGATGTTTTCAAGGTTAAATTAATTATTTTCTGTTGCTGGATCTGTGAAAAATTCCTCTCCATATCTCTGGCCCATTCTCTTATAGATGGTATCTCCTGGCCTTCTAAAGATGTTATTCCTAACCTATACAACCTAGATAATAATTTATCCGGGGGTTCCTGGTTTTCACAGTATCTTTCAAATTGTGTTAGTTCCCTTTTATATCTACTTGTTGATCCCAAAGAGTTCAGGAAGTGGCACAACTGTACCGCTTGCCAATTTTTAATCCCGTATTTTCCTTCCTGGATTACCAATAAGGGTACAGTTGGCCACCTATCCTGTTCTAAAAAATGTGATATCTGTGTAAGGCCCCTCTCTCTAAGACTCCTATATGCTCCTTTCTCCATACCTGGTGGGAAACCGGGGTTTCCTAATACTGGATATAATGGGGAGAAGCTTGAGGTATGTTTTCCTAACTGGCATATTTTGTGGCCTATTGCTAACGTCGTCCCTATAATTGGATGGTTTTTTAACTGTTTCGGCAGTGTTTGATAGCACCATATTGCTCTTTGCAGTGGGACTTGGCTAATTTCTTGCTCTAGATCTACCCATAGTTTTGTTCCTATCCTCCTGCCCCATTCTATAATCCTTCCCATATGAATCGCTTGATAGTATTTGGTTACATCTGGTATTGCTAAACCCCCATTACTCTTGGGTAGGTACATCCTACTCCTACTAATCCTAGGTTTTTTCTTAGCCCAAATAAACTTAAAAAGGAGCCTATTTATTTGAAGTAAAAAGGCCGGGGGATCTTAATTGGTATTGTTTGAAGGAGATATAGTATTCTGGGAAGTATACTCATCTTAATAGCATTACATCTCCCAAACCAAGAGTGAAATCCCCTCTGCCATCTCTTCACATTATCTTTGATTATGTTCATCAATGGAGGGAAATTTGCTTCAAAAGTATTACCAAGTTTTGGTGGGATATAAATCCCCAGATATTTCAGGGCTGTCTTAACCCACTTAAACTTAAAATTAGGTTCCAAGGTTTGTTGTAGGCCCCTCGGTAGTTCCACACTCATAGCTTCTGATTTCTCATAGTTAATTTTTAAGTTGGCTAATTTCCCATATTCCTCTATTTCTCTCATCAAATTCTGTAGTGACTCCCGGGGGTGAGACATGGTAAACAACATGTCATCTGCAAATGCAGAAATTTTATATTCTCTGTCTCCTATATCTAATCCCCGGACTCCCGGATTTTGCCTAATCCTATTCAGCAGAGGTTCCAGTGTCAATACGTATAGTAACGGGGATAGTGGACACCCCTGTCTTGTTCCATTTAATATTTTAATAGGCTCTGAGAGGATTCCATTTACCTTGACTGATGCTTGAGGTGTAGTGTACACCCCCATAATCCATCTATACATATGTTCTCCTAATCCAATATGTCTCAGTACTCCTGCCATGAACTTCCAATTAACTCGGTCGAAGGCCTTTTCGGCGTCTGTACTGAGGAAGATCGAGGGTGTTTTGGTTTCCCTTGCCCAGTGTACCAGGTTCAATACTTTAATAGTATTATCCCTGGCTTCCCGGGTCGGGATAAAACCCACCTGATCTAAATGTATTAGCTGTGTCAGGAAGGGTTGTAATCGGGCTGCTATTAGTTTAGAAAAAAGTTTTAGATCTGTATTCAACAATGAGATCGGGCGATAACTACCGCACTCCGCCGGGTCCTTCCCTTCTTTAGGGATCACCGCAATATGTGCCATGAGGGCTTCCGGACGGAACGCGGTAGAGCGGCCGATCCCATTGAACAATCCAATCATATATGGTCCAAGGATGGGGAAAAAATGCTGGTAGTACTGAATAGAAAACCCATCTGGGCCAGGGGCTTTCCCTTTTTTAACCATTTTCATAATTCCTTGAAGTTCCTCCATTGAGATAGGTCTATCGAGGATCTCCCTTTCGGTTGAGGGTATTCTTTTAAGTTGTGTTGAGGACAGATAGTCCTCAATCCTTCCTCTAGGGATATCTTTTTGTTCTAAATTATATAAGGAGGAGTAGTATTCTCTAAATCTCTGCGCTATTTCTTTAGGGAGTGACATTATCTGGCCGTTCTTGCCCTTGATATGTGGTATATACACAGTATTCCTAATATCTTTTAATTTCCCCGCTAATACTTTACCACACTTGTCACCTAATTCATATGTTGTCCTTCTACCTACTTGGATAATCGCTTTAGCTTTATACCTCAGTAGGTCCGCTAACTCCCTCCTTTTATGTCCTAGTTCTTCTCCTACTTTAATTGACTGTGTACCTTTATGTTGAATTTCCAGAGTTTGGATATCTGTTGTTAATTTCCTAACCTGACTCTCTCGATTTTTCTTTATTCTTGCCCCATGCTTTATCAATAAACCCCTCATCACCGCCTTGTGGGCCTCCCACACCACACTTGGGTCGCTCCCCGGGGTATCGTTGGTCCGAAAGTATTCTCCTAATTCCTTTTCTACTGCTTCTTTGACCTCTGGGGTCTGCAGTAGACTTTCATTCAGACGCCAACGATGTCCCGTGGAGAGAGCCTTACCTGATATTATTATGTCCATTGTCACTGGGGCATGGTCTGACCAGGTTATATTTCCAATTTTTACTTCCTCCACTCCCGTCAATAAATAATGGGGCATCAGAAAATAGTCCAGCCGGGAATATCTTTTATGTGGATTAGAGTAAAAGGTGTAGTCCCTCTCCTCCCCATGTAATATCCTCCATACGTCAACCAACTGCATTTCTTTTAACTTTCGCAAGACTCGCCTCCTAGATTTCCCTGATAGAGAAGAAGATCCTAGGGATGTATCTAATTTGGGGTCTAATGTCATATTAATATCTCCTCCTAGTATCAACTTCCCTTCTGTAAATTTATCTAATTTAGATAGTACTTTAATCAGGAAGGTATCTTGACTCGTGTTAGGCGTATATACAGTGGCTAGTGTTACTTTCTCGTCTCCTAAAGTGCCTTTTAGGAATATATACCTTCCATTTTCGTCTATCTGTTTTTCCGTTAATGACCAAGCAATCTGGTTGGATATTAATATAGCTACTCCTTTAGATTTAGATGTTGAACTGAATGAGTGGTAGACACATGGAAAAAATCTATTTTGTAGGTAGGGTAACCGACTGGCTCTGAAATGGGTTTCTTGGACAAAGGCCACATCTGAGCGCATTTTTTTTAATTCACCCAGGAGCATTCTCCTTTTTTCTGGGGTATTTAATCCCTTAACATTAAAAGTGGTAATCCTTATACCCCCCATCTTTGCAGCTCAGAGTCCTCTCCCCTCTCCTCCTCCCCTTGGGCCCGGGAGACAGGGATAGATGAATGGGTGAGCGAGGAAAAGGAACCACGCCCAGGAGAGAAGAGAAAGAGAGAGAGAAAAGAAAAAAAAAATGGAGAGGGGCGAGAGATCCCCCCTCCGACCCAATCCCCTTACTTATGACCTAGGGATCAAGAGGTATGGTACCAAGACCCCCCCCCCCTCTACCCCAGAGCCAATTTAGCGCCTGCTTACTTACTCTAGTACTCTATTCCCTAAGTATCCCCCTGAGTAATTCCCTATCGGGGGGTATTGGTTTGCGCACTCCTGCATCGCGGTGCCCCCGCACCCTCCATCCCTCCTTCCACCTCCACTTTATTTCAATCGTGCTATATAGTATATTGCCCATCTCAATTAATCCCTGGATCTCAAGCCTTCCTATTTTACTTCCTACCCCCCTTCCCCCTCCTCCCCCTCAGTACGCCGATTCTCGATCGTCGTCGCCTACGTCGTTTTTGTTCGCGTAAGGTTACCCCAGCTTCTATGTGGAGTAACCTTACGAAGTACCGTCGGATGCCATCGGGTCCCGTCGGATGCCATGTTAAGTATGGCGTCGGGTCAGCGTCGGCTTTTTCCGTTGCTTACGTCGTTTTACTAACTCGTTCGCGAATAGGGAGTTGCGTAAATGACGCTCACGTCGTTTTGACGTCGGTTTCAACTACGCTTTCCGACGTGAGCTGGAGCATGCGCACTGGGCTTTTTCCCCGGCCGGCGCATGCGCAGTTCATTCGACGCGGGGGCGCGCTTAATTTAAATACAAGCCGCCCCATTTGAATTGCGCGGGTTTACGCTGCACAATTTACGCGACGCCGGCGAAACCTACGGAGCAAGTGCTTAGAGAATAAAGCACTTGCTCTAGTACAATGCGGCGGCGTAGTGTAACTGGCTTACGCTACGCCGCCGGAATTCTGAATCTGTAACTAATCGTGAATCTGGCCCTATGCATATGAGCGTATCATTTTTATTTTCTTTGGTGGGGGAGTGGATCTTGGGTGGATCTTTTTTCCCCAGGACTTGACCCCTGGTAGCAAGTGTAATTTCTTCAGTGTTGTCACATAAAAAGATAGAAGAAAATATTTACAAAAATGTGAGTGGTGTACAAACTTTTGTGAGATACTGTATGTATATATATATATATATATATATATATATATATATATATATATATATATATTTATTAGAAATGTAATTATTATTACTAATATAATTAATAAAAATAAATGATGATGATTATTATTATGCCGCATACACACGACCGTTTTTCGGGTTCGAAAAAATTACGTTTTTTTTTAATGTTATTAACCACTTCAATACCGGGCTTTAAAACCCACCTCCTTCCCAGGCCTATTCTGGCACTTCTCACCTACATGTACAAATCATCATTCTTTTGCTAGAAAATTACTCAGACACCCTAGGGAAAAAAATAGCGGTCATTGCAACTTTTTATCTTGCACCGTATTTGCGCAATCATTTTTCAAACGGCTTTTTTTTTGTAAAAAAAATGGTTTCATAAATTAAAAAATAACAAAACAGTAACGTTAGCCCAATTTTTTGGTAATATATGAAAGATGAGGTTACGCTGAGTAAATAGATACCTAACATGTCACGCTTTAAAATTGCGCACACTCATGGAATGGCTCCAAACTTCGTTACTTAAAAATCTCCATAGGCAACACTTTAACATTTTTACAGGTTGCCAGTTTAGAGTTACAGAGGAGGTTTAGTGCTAGAATTGTTGCACACGCTCTAACGCAAGCGGCGACACCTCACATGTGGGGTTTGAACAACGTTTACATACGTGAGCGGGACGTACGTGTGCGTATGCTTCTGAGCGCGAGCTACCAGGGACAGGGGCATTTTAATTTTTTTATTATTATTATTTATTTTTTATTTTACTTATTTATTTATTTTTTACACTTTTTTTTTTACATTTTTTTTTTTTTCAATCGCTTTTATTCCTATTACAAGGAATGTAAACATCCCTTGTAATAGGAAATGTGTGTGACAGGTCCTCTTTATGGAGAGATGTAGGGGGGGTCAATAAGACCTCACATCTCTCCTCCAGGCTGGAAATCATGAGATTGTGAAAAAAAATTCACAGATCTCATTCAAACTATTCAGTCCCCGTTTTGGACGTCATATGACGGCGTGCGGGTATCAAGTGGTTAAAAACGATCGTGTGTGGGCTTCAGAGCATTTTTCGGGTTCTAAAAAATTGGCAAATATTTTTTTTAGGACATGCTGTCATTTTTCACGACCTTTTTAACGTTGTCGTTTTTCAGGTTGTAAAAAATTGGACGTGTGTGGGCTTTAACGACGTGAAAAATCTGCGCATGCTCAGAAGCAACTTATGAGACGGGAGCGCTCGTTCTGGTAAAATTAGCATTGGTAATGGAGATCGCACATTCATCACGCTGTAACAGAAATGTGCAAATCGTCTTTTACTAACAGGAAATCAGCAAAAAGCAGCCCCAAGGGTGGCGCCATCCGCATGGAACTTCCCCTTTATAGTGCCGTCGTACGTGTTGTACATCACCGCGCTTTGGCAGAGCATTTTTTTTTTCACGATCGCGTGTGGGCAAGGCCGGCTTAATGATCGGGTTGAAAAAAACGTCGTTTTTTCTAGACCCTTAAAAACATCATTTTTTAGAACCCGAAAAACAGTCGTGTATTTATTATGGGCCAGATTCTCAAAAGAATTACGCCGGTGTATCTACAGATACACCGGCGTAATTCGAAAATCCCGCCGGCGTATCATTGTTTTGTATTCTCAAAACAAGATACGCCGGAATTAGGCTAGGATCCGACTGGCGTAAGTCACTTACACCGTCGGATCCTAAATGCAATAATACGCCGGCCGCTAGGTGGCGTTTACGTCGATTTCAGCGTCGAATATGCAAATGAGCTGATACGCCGATTCCCGAACGTTTTTGCGCCGCTTCGCTGTAGTTTACGTTTGTTTCCGTAAGCGTAAGGTTACCCCTGCTATATGAGGGGTAACCTTACGTCAGTCCGCCGCATGCCGTGTTTAGTATGGACTTGGGACAGCGTCGGGTGTTTTCGTCGTTTACGTCGTTTACGTATCTCGTCGCGAATAGTGCTGTGCGTTAATTATGTTCACATCGCAACCAATGTATTTGCGGCGTACTACGGAGCATGCGCACTGGGCTATGTTTACGGCCGGCGCATGCGCAGTTCGTTCGGTGCGGGGGCGCACTTAATTTAAATACAAGCCGCCCCCTTTGATTTACACGGGGATACGCCGGGCCATTTACACTACGCCGCCGCAAATTACGGAGCAAGTGCTTGGAGAATACGGCACTTGCTCCTGTAAGTTGCGGCGGCGTAGTGTAAATAGGATACGCTACGCCCCGCTCGTAGATGCGCCGATCTGGCTGTATATGGAATTTAAGTGGAAAGTTAAAGCATTGCAGATTGAACAGTGAAGTGAACGCCATGTTGCGTCGCGTTGCGTCCTGTGCCAGTGAAGAGATACAGTTGAGGAATCATTTACTCATTAAAGACTTTATACAATGTATCATATTTTCTCTCTCTGACTTTCCCATAAACCTTGTGCCTTGGCATCACCCCCAATGACTATATTTTCTCTAACACTTCTGGAGTGCTGAGGAGTGCCAGGCGAATTGCTGGGTTTGGCACGGCTGGCGGCACACAGTTCAGCGCGAGGTTACGGCCAGGTTGGGTGAAAACGGTCTCAGGTAAATATTTATCTATTGTGTACGCGTCCCTATCTACCGCAGATAGATCAGACTCGGCGTCTAAACAGGCGAACAAAGCCAAGAACGCGACAGCGGCAGAAATCTCGCCTCGAGGCAGATACCCGGGACGAGCTGTCAAAGACAAGCATTGTTCCCTGGAGGGGTAGAAATCTGCTATCACCATTCATATTCAGTGTCCTGAGAATGGGTTACAGAATTGCTCTAGTCTAATGGAAAGTCTGGATTGTTAATTCTGACTGTTTTCATCGGACAAACCGATCGTGTGTGAGCCCCATCGGTTTGTTTTCCATCGAACATGGAAAAAGACCATGTTTTAAATTTTTCCTACAGATAGAAAAAAACGATTGTCTGTGGGGAAATCCATCGGTTAAAAATCAACGCATGCTCAGAATCAAGTCGACGCATGCTCAGAAGCATTGAACTTAAAGGGTCACTAAAGGATTTTTTTTTTTAGCTAAATAGCTTCCTTTACCTTACTGCAGTGCTGTTTTCATATCCTCATTGTTCGTTTTTGCTTTAAAGTTCCTGTAATTCTGCTCTGATCTCCACACTTCCTGCTTGTCTGGCTCCTTATGAAAAAACTCATGGCAGCTTTTCACTGTGGTCCAAACTGTGTGACTAAAACTCCTCAGAACCAATCAGATTAATTTTAAAAACAAAACACTGACCTGTATTTGTTTGTTTTTGTTCTGTGTGTCTTCTGTACTTCACAGAAACATTAAACCAGTTTAAAAACAAAAGTGAAACTAGAGGCACATTATATGATTGATTTTTATCTATTTTTAATCATTTTTAAAAGAAATCAGTTAACTTTTATGGGCCAGATTCTCATAGAATTTCGCTTGCGTATCGTAAGCCATTTACACTACGCCGCCGCATCGTACTAGAGCAAGTGCCGTATTCTCTAACCATTTGCTCCGTAGTTTGCATTGGCGTAGCGAAAATGGCCCAGCGTAAGCCCGCGTAATTCAAATGAGGCGGCTTGTATTTAAATTAAGCGCGCCCCCGCGTCGAACGAACTGCGCATGCACCGGCCGGGAAAAAAGCCCAGTGCGCATGCTCCAGCTCACGTCGGAAAGCGTCGTTGAAACCGACGTCAAAATGACGTGATCGTCACTACGCAATGCCCCTATTCGCGAACGAGTTAGTAAAACGACGTAAGCGACGGAAAAAGCCGACGCTGACCCGACGCCATACTTAACATGGCATCCGACGGTACTTCGTGAGGTTACTCCACATAGAAGCAGGGGTAACCTTACGCGGACGAAAACAACGTACGCGACGACTGGGCGGCGTAAAAGCGATCAGGAATCGGCCTACTAGCCTCATTTGCATATGCAAATGAGAAAACAACGTAAAGGCCACCTAGTGGCCGGAGTTGTCATTACAACTACGATCCGCAAGTGTAATGGTATTACACTTGTCGGATGTTGAAGCGTATCTATGCAAAAGTGATGCTAAGCATCACGCGCATAGATACGAGGCAAAAAAAACGGCGATACGACGGGGTATCTGAGATACTCTGTCGTATCGCCGCTGAGAATCTGGCCCTATGTCTCTATACCCTGTAAACAGTCATTTCAGCAAAAAAAAATGTTTTCCTTTAGTGACCCTTTAAGTTTTCTCAGCACGTCGTTGTGTTTTACATCACCACGTTTTGGACACGGTCGGATTTTTGACTGATGGTGTGTAGGCAAGACTAATGAAAGTCAACTTCATCGGATATCTGACGAAAAAATACATCGGATTAGATTCCATCAGATATCCAATCGTGTGTACGAGGCTTAAAACTAAAATGGCATGTTAGTCCTAAGACTAAAGACTTTAGCCCCGTACACACAATAGGGTTTTCCGTCAGCAAAAGTCCAATGTGAGCTTTTGAACGGAAATTCCGACCGTGTGTAGGCTCCAATGGACTTTTGCTGTCGGAATTTTCGCCAACAAAAGATTGAGAGCTGGTTCTCAATCTTTCAGATGAAAAAAAATCCTATCGGGATCGTCTGTAGCAATTCCTACGTGCCAAATTCTGACGCATGCTCAGAAACAATTTGATGCATGCTCGGAAGCATTGAACGTAATTTTCTCGGCTCGCCGTAGTGTTGTACGTCACTGCGCTCTTCTCGGTCGAAGGTTTAGAGAACTTTTCGTGTATGCAAGACAAGCTTGAGAGAAATTCCGTCGAGATAAAACATCCAAGATTTTTCCGATGGAAAATCCGATCATGTGTACAGGGCATAAGACTAAAACTGAATCAAAATTTGCTGCCAAGATTAACACCGCTCAATCCAGGTACAAGTTGTAAAAGCTAAAGACTTTAAGTCATTATCTTGACCAGTGGTGGGTGTGTCTAAAGAGGGCGCCGGACCGCCGCCCCCTCTCGCTTACGCACTGCCACTGATACAATACATAGATTCATGCATTACATGACTGTAGAAGGAGGATGGCCGACCCCAGAAAGGTAAGTGCCGGGCAGGGGGGGGGGAACATTTTACAGGGCACAGTGGCGATAATTACAGGACACAGTGGCGACAATTAAAGGGCACAGTGGTGACAATTAAAGGGCACAGTGGCGACAAAGGGCACAGTGGCGACAAAGGGCACAGTGGCGACAATTGATGGGCATAGTGGCTGCGTTTTGATGGCATGGCAGAGTGGCTGCGTTTGATGGCATGACACAGTGGTGACAATTGATGGCACAGTGGCTGCATTTGATGGCATGGCACAGTGGCTGCGTTTAATGGCATGGCACTGTGGCTGCATTTGATGGTATGGCACAGTGGCTGCATTTGATGGCATGGCACAGTGGTGACAATTGATGGCACAGTGGCTGCTTTTGATGGCATTGCACAGTGGCTACGTTTGATGGCATGGCACAGAGGTGACAATTGATGGCACAGTGGCTGCATTTGATGGCATGGCACAGTGGTGACAATTGATGGCACAGTGGCTGCATTTGATTGGATGGCATAGTGGCTGCGTTTGATGGCATGGCACAGTGGTGACAATTAATGGCACAGTGGCTGCGTTTGATGGCATGGCACAGTGGTGACAATTGATGGCACAGTGGCTGCGTTTGATGGCATGGCACAGTGGTGACAATTGATGGCACAGTGGCTGCGTTTGATGGCATGGCACAGAGGTGACAATTGATGGCACAGTGGCTGCGTTTGATAGCATGGCACAGTGGTGACAATTGATGGGCCCAGTGGTTGCGTTTGATGGGCCCAGTGGCTGTGTTTGATGGCATGGCACAGTGGTGACAATTGATGGCACAGTGGCTGCATTTGATAGCATGGCACAGTGGTGACAATTGATGGGCCAGTGGCTGCGTTTGATGGCATGGCACAGTGGTGACAATTGATGGGCCCAGTGGTTGCGTTTGATGGGCCCAGTGGCTGTGTTTGATGGCATGGCACAGTGGTGACAATTGATGGGCCAGTGGCTGCGTTTGATGGCATGGCACAGTGGTGACAATTGATGGGCCCAGTGGTTGCGTTTGATGGGCCCAGTGGCTGTGTTTGATGGCATGGCACAGTGGTGACAATTGATGGGCCAGTGGCTGCGTTTGATGGCATGGCACAGTGGTGACAATTGATGGGCCCAGTGGTTGCGTTTGATGGGCCCAGTGGCTGTGTTTGATGGCATGGCACAGTGGTGACAATTGATGGGCCCAGTGGTTGCGTTTGATGGGCCCAGTGGCTGCGTTTGATGGGCACAGTGGCTGCATTTGATGGACACAGTGATGCTGCATTTGTTTTTTTTTGTTTTTTTGTTTTGTTTTTTGTTTGTTTGCGCCCCCCCAAAAATGTTGAGCACCAGCCGCCACTGATCTTGACTCTTTAGCTCGCTTTAGTAGCACTTTTATTTTCTTGGAGAAAAGGAAGATTGGAGAAATGTCGACACATCCATTAGACGAATGTCTTGGTGAGAACACACATCCTGTTTGAATGAGAACACCCTCCCGATATACACAACTGAGAGACGCATCGAGAACACGCAGCTGATTTAGGAACAATAAGATCGAAAAAGAAAAAAAACATCAAAGTGAAAAGACGGTATAAACAAATCCGGTGAAGGCAAGCATATGGCAATGCGGCTGAATTAGGTTTAATTAATCATTGAAGGTCTCGAAAAGGGAGAAGAAAAGAGGAAGCTGGAGATTTGCCAAAATCGAAATTGGCTAAAAGAAACAATTAGGTGTCAGAGCTTGTAGAAGATGATATATTTGTATTTGTGACCCGGAGATAAATTCTGGATCCTTACAGAAGTGGGGAGGTGTAAATGGATTACTGAGATTCGCTTACCGCCACGGAGTCCAGCTGTTGTTCATGAGTGGCCCCCAATGGAGATTTAAAGGTTTAGAGTGGATGATGTAAAAGTCTCCCATAACATATTGTCACGAATGTCACGTCTACCCCAACTAGGGTGACCACGTGTCCCGGATTTCCCAGGCAGTGTTGCCAACCGTCTGTATTTTTACGGACAGTTCGTAAAAAACGGGCACTTTTTTCCCCCGTTAGTAAATGTCAGTGGTTGCGGAAATGTGCCAGTAAAAATAGCCGAGATCGGTTCGGCTTGAAACTGCGCAGGAGGCAGGGGAGATTGGAGGCAGGGGGTGTTAGTGGCACCGCAGAGGGAGATTATGGTACCGCAGAGGGTGGGGGATGGATAAAGGGGTTGTTGGTGGCACCGCAGAGGGGGATGGAGGCAGGGGACGATGGAGGCAGGGGGTGATTGGAGGCAGGGGGCCTGGGGGAGATTGGAGCAGGGGGAGATTGTGGCACCGCAGAGGGGGGTGAAGGCAGGGGGCGTTGGTAGCAGAGGGGGATGGAGGCAAGGGGGGATGGAGGCAGGGGTGATTGGAGGCAGGGGGCCTGGGGGAGATTGGAGGCAGGGGGAGAGGGGGATGGAGGCAGGGGGCAATGGAGGCAGGGGTGATTGGAGGCAGGGGGCCTGGGGGAGATTGGAGGCAGGGGGAGAGTGGAGGCAGGGGGAGATGGGAGGCAGGGGGAGTTTGTGGCACCACAGAGGGGGGTTAAGGAAGGAGGTTGTTGGTGGCAGAGGGGGGTGGACGCAGGGGAGATTGGAGGCAGGGGGCCTGGGGGAGATTGGAGGCAGGGGGGATTGTGGCACCGCAAAGGGGGGTGAAGGCAGGGGGTGTTGGTAGCAGAGGGGGATGGAGGCAGGGGACGATAGAGGCAGGGGTGATTGGAGGCAGGGGGCCTGGGGGAGATTGGAGGCAGGGGGAAAGTGGAGGCAGGGGAGATGGGAGGCAGGGGGAGTTTGTGGCACCGCAGAGGGGGGTGAAGGCAGGGGGTGTTGGTGGCAGAGGGGGATGGACGCAGGGGGTAATGTGACTAAATAATTTGGCCCTTATTATATCCAAAATAACAAAAAATATGTTTTTTTTTACCGTAATACTTTAAATCACATTGCTATTTGCCTAGCGTACTTGTTTGGAGCCTAAATACTGAAAGTTGCACCTAAAAATGTAATTTAGTAACTTTTGTTAAATGCCAGTAAAAACGTGGTAAAAAAAACGTGGTCAATTTAAATCAGGTAGGTTGGCAACACTGTGTCAGGGACAGTCCCGTATTTTGCAGGTCTGTCCCGGGCACATTCATTCCAGGACAATACAGTGTCCCAGAATGAAACTGACACAGCCACCCCCCCCCCCCCCCCGGGCCAACCTGATTCCATCAAAAAAGGCCGCAACATCTCCGCTTTACTCACTGACGGTACTTGTCCTGGTCGGGAATGCCTGGAGGAGCACAGTCCCCGCCCCCTGCTTGTGATTGGAGAAATATTAAACCCAGCCTCTTGTGTCCAATCACGATGTAAACTCAAGACAGTTATCGGCATTCTTTTCCTCATGCTGACAGCCTGAGGAGAGGAGAAGGGAGACGATAACCAGATTCTGTAAAAGGGACGTGTATCAGTGTCCTGATTATCAGTGCAGTCGTAACAGTGCCCACCAGTGCTGCCAATCTGTGCCCATTCGTGCCAGATCATCAGTGTCACCTATCAGTGCAGCCTACCAGTGCCCATCAGTGCAGCCTACCAGTGCCCATCAGTGGCACCTATAGGTACGCATCAGCGTCACCTATCAGTGCCACCTACCAGTGCCACATATCAGTGCCACCTATCAGTGTAGCCTCATCATTGCCTCTGCATCAGTGCCCACTAGGGATGAGCTTTGTGTTCGAGTCGTTTGTCGAAATACGAACAAAATAGGTCGTTCGCGCCAAATTTGAGTGACGCGTCACAGCCCATAATTCACTGCGGCATTGCTGGCTGATGATTGGCCAAGCATGCACTATGACCTGCATGCTTGGCCAATCACAGCGCGCAAAAAACTGAGGGCCATAATTGGCCAAAGACAGGGTGGCTTTGGCCAATTATGGCTCAGGGGGTTTAGTACACGCCCCACACTATAAAAAGCCGCCTGCAGGTCGGCCTTGTGTAGTGTGTTACGGCGATGGTTAGAGAGAACAGAGAGAGACAGAGAGAGTGTCATTTTTTGCAGGTAGATAGAGCAGGCAGGCTAGTCAGTTAATGTTACAGTGTGTAGAGGATATATATACATCCCAGGTGTTGTACATATATTTATACACTGTATAGTTTAGCTAGATCAGTTCTTCCTAATTTACTGGCAGGCAGGTGATTGTGCTATTTAAAGACGTTATCACAGGTATAGACACCCAGCAGGTACAATATTTAAAGGAATTTTTAATTTTTTTTTAAAATTTAAGCATCATTAAAATCACTGCTCCTGAGCAGTGATATTAATGATGCTTAAATAAAAATAAAAAATAAATAAAGAAAAATTCCTTTAAATATTGTACCTGCTGGGTGTCTATAGTTTGCCTGTGAAAACGTCTTTGAGAACCCGGGTCTTGCCCCAGGTAAAATATGTTAAAATGGAAAAAAAAGTTTTAAAAGCTGTGGTTTTTCAGGAGCAGGACTCCTGAAAAAATGACCGTTTTTAAAACTATTTTTCCATTGATACATGTTCCCTCGGGCAAGACTCGGGTTCTCAAAGACGTTTTCCGACAATAACTTGCATATTAGGCTTTAAAATGAGCACTTTTGAATTTGAACGTTCGAGTCCCATAGACTTCAATGGGGTTCTAAATGTTCGTGCGAATGTTCGGTCCGTTCGAAGGTTCTGGTGCAAACCGAACAGGGGGGGGTGGGGGCCTTCGGCTCATCCCTAGTGCCCACCAGTGCTGTCTCATCAGTGCCCATCAGTGAGGGAGAAAATGTACCTGCTTGCAAAGTCTTATAACAAACTAAGAAAACATTTTTTTCCTGATTATCAGTGCAGTCCCAAAAGTGCCCACCAGTTCTGCCAATCTGTGCCAGCATATCAATGTCACCTATCAGTGCAGCCTACCAGTGCCCATCAGTGCCGCCTATCAGTGCCACCTATCAGTGTCTATCAGTGCCACCTATCAGTGTAGCCTCATCAGTGCCTCTTCACCACTGCCCACCAGTGCCGTCTCATCTGTGCCTGTCAGTGAAGGAGAAAAATTACCTGCTTGCAAAGTCTTAAACAAAGTAAGAAAACTTTTTTTTTACCTGATTATCAGTGTAGTCCCAACAGTGCCCACCAGTGCCACCTATCAGTACCCATCAGTGCCCACCAGTGTAGCCTCATCATTGCCTCTTCATCTGTGCCAACCATTGCTTTCTCATCAGTGGCCATCAGTGAAGGAGAAAAATCACCTGCTTGCAAAGTCTTATAACAAAGTAAGATTTTTTTTTTTTAAAACCTGATTATCAGTGCAGTCCCAACAGTGGCCACCAGGGCTGTCAATCTGTGCCCATTCGTGCCAGCTCATCAATGTCACCTATCAGTGCAGCCTACCAGTGCCCATTAGTGCCGCCTATCAATGCTACCTATCAGTACCCATCAGTGTCACCTATCAGTGCCGCCTACCAGTGCTCATGAAAAGGAGAGTCACCGCTCCAGGTGAGCCCTGTAGATAATTAACCACTTCAATTCCGGCCTATAGGGGAATCACGTCATGGTGATCCCCTTGCCGATGAGACAGGACGTTGCACAACGTCCTGTCTTCACGGCGTTCTAGGGCGCGCGCGCGCGCGCCCGCGGCACCACCCGCGATCCCGCGCGCGTGCCCGACGGCCGTGATTGCCGCCGGGCACCCGCGATTTCCAGAAATCACGGCAGGAGTGTGGATCTGTATGTGTAAACACACAGATCCACCTCCTGTCAGCGGTGAGGAGACTGATGTGTGTTCCCAGTACAGAGGAACACACATCGATCTCCTCCCCCTGTGAGTCCCCCTCCCCCTACAGTTAGAACATACTTTAGGACACATTTTAACCCCTTCAGCGCCCCCTAGTGTTAACCCCTTCCCTGCCAGTCACATTTACACAGTAATTAGTGCAGTTTTATAGCAATAATCGCTGTGTAAATGTGAACGGTCCCAAAAACGTGTCAAAAGTGTCCGATATGTCCGCCGCAACGTCACGGTCACAAAAAAAAAACGCAGATCCCCGCCATTACTAGTAAAAAAAATTTAATAAAAATGCCATAAATCTATCACCTATTTTGTAGACGCTATAACTTTTGCGCAAACCAATCAATATACGATTATTGCGGTTTTTTTTTACCAAAAATACGTAAAATACGTATCGGTCTAAACTGAGGGGAAAAAAAGTTTTTTTTTAAAAAAATATCGTGAGATGTATTAAATAAAAAGGAAAAAATATTGTGTTTTTTTTTAAATTGTCGCTCTTCTTTTGTTTATAGCGCAAAAAATAAAAACCGCAGAGATGATCAAATACCACCAAACGAAAGCTCTATTTGTGTGGGGAAAAAAACATAATGATTTAATTTGGGTACAGTATTGCCTGACCGCGCAATTGTCATTCAAAGTGCAACAGCGCTGAAAACTAAAAATTGGTCTGGGCAGGAAGGGGGTGAAAATGCCCTATATGGAAGGGGTTAAGGATGGCTGGATTACCAAGGTGCTGGCGATGCAAGTAGCAATAGCAATGAGGAGGAAGAAAATGGACTGCCGCACTCCAGAAGAATTTCAAATAAAAAAGTTGTCTTTAATGTAAAAACAGGAACATGTACAGTCACCGCAACCACAGAAACAGAACAGCCGACGCGTTTCGCACTCAACTAGTGCTTAGTCATGGCTTGAGCACTAGTTGAGTGCGAAACGCGTCGGCTGTCCTGTTTCTGTGGTTGCGGTGACTGTACATGTTCCTGTTTTTACATTAAAGACAACTTTTTCATTTGAAATTCTTCTGGAGTGCGGCAGTCCATTTTCTTCCTCCTCATTGCTATTACCAGTGCCCATTAGTGCATCAGGCCTATCAGAGCCAATACGTGCCACCTATCAGTGTAGCCTCATCAGTGCCTCCTTATCACCGCCCACCATTGCCATCTCATCGATGCCCGTCAGTGAAGGAGAAAAATTACCTGCTTGCAAAGTCTTGAGGACGGCTGTTATAGCTGCAAAGGGCGGGGCCAACTCAATATTGAACCCTACAGACTAAGCGCCAGATTCTCATACAAATTCGCCGGCGTAGCGTAACGCATTTACACTACGCCGCCGCATCGTACTAGAGCAAGTGCCGTATTCCCTAAGCATTTGCTCCATAGTTTGCGTTGGCGTAGCGAAAATGGCTATTTAAATGAAGCGCGCCCCCGCGTCTAACGAACTGCGCATGCGCCGGCCAGGGAAAAAGCCCAGTGCGCATGCTCCAGCTCACGTCGGAAAGCGCCGTTGAAACCGACATCAAAACGACGTGATCGTCACTACGCAATGCCCTATTCGCGAACGAGTTAGTAAAACGACGTAACCGACGGAAAAAGCCGATGCTGACCCGACGCCATACTTAACATGGCATCCGACGGTGCTTCGTAAGGTTACTCCTCATAGAAGCAGGGGTAACCTTACCTGAACGAAAACGACGTACGCGACGACGGTGCGGCGTAAAAGCGATCGGGAATCGGCGTAGTAGCCTCATTTGCATAGGCCACCTAGTGGCCGGAGTTGTCATTACAACTAGGATCCGCAAGTGTAATGGTATAAGGCCCCGTACACACAGCAGAGAAACTCGACGGGCGGAACACATCGTTCCGCCCGTCGAGGTTCTCTGCCGGCCGTCAGAATCGGCGACCGCCCGTCGGGAATGGCAACCAGCCATTCATCCCGACGGGCCGTCGAGCAAATAGAGAACCTGTTCTCTGTTTGCTCGACGGGTTTCCCGACAGGCGGGGCTCGCCGAGAGCGTACACACGGCCGAGGTTCTCGGCAGAATGCGGCTCCCAGTGAGGTTCTCACTGGTTTCTGCCGAGAACCTCGGTCGTGTGTATGGGGCATTACACTTGTCGGATGTTTAAGCGTATCTATGCCAAAGTTATGCTAAGAATCACGCGCATAGATACGAGCCAAAAAAAACGGCGATACGACGGGGTATCTGAGATACTCCGTCGTAGCGCCTCTGAGAATCTGGCCCTAAGACTGGGATGCCATCAAAGTTCATGTGTGTGTAAATGCAGGCGTCCCAATACTTTTGACGATATGGTGTATTTTGGTGGTCCTCTATGGTTGCTCGGAGTTCAGCTTTGACTGAGACATCCGTGGAAAATATATCAGCGTCTATATGCAATTATCCCCAGCGCTTCAAGAGAGGCGGAACAACGCCAAGAAAATTACAAATGAGGCCGACCATTAAATAGTCTCATGTCATTGGAGCCGGGCTCACTTTTATATATAACATAAATCACGCCGGGCAGATAAACAGACAAGGTTTACAGACACCGTTTTTCCACTGCTGCGTTCTGTACCATAAAAGTTCTCTTTACCTGCTGAATAAATAGAAATACGGAGGTCATGTGACCGTCTGCCAGCCGGTGCCAACGCTGCCGCCTGTAAGACTGTTCAGAACAAAGTTTAGCTCGCCGGCACGTGAACACGCGGAGACATTTTAGAGAATATTGGGACTTTTGTTATTATTATATTGAATGGACTACATGCTAAAAGCCCGTTTTCTTTCAGAGCCCATAAACACTCACCGGCCACTTTATTAGGTTTAATTTAGGCATCTAGACGTAGAGAAGACGACTTGCTGAAGTTCAAACCGAGCATCAGAATGGAGAAGATAGGGGATTTAAAGCGGAGGTCCGCCGATTTTTTTATTTAAAGTCATCAGCTACAAGCACAGCAGCTATTGACTTTTAAGGACACTAAAAAGGAGCGTTCCACACTCCGCTTGAGTGCTTCCGTCATATACCGCTTCCTATCAGTCTGGATATAGATATCAGATATGCCAGCTGCTCTCAACACACAACGAGACGAGACTTGTTTGTCTGCTGAACATGGAGGGCCAGATTCAGAAATAAGGTACGTCGGCGTATATCGAGATACGCCGCGTAACTTCTAAGATGCGGCGGCGTATTTTTTTTTCTGTATTCAGAAAGCAAGATACGCCAGATTTTTTGCTTCGATACGACCGGCGTAAGTCTCTTACGCCGTCGTATCTTAGTTGCATATTTACGCTGGCCGCTAGGTGGCGCTTCCGTCGATTTACGCATCGAATATGTAAATTAGGTAGATACGCTGATTCACAAACCTAGTTGCGCCCGGCGTATCTACTTGCGTTATTTACATAAGGCGTCAGACCAGCGTAAAGTTACCCCTGCTATATGAGGCGCAGCCAATGTTAAGTATGGACGTCGGGACAGCGTCGTATTGTACGTCGTTTACGTCGTTTGCGTAAGTCGATTTAGAATGGGTCTGGGTGTAAGTTACATTCACGTCGTTTTCGTTGACTATTTACGATGTGATTTGGAGCAGGCGCACAGGGGAAACGTCCATGGACGGCACATGCGCCGTTCAAAAAAAACGTCATTTACGTGGGGTCACGATGATTTTACATAAATCACGCCCCCATCTTCCACATTTGAATTGCGTGGGCTTACGCCGACACATTTACACTACGCCACCGTAACTTACAGCGCAAGTTGTTTCTAAATAAGGAACCTGGCGCTGTAATTTACGGCGGCGTAGTGTATCTGAGATACGCTACGCCTGCCTAAAGATAGGCATTTGTATCTGAATCTGGCCCGGAGTGTTTAATAGAACCAAGAATAAAACCTTATATACAGTTTAAAGAGGAGGTAACCAGAACATAAATTAACATGAGCTAATTAACTAATCATTCACCCAGACGAGGTGACTCCGAGACATGACCTTTCAGAGGAGACGTCCCGTCTCTGCTCACCTGCTATGATATACTATACACATTATCAAAAGTGTAAACACAGGACATCTTCACACAATAGCAGGGTCAATTAGCACAGAGAACAGAGAGGTGGCTGCATTAGCATCTAACATTATGAAGGAGTCACTCTTACAATTAACCCGTTGAGTTCAGAATCAACAAACAGTAAATAGTTATTTACAGATATCCTGGAATATATTGTGAATAATAATTATATAATAATCCCATCTCAGGTAGTCCAAGATATCATTTCTCAGTCATCCTATGCCCCTAGTGGACATAGGATGATTTTAGACATAAGAGGGTCCGAGTCTGTCACACTACCTTACGTTCGTGAATCGGCGTATCTATCTCATTTGCATATTCGACGCGTGAATCGACGGAAACGCCACCTAGCGGCCAGCGTAAATATGCAACTAAGATACGACGGCGTAAGTGACTTACACGGGTCGGATCTAACACAAATCTATGCGTAACTGATTCTAAGAATCAGGCCCATAGATACGCCCCACTCACTCAGGCGGCGTACACACGACCGAGGTTCTCGCTGGAAACCAGCGAGAACCTCGCTGGAAGCTGCATTCCAGCGAGAACCTCGGCCGTGTGTACGCTCCTGGCTCGCCCCGCCCGTCGGGAATCCCGTCGAGCGAATAGAGAGCACGCTCTCTTTTTGCTCGACGGCCCGCCTGGATGAATGGCTGGTTGCCATTCCCGACGGGCGGGTCGCCGATTTCGACCGCCGGCAGAGAACCTCGACGGGCGGAACGATGTGTTCTGCCCGTCGAGGTTCTCTGCCGTGTGTACGCGGCTTCAGAGTTACGACGGCGTATCTGGAGATACGCCGTCGTAACTCCTTGCTGAATCTAGCCCATAATTGTGAAGTGGAAGGAAAATGATAAATGTTTTTCAAAATGTTTTACAAATAAATATGTGAAAAGTGTGGGGGGTACATTTGTATTCAGCCCCCTTTACTCTGATACCCCCAACTAAAATCTAAGGGAACCAATTGCCTTCAAAAGTCACCTAATTAGTAAATAGGGTCCACCTGTGTGTAATTTAATCTCAGCATAAATACATCTGTTCTGTGGGGCCCTCAGAGGTTTGTTAGAGAACCTTAGTGTACACACAGCAACACAAAGGACAAGGAACACACCAGGCAGGTCAGGGATAAAGTTGTGGAGAAGTATAAAGCATGGTTATGAAAAAATATCCCAAGCTTTGAAAATCTCACGGAGCTTCTGTTCAATCCATCACCCGAAAATGGAAAGAGTATGGCACAACTGCAAACCTACCAAGACATGGCCGTCCACCTCAACTGACCGGGCCGGGCAAGGAGAGCATTCATCAGAGGAGCAGCCAAGAGGCCCATGGGAACTATGGAGGAGCTGCAGAGATCCACAGCTCAGGTGGGAGAATCTGTCCACAGGACAACTATTAGTGGTGCTCTCCACAAATCTGCCCTTTATGGAAGAGTGACAAGAAGAAAGACATTGGAGAAAGAAAGACATAAGAAGTCCAGTTTGTAGTTTACGAGAAGCCATGTGGGGGAGGGGACACAGCAAACATGTGGAAGAAGGTGCTCTGGTCAGATGAGGCCAAAATGGAACTTTATGGCCTAAAAGCAAAACGTTATGTGTGGGGAAAACTAACACTTCACATCACCCTGAACACACCATCCCCACTGTGAAACATGATGGTGGCAGCATCATGTGGTGGGGATGCTTTTCTTCAGCAGGGACAGGGAAGCTGGTCAGAGTTGATGGGAAGATGGATGGAGACAAATACAGGACAATCTTAGAAGAAAACCTGTTAGGCCGCGTACACACGATCAAATCTGTCTGCTGAAACCCGTCTGACGGGCCGTTTCAGCAGAAAGATTCGATCGTGTGTACGGGCAAACCGACGGATTTGGCCACCCGACAGATTTCAAAGCATGCTTTGAAATCTGTCGGCTGCAAACCCGTCCGCCCGACATGTCTGCTGGTTAGTACGCTAACCAGCAGACATGTCTTCTCGCACATGCGTCGAATGGATTTGACGCATGCGCAGAAGTGTTTTACTTCCGGGTGCGGTGACGTGGCGGCGTCAACGTCACCGACATGTCAGCGACACGTCAGCGCGCTGTCTTCCGGCGGGGATTTTGGTTTGATCGTGTGTACACAATCAAACCAATACATCCCAGCAGACAGATTTGTTCAAATCTGTCTGTCCGACGGATTTGAACAAATCTATTTGCTCGTGTGTACGGGGCCTTCGAGTCTGCAAAAGACTTGAAACTGGGGGGAGGTTCACCTTCCAACAGGACAACGACCCTAAACATACCGCCAGAGCTACAATGGAATGGTTTATATCAAAGCATATTCATGTGTTAGAATGGCCCAGTCACAGTCCAGACCTAAATCACATTGAGAATCTGTGGCAAGACTTGAAAATTACTGATCACAGACGCTCTCCATCCAATCTGACAGAGCTTGATATATTTTACAAAGAAGAATGGACAGAAATGTCCCTCTCTAGATGTGCAAAGCTGGTAGAGACATCCCCAAAAAGACTTGCAGCTGTAATTACAGAGAAAGGAGGTTCTACAAAGTATTGACTCCGGGGGGCGCCATACAAATGTACTCCCCACACTTTTCACATATTTGTAAATAAAATTATAAACCATTTATAATTTTCCTTCCACTTCACAATCAGACTCCATTCACACTGGGGCAACACGACTTCCATCATGACTTTGGGAGGCAACTTGGACACGACTTGAGTATGAATCATCAGGCAACTTACAAGGCAACTTCAAGTCGCCTCCAGGACAGGAGGCTTTCCAGTGGCCAATCAAACAACAATCAGCTCAGTGGGAGGAAGGGGGAGTGGATTGCCTGAGAAATGTATGTTCTCTTCCTGTATTGTTGCTTCAGTTAAAGCGGATCTCCACCCTAAAGTGAAGATCTGCTGATCGGAACCCTCCCCCCCTCCAGTGTCACATTTGACACCTTTCAGGGGGAGGGGGGTGCAGATACCTGTCTAAAGACAGGTATCTTCACCCACTTCCGGCCCGCAGTCTCGGGCAAAAAACGGGTTTTTCCCGTTGTGTGCTGGGAACTCTCGGCTCCCAGCACACAGCGGGAGCCAATCGGCGGGCGCAGCGCGACTCGCGCATTCGCCGTAGGGAACCGGGCGGTGAAGCCGCAGCGCTTCACTTCCTGGTTCCCTCACCGTGGATGGAGGGGGGAGCAGCAGAGAGACGAGTGAACGCTCGTCCTCTGCTGCGGACGCCGCTGGACTCCAGGACAGGTAAGTGTCCTAATATTAAAAGTCAGCAGCTGCAGTATTTGTAGCTGCTGTCTTTTAAAAAAAAAATGAGCCATCCGCTTTAAGACAGTGATCAGACTTCTGAGGCGACTTCCATTGAAATCAATGGGTACAAGTTGCCTAGAAGTCGGATTGAAGTAGTACAGGCACCTCTTCGGAGCGACCTCAGTAGTGTGTATTAAGACGGCTTCATTCACTTCCATTGTTTCTCTCATGCAGTGCGACTTGGGGCGGCTTCAAGTCGGATCCCAGGTTGCCCCAGTCTGAACCGGCTCTAATCTGCCACTTTGTGTTGGTCTATCACATAAAATCCCAATAAAATACATTTATGTTTTTGGTTGTAACGTGACAACATATAGAAAATTCCAAGAGGTATGAATACTTTTTAAAGGCCCTGTAACCCCCATCATTGGTGTCAGTGGAAGTCAAATTAGCGTTGTGTCAATGGGAGGGAAAAAAGCCCAATCGTTTGTGTAAATTGAAAGAATATACCGTATTTATCGGCGTATACCGCGCACTTTTTTCCCCTTAAAATCAGGGGAAAATCATGGGTGCGCGATATACGTTGATCCCCGGTGTCTCTCCGAGCCGAGCTAAGTGTACTGCGCACTCGGCTAGGCTCGGCCACGCTCGGCTCCACCCACCGCAGCCTAGAGCCGAGCCGAGTGTACTGGGCACTCGGCTAGGCTCGGCCACGCGAGAGGAGCCGAGACAAGCCGAGAGGAGCCGAACACACAGAAAATCCGGCTTCTCTCGGCTCACGCCAAAATCCAAAAGTGAACACCAGACGCGTTCACCTGGATGGAGGCCGCAGATGGACACGCTGGACGGAGACGGACACCTGGATGGAGGCTGCAGACGGACACGCCGGACGGAGACGGACACCTGGATGGAGGCTGCAGACGGACACGCCGGACGGAGACGGACACCTGGATGGAGGCTGCAGACGGACACGCCGGACGGAGACGGACACCTGGATGGAGGCTGCAGACGGACACGCCGGACGGAGACGGACACCTGGATGGAGGCTGC
Organism: Rana kukunoris; assembly: GCA_029574335.1. Classification (NCBI taxonomy): domain Eukaryota; kingdom Metazoa; phylum Chordata; class Amphibia; order Anura; family Ranidae; genus Rana; species Rana kukunoris. The sequence goes on from CM056054.1 coordinate 235,670,330, forward strand.
AGACGGACACGCCGGACGGAGACGGACACCTGGATGGAGTCCGCAGATGGACACGCTGGACAGAGACGGACACCTGGATGGAGGCCGCAGACAGACCCGCTAGACGGAGACGGACACCTGGATGCAGGCCGCAGACAGACACGCTGGATGGAGACGGACACCTGGATGTAGGCTGCAGACAGACACGCTGGATGGAGACGGACACCTAGATGGAGGCTGCAGACGGACACGCTGGACGGAGACGGACACCTGGATGGAGGCTGCAGACGGACACGCTGGACGGAGACGGACACCTGGATGGAGGCTGCAGACGGACACGCTGGATGGAGACGGACACCTGAATGGAGGCCGCAGACAGACACGCTAGACGGAGACGGACACCTGGATGGAGGCGCAGATGGACACGCTGGACGGAGACGGACACGCTGGACGGAGACAGACACCTGGATGGAGGCTGCAGATGGACACCCCCCAAGCCGCAGATGGACCCCGCACAAGGAAGCCGCAGACGGACACCCACAAGGCCGCAGACGGACACCCACAAGGCCGCAGACGGATGCCGGACAAGGCTGCCGATGGACGCAGGGCAAAAATGTAAGTTTACTTTTTTTTTCCTTTTTTACCTTGCTAAGGTGGCACGGAGCGCGGTATGCCCCGATAAATACGGTAATTTGTTTAGTTGTTTAGGTGTCAATAGAAGAAAAATAAATCTTATCAGTTGGACAAATAAGCCCCATCACTGGTGCCAGCGGGAGGAAAATTAGCCTTGGTGTTTATTGGTCACATGCTCTTGCACTGTGCCTCTTTGCTGATGCCAAATATATACCTTGTTGGGCAGGAGATCACTTCTGCCCAACACTGCGGCATTATCACCAACCCGGGTTGTTGGAATGGAAACTTGTCCTGCAGGACACTTGCCAAAAATGTAAAGACATTTTTTGGAAAAATCAGATAAAAGAAAAAACTTCCTCTCTTGTTTAGCTCTCCATTTAGCTGTTGGGTTCCATTTACTTTCTATAAGCCAAATAATGTCATCATGTCATAGGACCGGCAGCCATATTTGGAGCGCAGTCAAGCTCCAGTAGTGCGCCATCCGTCTTCCTTAACGTTTATACGGCCCGAGATTATTTACACATTGTCCCCACACAGGAATCAGAAAATGAATGAAGATGTTGAATGGCTCTCTATACACTATTTGTGGTACTATAAATTGTATATACTGTAGATGCTCAGAAGGAGGACATTCTTGGAAGATGGGGAGAAAATCATTGACGCACAACCTTATTTAAAGTAGAGCTAATCTTATATAAGATTTAACATGTTCATGTAATTTCAAAAGTTGTGTTCAATCGGATTAAGAGTTACATGGCAAACCTAAGCATGAAGTGCCGTGTTCAGTTACTTCCCGTTATTGCCTCCTGACTATACTACGGCGTTGTAACCCCATCACATGTGCCCCTGGTGGAGACTGCAATTGAGCATGAAGACATAAGGGCATGCAGGGCCGGTGCTACCACTAGGCAAACTGGGAAGCCGCCTAAGGTGAGTTGTTACCTCGGGCGCCCAGCCACTGGGGCTCCTACTCTCTTCTCTCTGCAGCAAGCAACTAAGTCTCAGCATCAGCAGGCAGCATCTTCCACTTCGTTCGCACATAGTGTCAGAGGCGCAGCTGCGGCGGAGGACTGTGTCCCGACTCCCAAATGAATGGAAGCAAACAAACATTAAGGCCGCGTACACACGATGAGACATGTCCGCTCAAACATGTCCGACGGACCGTTTGCAGCAGACATGTTTTATCGGATTTTGGTCCGATGGCGTGTACACACCATTGGACGAAAATCCATTTGGGCTGAGGACGCGATGACGTGGCGGTGACGTTGACGCCGCCACGTCACCACTCCAGGAAGTAAAATACTTCCACGCATGCGTCAAATCCATTCGACGCATGCGCGGACATTTCTGTCCGCTGGTTAGTGTACTAACCAGCGGACATATCCGACGGACATGCCTCCGGCGGACAAATTTCAAAGCATGCTTTGAAATTTGTCTGCTGGGAAAACATGTCTGCTAGCCCGTACACACGATGGGAGATGTCTGCTGAAACGGTCCGTCGGACCAGTTTCAGCAGATAAATTCGATCGTGTGTACGCGGCCCAAAGGGATTGTAAAGGCCTGTTTTTTATTTTCTAAATAGGTTCCTTTAAGCTCGTGCATTGCTGATTCACTTACCTTTTCCTTCCATTTCCCTTCTAAAACAAGCGGTGCGTGTGCACCCCCTAGATGGCCGGGAGGAAAAGACGTCTATTGACGTCCATCCGGGAGGATTCCTGCCGGCGTCATATTACTATGGCCCGGTAAGGAAGGGGTTAAACACTGTGACAGACACACCCGTGGGACATCCCCGGACCCTCTTATGTCTAAAATCATCCTATGTCCACTAGGGGCAATGGATGACTGAGAAATTATATCTTGAACTACCTGAGATGGGATTATTATGTACTTATTATCCACAATATATTCCAGGATATCTGTAAAGAACTATTTACTGTTTGTTGATTCTGAACTCAACGGGTTAATTGTAAGAGTGACTCATTCATAATGTTGGGACACATACTGTTAGATGCTAATGTCCTCACCTCCAGCCATCTGTCTGTTCTCTGTGTTAAATGCTATTGTGTGAAGATGTCCTGTGTTTACACTTATGATAATGTGTATTGTATAGCAGGTGAATGAGGAGATGTGATGTCTACCATGAAAGGTCATATCTATGAGTCTCCTAGTCTGGGTAAATGATTAGTTAATTAGCTCATGTTAATTTATGTTCTAGTTACCTCCTCTTAGGCCCTTTACACACGATTAGACATGTCTGATGAAACTGGTCTGCAGACCAGTTTCATCGGACCAGTTCGATGGTGTGTACGGCCCATCAGACCGCTGTCCGTCAGACCAAAGTTTCAAAACATGCTTTAAAACCTGTCTGATGGAACCTGTCAGGGCCTTACTGTATAGCAGGTTGTATTCTTGTAATAAACACTCCGGGCCAGATTCTCAGCGGCGTTACGACGGAGTATCTCAGATACCCCGTCGTACCGCCGTTTTTTTTGTCTCGTATCTATGCGCGTGATGCTTAGCATCACTTTTGCATAGATAGGCTTCTACATCCGACAAGCGTAAAACCATTACACTTGCGGATCGTAGTTGTAATGACAACTCCAGCCACTAGGTGGCCTTTACGTTGTTTTCTCATTTGCATATGCAAATGAGGCTAGTACGCCGATTCCCGAACGCTTTTACGCCGCCCCGTCGTCGCGTATGTCATTTTAGTCCGCGTAAGGTTACCCCAGCTTCGATGTGGAGTAACCTTACGAAGTTCCGTCAGATGCCGTCGGGTGCCATCGGATGCCTTGTTAAGTATGGCGTCGGGTCAGTGTCGACTTTTTCCGTCGCTTATGTCGTTTTAATAACTCGTTCGTGAATAGGGCATTGCGTAAGCGTCGATCACGACGTTTTGACGTCGGTTTCAAGGACGCTTTCCGACGTTAGCTGGAGCATGCGCACTGGGCTTTTTCCCCGGCCGGCGCATGCGCAGTTCCTTCGACGCGGGGGCGCGCTTCATTTAAATACAATCCGCCTCATTTGAATTACGCGGGCTTACGCTGGGCCATTTTCGCTACGCCAACGCAAACGACGGATCAAATGCTTAGGGAATACGGCACTTGCTCTAGTACGATGCAGCGGAGTGTAAATGGCTTACGCTACGCCGGCGAATTTCTTAGAGAATCTGGCTCTCCATGTTCAGCAGTTAAACTAGTCTTGTCTCGTTGTGTGCTTGTGAGCAGCTGGAATATCTGATATCTATATCCAGACTGAGGCCGTGTACACACGGCAGAGAACCTCGACGGGCAGAACACATCGTTCCGCCCGTCGAGGTTCCCTGCCGGCTGTCGAAATCGGCGACCCGCCCGTCGGGAATGGCAACCAGCCATTCTTCCAGGCGGGCCGTCGAGCAAATAGAGAGCGTACACGCGGCCGAGGTCCTCGCTGGAATGCAGCTTCCAGCGAGGTTCTCGCTGGTTTCCAGCGAGAACCTCGGTCGTGTGTACGCCGTCTGATAGGAAGCGGTATATGAGGGAAGCACTCAAGCAGAGTGTGGGATGTTTCGTTACAAACACCTTAAAGTTGAGTTCCACCCTAAATTTTTACTTTTTTTTAATCCCCTCTTCTCCCCCTTACATGCCACATTTGGCATGTCATTTTTTTTGGGGGGGGTGGGGGCTTCATTCGGAGTGGGACTTCCTGTCCCACTTCCTGCTTCCGCCGAGGGGCTGGTTAGGCGATTAAGCCTTAATCGCCTACACCAGCCCCTCCCTGTAGGCGATCACATGGGACACTGACAGGTCCCATGCGATCGCCTCTCCAATCAGCGACGAGCCGCGCCGCGCGCGCATGCGCAGTGTGGCTTGCGCATGCGCAGTGGTTGCCCAGCCGTGAAGCCGAAGGCTGTCACGGCTGGGTGCCCACAGTCGGGATGGAGACGCCAGCTGGGGAGGGGGGGAGAGGAGCGGAGCCCCCCGGTCGGTGCGTCGCTGGAACGCAGGAGCAGGTAAGTGAGTGTTTATTAAAAGCCAGCAGCTACACTTTTTGTAGCTGCTGACTTTTAATAAACACAATTTTGGGCTGGAACACCCCTTTAAAGAAAATTTCCAGGTATGGATATTTTTCAATAATTACATTGATCTAGCTTGGGCCAATGTAAATATGTGGGCCCTATACCTGTGGGGTCCTCCTAGAAGCTGGTAATCACTGTAATAAATACCCCTACTCTAGTGATCTCCACTAGGTTCCGGGGCCCGTGCTCAGCAACAACTGCCCAGCTGTATTGTGAACACAGGAGATCGGCCTCTCAACTTGGGCACCATTCAGAGATGTTTCCCATTTTCCCTGAATGGTAGTTTGAAAATGTGGTCACCCTATTTGGAATTGGAAGGGATCATAGAAAGTGGACTTCTAAGGGGTTCCATTTGATCGGTTCAGGGTGGATCGAGTCTTGGCGTTCTATACATTGTAGACAACAGCAAAATAAACCCTAAACTATTATTGCTACACCTGGCACCAGCTTGGCATCATTTTCTATTTAGCAGATAGCATGCATGTTACGACCAGTTAGTAAGAAGTAAATAAACTGCAACAAAATACTTTAGTCACATGAATCTTAGTCACTTCTTAATTAATTTGCCGTGATTAATATCACCCATTAATAGCACCCAGAAGCATAAATGGCAGGTGACATGAATTGTGCATGCAGTGGGCAGGTCTGCTCTTGCTATATGATAATGCTGGGCAGCAGGGCCGCCATCAGGAATTTTGGGGCCCCTTACACAGCTTCAGGCATGGGCCCCCTGGAGCAGAGAACCGGGGGGGGGGGGGTGCTGCCGCATAAAATTGAGAAGCGGGGGGGGGCTGCTGGCGCGAATTGAGAAGCGGGGGCCCTTTACAAAATAAAAAGGGGGGTAGCCATCCGGGCCCTGGGGACCTCTGTGCCCTTTAATAAAAAGAAAAAAAGAGAGGAAAAAATATATATATATATATTTTTAAAAAAGGGTGGTTGCCAACTGGGGCACCGGGGACCTTATTTTTTTTTTTATAAAAGGAAATTACAAAAAAAGGGGGCTTTCTATTCGGGACCTATGGGCCCTTTAATAAAAAGAAACCTCTGGGCCCTTTAAAAAAAAGAAAGAAATAAAAAAATATATATATAAAAAAGAAATAAACATTTATATATAAAAAAACAAAAAAACAAGGGGGTTGCCTTCCAGGGCCCTGGGGACCTCTGGCCCTTTAATAAAAAATAAAAATATAAAAAAAAAATAAAGAAAAATAAAAAATACAATTATAAAAAAAGGGGGTTTGACACATGGGGCCCTGGGGACCTCTGAGCCCTTTAATAAAAATACATCTATATATTAAAAAAAAAGAAATAAAATAATATAAAAAAGTAAAAAAAAAATATAAAAAAGGAGGATTGTCATCCGGGGGCCCTGGGGACCTTTAATAATAATAATAATATTATATATATATATATATATATATATATATATATATATATATATGAAATAAAAAAATATATAAAAAAATTATATATTTTTTTATAAAAAAGGGGGGTTGTCATCTGGGGATCTCCAGGTCCCTGTGGACCTCCGGACCTCTAAAAAAATAAAAGAAAAAAAATTGGCCCTTTAATAAAAAAGAAAAGAAAAATATATTAAAAAAATATATTTTTTTATAAAAAAATATTTTTTTTTTATAAAAAAATATTTTTTTTTTATAAAAAAATAAATAAAAAAGAGGGGGTTGCCATCTGGGGCCCTGGTGGCCTACTAAAAAAATCTGGGGCCCTAGACCCCTAAAAAAATGGCCCTTTAATAAAAAAATTAAATAAAAATATATTAAAAATATATATATTTTTTTATAGAAAATAAATAAAAAAAGGGGGGTTGTCATCCGGTGCCCTGGGGCCTCCGGGCCCCTGTGGACCTCCGAACCTCTAAAAAAAAAAAAAAAAAAAAAAAAAATTGGCCCTTTAATAAAAAAAATATATTAAAAAAATATATTTTTTTATAAAAAAATATATTTTTTATAAAAAAAAAAAGAAAAAAAAGGGCTTGCCATCTGGGGCCCTGGTGGCCTTCGGGCCCCTGGGGACCTCCGGACCTCTAAAAAAAATAAAAGAAAAAAAATGGCCCTTTAATAAAAAAAAAATATATATATATTAAAAAAATATATATTTTTTATAAAAAAAAAATATTTTTTTATAAAAAATATATTTTTTTTATAAAAAAAAGGGCTTGCCATCTGGGGCCCTTGGTGGCCTCCGGGCCCCTGGGGACCTTCAGACCCCTAAAAAAAAAAAAAAAAAAAAAAAATTTTTTTTTTTTTTTTTTTTTTTTTTTAGGGTGGTTCCCATCCGGGCCCCTGGGGACCCCCGGGCCCCTTACAGGTGTAATGCCTGTACCCCCCTGATGGCGGTACACGCGGCCGAGGTCCTCGCTGGAATGCAGCTTCCAGCGAGGTTCTCGCTGGTTTCCAGCGAGAACCTCGGTCGTGTGTACGCCGTCTGATAGGAAGCGGTATATGAGGGAAGCACTCAAGCAGAGTGTGGGATGTTTCGTTACAAACACCTTAAAGTTGAGTTCCACCCTAAATTTTTACTTTTTTTTAATCCCCTCTTCTCCCCCTTACATGCCACATTTGGCATGTCATTTTTTTTGGGGGGGGTGGGGGCTTCATTCGGAGTGGGACTTCCTGTCCCACTTCCTGCTTCCGCCGAGGGGCTGGTTAGGCGATTAAGCCTTAATCGCCTACACCAGCCCCTCCCTGTAGGCGATCACATGGGACACTGACAGGTCCCATGCGATCGCCTCTCCAATCAGCGACGAGCCGCGCCGCGCGCGCGCATGCGCAGTGTGGCTTGCGCATGCGCAGTGGTTGCCCAGCCGTGAAGCCGAAGGCTGTCACGGCTGGGTGCCCACAGTCGGGATGGAGACGCCAGCTGGGGAGGGGGGGAGAGGAGCGGAGCCCCCCGGTCGGTGCGTCGCTGGAACGCAGGAGCAGGTAAGTGAGTGTTTATTAAAAGCCAGCAGCTACACTTTTTGTAGCTGCTGACTTTTAATAAACACAATTTTGGGCTGGAACACCCCTTTAAAGAAAATTTCCAGGTATGGATATTTTTCAATAATTACATTGATCTAGCTTGGGCCAATGTAAATATGTGGGCCCTATACCTGTGGGGTCCTCCTAGAAGCTGGTAATCACTGTAATAAATACCCCTACTCTAGTGATCTCCACTAGGTTCCGGGGCCCGTGCTCAGCAACAACTGCCCAGCTGTATTGTGAACACAGGAGATCGGCCTCTCAACTTGGGCACCATTCAGAGATGTTTCCCATTTTCCCTGAATGGTAGTTTGAAAATGTGGTCACCCTATTTGGAATTGGAAGGGATCATAGAAAGTGGACTTCTAAGGGGTTCCATTTGATCGGTTCAGGGTGGATCGAGTCTTGGCGTTCTATACATTGTAGACAACAGCAAAATAAACCCTAAACTATTATTGCTACACCTGGCACCAGCTTGGCATCATTTTCTATTTAGCAGATAGCATGCATGTTACGACCAGTTAGTAAGAAGTAAATAAACTGCAACAAAATACTTTAGTCACATGAATCTTAGTCACTTCTTAATTAATTTGCCGTGATTAATATCACCCATTAATAGCACCCAGAAGCATAAATGGCAGGTGACATGAATTGTGCATGCAGTGGGCAGGTCTGCTCTTGCTATATGATAATGCTGGGCAGGTCTGATGTGTGCTGCCAGGCTGTCACCCTCTGAATCCTTCATTGGCGCTGACAATATTTTGTGGCATATTTATAAAAGTCTTGGTGGACCTGGGCGAGTTTTCCAACCTGTATTCGCTGGAATTTGTCAAAGATTCACAATCACAATTGTCAGGAAATTTTAAGCCTTTCTCAACTTTTTTTTTTTTATATTTTTTTTTTTTAAGTGTATTTTGTGCGTGAATTCGAGAGAGAGGAGCCAGACTTAGGAGTAGGCAGACCCTCCCCCCGGAGGCAATCGCCATCCTTCTCCATGCCCCCGGTGGCAATGGCGGGTGTGAGGGGGGGGCCTCCCACTCACCCCGCCCTACCTGCTCCACTTGGGAGCCCGACAGGACCCCAACAGGGCAGAGGGACTCCCCCAATGAGGGAGTGAGGGGGTCTAGCCCACCCAGCCAGCCCCGTAGGTCCTTCGCCTCTCTTTATTTTAGGAGACCTCATGGCCAAAGTGCGTGTGTGTGTTAAACCAATTTCGAGTGCGTGCAAGTGTGGTGTTTTTTTTTGGGGGGGGGGGGGGGTGGGCATAAAAAGCACAGGCGTACCTTGCATAGCACACCCACCGGGAGCCGGGCTGAGACCACCAAACTCAATTCACATGTAGCCGAGACCGGGATCCAAACCCTTGGCTGCAGAGGTGAACGGCTTGTCAGCGCAGAGCCACCACAGCTCCCACTTTCTCAACCTTTTTTACCCCATCGGGATCCCTAAGATCATTTCTAGATCCTGAGGATCTAAAGCTTGTTCATTAGGGGTCATTGCGAAAAATGGCCTTTACATTGGTGGTGAGAAGGAAGACTGACCCTTACCGTGGTGATCAGAACAGGGCCACCATCAGGATTACACAGCTTGAGGCATGGGTCCCCTGGAGCAGAGGGGGGGGGGGTGCTGCCACCTGAAATTGAGAAGTGGGGGGGGGGGGCTGTCGCGAATTGAGAAGGGGGAGGGGGGCCTTTACAAGAAAAAGAAGAAATAAAGAAATATATATATATATATATATATATATATATATATATATATATATATATATATATATATAAAAGGGGAGGGTAGCCATCCGGGGCCCTGGGGACCTCTGGGCCCTTTAATAAAAAGAAAAAAAGAGAGAAAAAGTAAATATATATAAAATATACAGTATATATTTTTTTTTTAAAAAGGGAGGTTGCCATCTGGGGCCCTGGGGACCTCTGGGCCCTTTAATAAAAAATAAATAAATAAAATATATAAACAAAGATAAAAAAATATATATATGTTATTAAAAAGAAGGGGGTTTGACATATGGGACCCTGGGGACCTCTGAGCCCTTTAATAAATATATATATATATATAAAATAAAAAATAAAAAGAAAAAAAGAAATAAAATAATATAAAAAAAAATTAAATAAAAGAAATAAAAAAATATATATATTTTTTTTAAATAAAAACAGGGGGGTTGTCATCTGGGGACCTCCAGACCCCTAAACAAATAATTGGCCCTTTAATAAAAAATAAAAAAAATATATAAAAAATATATAAATTATAAAAAATAAATTAAAAAAAGGGGGTCGCCATCCGGGGCCCTGGGGACCCTCGGGCCCCCTACAGGTGTACTGCCTGTACCCCCCTGATGGCGGCCTGTACCCCCCAGAATGTCACCCCACTGTTTCATCAATTGTCACAGAGCTTGCGGCATGGCACCCTTATTGCTGTGCTTCTGCTTTCTTGACACCAGCGCTCCCAAGTTCAAGTCTGCACTTCCAGGTTCCTGGTACCTACATGTAAGCAGGTGCAGTCTACTTTCTCCTCTGCAGGTGGTGCTCTTCCACAGCAGCACTGCAGTTAGAGAGGAAGTCAAGAGGAACATGGTCCCTCTATGGTTTCTTGGGTCACTGGGGAAGCTATCCCATTGGATGCTGCAGCCCCATGTGACTTTAGCAGCCATATTGGGTCAGGCAAAGCCTATTTAAGCCCTGGCTTCAAGGCTTGGTGTGCATTTTGCGAGTGGGTAGAGTACGGACAGAGAAAGGTTCCAGATGAGGAGGGAAAGCATAGGGCTTGCAACTTCTCTGGACATCTTCCTGCTTGGGCATCAGACAGCCAGGCCACATTCTTACCCTCTCTTAACAGGCGCTGTCATTGCGGCTGAAACCTGCTCTCCACACGCTGTTGGAACTCTGAGGCCCCATACACACGTACGAGAACCTCGACGGGCGGAACACATCGTTCCGCCCGTCGAGGTTCTCGGCCGGCCGTCAGAATCAATATCAGTGCCCACCAGTGCCGCATATCAGAGCTTATCAGTGCCCATAAGTGCAGCATATCAGTGTCCATCAGAGCAGCATATCAGTGCTCATAAATGCCACCTATCATTGTCCATTGATGTTGTCTTAACAGTGCAGCCTCATCAGTGCCCATCAGGGCAGCTTATTAGTGCCCATCAGTACATCCCCCTCAGTGCCCATCTCATCAGTATAGCCTCATTAGTGCCCAGCTGGGCAGCCTCGTCAGTGAAGCCTCATCAGTGCCCATGAATGCAGCCTATCAGTGCAGCCTCATCAGTGCCCCACAGTGCAGCCTCATCAGTGCCCATCAGGGCAGCTTATCAGTGCCCATCAGTACATCCCTTTCAGTGCCCATCTCATCAGTATAGCCTCATTAGTGCCCAGCTGGGCAGCCTCGTCAGTGAAGCCTCATCAGTGCCCATGAATGCAGCCTATCAGTGCCCCACAGTGCAGCCTATCAGTGTCCATCAATGTGGCATATCAGTGGCCATCAGTGCAGCTTATCAGTGCCCATCAGTGCCATATCATCAGTGCAGCTTATCAGTGCCTCCTCATCAGCGCCGCCTCATCAGTTTAGTCCCTTTAGTCCCCAGCAGTGCAGCCTCATCAGTGCCCAGCAGTGCAGCCTCATCAGTGCCCATCAATGCAGCATATCAGTATCCACCAGTAGAGCCTATCAGTGCCCACCAGTGCAGCCTCATCAGCACACATCAGTGAAGAAGAAAAATTGCGTATTTGCAAAATTTACAACAGAAATTAAGATAAATGTTTTGTTTTTCAAATGCTCTGTCTTTTTCCGTTTGTTTAGCAAAACAAAAGCAAAAAAAATAAAACAGTGTCACCAAAGGAAAGCTCTATCTGTTTAAAAAAAAAACATGATAAAAATGTCATTTGGGTACATGATGCACGACCGCGCAATTGTCATTCAAAGTGTGGCGGCGCTAAAAGCTGAAAATTAGCCTGGGCAGGAAGGGGGTGAAAGTGCCCGGTATTGAAGTGGTTAAAGAGTACCTTGCATGATAACAATGCAGAAGACATAAAAAAAAACGAGGTTTAGGTTCCAAGTTCAGAAAGCTTTTCTCATGACTAAGCAGGGCACTGGTGTCTCCGAAGGAACGCGCATCCTCTGCACCCAGCCAAACGTATGTTGTGCAGCTTCACAGTCCCCTGAGAAGGGCTCATTGTACGTCTGTTGTTGGTCCATGAGACCGATGCCGAGTCAGGCGGCTTCCTTCCTCTCCTCCGAGCAGTCAGTGTCCATGCCCCCCCAAACAATGCAGGACCCAGACCGGCTCGGAAAAATGGGCCCCCTGCTTCTTTGTTTCCCCTTTTCAGAAAACTTCTGAATTGTTTATCTGTTTGTCCCGTAGCCACCAAAGACTTTTCCAAGCAGGTTTCCATCTGGCTGCACATGACTGTGTATAGACAATGTAAAGAAATGTTTCTTTCGGAGCTATCTCTGGTTCCACAGCACCATCTCTTGGAGGAACAACGAAACTTGAAAGTGTTTCAAAATACAAAACCTTTTTTTTCCTTTATTTTCATAAAGAGATGTAAGATGAGTGGTGGTCAACTTACTAGAGATGGGGAACCTCAAGTGTGACCCCCTGATACCACCAAAGGGCCACACATCATATTCAGTGTATGTAATCCTACAGACATCTGCCAAAGACTGCAAACCTGCAACAGGAGATGGTCAGAGACTACAGACATGATAAAAGAGATGGTCAGAGACTGCAGCCGTGATACAAGAGATGGTTAGAGACTACAGCCATGATACCAGAGATGGTCAGAGACTACAGACATGTTACAAGAGATGGTCAGAGACTGCAGACATGATACAAGAGATGGTCAGAGACTACTGACATGACAATAGAGATGGTCAGAGACTGCAGATACAATACAGGAAATGCTCATAGACTGCAGATATGATACAGGAGATGGTCAGAGTCTACTGACATAATACAAAAGATGGTCAGAGACTACTGACATAATACAAGAGATGGTCAGAGACTACAAACATACTACAAGAGATAGTCAGGGGCTTCAGACATACTACAAAAGATAGTCAGAGATTACATACATGATACAGGCGATGGAGAATGAGGACATGATACAAAAGAGAGAGCGAGAGACTGCAGACATGATACAAGAGAAGGTCATAGACTACTGACATGATACAAGAAATAGCCAGAGACAGCAGACATGATACCAGAGAAGGTTAGAGACTACTGACATGATAAAAGAGATGGTCAGAGACTAAAGACATGATGCAGGAGATGGCCATAGACTGCAGACATTATACAGGAGATGGCCAGAGACTGTTGATGTGATACAAGAGATGGCCAGAGACTGTTGACGTGATACAAGAGATGGTTAGAGATGGTTATAGACTGCAAACATGACACAGGAAATGGTCAGAGACTACAAACATACAACAATAGATAGTCAGTGACTTCAGACATACTTCAAAAGATAGTCAGAGACTACATACATGATACAGGAGATGGTCAGAGAATGAGGACATGACACAAAAGAGGGCGAGAGACTGCAGGCATGATACAAGAGAAGGTCAGAGACTACTGACATAACACAAGAAATGACCAGAGACTGCAGACCTGATACAAGAGAAGGTTAGAGACTACTGACCTAAAACAAGAGAAGGTTAGAGACTACTGACCTGATACAAGAGAAGGTTAGAGACTACTGACCTGATACAAGAGAAGGTTAGAGACTACTGACCTGATACAAGAGAAGGTTAGAGACTACTGACCTGATACAAGAGAAGGTTAGAGACTACTGACCTGATACAAGAGAAGGTTAGAGACTACTGACCTGATACAAGAGAAGGTTAGAGACTACTGACCTGATACAAGAGAAGGTTAGAGACTGCTGACCTGATACAAGAGACGGTTAGAGACCACAGACATGATGCACTAGATGGTCAGAGACTACAGACATGATGCAGGAGATGGTCAGAGACTGCAGACATAATACAAGAGATGGTCAGAGACTGCAGACATGAACACACTTAAGCCTTGTACACACGATCAGTCCATCCGATGAGAACAGTCTGAAGGACCGTTGTCATAGGTTAACCGAAGAAGCTGACTGATGGTCTGATGTGCCTACACACCATCAGTTAAAAAAAACTATCGTATCAGAACGCGGTGACGTAAATGTTCTGAGGAAAATGAAGTTCAATGCTTCCAAGCATGCGTCGACTGATTCTAAGAATGCGTGGATTTTTAACCGATGGTCCTGCCTACTAACGATCGGTTTTGTCCTATCGGTTAGGAGTCCATAGGTTAATTTTAAAGCAAGTTGGCTTTTTTTTAACCTAAGGTTAAATAACCTATGGGGCCCACACACGATCGGTTTTGACCGATGAAAACGGTCCATCATCTGGCAATGCACATTTTAGTGCATGAAGTGTGAAGGGGCCCTTATCCATGATTCCTTGTAACTCATTGTTCTCTATTGCCTACTTATAAACAGGTTTGTCCATGTTCCATGTTCAGCCAGAACCACGGCAGCTTCTATTGTTGACCTGTTGTGGGGCTGCCATCGTTACCCTTTTCTCGGTGAGTCACAGACCCCTAACGACCCTGTGCAAATCAAGGGGCCCAACAGGAAATATGTGCAAAAATGTGCTAGGTCAGCGAGTAGCAAGTAGCAAGGCTTGGAAAGAGGTGGAACCAAAAAAGTGGAGTTCTCCTAAGCCTAGAAGCTGGGTGCCAAAAGCCAAGAAGGTCCTCCACTCCACCCCACAATCCAAAGTCCCGACGAAGTGTTAGTATCACTTCCCAGAAACCAACAGGTTCTGTTCTCTTTGTCACTTCAGAATGGGTGACAGGTACACTTTAGGCGGCTCAGAAAACCTCCACAACCTGTCGAGAGCTGTATGATTTTCACCCTCGTCGTGACCTTCATTAATTGGTTCGTTAATTTTATTTTTACTTGCTCAGCCTGTCAGCCTGCCTGAAGGAAAATAGGTGCTGAGCTATGAACTGCGCATTTCTAGGAATCGCTGTTCTCCATCTATTCCTGTGAAAAAAAAGCCGTCTGCTCTGTAATTGTTGCAAGCCCAGAGGATTTCGCGTCGCTGCGGTCACTTCAATATTAATATTCTTTGTCCCCCGCCTCCTCCCCGCTAACACTTTTTTGTAATTTAGTGCAGACCATTGAGGAATGTTTGTCGACATTTATATTATCTGCCAAAAAAAAAATGTTTCATGACATGTGAATCGCAGATGTCCCGCTGGCATTAATTTTGGCTTAAATCATAAAAGGGATTTTGGCTTCGCTCGAAGGGTAGGGCCTTGCAGAAGTTCACAACTTAGATATAGTCATACTGTATATGCTGAGTGTACCCCTATCTGGATTACAGTACATATAGACCCTCAACTGGAATTCCATTCGCTGATGCCTAACACTGCACCCTTTCCAGCGAGCCCAATAATTCATTGATGGTCATTGGAAAGAAAGAATGCCTTGTAAGTGGGGCTTTGTGATTGGTAAGTAATGGCACCAAGTCCCCACTCCTACTCCTGTCTTGCTAGAACACTGACCCTCCTATTGAGGCCTCACCCTCCGCCATATTGTGCCCAGGCCCGGATTTACTCCCTTTGCTGCCCCAAGGCCGGGTCCTTCAATGCCGCCCCCTCCGCTCCTCCCCTTCTCTATACACAATACAGGCCCCTTTAACATTATGCTTCTCCCTAATACTATAGTCAATGCCAAGCTCCTCCCCTTTACACCCATAAATGATGTTATTGCTCTCTCTTTAACCACTTAAGACCCGGACCAATATGCAGGTAAAGGACCAGGCCCCTTTTTGCGATTCGGCACTGCATCGCTTTAACTGATAATTGCGCAGTCGTGCGACGTGGCTCCCAAACAAAATTGGCGTCCTTATTTTCCCACAAATAGAGCTTTCTTTTGGTGGTATTTGATCACCTCTGCGGTTTTTATTTTTTGCGCTATAAACAAAAATAGAGCGACAATTTTGAAAAAAAGGAATAATTTTAACTTTTTGCTATAATAAATATCCCTAAAAATATATATATATATATATAAAAAAAAAAAATGTTTCCCTCAGTTAAGGCCGATACGTATTCTTCTACATATTTTTGGAAAAAAAAATTGCAATAAGCGTATATTGATTGGTTTGTGCAAAAGTTATAGGGCCAGATTCAGGTAGGAGAGCGGATCTTTATTTTGGAGTAACGTTTGTCATTTACGTTACTCCGCCGACGGAATTCAAATTGGGCAGGTAGGGGGCGTGTATTATTTAAACTAGGCGCGATCCCGCGGCGAACGTACTGCGCATGCGTCGACTGTCAGTGCGCATGCTCCAAATTCTGTCAGTGAACGTCAATGACGTCAATCCCCATTCACGGACGTTTTACGCAAACGACGCTAAACTTTTTAAATTCAACGCGATAACGACGGCCTTACTTAACATAGGATACTCCACCTAGGGGGCATGTTTTTCTTTACGCCGCGTATCGCTTACGGAAACGTCGGAAAGTCACTGCGTCGGGCCCGCGTACGATCATGAATTTTCGTCTTTTGCTGATTAATATATTCTCGGCGTAAATCAGCGGGAACGCCCCGAGCGCCCATTTTAAAATTGCAGTTCCGATACGACGGCGAAATACAATTACGCCGCTCGTATATGAACTCAATCCCTGCGTATCTTGTTTTCTGACTACAGAAAACAGATAAGCCGGCTCAAAGTGTGAGTTATGCTGGCAAATCACTGATACTCCAGCGTAACTCTACCTGAATCTGGCCCATAGCGTCTACAAAATAGGGGATCATTTTATGGCATTTTTATTAGTATTATTTTTTTTTTACTTCTAATGGCGGCGATCAGCGTTTTTTTTTCGTGACTGCGACATTATGGCGGACACATCGGACAATGTTGACACATTTTTGGGACCATTGTAATTTTCACAGCAAAAAATGCTATAAAAATGCATTGTTTACTGTGAAAATGACAATTGCAGTTTGGAAGGCAATGAAGGGGTTAAGTGTGACCTCATATGTGTTTCTAATTGTAGGGGTTGTGGGATGGTAGTTTTAACAACCATTGTACGGTGGCCGCTCTGGGTATATATATTATGCTTTTGCACTTTTTGTAGTTGTTTTGTTTTTTAAATAAAAGCAGTATCCAATACGATAAGAGCTGGTTCACACAGCGGCGGCACGACTTCGGGGGCGACTCTGCAAGTCGTCCTGAAGATGACTTTAGAGGCGACCTGAAAAATGACTTCTGTATAGAAGTCAATGCTGGTCGCCCCGAGCCACCCCCGAAGTCGTGCAAGAACCTTGCGTCGCTCCTATTAGAATGGTTCTATTGCACAGAATGGGACGGGACTCGTCAGGCGGCTGAGCCGTCTGACGAGTCGGGTTCATAAGAGAGATCTGATTCATGCTATTGCACATGTTCGTTTGGCAAGTCGCGGCTCAGATCGAGTCTTAGTTAATTTTGTTTGGCATATAAGGAGGTGACGCAGTACGCCGCCCTTGCCCCTGGACGACGTCACCTCTGACGAAACGTGTAGGGGGGGTGACACGCGTTCTACTATTACGGATTCTGTAAGTGTAATATTTTATGTTATGAATAAATAGGTTAATGGTTTTACACTATATGGAGCTTTTTTGTCTTTTATAAAAACCATCCACACGTTCACATAAGCGGTAGAAAGATGTATGCACATACTTGGAGAAAGACCCAGGCTGTGGTTTAACCATAGGCACCTTTTGATCCTCTGTAACGGGGGATCCTGTGGATCTGGTAAGGAGATAATCATATCATCTGGTAGTGGAATTTGCGCGTTGAAGATGGTGGATGGATTTTGCTATCGTACATTTGTGAATCAGCCCATAGTTTCAAGCACTGGTGGACTTTTGACTAAGTTTGTCCCGATACCAGTATCTGTATCCGGACCGATACCAAGTATTTGCGGGAGTACTTGTATTCCCGCAAATACCCCCTATACCTAAATAGAATACTTCCCCCCCCGCCACTGCATCGAAAGCCGCCACATCGAAAGCCGCCGCCACATGGGTTAAACAGCGTGCGGGAACATCACAGCTTTCATTTGAATAGCTGTAGTGTTCCCGCTGCGTATAGACACTCCCCCTTGCTCGGGATTGGATGGGTGATAGTGATCTGTCCAATCCTGAGCAAGGGGGAGTGTCTATACGCGCGGGCAAAACAGCTATTCAAATGAATGCAGTGATGTTCTCCATGCGGCGGCTTTTGGTGGCTAGGTATGGGGGACATGGCTGGGGGGACATGGCTGCATATGTGGGGGACATGGCTGCATATGTGAGGGACATGGCTGCATATGTGAGGGACATGGCTGGGGGGACATGGCTGCATATGTGGGGGAAATGGCTGCATATGTGAGGGACATGGCTGCATATGTGAGGGACATGGCTGGGGGGAAGTGGCTGCATATGTGGGGGACATGGCTGCATTTGGGGACACATTTAAAAAAAGTATCGATATTTGGAATCGACGACTACTTGAAAAAAAGTATCCGTACTTGTACTCGGTTCTAAAAAAGTGGTATCGGGACAACCCTACTTTTAACATAAAAACTCTAGATTTAAAGCGATTATATTTTTCTATTTATATGAGTTTAGAAGTTTGCCTGTCTCTTGGATTGACTGTTTGGTGAGCAGAAAGGTAAACTGAGGAAGAAAAAGGTTAGTGTTGTTAATGTAAATACAGTTTTAAAACCAATTATCGTGTGCATCCTGGTACACCCGTGTGCGGGAAATACGCCAGTGCTTGGTAGGAATATGATCCAAATTAAATGCTTGAGTTTGCCCAAATCCAGTCTTTTACCAAGACTGACAAATGTGTATTTTTTTTTTTAATTACACTGCAATGAGGTTTCCTGCAAGGTTCGGGTTCAACGAATTTTGAGGAAGATTTGCAAAAAAGCTTGTACAGTGAAACCAGCCCTCTTCGACCATCGCTAAGTGAAGCCACGTGATCTCTACATCATAGCCGACATAGTGATTCAATGATCGGGAACCACTATCATCGGCTCCTGATCACTGGAAAGGACCTAAGTTGTCAATGAAAGCGCAGATTGAGAGCCACCAGACGCACAAAAATGGCTTTTCATGAAGATAATCTTTAATACCTTAAAGGGGTTGTAAAGGTACAATTTTTTTTCCTAAATAGCTTCCTTTACCTTAGTGCAGTCCTCCTTCACTTACCTCATCCTTCCATTTTGCTTTTAAATATCCTTATTTCTTCTGAGAAATCCTCACTTCCTGTTCTTCTGTCTGTAACTCCACACAGTAATGCAAGACTTTCTCCCTGGTGTAGTGTCGTGCTCGCCCCCTCCCTTGGACTACAGGAGAGTCAGGATGCCCACTAACACACAGCTCCTTTCTCTATCTGCGACATAGAGAGCATCCTGACTCTCCTGTAGTCCAAGGGAGGGGCGAGCAATACACTCCACACGAGGGAGAAAGCCTCGCATTACTGCATTAACTTTATTGAGACCACCGTCTGGTAATTTCTTCCAAAACCTTTGCAATAAAAACAGCACGAGAATACAAATGATATATTGAAATGGTGGAAGGCTCTCAAATTGGGTTTCACAGTGGGAATATGAAGGTTCTGGAGGGAGTTTAGGGTTTCTGCAGCCGACTTGGTGGTCCTGTGTGGTTTCTGGGTGGACCTGGGGGCGACTATTGGGAATGGGGTCTCTGGAGGGGGCTGAGAGGCACTGGGGTAGGTTGGTGGGCACAGGGGGGCCAATGT
Source organism: Rana kukunoris (assembly GCA_029574335.1). NCBI lineage: Eukaryota > Metazoa > Chordata > Amphibia > Anura > Ranidae > Rana > Rana kukunoris. Next base: position 235,689,779 of record CM056054.1, read on the forward strand.
TAGAGGTTGAGAGGCACTGAGGTCAAATAGGCAACCATGAGACCATAAGGACCATGGTCTGGTAATTTCTTCCAAAAACCTTTGCTCCCCAACAGTAAAAACAGCACTGGAATACAAATGATATATTGAAATGGTGAAAGGCTCTCGAACGGAGTGTGACAGTGGGGATATGGAGGTTCTGGAGGGAGTTAAGGGTTTCTGAAACCGACTTGGAGGTCCTGTGAGGTTTCTGGATAGAGCTGGGGGCGACTATTGGGAATGGGGTCTCTGGAGGGGGTTGAGGCTCTCGACATGAGGCTGGGAACTTTACAGGTGTAATATGGGAGACTGGAGGGCACTATGGGAGCTGGGGAACACTGTGGGGCTCCAGAAACTGGAGGCTAAACAGCAAGCTACGGGGCACTTTGGGGGGAGGGCCTGAGAGGCACTGGGGTAGGTTGGTGGGCAGAGGGGGGCTAATGTTAGAGGTTGAGAGGCACTGAGGGCAACTAGGCAACCATGGGAGGTTGGTGACACTATGGCAGCTAGGAAGCATTGTTGGAGGTTAGGAGTCTGCAGCTAACTGGAGGCCTGGAACATAGCCCTCTGAAGAGATCTATGATCTCCTCCTACATTTAACAACACCACCCAGCTAGTTATGGCCTGCAAGGAGCCCACCTTACCCATGATACAACCAGTACGCTTGGATGGGATGGTCTCTTATATGTCATATCTCTTTTTCCCGTGTAGTAAGTGTTCTAAATCACCAATCCCTGGATGTCTAAAAGATGTATCTTAGCAATTGTCTATATCCCTCCCCCATTTTTTTTTCTACAAACTCTTTTGGTGTACCAGTTGGGCAATCCAGATGCCCCTCCACTACTCCGGGACTTTTTACCGCTGGGAATCTCGTACGTGTGTACAGGGCATCCCCGAGGGGAAAACCGAGAACCTGCTCGATAACTTTCCCCCTGTACACAAAAGAGGTTTTCCCGTCTGGAAAACTGTGGTGAGAGCTTTGGCCGGGAATCCGGCATGTTCTCTTTTTTTCCCCCACAGTTTTTCTGTCGAGAAAACTGCGATGGAGCATACACACAGCTAGGATTCCCGGCCAAAAGCTCTCATGGCAGTTTTCCTGCCGGGAAAACTGGTCATGTGTACGAGGCAGAAGACTTCAATGGTTATCCAAACCCAAACCCAACCCCAGATAGGCACCTCCTTTTCTTTCAAGGAGTAAAGGATCGTGGCGCCAACCTTTCCCATTTTCTGCAGCAAGTGGGGTGGATTGGGCTCGGGAGAAGCCATTACCCCCCAGAGAGGCAATTTTCTTGTTTGTCCAAACCTCACATATCCCTCCCCAGGATAGACCTGTGCATTGGAACGCCATCAGTGATACCCTTTATCCATGGGCGTCCGCTGAAATCTTTTCAGGGAGGGACGCTTCAGCAGCGATACACAGTCACATTCAACCCTTTCTTCAAATAATAGCGGGGGTTAAAAGTGCCCCGCTAGCGACCGAATAAGGCAGCTAGAACGATGTTAAAGCAACACTTTTTAGCACTGCTTTACCGATAATACGGCCAGCTGGCAGTGTGAAATAGCTCTTGAGATAATTCAGCTTCACTCCATGCCCATATAAATATAGCCTAGAGAATGTACAGACCCCCCCTTCAGCACAGATGGACCACCCTTCAGCACAGACCCCCCTTCAGCACAGACCCCTCCATTCAGCACAGACCCCCCATTCTGCACAAAACCCTCAATTCAGCACAGATGGACCCCCCCATTCTGCACAGACCCCTCCATTCAGCACAGACCTCCTACAGCACAGATGGACCCCCTTTAAGCACATACCCCCCTTCAGCACAGATGGACCCCCCATTCAGCACAGACGGACCCCCCTCACCATCCCATTCAGTACCTCAGATCAGCCATCAGCGTGGCACAGGCACAGCAGGTTCCCTCCCCCTGTGTACACATAAACACTAGAGAGGGAGGCGGCTTCACTCTGCTCGTTGTGACTGTGTGACATTCGGCCCGGGACCACTCAGACAGCCCACGGCCACAAAACTCTTCAACACCTTCTTATTTTCCAGAGGGGGTCAATTGCCTCCCCCCTTGCCCTATGGAGCGGACGCCCATGCCTTTATCAATATGCCATTCGAGGCATTTCCCCCTTACTGGTGTGGTTGAACTCCAGGCCAAAGTCCACCCTATCAGAAGCTCCCGGGAAGCTAAACGCTTTCTGTCTGCATAATTTCACATCCCATGATAACATTGAGTGTTTAAACTGGAGGCCTGGAAGTAGGGAGGACACGGTGATTGAAAATCACTGGTCTACACAAGGAGGTTTTTACAGTTGGATAAGATGCCTTAGATATGTTAATTGCACATGTAATCATTTGAGAAGACTGTTGTTGAGTGGTCTTGCAATAGGACTTCATTATTGCGTTTTTGCACTCTGCTTCAGTGCAGAGCAGGTGGTCTGTGACTTGACACATTTATTTGACACGTTCATTTGAATATCATGTTATGAAGCAGATCTTACTAATGCAAATCTTCACTTACCATGATACAGCGCTGGCACGCCAGGCTTGCTAGGCTGACAGAGATGAAGTACATATGGGTTCCCAGAATGGATGACTCAATGCCCCCATCACCAGTGGCTGGGATTCCCTAGAACAAGACTCAGAGTTTGGCATAACCTCCATGGCATCAAATAATGCCAAGCACGTATTAAATGTATTATTCAGGTGGTGTGATATTCTCCAGATCAAAGCAGCAGCGGCTGTCAGGCGTTCGCCATCCGCTCTGTCTGTGTGGGCTACTATTTATCAAAAGGCCAAAAAAAATTGGAAGGAGTTTGCGAAAATCCTGAACCTCTGTCATGTTTTTATCTCTGTTTGTGTCTCCCTTTGGGAGATTTTCTTTGAAATCCTGTTCCAGCTCTAGGTGTCTCCAAGACAGGAAGTGAAAGAAACTGCAGGAAGCCCCAAAGTGAAGAAAACACACTTTTTATTTTTTATAGCCCAGGGATGTCCCACCTTTTGTCCCTCCTGGGCCACATTAGAAGAAAATAAATTGTCTTGGGCCGCACATAAAATGCATGAACAATAAGGACAACTGATGAGCAGTTCTTCCTGCAGTATTTAGCGGATATGTTGGGGTAGTGGATGGAACCAGGATGGGATCGGGAGAAAGGATGGAGCCGGAATGGGATCAGGGAATGGATGGAGCTGGGATGGGATCGGGAGAATGAATGAAGTTGGGAAGGAATCGAGGGAATGGATGGAGCATGGATGGGATCAGGGTGCTGGAGGTAGCCGGGATCGGGGGAATGAATGGAACCGGGATGGGATCAGGGGAATGGATGGAGCTGGGATGGGATCAGGGGAATGGATGGAGCTGTGGTGGGATCAGGGGAATGGATGGAGCTGGGATGGGATCAGGAGAATGAATGGAGTTGGGAAGGGATCGAGAGAATGGATGGAGCCAGGATGGGATCAGGGTGGTGAATGGAGCAGGGATCGGTGGAATGAATGGAACCGGGATGGGATCAGGGGAATGGATGGAGCCGGGAAGGGATCAGGGGAATGTATGGAGCCGGGATGGGATCGGGGGAATGTATGGAGCTGGGATGGGTTCGGGGAATAGATGGAACCAGGATGGGATCGGGGGAATGGATGGAGAAGGATTGGGAGAATGGGTGGAGTTAGGATGGTGGATGGAGCCAGGATGTGATCTTTTTAGGCGGTGGGGATTTGAGGGGGTTGGGTTAGAGAATATGTGCTAGGGGCCGGGGGTGTTTTGAGAGGGGAGAGGAATTGTGCCAGGTGGAGGCGGGGCAAACTCCTCTAACCCAATCCCCTACCTAAAATCAATCCTGGCAGCATAATTGTTACCCGCCCATGCCCCCCACCTTCCCAATCAAGATGTCTCCCTTCCCTGCAAGACCCCTGTTATTGCACTCCCTCCTCCTTCTCCCCGTCTCTTCCTCGCAGCCTGTGTACTTGAAACGGCAGAGCCGAGGAGGAGGTGAATATAGTCCGGTCTGCAGTGAGTGCAGCCAGCGGGGAGAAAAAATGCCTGCAGCTGTAGGGATGTGATTGTGGGGGGGGGGGGGGGGCGGGACGGTCGGACCCCGGGCACCCTGTCTGTCTCTACCTCACTGCCTTCTCAGCACACATAGGGCCAGATTCAGGTAGATGAGAGTATCTTTCCTCTGGAGTAACGCTTCTCATTTACGTTACTCTGAAGACCCTTTCAGCGCAAGTCCTGTAATTCACATAGCAGTTGCGCGTAAACTTGCGCCAGAGTAACGATAATGCGCTGGCGTAACCCGACGCAAGTGGAAGTGGGTGTGATCATATGTAAATGATGGGCGGAGCCCAGCACAGAGGCTTACGTTCAGCGCATCATCCACGGAGCATGCGCAGTGAGTGCGGCTCCACTCGCCCCCCTTGTGCGCATGCTCACAACTTCCGTCGGCACCACTGCACGGGAAACGTCAGTGCAATGCCTTCCGTTGGGCGTTTAAATGTGCCCGTAGAAGCGCCATTCCGGCACTAAAGTATATCCTGCTCCCCCTCCCCGCAGTGATGTTACTTTTGTTCTGAGATGGCTGCTCCCGTTCCCCGCAAACACACAGGAGAAAGCTGAACTTTAATGGCCAGGAGCTGTCAGCCATCATCTCGGCTATGGAGACCTATGATGTCTTCCTCCATGGCTGTAAAATTTGACAGACAAGCATGAACAGAGGTGTTGTCCTGCAAGTGGGGGTGCTCAGCTAGCTCTTATCGTCGGTAACGCTGCTGTAGCTGCTCTCCTGCTGACCTGTGGCCATCTGGAGTAAAGATAAAGCAGCCTTTTGTAGAAATAACTTTGCGCCGGACGGACGAGATACGCGCGGCGCATGTAGCCAGCGTATGGTGCTAATCCATTTGTGAATTGGGAAAAATCCCTCATTTGCATATTTGCAGGGGAAATCAATGGGCGCGACTGATGCGCCCAGCGAAAATAAGCGCTGACGATACTCTGGCGTCGGAACGTTCCGCCGGTCGCAAATGACCCGTTATTGGGCGCATCTAGTTTGGTGGGTACGGGCACATAGAAACGACGGCGCATCATCACAGTTACGCGGCGCATATCCAAATACTCCAGCGCAAGTGTTCGTGAATCTGGCCCAAGGTGTGGATTCGGAGCAGATATAGCATAGATCCCAAAAAGGAAGGAGAAAGAGGATGGAGTCTCTTAAAGGGTCACTAAAGGAAAAAATGTTTTTTGCTGAAATGATTGTTTACAGGGTATAGAGACATAAAAATTAACTGATTCCTTTTCAAAATGATTAAAAATAGATAAAAATCAATCATATAATGTGCCTGCAGGTTAGTTTTACTTTTGAACTGGCTTCATGTTTCTGCAAAGTAGAAATAGAAACACAGAACAAAAACAAACAAATCCAGGGCAGTGTTTTGTTTTTAAAATGAATCTGATTGGTTCTGGGAAGTTTTAGACACACAGTAATGACAGCTTAAACCATCGTGAGAAAGCTCCCAGTATGGTGGTGATAAGGAAACAGACAAGCAGGAAGTGTGGAGAACAGAGCAGGATTACAGCAACTTCAAAGCAAAAACGAACAATAAGGACATGAAACCAGGACTGCAGTAAGGTAAAGGAAGCTATTTAGCTAAAAAAAAAAAAATCCTTTAGTGACCCTTTAATGTGGTGCCCAGTGCCTGCCTGGGCCTGGTGTCACCCTCTGGCAGGTGTCACCCTGGTGTTGTCTGCACCCCCATAGTGACCCCCTGCAGCTTTTTGAACAATGACCTGGCACAAGAGGGGAAGCTCCTCCAGACGCAGTGAAGCAATGGGGCAAAAAATAGACACAGGCTGGTACACCTATTCTACAGCATGTATTAATAGTAGGGGAGAGGGACACAGTTCTGGATTCTTGCCCAGGGAGCTGGACCACCCTGTCCCAGTGCTGGCCATGACCTCCATCCAGCTCATTAGACTGTAAATGACCTTCACCACCATGAGCGTCCGCTCCATAGGGCAGGGGGGGTCGTTTGTCCCCCCTGAAATTGACAGGGAGAGCCAGGAGCAGGGCCGAACTGGCCCTGGGGACGATTTAAGAGGTGACTGCATCGCTCCCCTCCCCTCTAGTTGTCCCTTATTAGGAGTGCCTGTCTCTCTTCTGGAATCAAATCTATTTGTCCCTCATTCCGAAAGGTTCCTCTTTTAGACCTGAAATAAATATACTGTCAATATAGTGTAGTGTTTCAGTCAAGGGAAAGAGGTGCTGTATAATGTAAAGGGGTCCAGAGGTGCAGGGTGCTGTGTAATGTAAAGGGGTCCAGAGGTGCAGGGTGCTGTGTAATGTAAAGGGGTCCAGAGGTGCAGGGTGCTGTGTAATGTAAAGGGGTCCAGTGGTGCAGGGTGCTGTGTAATGTAAAGGGGTCCAGAGGTGCAAGGTGCTGTGATATGTAAAGGGGTCCAGAGGTGCAGGGTGCTGTGTAATGTAAAGGGGTCCAGTGGTGCAGGGTGCTGTGTAATGTAAAGGGGTCCAGTGGTGCAGGGTGCTGTGTAATGTAAAGGGGTCCAGAGGTGCAGTTGTGGAGAGAGGTACACAGTAGTGACAAAGAGATATTGAAAGATGCAGGGGACACAGTGGGGTGTTTTTACATTTTAACGTGGGGGGGGGGGGGCTTTTAACCCCCGCTAGCGGTCGAAGAAAGGGTAAAATGCGACTGTGTATCGCCGCTGCCGAAGCGCCCCCCTCTGAAAAAAAATCAGCAGATGCCCATGTTCACCACCCTTGTGTGTGAGGTCCTCCCTGTGCCCTCCACCTTGCTATAACTTATTTAAAAGACCCCACCCTGGTTCCTAGTGCCTGAAACATGTAAGCATGACAGCCCTATGCAATGCAATTAAAGTCCATTCACTCGATGGAGCTGGCGTGTGCTGGTGGAATCTTTGGAACTGGAATTGTAATCTTTTTCTGTCTGTTTAACGCACTCCGCTCAGTCAGTCCTGTGGCATAGTTTCAGATTGATGTCAGATATGAATCTACAGACCCGGGACGGCAGTAATTGCCTCTCTCTCTCCATCATTACACTCGCACAATGCACCATTCTCTGCCGTTTGCATATCCCGGATTTATACAGTATATACTCCTATGCAAACAGGTCCGCTCCATTATGATAGCAAGAAAAACAAGAGTCATTTGTAATTTTTACCCAGATCCTAATTCACTAATGTCTATTTATAGAGAACCATCCAACGGGTTAGTGCAATTCCATAATGGCAGACTGAGGAAGCCGGCCTATTCAGGACGGCTTATTTAAGGCTTAAAGGAAGATCTATACTATTTTAATGCAGATTTATTTTTTATTGCGTTACAATAACGTTGCGGTTATCAGTCTCTCTGTGCTGTCTGAGCCCTTTGAGGTCTTATGTAACGACTGTTTTCTAAAAGCAACACTTGTGATACAATGTACTGTATTATCAAACTGCCACTTTATTAGGCGTCAAAATAATGAACAGAAAAATATACTGGCTGTATAAAAAAACTGCTACAATGAAGATACAACAAGCATATGTGTAGCATAACCACTGGTGTGCACAGCCTATTGCATAAGTGCCGGTTCACACTACAGCGACTTGGGATCCGACTTGTCAGACTCAAGTTGCCCCAAGTCGCCGGACATAAGAAATACCATCAAAGTGAATGAGAGCCGTCTTTAGTACACTACTGAAGTCGCTCCGACTTCAAAAAAGGTTCCTGTACTACTTCAATCCGACTTCTAGGCAACTTGTACCCATTGATTTCAATGGAAGTCGCCTCCAAGTTGGATCTCCATCCACTTAAGGACCCGCTCATGCTCGGTACTTTAAAGATGGATATCTCGGTAATGCAGGGCTCGACAAAGTCTGGGCGCCCGGTCGCAATTTGCGACAAGGTGGGGCAAACTGGCAGAACATTGGCAGCAATTGACGGCAAAAACTGGCAGCACACTGTTGGCAATTTATGGGCACACTGGCAGCAATTGATGGGGCACATTGGCAGCACACTGGCAGCAATTGATGGGCACACACTGGCAGCAATTGATGGGGCACACTGGCAGCACACTGGCGGCATTAGATGGGGCAAACTGGCAGCATACTGGTGGCATTTGATGGGGCAAACTGGCAGCACATTGGCGGCAATTGATGGGGAAAACTGGCAGCACACTGGCGGCATTTGATGGGGCAAACTGGCAGCATACTGGTGGCATTTGATGGGGCAAACTGGCAGCACATTGGCGGCAATTGATGGGGAAAACTGGCAGCACACTGGCGGCAATTGAAGGGGCAAACTGGCAGCAATTGATGGAGCATACTGGCAGCACACTGGCAGCAATTGATGGGGCACACTAGCAGCACACTGGCGGCATTAGATGGTGCAAACTGGTTGCACACTGCTGGCATTTGATGAGGCAAACTGGCAGCATACTGATGGCATTTGATGGGGAAAACTGGCAGCACACTGGCGGCAATTGATGGGCACACTGGCAGCACACTGGCAGCAATTGATGGGCACACTGGCAGCACACTGGCGGCAATTGATGGGCACACTGGCAGCACACTGACAACAATTGATGGGGCACACTGGCGGAAATTGATGGGCACACCCTGGCAGCAATTGAGGGGGCACACTGGCAATAATTGATGGTTACAGTAGCTGAGTTTGATGGCACAGGTGACTGCGTCTGATGTTTTTTTTTTCAGTTGGTTTGTGCCCCCCCCCAAAATATTGAGCACCAGCCGCCACTGAACCCAAGCACAACACAAAACACTACTTAAAAATATATAGCTTTCAGAGCTTTGGGAGGGTCTACAATGTCTGTGCTATAAACGCTGATAGTCGCAAACGAAATTCGCGGCAAAAACGGTTTTTGCTTTTGAAAACGTGAGTTCAGATGTGTTTGCATTTGCTTCTCGTGTGCATGGGGCCTTAGTGTCTATATTTGAATGCATCATTTGGAGGAAAAAAAATGTTTCATCGTCCCCGGAGATGAAAACGGTCTCTGTCCTACTTCGGGGGCATCCACCATCCAGACAACATGCAATGAATCACGTACAAGGCCATTCTAAGCCAGCATGTTAACTACTCAATCCTTCATTGTTCAGGTACTGAGGCCGATCTTCAGAAACATGAACAAGGGCCCAGCGCCTGAAATGATGAAGGTCGTGGTGATGTTACCTTGGCTGAATTAGCACTTTAAGTTGCATTCTAGAAGATGGAATGGCCGGGGGCAGTGTGAGGACCTCGGTCACGTCAGTTCAAGATCCTTCAAGACATTGTTGGAATGTGAAGACTCAAGGACTTCTCATTACTGTGGGCAGTGTGGCTGTGTCATTGAGGATAACATTGTTAATCACTCCCAAACCAACCAAACAATTTTTAGACGAAGACAGACGTTTCTAATTAGAACTCTTTGTTTGTGCTTTGATTTCCGACCGTATTAGAGACCCCACTTTAACTGCTTGCAAGCTGAGGTTTTTTTTTTTTTTTTTTTTTGAGGCTAGACAATATTAGGCCTATTCAAAATCCAAAGAGCAGTTGTGCCAGACACAGATCTATGGTTAGTATCTTCGGATCCGGGATGGAGAGGCTATTTTGAAGGTTGTAGCTGTCAAACTACTCATGTTTATTGGCAGGCAGGCAGGGCGTGTTCCTGTGTTCCTTAATCCGTAACCAGTTAAAGTGGAATTAGAAACAGATATGCTGTAAGGGGATCGGTAATCAGACCAGTGATCGGTCAGGGAGTAAATGGAACTTGCAGTTTACTAAACAGGTGCAATCAATAATGCAAAACAGGGTCAGGATAGCAAAGAGCATTCATACACTGCAGAATAATCCAACACGTTATTAAAACGGCTCAAAGTTGGACTCTTCACAGTAGTGCCACTGTGGCTCAGTCTGGGCAACATGTGACTGGCTGCCCAGCATAGCCACTATAAAGCCTCATACACCAGGGTCTGACAAATTTGCCTGGAGTCTAGGAGGCAGCTAAAAAAGTTAGGAGCCAGAAAACGCGCCCCGTCCAGACGAGCTCGCGTGCAGAAGCGAACGCATACGTGATTCATGTGAGGTATTGCCGTAATTGGTACAGCGAGAGCAATAATTCTAGCCCTAGACCTCCTCTGTAACTCACAACATGCAACCTGTGGAGTTTTTTAACCGTCGCCTATGGAGATTTTAAAGGGTAAATGTTTGTGGAGCGGACGCAATTTTGAAGCGTGGCATGTTGGGTATCAGTTTAGTCGGCGTAACATTATCTTTCACAATATAAAAAAAAATTGGGCTAACTTTACTGTTGTCTTATTTTTTAATTAAATTTTTTTTTATTTTTTCCCCAAAAAAAGTGCGCTTGTAAGACCGCTGCGCAAATACGGTGTGACAGAAAGTATTGCAACGACTGCCATTTTATTCTCTAGGGTGTTAGAATAAAAAATATATATAATGTTTGGGGGTTCTAATTAGAGGAAAGGAGATGGCAGTGAAAAACACATTAAAACTGCTGTTTTACTTGTGATGCCAACGGCCACCACAAGATGGCGCCAGATCACAGAAGGAAGCTTAGGCCTGCAGAAGGCCGCAAAGCCGCGGCCTCAATTACTGGTGGGCGCGGGCTCGCTGCGATCGTGCAGCAGGGGAGGTGGGGGCGCACGGAGACACAGGATCCGCGGCGGCCTGTAATTGAGGCCACGGCTTTGCGGGCCTTCTGCAGGCCTAAGCTTCCTCGGGCGCCAGGTCACCATTTCTTTTTGCGATTGCAACTGGGCGCCCGGTCATACACACAATCGGACTTCCATCTGACTTTTCCGTGGATTTTGGTCCGAAGCGGTGTTGGCTGATTCACCAAATCACATGTTTTTTTAGCTCTTTACCGCCACCCTTTGGGCAACTTCTGCTATTGTTGTCTGATCTTTAGCATTGGTTCTGAGCATGCGTGTTTGTACTTTGGACTTTAGTCTGATGGACTTGTGTACACACAATCAGATTATCCTCCATCGGACTAAAGGGGTTGTAAGGAAAACATTTTTTTCCCTAAATAGCTTTCTTTACCTTAGTGCAATCCTCCTTCACTTACCTCATCCTTCCATTTTGCTTTTAAATGTCCTTATTTCTTCTGAGAAATCCTCACTTCCTGTTCTTCTGTCTGTAACTCCACACAGTAATGCAAGGCTTTCTCCCTGGTGAGGAGAAAGCCTGTTGAGGGGACGAGCAGGAGTGCCAGGACACTCGCTACTGAGCTATGACTAAGCATCTATCCATGATGTGAAACATGTTAGCTTTTTTGTCCCCTATGTCCACTTTCTACCATTGATTGCAGTGTTGCATGAATTTTTGGATGTTATACAGCTTTGGATTTTATCCTTTGTTCATTTTGTTTCAATAAATCGCCTATCAGAGTGCAGCAGTCCAGGAACATTTCTTTTTTCCACACTCTCTACTTTGCAGATAGAGAAAGGAGCTGTGTGTTAGTGGGCGTCCTGACACTCCTGCTCGCCCCCAGGAAGTGAGGATTTCTCAGAAGAAATAAGGACATTTAAAAGCTAAATGGAAGGATGAGGTAAGTGAAGGACGAAGGCACTAAGGGAAAGGAAGATATTTAGGGGGGGAATTACCTTTACAACCCCTTTAACCACTTAAGACCCGGACCAATACGCTGGTAAATGACCCAAGGTGTTTTTGCGATTCGGCACTGCGTCGCTTTAACAGACAATTGCGTGGTTGTGCGACGTGGCTCCCAAACAAAATTTGCGTCCTTTTCTTCCCACAAATAGAGCTTTCTTTCGGTGGTATTTGATCGCCTCTGCGATTTTTATTTTTTGCGCTATAAACTAAAATAGAGCCACAATTTTGAAAAAAAACACAATTTTTTTACTTTTTCTTATAAAAAAAATCAAATAAACAAAATTTTAGTAAAACATTTAGGCCAAAATTAATTCAGCCACATGTCTTTAGTAAAAAAAAAATCGCAATAAAAAAAAATAGCTACCTAGCGGGAACAGCGACACTAATACAGCGATCAGAAAAATGATCGCTTAGTGACGCTGGCAATAGGGAGTGAAAGGGTTAACTAGGGCGGTGATCAGGGGGTTAAAACTTTATTAGGGTGGGTGGGGGGGCTATCCTGAACCTAACACTAACTGTTTTTTACACTGCCTGTCACACTGACACTAAATGCAGTGATTAGATCACTGCATTCAGTGACACTGTGACAGGGGGGTGGGGGGGGCGATCACAAGGGGTTAATATGCCTATGTGAGTGTGTGTCAGTGTTGTGTTGGTGCACACTTACTTGGCATGTCTTCTCTCATCAGCAGCGCTGGGAAACAGCGCTGCGATGAGAGATTACATCATTTCCTCCTTCCTGTGTAAACACAGGAGGAGGAAGTGACACGATGGGAGCGCGCTCCCATTGGCTGGGAGCGATCCGGGGGGGGGGCGGAAATCACGGACATCCGCCCGCTCGTCAGCGATCGCTCCCATAGGCAGGGGGACCCCCGCACGCCGCGGAGGGGGTCCCGATGGGACCCCCGAACCGCACGAAGGCGGGGACGTAAATTTACGCCCTTGTGCCTGTACGAGCCATTCTGTGGCCGTATATGTGCGTGCGGGGGTCCTTAAGTGGTTAACTACAATATTTTTGTTACATGCATATTTACTAATATGTAATTGTAACACTTCCAGGTGTTCATTCCCTCCCACAGAGATCACAGCGCTTCCTTCTTATGATGCCTTTATCTGGGTTTTTTTTCTATCCAGAAGGACAGAGTCATCATTGCTTGGCCATCATCCAAGGTCACCATCTATTTCCTGGACTGACATTCCAGTTTAGAGATGAACTGATTCTTGGCTTTATTCACAAATGTCTGACACAGAACAAATGTCTTCTTGTCAAGTGTCTGCTGGGTGGTCTTTGTGTAAAGTGGGTATTGCATCCATCTGGTTAATTGATGAGGGCAAAAGTTACTGTGAAACTGCTTACCGTCTCTGGTCATAACAGTGCCAGTCATTACTCCTGGTCTACATGAGTCAAGGGGGAAATATTAATTGGGCAGATGTGAGCTTTCTGCTAATTTTTCTCCTCTAACCTCATTGTAGGCTAAAATCCACTTTTCTGTGTATAGCATTCATGTATTATGGTCAAGTTGGCAGAGGCGGCTCTTTAATGAGGCAAATTAGGCGGTCGCCTAAGGCCTCACACTCACAGGAGCCTCACAGCCGCCTAACTTGCCCAATGCATTACACAAGTTTTGAGGGACAGGGGACCTTAACGTTGCTGTGCTCAGGGAGCGTTAAGAGCCCTGACTCAGGAGCTGGGCCTCCAGCGTCCCTAACAACCAATGGATATCGGTGACACCGCCCCTTCTGGGGGCCACCTTGTTAAAGGGGGCTTCCAGATTCCGATAAGCCCCCTGCCCGCAGACCCCTACAACCACCGGCCAGGGTTGTGGGGAAGAGGCTCTTGTCCTTGAATTATTATAATGAGAGAATCCATTATCATGCAGTCTAGAACAGTGTTTCTCAACTCCAGTCCTCAAGATGCACCAACAGGTCATGTTTTCAGGTTTTCCATTATTTTGCACAGGTGATTTGATCAGTCTCACTGCCTTAGTAATTACCACAGCCTTTTCATCTGAGGGAAAACCTGAAAACATGACCTGTTGGGGCACCTTGAGGACTGGAGTTGAGAAACACTGGTCTAGAAAATACATTTTCCATGCATTCTAAACATTGGTTTTCTATGCAAAGTTACCATTATTAGGTTAATCTGAGAAGACGTGACCTCTTAGGATGTCAGTGAAGTAATGGCTCGGCGATATCTGCACAGCGCGGTTCCTATTACAGGCAGGATGCGGTCTATTATAACCATCACCTTGGCTTTTATATTTTTTGACACCTAAAGAAAAAAAGAAAACAAGACCAGAGTCTGAGTAATCATGGTGGAGAATTGTGCTTTTAATGAACTTATTTTGACTCAGAAAACAGTCACCGGTTCCCTGGCCTCCTCGTCTTTAATCATCAAAGACGCCAAACCCTGCCAGTTCATATATTTCAAAATAGTTCTCATGAATATTACATCACGTTTCATTTAACTTTGGTGGAGGAAAATCTCCCGAAAAAAAGGGTGTGAATTCCACATGAGTCATTGCCTAATTTATATTCACAAAATAATAGGAACCCCCTTTGATGTATCATTTCATAAAGGGGACGGTGTAGGAGCAAGCGAGGAATTAACGTGTTTTTGTTGTAACGAAATCCTGGTCAACCCAAAATCACCAATCCCTTTTTAAAGTGGAACTATATGGCTGAAATAAAAAAGGTGGTGGTACCACCAATCAAAATCTCCTCCAGATACCGAAAGTCAACTACAAGTCCAAAGGAGAAAGGAGATTTGCTGTCCAAGGTCCCAGACTATGGAACGCTTTACCAACCAGCATTCGGTTGGAGGAGAACTACTTAGCGTTCAGGAGAAAGATCAAGACTCATCTCTTTTGATACCAAAGGAGACAGGAACAACAAGGGCCCAGAGGCGATTAAGTTTGCATGTGCTGCGCTATATACGTTTTTCATTCATTCATTCATTCATACAGAGGGATGTCATTCACAGGCAGTCAGCGTTCATTTCCTTCTTTCAGACGGATACCACACTGACCATTAGTTCAGCATAGAAGGCTTTACCGATACTGGCGTCCACCATTAGTTCAGCATGGAAGGCTTTACCGATACTGGGTCCACCATTAGTTCAACATGGAAGGCTTTACCGATACTGGCGTCCACCATCAGTTCAGCATGGAAGGCTTTACCGATACTGGCGTCCACCATTAGTTCAGCATGGAAGGCTTTACCGATACTGGCGTCCACCATTAGTTCAGCATGGAAGGCTTTACTGATACTGGCGTCCACCATCAGTTCAGCATGGAAGGCTTTACCGATACTGGTGTCCACCATTAGTTCAGCATGGAAGGCTTTACCGATACTGGCATCCACCATCAGTTCAGCATGGAAGGCTTTACCGATACTGGCGTCCACCATTAGTTCAGCATGGAAGGCTTTACTGATACTGGCTTCCACCATCAGTTCAGCATGGAAGGCTTTACCGATACTGGTGTCCACCATTAGTTCAGCATGGAAGGCTTTACCGATACTGGCGTCCACCATAAGTTCAGCATGGAAGGCTTTACCGATACTGGCGTCCACCATTAGTTCAGCATGGAAGGCTTTACCGATACTGGCGACCACCATTAGTTCAACATGGAAGGCTTTACCGATACTGGCGTCCACCATCAGTTCAGCATGAAAGGCTTTACCGAAACTGGCGACCACCATTAGTTCAGCATGGAAGGCTTTACCGATACTGGCGTCCACCATTAGTTCAGCATGGAAGGCTTTACCGATACTGGCGTCCACCATTAGTTCAGCATGGAAGGCTTTACCGATACTGGCGACCACCATTAGTTCAGCATGGAAGGCTTTACCGATACTGGCGTCCACCATCAGTTCAGCATGAAAGGCTTTACCGAAACTGGCGACCACCATTAGTTCAGCATGGAAGGCTTTACCGATACTGGCGACCACCATTAGTTCAGAATGGAAGGCTTTACCGATACTGGCAACCACCATTAGTTCAGCATGGAAGGCTTTACCGATACTGGCGTCCACCATCAGTTCAGCATGAAAGGCTTTACCGATACTGGCGACCACCATCAGTTCAGAATGGAAGGCTTTACCGATACTGGCGTCCACCATTAGTTCAGCAAGGAAGGCTTTACCGATACTGGACGTCCACCATTAGTTCAGCATGGAAGGCTTTACCGATACTGGCATCCACCATCAGTTTAGCATGGAAGGCTTTGCCGATACTGGCGTCCACCATTAGTTCAGCATAGAAGGCTTTACCGATACTGGACGTCCACCATCAGTTCAACATGGAAGGCTTTACCGATACTGGCGACCACCTTTAGTTCAGCATGGAAGGCTTTACCGATACTGGTGACCACCTTTAGTTCAGCATGGAAGGCTTTACCGATACTGGTGTCCACCATCAGTTCAGCATGGAAGACTTTACCTATACTGGCATCCACCATCAGTTCAGCATGGAAAGCTTTACCGATACTATTGTCCACCATTAGGGGCCCCTGTAACTTCTGTGCTCTTACATTATTTGAATATATGCATTGCCCTAACTGTTTTTTTTTTTTATTCATTTTTTTTAATGTATTTTTACATGTATCTTTATACAGTCAACATAATTTTACAATCCTATATTTTTTATATATTTTCTAAATTCTTGTAATTGATCCTACTGCCAACTAAAGCACCTACAATAAGATTGTGAGCAGTCCCGAGGAAATAGCAGGCAAAGTAACATGATTGGATAGTTTTTAACATGTGATCCGAGGTAAGGGTATTTATGCCCTGAACCAAAATGGCGGAATTACAACTTCCCGGAGACGGCCTATCTGATAGGCCGAAACGCGTCGAACTGAAGTTGCGCCATCGTGATACACTTCCGCGCAGACGTCCAACCTGGAAGTCGAGCCACTAGTGAGCCAGCGGCACAGCTCATTGTTGGGGCGGATTTCACGGATGATCTTTACCTGCTGTTCACACCGCGGTGCCAGGATAATAGGCACTCTTATATGTGAGTTGTATACCTTCTTTTATTTTTTGGAATAACGTTTTTAAACCGTACTGCGCAATGAGGTTTTTTCTATTCATAGGCGTGCGCAAGGGTTGTGCCAGGTGTGCCTGGGCACACCCTAATCTTGGGGTTGGCAACCTGTCAATGGTGGGTAGGTGACAATCCTTCCTTGCCGAACCTCAGAACCTGGACAGGAGAGGTGGCTGGGGTGGCGTTTAGTGGAACCGATCTGTATTTTCCTCTTGCAGCAGCTGAAAGTAGGCTTCTCCTCCTCTCCCTTTTGTCAACATTCAGCTGCCATAGGAGGAAAATATAGGGGATTGGTACTAATATATGCCACCCCCGCCACCCCTCATTTCCCTGTTCCTCTTCCTTCTGATGCCCGGGTCACCCATGTGGCCCCTTGCTCCTTCTTTCTCCCAATGTTTAAGGATGGAGAGCTGTGAAGAGGCTGGTAATTCTGTCAAACGCATATGTGTTGGAGCTTTGAGGTGCACACCCTAATGCAATAGGCTGCGCACACCTATGTTCTAATTACATTTAACCACATGAGGAACATCTATCACAACAGATACCGGTCCAGAGGATATCTACAGGGGTCCCCTATACACGCAATTACCCCTGATTATGACAGACAACCTTGTGGTAGCAGTTTGAGAAGGCCCTTTTTTGTTCTATAATAACTGTGCCCCTTTTTACAAAGTCAGCTCCATAAAGTCATGGTTTGATGAGTTTGGTGTGACTGTGAAGGAACTTGAGAGGCCTGCACAGAGCCCTGACCCCAACTCTACTAAATACCTTTGGGATGAATCGGAGTGAGCCAGGTCTTCCCATCCAACAACTTCATACAGACATGTATGAGTGGGACCACTGGCGTAGCGAGGGGGGGGGGCAGGGGGGGCTCCTGCACCGGGCGAAAAATTGCGGGGGGCGAAATCCTTGCGTCCGCGGAATGCGCCGCCGGCGCCGCCGCCGCCGCCTCAGGAAAGGCCGCGGCTTGGGCCTAGCATTGGAGCTGTCGGCCATCTTGGCACACCCGGCGGCGGCGCGCCTGGTTGGCTGGTGGAACTGTCTGTCTCCCTTGATGTGGGAGTGGCGGGAAACACCAGCCAACCAGACAGAAGGGCGCGCTGATTGGCCTAGAACATGTGTTTACAGCGCGGCGCGGCGGCGGCAAGTTTCTCCAGCAAGGTAAGAAGGGGGGGGGGGTGTCGGTGTAAATCTTAAGGGGTGCTCTGCCTGATCCCCACCTATCCACCTCAGAGCCTGTTATTTTAGTAAGACTGCTGGGACTTGTAGTTCTCCTGGGGCTCATGGAGATTGGAGAACTACAAGTCCCAGCAGGTTATACATTATCATACAATAAGGCTCTGAGGTGGATGGATGTCCGGACACCCATCCATCTCGGAGCCTTGTATTATAACCTGCTGGGACTTGTAGTTCTCAATCGTCTCCTGGGGCTCAGGTGCATGCGATCCACCATCTATGGGACTACAAGTCCCAGCAGTAAGAAAAACTGAACAAAGATGGTGGATTGCATGCACCTGAGCCCCAGGAGACGATGGAGAACTACAAGTCCCAGCAGGTTATAATATAAAGCTCCGAGGTGGATAGATGTCTGGACAGTGACAATTGGTGGCTCAGTGGTGACAATTGGTGGCTCAGTGGTGACAATTGGTGGCTCAGTGGTGACAATTGGTGGATCAGTGGTGACAATTGGTGGCTCAGTGGTGACGATTGGTGGCACAGTGGTGACGATTGGTGGGACAGTGGTGACAATTGATGGCACAGTGGTGACAATTGATGGCACAGTGGTGACAATTGATGGCATGGTACAGTGGTGGCAATTGATTGGCATGGCGCCCTGTGATTGGGCGTATGTGGTCATGCGCTAGCGCCGGGGGGGGGGGGGGGGGCGAAAAAAAAGTTTTGCCCCGGGCGCCAATAACTCTGGTTACGCCACTGAGTGGGACCACCCTTTGCAGCTATAACAGCTTCAACTCTTCTGGGAAGGACATCCACAAGCCGCTCTCAGCCGTTCCGAAATGCTTGGAAAAACTCGAAAATACTCAGTTCCTGAGCCTTTACGAGGCTTTCTGAGTCCAGCCGAGTTGTCCCCGGGCCTTTTTCGAGTGTTTCCAAGGCTTTCCACCTCTGGCCACATGCGGTATTGCATGCCATAGAAGTCAATGCAGAACAAATTATTTTCATTTCCATTGACTTCTATGGGGAAACTCGCTTTGATATGTGAGTGCTTTGGATCACAAGCATTCTCCTGGAATGATTATGCTCGTAATCCGAGGTTCCACTGTATATAATGAACATGGAAATGATTTAAAATTATATTAGCATGTTGATGAAAGGAGAGGGAGGACCCAGGGAGGGTAAAATATAAGCAGATTAACCTGTTGAGATCCGCGCTATAGCCGAATGACGGCTTCAGCGCGGATCTGAATTGCCAACAAGCCGTCAATTGACGGCCTGTCACTAGCACGTTCCCTGCACGTGCTCCAGAGCGAGCCGCGGGGAAATTCTGTGTTGGCCGTGTCCCTTGGACACAGCCAATCACAGATCGCCGCGATTGGCCAATCAGAGTGGCCGCTTGCGATGCGATCTGTGCGGCGAATGAGAGATGATTTCATATGTAAACATATCAGATCATCTCTCATTGCCGTTTTACATAGAGACAGCGTCCTGTCTCTGGAGAGGAGGAGACCGATCTGTGTCCCTTGTACATAGGGACACAGATCGGTCACCCCCCTCCCCCCACAGTTAGAACACTAGGGAATACATTTAACCCCTTCCTCACTAGTTAACCCTAGTGTTAACCCCTTCAATGCCAGTCACATTTATACAGTAATTAGTGCATATTTATAGCACTGATTGCAGTATAAATGTGAATGGCGCCAAAAATGTGTCAAAAGCGTCCGATGTGTCCGCCATAACGTCGCAGTCCCAATCAAAAATCGCAGATCGCCGCCATTTCTAGTAAAAAAATAAATAATAAAAGATAATAATTCTGTCCCCTATTTTGTAGGCACTATAACTTTTGCGCAAACCAGTCGCTTATTGCGATTTTTTTTTTTTTTACCAAAAATATGTAGAAGAATACGTATCGGCCTAAACTGAGAAACATTTTATTTATTTTTTTTAAATTGGGATATTTATTATAGCAACAAGTAAAAAATATTGTATTTTTTTTTCAAAATTGTCGCCCTTTTTTGTTTATAGCGCAAAAAATAAAAACCGCACGGGCGATCAAATACCACCAAAAAAAAGCTCTACTTGTGGGGAAAAAAGGACGTCAATTTTGTTTGAGAGCCACGTCGCACGACCGCGCAATTGTCAGTTAAAGCGACGCAGTGCCGGAAGCTGAAATTTCACCTGGGCAGGAGGGGGGTATATGTGCCCAGTAAGCAAGTGGTAAACTTTAAAAATATGTACTTAGTATAAAATTCACAAAGCTTCCCATTTAATTGTACAACTGCACGCTCAGTGGAAAACGAAAAAATAAATAAAAATAATGCCTAAAAGAACACAATAAACGATGAATAGAATTGACCCCCATGAAGGACATAATGTAACAAATACAATTGGTCGGTGTTGTGAACAGATGGTTTTTATTTTTGTGGTTGTCCTCCTCTTCTCACACATCACGATGCACCAATCTCCATCCCATCTTCTGTCTCCATAATCCCCCCCCCCCCCCCCGGGCCCTTCACTCATCACCTCCAGCTCATCTCGGCCCGGTCGACTCATCAGGGGGCCAATCTCCTCATCCATCACAATTGGAGAAAACCTCCGGAGATATTTTCGAGAGATCTGTGAGCGCCGTGAGGTCCCAGCGCTGGTCCCCGGCCCGTGATGACTACCACGTGTGTTTACCTTTCCATTCCAACTTCTGCCCTCCCTGCTTAAATAAATAGCACATCAGAAAGAAATGCGTTCTTTTATGGGACAGCGTTAGCGAATCATCCGATGACAGCGACTTTGCCCTCAAACGCCTAATTTTTCCATCGTTGAAAGTTTTGTGAAGATGATACAAAATTAGGCACGGGGGGCTGAAGAGTTTACAGAGCTCCGGGAAAAACATGGAATGCTAAAGGCAATGGAAATTTCAAACTTAAAGGGTTTGTAAAGGATTTTTTTTTTGTTTATCTTAATAGCTTCCTTTACCTTAATGCGGTGCTGTTTTCATGTCCTCATTGTTCGTTTTTGCTCTTAAGTTGCTGTAATCCTTCTCTGATCTCCACGCTTCCTGGTTGTCTGTTTCCTGATGACCACAGTCCTGGGAGTTTTCTCTCTGTGGTCACTAATCAAGGAGGTGTGATTACTGTGGGCCAGATCCACAAAGAAGTGCCACTGGCGTAGCTTATCTAAGTTACACTACGCCGCTGTATCCTTATTAGGGATGAGCCGAACATCCCCGCGTTCGGTTCGCACCAGAACCGTCGAACGGTCCGATCGTTCGCACGAACATTTAGAACCCCATTGAAGTCTATGGGACTCGAACGTTCGAATTCAAAAACGGTCGTTTTAAAGACCAATTTTCAAGTTATTGTTGGAAAACGTCTTTCAGAACCCGGGTCTTGCCCCAGGGAACATGTATCAATGGAAAAAATTCTTAAAAACTGTGGTTTCGTTTCACTCAAATTTGCCGCTAACGATCGTTTTTGTTTGAAATTCGACAAACGATCGAACGTCCGATGTTCGAGTCGAACATACGTTCATTTCGAACGCGAAGCTCATCCCTAATCCTTATCCACAAACAATTTCCGCTGTAAGTTACGGTGGCGTAGTTGTTGTGGCGTAAGGCCGCGCAATTCGAATCAGAAAGATGTGGGCGTGATTTAATGTAAATCAGCTTGACCCCACGTAAAGGACTTTTTTTTTTAACGGCGCATGCGCCGTCCGTGGAGATATCCCAGTGCGCATGCGCGAAATCACGTATAAAATAGTCAATGAAAACGACGTGAACGTAACTTACGCAAATCCCTATTCGGGAACAGTTTACGCAAACGACGTGAACGACGGAAAATTCAACGCTGGCCCGACATCCATACTTAACATTACGTACGCCTCTACACAGCAGGGGTAACTTTACGCCGGACATACGCTTACGCAAACGACGTAAAAACACTGCGCCGGCCGTACGTAGGTTTGTGGATCAGCGTATCTAGCTCATTTGCATATTTTACGTGGAACAACAACGGAAGCGCCCCTAGCGTCCAGCGTAAATATGCAACTAAGGTACGACAGCGTAATAGACTTACGCCAGTCGTATTTTAGCGTAATTCCGGCGTATCTTGTTTTGTGGATACAAAACAAAGATTCGCCGGCGCAAATTTGAAATGATGGCGTCGTATCTGGAGATACGCCATCGTAATGCTTCGTGGATCTGGCCCTGTGTGTCTAAAACCCCTGAGCACCAATCAGTTTCGTTTTCCAAACCATCACTGCCCTGTATTGGCTCTGTGGCTCTGTACAGCAGAGAGGCAGGAAACAACATGCAAAAACGAAACTGGAAACTGCAGGTACATTATATGATTGATTTTTATCTATTTTTAATCATTTTTAAAAGGAATCAGTTAACTATTATGTCTCTTTACCCTGTAAACAGTCATTTCAGCAAAAAAAAAATATTATTTACAACTCCTTTAAAGCTGAACTCTGGGATAAGTATTGCCATGGAGATATGGCTGTACGCTGGGCGCACACAATATCTCCTGTCAGGGCCAATCCTAGGCAGGGTGCGCAGGGTGCTTTGCACTCAGGCGCCTGCAGAGGTGGGGCCAGAGTTCTCCCCTCCTTCTGGCAGTGCTCGGGGGAGGGGTCGCTCCTCTTCCTGACACAAGGGTTCTAGTTTTTAGTGGCTGCTGAGTGCTTATGGGCAGAAATGAATAACTCCCACTGGGAGTCTGGTATCCCGCACTGTCTCTACCAACTCCAGTTGGAATGCCTCTGCCTCTGATCTCTATTTCGGGCTGCAGAGAGAAGCGAGGGGAGTCACAATGTTTAGTGTGCTGGAAGACGGCATCCCCAGAATCCCTTTACACATGCTCTGGGCTGCCCCTGCTCTAGATGTTTTATGGCATGATAGATTGCATAACTATACACAGCCCCTGTCCCTTCCTGCCCCTCTGTAGTCCATCTACAGATGTGATGTATCATGAGATGTACTAAGAGCCCTTTCACACTGACAGTGGGGGGGCGTCAGTGGCAAAGCGCCGCTAGTTTTAGGAGCGCTTTACCGCCGTTTTAGAGCTACTTTTAACCCCACTAGTGGCCAACTAAAGGGTTTAAACCTCCACTGTGGGTCTAACGGACTCTCTAACAGAAGCCCTCTCTGTGTCCATCAGAGAGGCCCCACTCCAGGTCCCAATAAAGTACTCTGCTTCTCTTCCTGTATTTTGTTTAGTGTTAAGAGATCATGTAAGGATCCCAGGTTAATGAAGACTTTGTGGTGGAGCATTTCTGTGGCCATAGAAACATTTCCAAAGGGGAGGAGTTAGTAAAATTACCACGGCCATGTGGGGGCGCCAGAAATATTTCTGCACCCAGGCGCCTGTGACCCTAGGATCGGCCCTGTCTCCTGTGCTAATAAGCAGACATTCCGTCTCTTGGTATAATGCATCTTACCTATCACTCTATTTCCCGTATTTCCCGAAGTAAACAGACATCACCACAGCTCACGTTCTCAGCGCCATCAGCATGACTGCTCCAGCAAGCAGTGTGCTTGGCTTTTTATTCAGACACCACAAAATAAATCACAAACAGGAAGTGATGACTCCAACAGCCAATCGTTTCCTCCATGGGAAGTGACATCACAGGAAATGACCTTCACACAGGAAATTACCTCCACACAGGAAATGACCTAACAGGAAATCCTTCCAACAGGATGAGTTAATGCAAAGAACCAATGAATAATGACTAAAGGAAACCTATGGGCGTGTCTGAGCAGAGACAGGGTGTATGCCTTACCTGGAAGCCATGTTCAACTAAACAAAGGAAGCAACATGGCTAAACAAACATGAACTCCATCTCTGACTATAGCAACTCAAAGACTGCCGTATTTACCACTGGTTATGAATCCTAATGCCGCATACACACTCTTGCCACCCGCAGAATTACGTCTGCAGCATGGCACGGGCAGGCTAAAGGATGTACCTGTACGTCTCCTCTAAGAAGCGGTTGTTGCGGGCGGGCACCGCGCGTGTGCCCGGATCCTTTATCTGCACCACGGCCATCATCTCTGGTTACATGTCATCTTCTATATGCTTAGAGCGGTAAATATATCCCCACTACCTGTACTATGGGTGCAAGCATTTTGCTTGAATGTTAGTATCCTAACATACTTTTTTTGACATCTTTCCAGAATACAAATCCACCTGAAGAAGACCAAATTGTGGTCAAAACGCGTCAGTGTATTCTTATGGAAGCTACTTCATCAATGGCACTTCACATTTATTCCATTGTATCATTTAATATTCTATCATTGTTGAGATTGGTCTCAAACTGTCTGTAACCTGAATGTATTCAATATTGCAACCATCTGCATCTTCATTACTCGTGATTAGTGTTGCTCACGAATATTCGTATTGCGAATATTCGGCTCGAATATGGCATATTCGAGTATTCGTGATATATTGCGAATTTCGCGGTGAATATTCGCTATTACGAATATTCGTATTTTTTTAATTTTTTTTTTAGAACAGATCACATCCTAGAGATCCCCATCGACGTCTAAAAGCATTGCTGGTATGATTAGAGACCTTGGGCCGAGTAGCTGCAGCGATGAATTTATATTGCCGAAAAATCGCAATGCGATTATTCGGCAATAGCGATAGCGCGCGATTATTTTCGAGAAATTCGCAATATTGTTTTTAGCTAAAATAACACATATATATTCGATTTCAGAGTGTTACTGTCGAAATTCCGCAATAAATTTCTCATTCGCATTTTTGCGAAATTACGATAAAATATCAAGAATATTCTGAGCCAATCAGAGTGCTCCTTCCGCATTTGCCGAATATTCGCAATTATTTTGTATTGTAATATATCAAGAATATTCTGAGCCAATCAGAGTGCTCCTTCCGCATTTGCCGAATATTCGCAATTATTTTGTATTGTAATATATCAAGAATATTCTGAGCCAATCAGAGTGCTCCTTCCGCATTTGCCGAATATTTCGCAATTATTTTGTATTGTAATATATCACGAATATTCTGAGCCAATCAGAGTGCTCCTTCCGCATTTGCCGAATATTCGCAATTATTTTGTATTGTAATATATCACGAATATTCTGAGCCAATCAGAGTGCTCCATTACGCATTTCTCGAATATTCGCATTCGCAATTCGCAATTCGCATTCGCGATAGCGAAAATTCGCAATCATTTCATTTCCCAAAAATATCACGAATATTCGTATGTAGCGAATATATCTCGAAAATTCGACTATATATTCGAGATATATCGCGAAATCGAATATTGCATATTCTGCTCAACACTACTCGTGATACAGAAACCTAGTAAAGATTTATTTTTTATATATTTCCATGTCTTTGAATTTAATATACTTCACACATTATGTCGCCTAAAAGCCCCCCGGGGGGAATTTCTTAATTTTTTTGTCTTTAAAACATTTTGGGGCGTGCGGCCCTTGGACTCTCAATATATGCGTAAACCAATGAAAGCTTCCTCCAGTTTGGAACCAGGAATCAAGTAATATAGCTGAATATTGCACCCAAGATACTAGACGACACTAGCTTAGGTGTATACTGGAACTCTGACTCTTTATTGTAAATTTGCACAAAATATTTAGCACACAAGATCAGATAAGAGTTTGATCACGTTTTCCTAACAACACAAACTGTAAACAGGAATATAATTAGGACCATGGAAATTACATTGACAAGACCAGTTTATACAAAATCAGAGGCACCACCGTCCATTTATAAAGAACTAGACGCATGGGGGGGGGGGGGGATTTGGGACTTTTCAGGTGCATAGATATATAAATACACAGAAAATTATTTTATATAAAAATGTATTTAATTCAAAAAACAATTTGACTAAAAGCATACTATACAGTCATATAATGTCATTAATCTCGCATGTTATTCAATGTGTTTCACCTGTGCAGGCTTCTTCAGGAGGATGTGTGGTAATACTACTAAAATAAACAGAAATAAATCAAAACAATATCACACAAACATTGTTATAGCCACATACTGTAATTTGTTTACTAAACATATGTGACAATAAGAGTCGGTTCACACTGGGGCGACTTGGGATCCGACTTGAAGTCGTCTCAAGTTGTCCCAAGTCGCGCTGTCCAGAAAAGCAATGTAAGTGAATGGGAGCGGTGTTAAAGCAGAGGTTCACCCTAAATATAAGATCTCCCATGTGATCCAGCATACTGGCGTCAGCGCCAGTATGCTGTTTTTTTTTTTTTTAATCGCACACTTACTGTATTATGCCGGAATTTCATTTTTTTCCCCCGCGGTGGACGGCTCTAGTATTGCTCGTCACATCTTCCTAAAATACCCGATATGGACTCGGGTAATCTCGGCGAAAATGCGGCGCCTGCGCACAGACCTAGGAGCTGACTGCGCAGGCGCCGTATTTCTCCGAGTCCTATTTCGGAGGGCGTGACGCGCCATAGCCGTAGGACTCGGAGAAATACGGCGCCTGCGCAGTCAGCTCCTAGGTCTGTGCGCAGGCGCCGCATTTTCGCCGAGATTACCAGAGTCCATATGGGGTATTTTAGGAAGATGTGACGCGCTATACTGGCGCCGTCCACCACGGGGGAAAACAAAGAAATTCCGGCATAATACAGTAAGTGTGCGATTAAAAAAAAAAAACTCAGCATACTGGCGCTGACGCCAGTATGCTGGATCACATGGGAGATCTTATGTTTAGGGTGAAATACCGCTTTAATACACACTACTCATGTCTCTCCGACTTCAGAAGAGGTTCCTGTACTACTTCAATCAGACTTCTAGGCGATTTGTACCCATTGATTTCAATGGAAGTCGCTTCCAAGTCTGATCACTGTTTTAATTGAAGCTACTTTCCAGCAAGATAACATACATTTCTCAGGCAAACCCCTCCCTCCCCCTCCCTCTCCCAGAGCTGATTGTTGTTTTATTGGCCACTGGAATGTCTCCTGACCTGAAAAGAACTTCAAGTCGTGTTGTAAATCGCCCCAGATCGCCCTGTGGTTCATGCTCAAGTCGTGTTGAAGTTGCTTCTGAAAGTCGTGCTGGAAGTCGTGTCGCCCTAGTGTGAACCGACTCTCAAGGCTACGTCCACTTATCGAAAAATAATTTCCCAATAGAGGATCCCTACTTCCAAATGATGAAGAGTTATTGTAACAAATTTTAGTGAGTTATTGATTGGTTTGCGCAAAAGTTATAGCGTCTCCAAAATAGGGGATTGTTTTATAGCATTTTTATTAATCTTTTTTTTTATTTTTTACTAGTAATGGTGGAGATCTGCGATTTTTTATCGTGACTGCGACATTATGGTGGACACATCGGACACTTTTGACACATTTTTGGGACCATTCACATTTATACAACGATCAGTGCTATAAAAATGCACTGGTTACTGTGAAAATTACACTGGCAGTGAAGGGGTTAACCACTAGGTGGCGCTATAGGGGTTAAGTGTTCCCTAAGGAGTGATTCTTACTGTAGATGGGTGTGGTTTGCTGTGACACGTCACTGATGGTTGTTCCCGATGACAGGGAACAAGATCAGTGACCTGTTACTAGGCAGAACGGGAGATGTTGTGTTCTATCTCTCTGTGAGACGATCGCTGGTATGCCCGCGCCGATCGAGATCGCGGCAGGCCGGCGCGCACGTCGTCGGGCACGTGCGGCGCGCGCCTGCAACAACCGCTTCTTAGAGGAGACGTACAGGTACATCCTTTAGCCTGCCCGTGCCATGCTGCAGGCGTAATTCTGCGGCCAGCAAGTAGTTAACCTCTTGCCGACCGCCCACCATAGTTTTACGGCGGCAAGTCGGCTCGGCTGTGCAAAATCACGTAATATACTAGTATATATAATATAATAGGGGCGCGCGTGTGTATGAACAGCGATCTGTCATTTCCACTAGTCAGTCCCACCCCCCTTCAGTTATAACCCCTTCCTCACCCCCTAGTGTTAACCCCTTCCCTGCCAGTGACATTTTTACAGTAATCAATGCATTTTTATAGCACTGATCGCTATAAAAATGCCAATGGTCCAAAAAATTTGTCAAAAGTGCCGAAGTGTCCGCCATAATGTCGCAGTACCGATAAAAATCGCAGATCGTCGCCATTACTAGTAAAAAAAAAAATATTAATAAAAATGCCACAAATCTATCCCCTATTTTGTAGATGCTATGGGCCAGATTCTCGTTGCTGGCGGTGTAGCGTTTCCTATTTACACCACGCCGCCGCAACTTACAGGAGCAAGTGCCGTATTCTCAAAGCACTTGCTCCGTAATTTGCGGCGGCGTAGTGTAAAT
The DNA here is from genome assembly GCA_029574335.1 of Rana kukunoris. Classification (NCBI taxonomy): domain Eukaryota; kingdom Metazoa; phylum Chordata; class Amphibia; order Anura; family Ranidae; genus Rana; species Rana kukunoris. The sequence continues at coordinate 235,717,974 of CM056054.1, forward strand.
GGCCTGGCGTATCCCCGCGTAATTCAAAGGGGGCGGCTTGTATTTAAATTAAGCGCGCCCCCATGCCGAACGAACTGCGCATGCGCTGGCCGTAAACGGCGCCCACTGCGCATGCTCCATAGTACGCCGCAAATACATTGGTTTCGACGTGAACGTAATTAACGCACAGCCCTATTCGCGACGAGTTACGTAAACGACGGAAAAACACGACGCTGTCCCGACGTCCATACTTAACATGGCGTACGCCGGACCTACGCAAGGTTACCCCTCATATAGCAGGGGTAACCTTCCGCTTACGCAAACAACGTAAACTACGACGACGGCGCGCAAATACGTTCGGGAATCGGCGTATCCCGCTCATTTGCATATTCGATGCAGAAATCGCCGGGAACGCCACCTAGCGGCCAGCGTAACATTACAACTTAGATCCGACGGTGTAAGTGACTTACGCAAGTCGGATCTAAGCAAAATCTATGCGTAACTGTTTCTAAGAATCAGTCGCATAGATACCCAGCTGCAAAAACAGAGATACGACGGTGTATCTGGAGATACCCCATCGTATTTCAGCTGAGAATCTGGCCCTATAACTTTTGTGCAAACCATTTGTTAAACGTAGGAGAATAAGTTTCCGCCTAAACTGAGGAAAAAAATATGTTTTTATACATATTTTTGGAGGATATTTATTACAGCAAAAAGTAAAAAATATCCTTTTTTTCAAAATTGTCGCTCTATTTTTGTTTATAGCGCAAAAAATAAAAACCGCAGAGGTGATCAAATACCACCAAAAGAAAGCTCTATTTGTGGGAAAAAAAGAACGCCAATTTTGTTTGGAAGCCATGTCGCACGACCGTGCAATTGTCAGTTAAAGCGACACAGTGCCGAATCACAAAAAGTGGCCCGGTCATTGACCAGCAAAATGGTCTGCGGCTGAAGTGGTTAAAAAAAACCATATAGGGCCAGATTCAGAAAGCTATTTACGCGGCGTATCAAGAGATACGCCGCGTAAATACTAAGAATAGCCGGCTTATCTTCTTCTGCTATTCAGAAAAGAAGATACGCCGGCTTTCTCCTAAGATACGAGTGGCGTAATTCGCTGACACCGTCGTATCTTAAGTTGAATATTTACGCTGGCCACTAGGTGGCGCTTCCGTCGTTTTTTGCGTAAATTATGCAAATGAGCTATTTACGCAGATTTACGAGCGTACTTGCGACGGCGCGTCGTATTTTACGTCGTTTGCGTAAGCGTGAGACCGGCGTAAAGTTACCCCTGCTGTAGCAGGCGCAGCCAATGTTAAGTATGGACGTCGGGACCGCGCCGAATTGTACGTCGGTCACGCCGTTTTCGTTCGGGGATGGGGCTCGACGTTCGTTACGCTCACGTCGTTTACATTGAGAAAAAGCAACGTGATTTCGCGCATGCGTCCACGCGCCGTCCAAAAAAAACGTGAATTACGTGGGGTCATGATTCATTTACATGAATCACGCCCCCACTTCATTCATTTGAATTGCACGGCCTTAAGCCGCAACACATACGTTACGCCGCCGTAAATAAGGGCGCAAGTTCTTTCTGAATAAAGAACTTGCGCAAATATTTACAGCGGCGTAACGTATCGGGGATACATTACGCCAGCAGAAGAATGCGTGGATCTTTCTGAATCTGGCCCATAATGTTTGGGGTTTCTAAGTAATTTTCTAGCAAAAAATCCTGATTTTTACATGTGGGAGAGGGATGTCAGAATTGGCCGGGGCTGAATTTGGTTAATGAATGTACATGAAATTTCACGGGACAATTAGCTGTGTCATTTTTTTTTTTTTTTCCAATGGGCCCCTGCCTATGTACATAATGGAGGTTGAATGGAGTGGCCCCTAAATCCAATGCCAAGGCTTAAATTCATCCCTTTAGCTTCCAAACGATATTTTCACTTTTTTTCCCCCTCTGTGGGAGTGGAATATGAAACAGATGGAGGACGCTCAATCACAGCCAGAGTCTAATGAAATTGTATTTATTCTCAGACTGAGGTGCGCGGGGTCTGCGCAGAACATGGTTTTCATTTCAGGCTGCTCCTTCTATTCCTTCCAAAAGTTTTTCCATCTGATCCGTGTCACATCCTTTATATTTCCATGTCTGGTCCTCAGAGAAAGGCAGAGGAGTTACATGCATTTTTTTTTTTACCATTCCAACCACAATGGCTCCTCGTGTTTTTTAAAATGTAATAAAACATCTCGGGGTGATTCCCCCAGTGAATGTTGGGCGTCTATGGGCCAGATTCAGGTAGATCAGAGCATCTTTGCTCCAGAGTAACGCTTCTCATTTACGTTACTCTGCCGAAATTTTAGGAGCAAGTGCTGTTATTCATGAAGCACTTGCTCCTAAAGTTGCGGCAGCGCATCGCAAATGAGCCGGCGGAATTCAAATTGGGCGGGTACGGGGCGTGTATTATTAAAACTAAGCGTGATCCCGCGGCGAACGTACTGCGCATGCGTCGAGTGTCAAAGCATCCCCGTGCGCATGCTCCAAATTCTGTGAATGAACGTCAATGACGTCACATTCCCATTCAGGAACTTTTTACGCAAGCGACGCCATTTTTTTTTTTTCCGACGCGATGACGACGCCTATACCTAACATAGGATACTCCACTAGGGGTCTGCTTTATCTATGTGCCGCGTATCGCTTCCGGAAACGTCGTAACGTCACTGCGTCGCGCCCGAATTCGCTCGTGAATTGCCGATTTCCGCTCATTAACATATTTTTTGAGCGTAAATCGGCAGGAACGCCCCCGGCGCCATTTTTAAGTTGAAGTAACGATGCGATGGCGAAATTCAATTACGCCGATCGCATCGGAACTCCAACCTGGCGATTCTTGATTTCTGGTTACAGAAAACAAAAACGCCGGCTTAAAGTGACAGTTAGGCTGGCGGATCCATTGATCCGCCAGCCTAACTCTACCTGAATCTGGCCCTATGTTTATATAATTAGGTGAAATCCCATTAACTGCAGGAGATGTGCCACTACAGATACACTATGGGCCGGATTCAGATACATTTGATGTATCTATCCGGCGGCGTAGCGTATGCTGTTTACACTACGCCGCCGCAAATATTATGGGCAAGTGCCTTATTCAGAAAGCACTTCCTCCATAATATGCGGCGGCGTAGCGTAAAGTGCCCGGCGTAAGGCCGCGCAATTCAAATTTGGGATGTGGGGGGCGTGATTCATGTAAATGAATCATGCCCCTACGTAATTGACTTTTTTTTTGGACGCCGTCCGTGGACGTTCCCAGTGCGCATGCGCGAAATCACGTCGCTATTTGTCGATGTAAACGACGTGAACGTAACTAATGTCGAGCCCCATTCCCGAACGATTTACGCAAACGACGTACAATTCGAAGCTGTCCCGACGTCCATACTTAACATTGGCTACGCCTCCTATAGCAGGGGTAACCTTACGCCGCTCTAACTCTAACGCAAACGACGACAGCCGGCCGCAAGTACGTTCGGGAATCGCCGTAAATCCTTCATTTACATATTCCACGCATAAAACTACGCAAGCGCCACCTAGCGGCTAGCGTAAATATGCAACTAATATACGACGGTGTAACAGAATTACGCCACTCGTATCTTAGCAAAATTCCGGCGTATCTTCTTTTCTAAATACAGAAAAAAGATACGCCGGCTATTCTTAGTATTTACGCGGCGTATCTCTTGATACGCTGACGTAAATACTTTCTGAATCTGGCCCTATATTGCCATAAGTATGGGGACGCCTGCCTTTAATGGCATCCCATTTAATGGCACATGAACTTTAATGGCATCCAAGTCTTAGTCCGGAGGGTTCAATATTCAGTTGGCCCCGCCCTTTGCAGCTATAACAGCTTCAACTCTTCTGGGAAGGCCACAAGGTTTAGGAGTGTGTCTATGGGAATGTTTGACCATTCTTGCAGAAGCGCATCTGTGAGGTCAGGCACTGATGTTGGACGGGAAGGCTGGCTTGCAGTCTCCTCTCTAATTCATCCCAAAGATGTTCTATGGGGTTGAGGTCAGGACTCTGTTCAGGCCAGTCAAGTTCCTCCACCCCAAACTTCATCCATATCTTTATGTACCTTTGGTGGAAAGGGGATTATAGTCTTGCAACAACATGGACACCCCCGCCCATTCTGGGACAAACCATCACCTCTAGCACCAAAGTCAAAAGTCTCGGAGTCATTTATGACACCTTCATGACAATGGATGCACAAACAGGAGCGCACTGACAACTCATGGGGCCCCCGGGCAATAGAAGATTATGGAGCCCCTGGTCTTACAGATGGCCACCATGCCAGGAGGCAGTGCAGAGGTGGGGCAGCTAAAATCTCTGGATTTTCACATCAAAAGCATGTCGGTTTTGGACATATCAGGGACAGATGTAAAAAAAACATATATTTTTACATACTTTCCCTGGTTTTACTGAGCCTGGCAACCCTGATGGGGCCCCCTAGTGGCATGGGGGCCTCGGGCAGTGCCCAAGTGACTCAATGGTCAGTCCGCCCCTGTGCACAAATAGGGTCAGTAGTCAGCGGATCGCACCATCTGCTGCACCTACTACGCAGACTAATCCCCTTCATCCCTAAAGAAGACATAGCAGTCGTAGTGGGAAAAATTATCAACTCCAGACTTGACTATGCAAATGCCCTCTACCTCGGACTCCCAAAGTACCAAATCACTCGTCTGCAAAATACGCCCGCTCGACTCGTGACTGGGAAAAAAACATGGGAATTAATCTCTTCTTCACTGAGATCCCTTCATTGGTTGCCAGTAAAAAACAGAATCACCTTCAAGGCACTCTGTCTGACGCATAAGTGTATTCAACCAAATGCCCCCAATATCAATGGGAAAAACTAAAAGCTCACAACCCCAATCACGTTCTGCGATCCACCAATCAAAATGTACTCCAGATACAGAAAGTCCAAAGGAGAACGAAGATTTGCGGTCCAAGGACCGAGACTATGGAACGATCTACCAGCCAGCATCCGATTTGAGGTGAATTACCTGGCCTTCAGAAAAAAAAAATTAAAACCCTTCTTTTCTGAGGGCAAAAGTTCAGTTAGGGAAAGGATAATAAGCGCCCAGAAGCGATTCGGTTCGCATGTGTTGCGCTATATAAGTGTCCCACTCACTCACTCATAGGGCCTGATCCACAAAAACGGTCGTATCTTTGTGCGGGCGTAGCGTATCTTGTTTACGTGGAATGGCAAGTTCTATATCCACAAAGGACTTGCGTCCTAAGTTACGGCGGCGTAGCGTAAATGGGCCGGCGTAAGCCCGGGTAATTCAAATGTGAAGATGTGGGCGTGATTTATGTTAAATCATCGTGACCCCACGTAAATTAATTATTTTTTTTTTACTGCGCATGCGCCGTCCGTGGAGGTATCCCAGTGCGCCTGCGCTAAATCACGTCGCAAATAGTCAATGCTTTCGATGTGAACGTAACTTACGCAAAGCCCTATTCACAACCGTTTTACGCAAACAACGGAAAATTCAACGCTGTCCCGACGTCCATACTTAACATTGCGTACGCCTTTATACAGCAGGGGTAACTTTATACCGGAAAACGACTTACGCAAATGGCGTAAAAAAAAGCGCCGGCCGCAAGTACGTTCGTGGATCGACGTATCTAGCTCATTTGCATACTCTACGCGGAAATTCTACGGAAGCGCCCCTAGCGGCCAGCGTAAATATGCAACTTAGATACGACGGCATAAGAGACGTAAGGATATGGCGGCGTATACGGCGGCGTAAGTCAGGCGTATCTAAGCAAAATTCCGGCGTATCTTGTTTTGTGGATGCAAAACAAAGATACGCCGCCGCAGATTTGAAAATACGCCGCCGTATACTTTTGTGGATCTGGCCCATAGTGTTGTCAGGGCTGGGCTCACTCTTTCCTTCTGTGTGCTGGCAGCTCAGCTGTCAGCTAATTGCCATCTCCCATCTCTCCACAGTGATCCACCTGTTGATGATCCTGCTCGTCAGCTCTGCCTACTTTAGAGCCCATTCGCAAAGGAGCGGCACGACTTTGGGGACGACTCGGCAAGGCGACCCGAAGACGACTTTAGAGGCGACTTGCAAAACTACTTCTGTATAGAAGTCAATGCAAGTCGCCCCCAAAGTCGTACAAGAACCTTTTTCTAAGTCGGAGTGACTTGCGTCGCTCCTATTAGAACGGTTCTATTGAATAGAATGAGACGCGGCTTGTCAGGCGGCTGAGTCGCCCCAGTGTGAACCGGCTCTTAGGCTGGGTTCACACTGATACTACACGACATTCTTACGAATTTCATCCTACGTTGCTCTGCGACATCAGTCCTACATTGGTCCTACATCCATCCGACTTTCATGAACAGAATACTACTTTGATCCGACTTTGTGATAGTCTGACTTGTCTTTTGACCAATCAAAACAATCCCAGAGTGAGATAAATTCCTTTTACTGCTGCTGTAATCACATGTCGGATGCCACAAGTCGGATGGTTAGGACAAGGCTCCTACTTTGATCCAACTTCAATGATATTCAATGGGCTGAAGTAGGATCAAAGTCGGACCAAAGTAGTATAGGGAGCATTATCAAAGTCGGACCGACTTGTGTCGGACCAGTTAAGATGGCTCCCATAGGGAAACATTGATTTTCACACGTCATGCGACATGAGCTCCCGATGTCGGAGCGTTTGTCAGACAAGTGTGAACCCGGCCTTAAGCCTTCCAGTTAATTTTCTCTTTGCCTTTGCCTGTGTTAACATCACGAGAGACATTTTCGCCTGCATTCCTGTTGAAGATCTGCTTGACCGACGTTCCCTCTGGCTTCAGATCCTGCTTGCTGTGTGTCTACCTTTATTGCTGGCTCTTGGACATTGGCATGGCCGACTACTCGATCCGGTTACTGAACTCTGGCTATGTATTTAACTATGCTTACTCTGTTTACCTTTTTATTTTTATTTATTAAACAAGTGTGATTTAACTGTACTTCTGTCTCGGTCTGATTCATGGTTTCTGACAGGTGTGGGCAGTGGCGGTTGGTGACCATTTAATTTTGTGGGGCAAACAGGGGCGCACAGCTCTGCCCCCGAGCCCACCCTTTTTTTAAGCCAATTAGAGCATCAGGCTCTAATCATGTGCTTCAAAGATGGAAAAAAAAAAAACATTTAAATCCATATGCCCGTTGCCCCACATGTAGATTAGTAACTGGGCTCATGGATCGGTGGGGCACGCTTGTGCCCCTAATGGATGAGCCGTCATTGGATGTGGGGTTGTTTTTCAGGTGCCGGGCTTTGCCCCTTAGTTCCAGTGAAGGGAACTCTAAGGCCCCGTACACACGAGCAAATAGATTTGTTCAAATCGGTCGGACAGACCGATTTGAACAAATCTGTCTGCTGGCCGTTTTGGTTTGATCGCTGTACACACGATCAAACCAAAATCCCCGCCAGCAGACAGCGCGGTGACGTGGCGGTAAAGTGACGTTGACGCCGCCACGTCACCGCACCAGGAAGCTGAAGTACTAACCAGCAGACATATCGGGCGGACGGATTCCCAGCCGACAGATTTTAAAGCATGCTTTAAAATCTATCGGGTGGCCAAATCCGTCTGCTCGCCCGTACACACGATCGAATCTGTCTGCTGGGACGGTCGGGCAGACCGTTTCCAGCAGATAGATTTGATCGTGTGTACGCGGCCTTAAGGCATCAGCATACCAAGACATTTTGGACAATTTCATGCTCCCATCTTTGTAGGAACAGTTTGAGGGTGGCCCCTTCCTGTTCCAACATGACTGTGCACCAGTGCACAAAGCAAGGTTCATAAAGACATAGAGGAGTTTGGGGTGGAGGAACTTGACTTGCCTTGACTTGACTGACCTCAACTCAAAACATATTACAGTGTCATAGACTCCTGACACCCTGACTGGGTATCTCCACCAGAGAGCTGCCTCCTCGATGCTTGAAGACAGGTACACGGTGTTATCTCTGAGAATTGCACCCAAGAACAAGACAACACTAGCTTAGGTGCAAACTGGAACAACTTTATTGAATAGAAATACAGGTTTTTATACACTTCAACACAGTCACCATATGAAAAATGCAAACTTCAAACAGCAATCCAATTAACAACTAACAGTGATCTAATTAAACAGTAATCAAACAGCTAACTAATTAACCAGTAAGCTAATTAACACATAGACAAGCCTTGATTGTCCACTCCAGACAGTCCGGCAACAGTTGTCCAGAATTTAAGAAGACTCAGGGTTGTCCAAATCTCATTAATGGGCTTTCTTTTCACATCCATCTTTTTACGGAGTTTCGAGTTGGCAGAGACCTTCATGGCTTCGTTCACTGTCAAATGTGGTAATAACATGTCATCTTGCATTATTTAACAGGACATGACCAGTGTAGATAAGATGTCCCACCTTGTTTTGTGTCTGCTCGACCATCCCCCTTGCTATTAAATAAATTAATGAGACCACACATGAATTGGAGTACAAATGGTCATAGCAGCCTTTTTATTAACAAAAATAACTTATCGGGCTGTTGGTCTTATGATGGCACCCAGAATTCCAACTTGTTCCACTTGTAAAACTGCGGGAACTTTTACCATACCAGGCCTCCAACCGCGATACACCAGCTCGGAGACAACCGACACCCGCAGTGCAACCATTACCGTATTCCAGCTGACCTTAGTAAGTGGAAAACCACAGGGGCACATACCACCGATAAGCTCCTCACACTTCCATCTCAACTGTATTTTCTTCCACCGTCAAAAGAACAACCACCACCACAGGATCAGCTGCCAACCAAACAAAACACAACACAGGGAGGGGGGGGGGGGGGACTGCCTGCTTCACCTGTCCCTTCTCTGCTGTCCAGGAGACCCCACCTATCCCTTAACTAACTACCACAAAGCCCTCCTCATCCTGTTTCTCCAACCCATCCCCCTCTCCCCCATTCTCCACCTACAATCCTTAACCCTATAGTTGCTTCCTCTTCCCACACTGTTATGCCAGCCCCGCACTATCTTTCATTTTATTTTCTCTCGCTCCGGGCCTTACTTATTCCTGAATGCTTGCAGCTCCCTGAAATTCCAGGGCCCATAGTCAGTAGGCAAGAGGCTACTCTCCAAAATCCCCTGTCCTGGCTGGTCAGAGAATGTAGACATTTTACAGGAGATGGTCAGAGACTGCAGATTTAATACAAGAGATGACCCCCAAAACACCAGTCACCGCTAGGGCAGAAGAAATTGCAAACATATGACAGAAATCAATCAGAGACTGCAGAATAATACAGGAGATGCCCCCGCCTGCCCTATGCAGTCTTCAGACCACAGGTTGGTACTCGGGGCTATAGACAAGTGGTCATCAACCCTGTCCTCAGGGCCCACTAACAGGCCAGGTTTGCAAGATAACTGAAATCAGTTTTTTTTTTCTCAGAGTATAGGTGCAGGAACTCCGACCTTCACCCTTCATTTCTGCTCCCTACCCGCCCCTAAGCACTTGCTTCCACCTCCTATCGGCTCCTTGGTTCCACCTCCTATCGGCTCCTTGGTTCCACCTCCTATCAGCTCCTTGGTTCCTCCTCCTATCGGCTCCTTGATTCCACCTCCTATCGGTTCCTTGGTTCCACCTCCTATCGGCTCCTTGGTTCCTCCTCCTATCGGCTCCTTGGTTCCACCTCCTATTGGCTCCTTGGTTCCACCCCCTATCGGCTCCTTGGTTTCACCTCCTATCGGCTCCTTGGTTTCACCTCCTATCGGCTCCTTGGTTTCACCTCCTATCGGCTCCTTGGTTTCACCTCCTATCGGCTCCTTGGTTTCACCTCCTATCGGCTCCTTGGTTTCACCTCCTACCGTCCTCCCTGTACCACCCATTTTAGAGAATACGGAACCAAGTACTATTTTTTGCATGGAATTTGTTAATGGTAACAAAGAAAGACAGTAAAATAGTTCCCCTGCAGTTAGCAACAATAGACCCTACCCCAGCAACAGTAGACTCCTCCAGCAATGATAGACCTCACCCCAGCAAAAATAGAGCCCCTCACACACAAAATACCACCCCAGCAACAATAGCCCCCTGGGAGCGACAACAGATGTCCCAGCAGACTGCATCAATAAACGCTCCAGGAGGCAGCAACCATAGACCTCTTGTTCAACAGTAGATACCTCCCAGCAAGAATTGCTCCCCCCTAGAAACATAAGACCCCCCACTAGCAACAATAGATCTACCCAGCAACAGAAGACCCCCACCAGTGACAATAGGTCCCCCAGCAGCAAGCATCAATAGACCGTCCAACACACCCCAGCGCTCCTTGCCATTACATACATTCATTGCTGCAGGTGCCGGAACTGCGTTCCTGCAGAAAAAAAGCCCTGACTGAAATACATCACAGGTGATATCATTTGCTGCTCAGTGATTGCAGTATTCTAGTCTGCATCTCCCCCAGGTAATACATAAAACCTTGCCTGTTAGTGGGCCCTGAGGACAGGGTTGATGACCACTGCTATAGAGTCACTAGCTGTGGTAAACTCAAGAGGCAAGCCAATCATGAATAGGCATGTGCATTTCGTTTCGTTCCGAATCGAAATTCGGACGAATTTTCCATTATTCGGACATTCGGATGCATACGAATTTCCGAATTGCTATAACAACGAAAAATTTCGACCGTTTTCCGAATTCGTTCATTTTCGACCGAATTTCGAAAAAAAAAAAAAAAAGTCGAAATCGAATTTTTTTTTTCGAATTCCGAATCGAATACCCGCGGACTAAATTCGATCGGAATTCGAAAAAAAAAAAAAAAAAAAAAAAAATTCGAATTTAATTCGAAAAAAATTCTATTAGAAAAGAGACTATTTGTTTTCTAATCTCGTTGAAATATTTTCGATTTCGACCGATTTTTTCGAAATTCGGTCGAAAACGAACGGATTCGAAAAACGGTCGAAATATTTTCGCTTTCGACCGTATTTTTCGAAATTCGGTCGAAAACGAACGAATTCCGAAAACGAATTCAACACATGTAACGAACCTAACTTAACGAAATGTATTAAATGACGAATTGAAACGAAACGAAACGAAACGAATTTTTCACTTTTGCACATGCCTAATCATGAAAGGTTTAGGAAGGTCCTGAAGGACTACTAAAATGAAAATTGCATAACCACCACGTACAGGTAGATTATTTCCACTCAAATTCAGCCACCAAGCTTCTCACAAATCAAGCTATTTTCTTTCTCTTTCGGTTTATTTTCTCATATCCTCCACACCTCCTATATAACCTACTAGCGAAAACTGTGAACATCAATATTTCAGCAACTGCAACTTGGCTGTCAAGTTGGCAATCATAAGGTAGGAAGGTTAATCCTCCATCACAAGGGAACCTTAAAACTCTCTGCTTATCGTCAGTACTTCTTGTCTTGTCTGCCTTGACTTTCCAGCTTGCTTTGCTTAACCCCTCGGGCACTGTAATCCACCGAAGAACCTGCTCCTGACGTCAGTGGTCAAGTTTTCTTGGGAGGAAGCCCAGAGCTTTGCTCATAGGGGGCTTTGTTGAATTGCATTACTAATTAAAGGGGTCAGGAATACTTTTGCAACCCAGAGATTTGTACAACTTGCATTCTCTTACAAGGGAACGGGGTGAGAAAAAAACGGCCAAGGCTGTGTACTTTCTTCCCGCTAGGGACTCGACCACATAACGCGTTACGAGATCGCGAGGAACCGTTGCCATGTTTTATGTTGTTAACCTCTCACATGTAAGTGAAAACAAGCCTTCATCTGAATATGATATAAGGAATAAATGAATTAGACTTGATTGCAGAAATAGACGCTTTGCTTGCCCAGTGGGTGGAGGGAGGTTGTAGATGGGAGACTTGGCCAAGGTAGAAGAGCAACCATTGCTGAAGCCTAGTAAAGCTGGCTCAGCCTTAAGTCCACCTAAGAAGGACAGCCAACCACAGCTGGAGCCAGAACTTTAGCTTAGTCACTACAGCTGTGACAACAAGTCTTCGTGATCCGGCTCAGCACTGATGTAAGTGCTAAGACATCTGTTGCCTCTCCGTATCGGTATTCCGGCGCGATTTGCTTTGTGATAGGCTCTGGAAGAGGCTATGTTGCTCCCCTATGACCTTCTTCTTCTTCTGTCCTCACTAAAGAACAACAGAAAAAAAAAAAAAAAACAACAACAACATGAAGTCAAAGTTGGAATCGATGATGTGGGCCTTGGCGTGTCCTCTGCAAAAAAAGATGACATCTATTTCTAAGAAAAGAACATTTGTCCTTTCATCCCCTATATCTCATTGATTGGAACGGTTCCTGAGTTCCATCTTTGGGATTCACCAGAAAATGTGGTTTTAAATGACGCACAGAGATTACGAATGGCCAATTTAGTTTCTTTAATGATGTGGTTTTATAGCCCTCGTGCGAGCCCGGTGTCAAAAGAGCAGCAAAAACTCTAATCAAGTGACTGTGAAAGTATTGGGATGTCCCTTTAAGGCACGGGTCCGGTCACTAACATTTTCTTTTTACCAAGTTTCAAATCTCAAGTTTGTGCTTTGACTGAGAAAGATTGTAGTCATTGTATTTCTATCGAAAAAATTACATATGTACAATTTCCATAAAATTTCAGCAGTATTTATCTCCCATCAGTATGCCCCTTTACAGGAGGTTCCCCATCAGAGTTCCCTTTTACATCATGTGCTCCCAGCAGAGTAATCCTTTATATTAGGTGTCCCCATCAGAGTGCCCCTTTACATCAGGTGTCCCTATCAGAGTGGCCCCATAGAGCAGGTGTCCCCATAGAGTAAGTGCCCCCATCAGAGTGCCCCTATAGAGCAGGTGTCCCAGTCAGAGTATCCCTATAGAGCAGGTGCCCTGTCAGTGTGTTCCTATAGAGCAGGTGTCCCCATCACAGTGTCCCCATCAGAGTGCCCCCATAGAGCAGGTGTCCCCATCATAGTGCCCCCATAGGGCAGCTGTCCCCATCAGTGTCACTATTAGTGTGTCCCTTTACATGATGTTCCCACATCAGAGTTCCCTTTTACATCATGTGTTCCCATCAGGTGTGCCATGAGAGTGCCCCCATAGAGTAGGTGTTCCCATCAAAGTGCCCCTTTACATCAGGTGTCCCTTTTAGAGTGGTCCCGTAGAGCAGGTGCCTCCATCAGAATGCCCACATAGACAAAGTGCCCTCATCAGAGTGTTCCTATGGAGCAGGTGCCCCGTCAGGGTGTTCCTATAGAGCAGGTGTCCCCATCACAGTGTCCCCATAAGAGAGCAGGTGTCCCCATCATCGTGGCTCCATCAGAGAGCAGGTCTCCCCATCAGAGTGTCCCCATAGGGCAGATGTCCCCATCAGAGTGTCCCCATAGAGCAGGTGTCCCCATTGGAGTGTCTCCATAGAGCAGGTGTCCCCATCAGAGACTAGGTGTTCCCATCAGCCCATGAGGCCCTGTACACACGATCAGACCGGTCTGATGAAACTTGTCCGACTGATGGTCTGATGTGTGTACACACCATCAGACCAAAATTCGATCAGACCAGAACGCGGTGACGTAGAACACAACGATGTGATGAAAAAACTAAGTTCAATGCTTCCAAGCATGCGTCGACTCGATTCTGAGCATGCGCAAGTTTTTGGTCCGATGCTTTTGTGTACTAACCATCAAACCTGTCTGACAGACAGGTGTCCATCACACAGGTTTTAAAACATGTTTTAAAATTTTGGTCCAACGGACAACGGTCCGATAGGCCATACATACAATCGAACTGGTCCGATGAAACTGGTCTGCAGACCAGTTTCATCGGACCGGTCTGATCGTGTGTACGCGGCCTCAGAGTGCCCCCATGTAGCAGGTGTCCCCATCAGAGTGTCCAATCATAATACAGGTGTCCCCATCAGAGTTCCCCCAAAGAACAGTTGTCCCCATCAGAGTGCTCCTATCATAGAGCAGATGTCCCCTCAGAGTGCCCCCATAGACGAGGTGTCTCCATCAGAGTGTCCCCCTCATAGAGCGGATGTCCCCATCTGTTTTCCCCCATAGAGAAGGTGTCCCCATCATAGAGCAGGTGTCCCTATCAGAATGCTCTCATAGAGCAGGTGTCCCAATCAGAGTGTCCCCATCATAGAGCTGGTGTCCCCATCAGAGTGTCCCCGTTAAAGTGGCGCAGTGCTAAATAGGAAAAATAGGCCTGGTCATGAAGGGGGAAAAAACCTTCTGGAGGTCAAGTGGTTAATTATTCTTATTAAGAAGGTAAACTCATTATTGAACCTTATTGTTTTTTCTTCCCATCAGAGACCAGGTGTTCCCATAAGAGTGTCCCCATCGAGCCGGTGTCCCCATCAGAGTGTCCCCATCAGACAGGTGTCTCCATCATAGAGCAGATGTCCCCATCAGAGAGCCGCCATAGATCTGGTGTCCCCATCATAGAGCAGGTGTCCCCATCAGAGTGCTCCCATAGAGCAAGTGTACCCTTCAGAGTGTCCCTATTGAAAAGGTGTCTCCATCAGAGTGTCCCTATCGAGCATGTATCTCCATCAGAGTGTCCCCATAGAGCATGTATCTCCATCAGAGTGTCCCCATAGAGCATGTATCTCCATCAGAGTGTCCCCATAGAGCATGTGTCCCATCAGAGTGTCCCCATAGAGTAGGGTGACCAGACATCCCCGGTTTCAGGGGACAGTCCCCGGATTGAGGACACTGTCCCCAGACCAAGTCTGTCCCTGGTTTTGTCCCCAGATTGGATTTGGACAGGGGCTGGGGCAAGTTCAAAGACATTCAGTGCAGAATAAAAAAAAAAATCTGAATTACTCACCTCCACTCTGCCGCTCCTACTAGCTTGGGGGGGGGGGGGGGAGTGTATTTTTTTCATTATCTGTGCCCCTTTCGGATGATCATGTGCTGCTCGGAGCAGAGGGAATATTTCTTCAGTTTCGGGTGCATGCCAATTCAGCTCCACTCGCATGTTCTTCTGCCTTGGCTCAAGTCCCGGCCAGCCGCCTGCCTGTTTATCTCCTTGCCTTCCCTGACGGAGTGATTTTCCTCTGCAACCCACCCAGTAGTAGCCGGGGCTGGAGAGTAAGACTTGACAGGCTATGAGGCGGGGGGCAACGGGCAGAAAGTCACTGATTGCTGCCACTACTAGAAAAAAAATATGTCCCTGGATTTCATTTAAAAAATCTGGTCACCTTACCATAGAGTAGGTGTCTATATCAGAGTGTCTACATCATAGAGCAGATGTCCCCATCATTTTTCCCCCATAGAGCAGGTGTCTCCATCATAGAGTAGGTGTCCATACCAGAGTGCTCCCATAGAGCCGGTGTCCCCATCAGAGTGTCCCCATCAAGCAGGTGTCCCCATAAGAGTGTCCCCATCAAGCAGGTGTCCCCATCAGAGTGTCCCCATCAAGTAGGTGTCCCCATCAGAGTGTCCCCATTAAGCAGGTGTCCCCATCAGAGTGTCCCCATCAAGCAGGTGTCCCCATCAGAGTGTCCCCATCAAGCAGGTGTCCCCATCAGAGTGTCCCCATCAAGTAGGTGTCCCCATCAGAGTGTCCCCATTAAGCAGGTGTCCCCATCAGAGTGTCCCTATCGAGCAGGTGTCTCCATCATAGAGCAGATGTCCCCATCAGAGTGTCCCCATCAAGCAGGTGTCTCCATCAGAGTGTCCCCATCAAGCAGGTGTCCCCATCAGAGTGTCCCCATCAAGTACGTGTCCCCATCAGAGTGTCCCCATTAAGCAGGTGTCCCCATCAGAGTGTCCCTATCGAGCAGGTGTCTCCATCATAGAGCAGATGTCCCCATCAGAGTGTCCCCATAGAGCAGGTGTCTCCATCATAGAGCAGGTGTCTCCATCGAGCAGGTGTCCCCATCAGAGTGAAACAATTTGATTTGGGTACATTGTTGCATGACCGTGCAATTACCAGTTAAAGTAGCACAGTGCTGAACAGAAAAAAAATGGCCTGGTCATGAAGGGGGAAAAAACCTTCTGGAAGTCAAGTGGTTAAATATTAGAAGGTAAACTCATCATTGAACTTTATTGTTTTTTCTTCTTATTCATGTCATCTAATCGCTTGCATGTCGCTATTCTTGGATCTACCGCTGAAGGAGAACCATACTTCCAGAGCTGCAAACTGCCAACCTCAAACCTTGGATCCAAAAATTCTGGAGAACAGCATAACAAATATTTTATTACGAAGGTAAACTCTTTATTGAACTTTGTTGTTTTTCCTTCATATTGATGTAATATATCGCTTGCGTGTCGCAATTCTTGGACCGACCTCCAAAGGAGAACCGCGTTTCCAGAGCTGCAAACTGCTGACCTCGGATCAAAAAATTCTGAAGAACATCATAAGAATGACTTTATTAATTCTTCCTATTACGAAAGGTAAACTCTTTATTGAACTTTGTTGTTTTTCCTTCCTATTTATGTAATCCATCGCTTGCACGCCGCTTTTCTTGGATCCGCCACCGCCCAAGAATTTCACCGCTTAACAATGGAATTTTTTCCTTTTCTCCCCTTTTCTCTCCGAGTCGAGGACCACCCACTGGAAATATGTGTGGGGCTTTTTTTTTTTCTTCTTCTTCTAAATATGGCCCCGGATGAAGCTCCGGCACTTGCTGATGAGTCTCGGAGGAGCACAGATGTTTTCAAACAGGAAGGAAAAAATGTCCTCTATTTCAGAAGTTACAAACGATCCAACACGTGGAACAGATCTCGCTCCAAGCGGCGCCGTCTCCAACAAGTGATAAAGACATCAGGATAGGGGTGCGCATCCCAACGTAACAAAATAGATACAAAAGCACCATGTTGGCTTCTAAGGACAACAACATGTTTTTTCTGTTTGTTTTTAAGATTTTGGCCAGCGCTAAATTCTGAATGTCAGGCAATCAGAGACATATAAATCTGGAAAAATGTGTGGGCAGGTGCAGTCTGCTTTCTCCACTGCAGGTGGCGCTGAACTGGAGCAACTGTGCAGGGGAGAGGAACTCAAAAGGAACATTTCTGTATGGTTTTCTGGGTCACTGACTGGATGCTGCTGTGTGTGACATATGTGGTGGCCATCTTGGGTCAGGCAGAGTCTATTAAACCACTTAAGACTCGGTGACGCGTCATATTAGGCTCCCTATCATACAATGCTCCGGAAGTGACGTAGCGGCCAACTGCGCATGCGCGATGCGTTCTAAACGCAAATGTGATGCGTTCCAATGGATTTACGACAGTGCACACCAGTGAGGCCGTCATTCAGGGCGACGTGGACTTAGGGCAAAGTGGCCAATCGGCCTCACGTCCTCGTTTCGCTATGATGGCTCGCTCCGCTCGCTCGGCCTCCTGGCTCTTTTTTTAACATCCTCCAATTCACGGGGATGTTAAGGAAAGAGCCTGGATCCCGAACGAGGTTTCGCTGGTGTGTACTGCCGTAAATCCATTGGAACGCATCGCGCATGCGCAGTTGGCCGCCACAGCACTTCCGCAGCATTCTGTTATAGGGAGCATGACAAGTCACCGGACCATTATGCAGGTTAAAGCGGAGTTACACCCAAAATTGGAACTTCCGCTCAACCCACTCCCCTCCCCCTTACATGCCACATTTGGCATGTAATTTTTTTTGGGAGGGAGTGGGGGCTTCAGGAGGAGTGGGACTTCCTGTCCCACTTCCTGCTTCCGCCGAGGGAATGGTAAGGCGATTAAGCTTAATCGCCTACAGCAGCCCCTCCCTGTAGGCGATCGCATGGGACACATGACAGGTCCTAGACGATCGCCTGTCCAATCAGCAGCATGCGCAGTTCCGCTCGCGCATGCGCAGTGGGTGCCCGGCCGTGAAAGCCGAAGGCTTTTATATTGGCTTTTAAAGAGACACTTTTTGAAAGGTAAAAAGTGCATTTTATATACAGCAATATATATCAGACCAAAATGAGGGACAAATGAGGAGGAAAGAGGGACAGAGGGACATTGCTCCAAATCAGGGACAGTCCCTCGAAATCAGGGACAGTTGGGAGCTATGTACAGTATATGTATATATAAACTGAATGACTTATGAATACCGGTAAATGGTTGTTGTCACATGATTAACGCAGCAACGGTGGGAGTCACCCGAAGATGGAGGGACCTTAGACCTCCCTCTATAGCAAGGTGGCTTTCGAGGATTCAGGAGATAGAGGTAATGGAGGATTTAGTTCTCTCAGCTCAAAATAGGAGGAAACAATATAATGATTCCTGGTTGCAGTGCTGATCCTGACCTCCCTGGGGCCCTAAGCAAAATGACATGTCACACTAAAGTTGAGAAGCCGGGGGGGATTGCACCCCATATGGTGCACCCCCAACTATGGGTATGAAAGGGTGCACTGAGCCACCCAGTGCTTGGTAGAGTGCCAGTGCTGATCCTGACTAGTGATGAGCGGAATACGCCATATTCGATTTCGCGATATTTCGCGAATATTTCGAAGAATATTCGCGAATATTCGTTAATATCGAAAATTCGTGATATTAAAAAAAAAAAAAAAAAATGCGAATTTTCGCCAATGCGAATTTTCGCTAATGCGAAATTTCGCGTTTTTTTTTTTTTTTTGTAAAATATCACGAATATTCGATATTTACGAATATTCGGTATATTTTATATAAAAAAAAAAAGCGAAATTTCACATATGCGGTCGCGAATATTCGTAAATATTGAATATTCGTGATATTTTCTAAAAAAAAAAAAAAATTTTTTGCGAAATTTGAAAAATACGAATATTCGAAATAGCGAATATTCGCCGCGATATTCGAGATATTCGCGAATACTCGAATATGCAATATTCGTAGCGAATATTCGCAATGCGAATATTCGTGAGCAACACTAATCCTGACCTCCCTGGGGCCCTAAGCAAAATGACATGTCACACTAAAGTTGAGAAGCCGGGGGGGATTGCACCCCATATGGTGCACCCCCAACTATGGGTATGAAAGGGTGCACTGAGCCACCCAGTGCTTGGTAGAGTGCCAGTGCTGATCCTGACCTCCCTGGGGCCCTAAGCAAAATGACATGTCACACTAAAGTTGAGAAGCCGGGGGGCGGGAGATTGCTGTCGGAAATTACATCTTACATTAAAATGAGAAGCGGGGGGTACTGATTTCTTACCTCTTCTCCCATGCAGCCAGGGAGTTGAGAGGCAGGGTGAGGGCCGCAAATGACTTCTTACCAGACGGGGCCTCTAGTAATATGGGGGGCCCTCTGCAGCTTTGTGGGGCCCTAAGCGGCTTGCATAGTGAGCCTATAGGGCGGATCGGCCCTGCCTGGTTGGGTTGGAAAACATTTATTAATTCAGAGGAAGGGAAGAAAAAGTTGGAGGAAAAATAATGAAGAAAAATAATTTTGGTTGAATTTGGAAACTTGAAAATGAATATGTAGGGACTCTATAAGATTTGGTGCCGCACATCTCAGGGAACAGTGGATATGGGGGGGGGGGGGTTGTCTCTTTGAGGGGGGGTAGGGGGGTAGTCCTTAGGTCGAAGAAGTACTGTAAAGGGGAGAGAGGGATACATTGAGTATAGGGAATACCCGTCCAATTATGTGGATGGATAGAATAAGGTATAGGTTATATTTTTGTATCTGTATTATGTGGACGTGGTGATGTTGTTTTTTTTTTTCTCTTTTTGGTATATGTATTCTATTCTTGTATGCCCTTTTCTTTTGCAAAATAAAAAAAAAATTAATATAAAAAAAGAGTTTCCATTATTTCTTATGGGGAAATTCGCTTTGATATACAAGTGCTTTGGATTACAAGTATGTTTCTGTGATGAATTATGCTCGCAATCCAAGGTTTTACTATATTTTGGAACCTCCTGGCAGCACCGCAGTGAACTTTTTTTTTTTCCAAAAGCGCGCACACACGCACGCGCCTACACATACATGCTCACCATCCAGAAACATACCAGTGCCATACAACACAGATGCATTAGAGGAAGCAGATAATGAAAGTTTTCTGCTTAGAGGGGAAGAAAAAGTCAAATCTGACCTTTTGTTGTGCCAAAAAATAACAAGCAAAGAACTTTTGGAAAGCTGATTTTTCTTATTTTTTCCTAAAGGGCAGAAATGATGATCATTTTCCGTTGAGTGTGAAAATGAATGAAAAACAGCATTTTGGAAAAAGTCCTGAGACAATTAGAGCGAACGCGAGTTATTCTCAAGGAATGCGGGACTACTTAAGGATCGGATGTGGACGGCGCACAAGATTAATTTTTCTCAGAAGAAGAATGTCATTTAATTTCTTTTTTTAGGTAACTTTGGGAAATGAAGAATATAAAGTCGTTACATTGTGGAATGCTGCTTTGAGGCATGCTAGGACTTTCGGTTCCGTATCAAGCTGGCCGCCAGTTCTGTTTTAATCTGCTGTAATGGGAAGATGTAAACATTTTATAACAGAAACTAAGAAACAAAATTAGTGTTATAAACAAATGATGGCCGCCCCCCCCCCCCCCCCCGTCACTCTCTTTCCCACCATAGATAGATTCGTGCATTGCATGAATCTATCTATGGTCGCCGCTGACGCCCCCTATTCGTGTCTGACCCCTTTGTAATAGGCTTCCTGACAAGAACATGGGTTAGTGCTGAGCAGACGGCAAGCGCGCGGGGGGGCACACTCACACTGGCAGCATTTGGCACAGTTGCAGCATTTGATGGGCACACTGGCAGCTTTTGATGGGCAGTTTGGGCATAGTTGGAGCATTTGATGGCACAGTGGCTGCATTTGATGGCACAGTGGCTGCAATTGATGGCACAGTGGCTGCAATTGATGGCACAGTGGCTGCAGTTGATGGCACAGTCGCAGCATTTGATGGCACAGTGGCTGCAATTGATGACACAGTGGCTGCATTTGATGGCACAGTGGCTGCAATTGATGGCACAGTGGCAGCATTTGATGGCACAGTGGCTGCAATTGATGGCATTTGATGGCACAGTGGCTGCAGTTGATGGCACAGTGGCAGCATTTGATGGGAACAGTTGCAGCATTTGATGGCACAGTGGCTGCAATTGATGGCACACTGGCTGCAGTTGATGTCACAGTGGCAGCGTTTGATGGGCACAGTGGCAGCGTTTGATGGCACAGTGGCTGCAATTGATGACACAGTGGCAGTGTTTGATAGCACAGTGGCTGCGTTTGATGGCACAGTGGCTGCAATTGATGGCACAGTGGCTGCAGTTGATGTCACAGTGGCAGTGTTTGATGGGCACAGTGGCTGCAATTGATGACACAGTGGCAGTGTTTGATAGCACAGTGGCTGCGTTTGATGGCACAGTTGCAGCATTTGATGGCACAGTGGCTGCAATTGATGGGCACAGTCGCAGCATTTGATGGGCACAGTGGCTGCAATTGATGACACAGGGGCAGTGTTTGATGGGCACAGTTGCAGTGTTTGATGTTTAAAAAAAAAAAGTTTAGTTTGTTTGCGCCCCCCCCCCCCCCCGCCTAGGATTATGACATCATGCAATTCTCTCACTCTGGCGAGAGTTTGCCAGGAAGGGAGGGAGGGAGTCATAAGAGGGCCAATGGGAGCTGCAGAGCTGAATGTGTGCCACTGTGTAAATCCAGGAAGTGAACAGGCAGCAGCTTCAGCTGCCCACAGTTAAAATGTTCACAGCCAGACTCAGTGGGGGGAGATTTCTGTACACCTACTTGGCAAGTAGACTGCAGTTCCTCTTTAAACCCTGATGCCTGGGTTTTAGTAAGGGCTCCCTGAGACCTGAAAATTATTTTAGGGGATCCTCTGGGGTGAAAGGTTGATTTAATGTGTTAGCAAGTGCGAGATTGGCAATGCTTAAAAAAAAAAATCTTTCTTTCCTGTTTGTATGAATGACTCAGAGCCGGTCGCCATTCACACACAGGGATGGATGTGTATATATTTTGCACTGAGGAGCATCAATGGAAGCTTTGCACCAAAATGGCAGATTTCCATTGAGCAGTAGTGCAAAGTTCTTTTTTTGTCATTTTGTCATTTAGATAATCGCAGTACTAAGTGATTCTGCTTTATTAGCTTATTACTTGTTACAGTGTATCTACAGCCCATACCCTGTACAATAAAATTGCCTCCCCAACTGCACGTGTAATCTAATGCCGCGTACACACGATCATTTTTCGGCATTAAAAAAAAGTTGTTTTTAAAAAATGTCATGTAAAATGATGGTGTGTGGGCTTCACATCATTTTTCGGGTTCTGAAAAACGACAATTTTTTTTTTTTTCTTTGATCATCCTGCATTTTTTAACAACGTTTTAACCACTTGCCGACCAGCCGCCGTCGTTCTACGGCGGCAGGTCGGCTCTCCTGGGCAAGAGCCCGTCATTCTAAGTCGGCACTTCGACGGCCACTAGGGGGCGTGTGCGCAGGAGGCCAGCGCTCGCCCCCGAGTCCCGCGCGCGTGCCCGGCGGGTGCGATCGCCGCCGGGCACCCGCGACTGCTCGTTACAGAGCGGGGAACGGGAGCTGTGTGTGTAAACACACAGCTCCCGGTCCTGTCAGGGGAGAAACGCTGATTTTCTGTTCCTACAATGTATGAAGATCAGTGATTTCTCCTAGTGAGTCCACCCCCCCATACAGTTAGAACACACCCAGGAACACACTTAACCCCTTCCCTGCCCCCTAGTGTTAACCCCTTCACTGCCAATGGCATTTTTATAGTAATACAATGCATTTTTATAGCATTGATCGCTAAAAAAATACCAATGGTCCCAAAAATGTGTCAAAGTGTCCGAAGTGTCCGCCATAAGGTCGCAGTACTGAAAAAAAACGCTGATCGCCGCCATTACTAGTAAAAAAAATTAAAATAATAAAAATGCCATAAAACTACCCCCTATTTTGTAAACGCTATAACTTTTGCGCAAACCAATCAATAAATGCTAATTGCGATTTTTTTTTTTTACGAAAAATATGTAGAAAAATACGTAGCGGCCTAAACTGAGGGAAAAAAAGTTTTTTTTATATATATTTTGGGGGGGTATTTATTACAGAAAAAAGTAAAAAATATTGCATTTTTTTCAAAATTGTCGCTCTATTTTTGTTTATAGCACAAAAAATAAAAACCGCAGAGATGATCAAATACCACCAAAAGAAAGCTCTATTTGTGGGAAAAAAAGGACGCCAATTTTGTTTGGGAGCCACGTTGCACGACCGCGCAATTGTCAGTTAACCACTTCAGCCCTGGAAGGATTTACCCCCTTCCTGACCAGAGCACTTTTTGTGATTCGGCACTGCGTCGCTTTAACTGACAATTGCGCGGTCGTGCGATGTGGCTCCCAAACAAAATTGGCGTCCTTTTTTTCCCACAAATAGAGCTTTCTTTTGGTGGTATTTGATCATCTCTGCGGTTTTTATTTTTTGCACTATAAACAAAAATAGAGCGACAATTTTGAAAAAAATTCAATATTTTTGACATTTTGCTATAATAAATATCCCCAAAAAATATCTAAAAAAACATTTTTTTTCCCCAGTTTAGGCCAATACGTATTCTTCTACATATTTTTCGTTAAAAAAAAATCACAATAAGCGTTTATCGATTGGTTTGCGCAAAAAAAGGGGGTAGTTTTATGGCATTTTTATTAATATTTTTTTTTTACTAGTAATGGCAGCGATCAGCGTTTTTTTTCGGTACTGCGATATTATGGCGGACACATCGGACAATTTTGACACATTTTTGGGACCATTGGCATTTTTATAGCCGAAAAAGATAGGACGTAGAGCTACGTGCTCTCGCCTAGCAGTGCCGACCTGCCGCAGTAATATGACGGCGGCTGGTCGGCAAGCAGTTAAAGCGACGCAGTGCCGAATCGCAAAAAGTGCTCTGGTCTTTGGACAGCAATATGGTCCGGGGCTAAAGTGGTTAAACAATGTATTTTTTCGGGTTGTAAAAAATGGTCGTGTGTGGGCTAAAACGACGTTAAAAACCTGCGCATGCTCAGAAGCAAGTTATGAGACGGGAGCGCTCGTTCTGGTAAAACTACCATTCATAATGAAGTAAGCACATTTATCACGCTGTAACAGACAGAAACGCACGCTTTGCTAGAGCATTTTTTTTTTAAACGATTGCGTGTAGGCAACGTTGTTTTAATGATGAAGTTGGAAAAAAATAAATTTTTCAGCATCTAGAAAAAACAATTTTTTTTTTCAACTTCATCATTTTTTACATGCTGAAAAATGATTGTGTGTAGCATCAATATATAAGGTAAGAATTTTACACTCGGCACCGATGCATGGTTAGAGATTTGCACTGAGCAATGATGATAGTTGGAGATTTGCACTGAGAGCGAATGCATGCATAGAGATTTGCACTGAGCACAATGTATGATTAGAGACGTGCACTGAGCACTGATGCATGGTTAAAGATTTGCACTGAGCACTGATGCATGGTTAGAGACATGCACTGAGCAATGATGATAGTTAGAGATTTGCACTGAGCACGGATGCATGGTTATAGTTTTGCACTGAGCACTGATGTCTAGATACATATTTGCACTGAGCACCGATGCATGGTTAGGGATTTGCAAATTTAGCACTTATGATGGTTAGAGATTTCATTTGCACTGAGCACTGATGCATGCTTAGAGATTTCCATCAAACACAATACATGCTTAAAGATTTAGCGCACTGATGCATGGATAGAGAGTTGCACTGAGCATCAATGGATGAGTACAGATTTGCACTGAGCACTGATGATGGTTACAGATTTGCCCTAGGCACGATCCATGGTTAGAGATTTGCGATGAGTACAGATGCATAATTTAAGATTTGTACTGAGCACTGATGATGGTTAGAGATTTGCACTGAGAACGAATGCATGCATAGAGATTTGCACTGAGCACTGATGTCTAGTTACATATTTTCACTGAGCACTGATGCATGGTTATAGTTTTGCACTGAGCACCGATGCAAGGTTAGAGATTTGCACTGAACACTGATGCAAGGTTAGAGATTTGCACTGAACACCGATGCATGGATAGAGATTTGCACTGAGCACTGATGATGGTTACAGATTTGCACTAGACACGATCCATGGTTAGAGATTTGCAATGAGTATGGATGCATAATTTTGAGATTTGCACTGAGCAGCACTGATGCATGGTTAGAGAGTTGCACTGATGCATGGTTAAAGATTTGCAATGAGCACTGATGCAATGTTAGAGATTTGCACTGAGCACTGATGATGGTTATAGTTTTGCACTGAGCACCGATGCATGGATAGAGATTTGCACTGAGCACTGATGCATGGTTAGAGACTTGCACTGATGATGGTTATAGTTTTGCACTGAGCACCGATGCATGGATAGAGATTTGCACTGAGCACTGATGCATGGATAGAGATTTGCACTGAGCACTGATGCATGGTTAGAGATTTGCACTGAGCACTGATGATGGTTATAGTTTTGCACTG
This sequence comes from Rana kukunoris, assembly GCA_029574335.1. Classification (NCBI taxonomy): domain Eukaryota; kingdom Metazoa; phylum Chordata; class Amphibia; order Anura; family Ranidae; genus Rana; species Rana kukunoris. Next base: position 235,743,373 of record CM056054.1, read on the forward strand.
AGCACCGATGCATGGATAGAGATTTGCACTGAGCACTGATGCATGGTTAGAGACTTGCACTGATGATGGTTATAGTTTTGCACTGAGCACCGATGCATGGATAGAGATTTGCACTGAGCACTGATGCATGGTTAGAGACTTGCACTGATGATGGTTATAGTTTTGCACTGAGCACCGATGCATGGATAGAGATTTGCACTGAGCACTGATGCATGGTTAGAGACTTGCACTGATGATGGTTATAGTTTTGCACTGAGCACCGATGCATGGATAGAGATTTGCACTGAGCACTGATGCATGGTTAGAGACTTGCACTGATGATGGTTATAGTTTTGCACTGAGCACCGATGCATGGATAGAGATTTGCACTGAGCACTGATGCATGGATAGAGATTTGCACTGAGCACTGATGCATGGTTAGAGACTTGCACTGATGATGGTTATAGTTTTGCACTGAGCACCGATGCAATGTTATATCCATATACTGTGACCTGCAGAACAAAACCTTTTTGCGGGGATCTAAAAAAAAAAATCTCCAGGGTTCCTCCAAGGTAAAAAGGCTATGAAAGGCCGCACTTCAATGCCATACTTTGAATAATGAAATGTTTCTGCCGTCCTCTGTGTTAGTCATAAATCATCCTGATATATTTACCTTGTTTGCCCTGCCTGTCATTATTTGTCTCTATGAAAAACATACAGGAAAGACAATTACTTCTTCATCCGTTGTGACTGTGCAGAATGGAAACTCGCTGCTGGACTGTACAGCACAGAGAGGGCTTCTGGTCTGCAGACGACTCGCCGCCGCGGGCAATGCTGATATGGCGGATTCTCTTCCTCAAGGAATGCCATAAAGGTTCGAAGTCTTATTATCTTCACTTTTATATCATTACTTTTGGCAGCTTAGGCTTTGCTCTTATCTCCAGAGCGCTTGTTTGGACGCCAAGAGCCTTTCCCTCTCAATTATCAAATGATGTAACGCTACAGCGCTCTCATATAATAATATAACAGCCTTCTCCAGGAATGAGTGACATTTAAAATTTTGATGTATATGAAATGATGGCAAAACTTTGGCGAGTCAATAGGGACGGTGAAATTAAAGCAATGTTAAACCCCGAAGCAAACATTTATCACGTTTATCATCTTCTAGAAGCCCATTTTTGAGGTCAGGCACTGATGTTGGACGCAGGCTCCGCTCTAATTCATCCCAAAGGTGTTCTATCAGGTTGGGGTCAGGTCCATGGGCGTCCGCTGAAACTTTTTCAGGGGGGGGGCGATTCGGGAGCGGCGATACACAGTCGCATTTAACGCGGCCAGCTGGCAGTGTTAAATAGCTCTTGAGATCATTCAGCTTCACTCCATGCCCATATAAATATAGCCTAGAGAATGTACAGACCCCACTTCAGCACAGATGGACCCCCCCTTCAGCACAGACTCCTCCATTCAGCACAGATGGACTCCCCCTTCAGCACATACCCCCCTTCAGTACAGACCCCCCCTTCAGCACAGATGGACCCCCTTCAGCACAGATGGACCCCCTTCAGCACATACCTCCCCTTCAGTACAGACCCCCCTTTAGCACGGATGGACCCCCCCATTGAGTAAAAAAAATACCTTCAGCACAGACGGACCCCCCGCAACCTATTCAGTACCTCAGATCAGCCATCAGCACGGCACAGGCAGCAGGTTACCTTCACTCTGCTCGCTGTGACTGTGTGACATCCGGCCCCGGACTGCTCAGACAGCCAACGGCCGCGAGACTCTTCAACACCTTCTCGATTTTCCAAGGGGGGTCAATTTCCCCCCCTTGCCCTATGGAGCGGACGCCCATGGTCAGGTCTCTGTGCAGGCCAGTCAAGTTCCTCCACCCCAAACTTGTTCATTCATGTCTTTATGGACCTTTGGTGGAAAGGGGATTATGGTATGGGCAGTGGTGGCTGGTGCTCCATTTCATTATTGGTCATTCCTCGATTAATCGTTCATTTTTTTTGATCAATCAAAATTCTTTTGATTGGTACTCACCTCTCTGCCGGCTTCTGGGTCTTCAGGGAGTTGGGCTTGGCCCCTTAGTTCCAGTAAATGGAACTCTTAAGGCGTCAGCATACCAAGACAATTTGGACAATTTCATGCTCCCAACTTGGTGGGAACAGTTTGGGGGATGGCTCCTTCCACACCAGTGCACAAAGCACGGTCCATAAAGACATGGATTAGCGAGTTTGGGGTGAAGGAAAAGAAAACAACTGAGAAAATAATGAATTAGGCAATCACATCTAAAGACAGGTAAATTGCAATATATACATTTTTGTTCTTGGGTTTAAAATGAAAAAAGTGAATAGAGTGTTATTATTATAAGTATGTGTATAGCCAGTAGTGTATTTAGGTTTTATGCTGCCCTAGGCCTGACTAAACTTGTGCACCCCCTAATTTAAATATGACCCACCCCTTCCTGTCAAGGCCACACCCCTTTCTGTTTAAGACCCACCCTGAAATTTTTAAGTGGGGATACTAGTTCTTAGTGCCTGGGGGGACCATGGATTGCCTTAATGTGCATAAATTTACTCTCACTTCCTGTTTGGCTATGGGGCAGGAAGTGAAGGAAAATCTCTGCAATGGGACAGGGATGGTAAAAAATAAACTGACAGGGGCTATATAGCACTCCCTTAAAATGGGGGGAAAAAAAGTGTTGCCTATAGTTCTACTTTAAGCACACATTCTGATAATTTTATAGAGAGGACTAAGAAGATATAACCATGGCAATGGTGCAGCAGAAAACATACAGCACAGTGAGGAAGGTTTGTGGTCCAGGCTGATAGGACAGTCAAAATTAGAAGCAGCTTGTGTTAGACTAACAGTGTAGCACAAGCCGGCGAGGGCTGCCCCCCTGAAAAGTGCTGCCCTAGGCCTGGGCCTTGTTGGCCTAGGCCAGGATACAGCTTTGTATATAGCACTAAGTAAAAAGCAAACTAATAAATCCCCAATATAATAAAAATAAAATATATTAAACCCCCAGCTTCAGCTCAAATCGTGCCTCATCTTTTGTGCACTTCAACCAACAAGTATACTGTAACAAGAAAGCTACTTCCTGAAGACGTCCACCATGTGTGCAACGCGTAGAGGCAGTGTAGCAGTGTCTGATTTCACATCTGGCCAGTCCGGTATTATTTCTTGCTACCAGTGGAATGCACACTGGCTTCGTTGAGTGGAGCGGCGGCGTTTGTGGGTTATACTGTATGCTTGATATACTAGGTACCGTTGTATAGCCACTTTTTAGGTTGAGTTTGGCCCGGATTCACAAAGCACTTGCGCCAACGTATCTCCAGATGCGCCGCGTAAGTGCAAATATGCTCCATCGTATCTGTGCACCGAACCCACAAACTTAGATACGCCTAAAAACAGACTTCATCCCACCGGCGTAACTTGCCTACGCCGGCGTAGAGTGGGCGCATATTTACGCTGGACGCATGTGGCGCTCCCATTGATTTTCTATGGCCGCGTACACACGATCGAATTTGTCAGCTGAAAACGGTCCGATGGACCGTTTCAGCAGACATCTCCGATCGTGTGTACGGGCTAGCGGACAGGTTTGTCCATCGGACAAATTTCAAAGCATGCTTTGAAATTTGTCCGCTACAAACCTGTCCGTCGGATATGTCCGCTGGTTAGTACGGGAAACCAGCGGACATATCCTCCCGCACATGCGTCGTATCCTGTGAATGGATCCGACACATGCGCGCGGAAGTGTTTACTTCCTGGTGCGTGACGTAGCGGTGACGTGGCGGCGTCAACGTCACCGCCGTGTCGCCACGCTGTCTGCCGGCGGGGATTTTGATCCGATGGTGTGTACACGCCATCGGACCGAAATCCGATGAGACATGTCCGCTCTAAACTGTCCGTCGGACAAGTTTGAGCGGACATATCTCATCGTGTGTACGAGGCCTATTACAATATGCAAATGAGGGAGATACGCCGATTCACGGACGTACTTGCGCCCGGCGCATGTTATACATGGTTTGCGTAAGTTTTACGTCCGGCGTAAAGTTATTGCCCATAGATGAGGCGCAACCCATGCAAAGTTATGGACCAGGGAACACAAGCCTACGTATTGTACGTTGGACGTCTGTGAATATGGGCCAACGTGGGTCTGGCTGGGTGTAGGTTAAAGGCGTACACAGTGATCCGGCGTATCTTAGGCAGTTGTTCCGACGTGGTTGTGCGTATGCATGTCTCGACGCATGCGCAGTTAATTTTAAGTACTTGTCTGGCGCCCGGCCCATCATTTGCATTGGGTCACGCTTCATTAACATGGATCACGCCCACTTCCAGTCCACTTCCACCCACTTCCACTTAAGCCAGCCTGCGCCTTCGAAATGTACGCTACGCCGGCACAGAGTTGGGAGCAATAGCTTACTGAATTCAGTGCATGCCTCTCCGCGCTGCGCCGGCGTAGCATAAAAGAGATATGCTACTGCGGCATGAATGTGCGCCGATGTCTGTGAATCCGGGCCATTATGTTTATTTGAGTATAGCATATGATTTAGGTGTAAGACGAGTTAAAGGGGTTGTAAAGATAAAAAAAAAAATTCTCCTAAATAGCTTCCTTTCCCTTAGTGCAGTCCTCCTTCACTTACCTCATCCTTCCATTTTGCTTTTAAATGTCCTTATTTCTTCTGAGAAATCCTCACTTCCTGTTCTTCTGTCTGTAACTCCACACAGTAATGCAAGGCTTTCTCCCTGGTGTGGAGTGTTGTGCTCGCCCCCTCACTTGGACTACAGGAGAGTCAGGACACCCACTAACACACAGCTCTCTCTCTATCTGCAACGTAGAGAGCGTCCTGACTCTCCTGTAGTGCAAAGGAGGGGCGAGCACGACACTCCACACCAGGTAGAAAGCCTTGCATTGCTGTGTGGAGTTACAGACAGAAGAACAGGAAGTGAGGATTTCTCAGAAGAAATAAGGACATTTAAAAGCAAAATGGAAGGATGAGGTAAGTGAAGGAGGACTGCACTAAGGTAAAGGAAGATATTTAGGATTTATTTTTTTACCTTTACAACCCCTTTGTGTAGAGCGGCAGTCTCTTGTTACAGTATACTTATTTATATAGCGCCAACAAGTTACGCATTGCCTTCCCCACTGTACATGTATAATGGAGTTTTGGAGTGTTCCCTGTGACATGGAACATTGCCTGTCTCACCTTGCTCCCAGCCTGACTGTGCGACAATCATTAACCGCCAAAGTCTAGACATCGGCGATTACCATTCAAAACAATATTTGCAAAACCATTTCTGCACAGTCTGGTATGATATGCCTGTTGATTTTGTTAGGTGAATGATTTTCAGAAGGTGGAATTTTATCTTACCACAAATCATTGTTTCTGACTTTACCGGTATATTGTGTGCAATCAGAATTTATAGTTTTTTAAAGGGAACCTCTCACGTCAGAATTTTGGGAGATGCCAATGCTTGTTTTTAGCCACTTGCCTACTAGGCACTTATACCCCCTTCCTGCCCAGGCCAATATTCAGCTTTCGGCGCTGTTGCACTTTGAATGACAATTGCGCGGCCATGCAACACTGTACCAAAAATACAATTAATTATCATTTTTTTTCACACAAATAGTGCTTTTTTTTGGTGGTATTAAATCATCACTGGGGATTTTATGCTTTGCTAAAGAAACAAAAGAAGACCGAAAAAAAGACAGAAATAAAGTTTGTTATAAAATTTTGCAAACAGGTCATTTTTTTCTTTCACTGATGGCCGGCGAGACGGCAGTGATAGGCACTGATGAGGTGGCACTGTTGAGGCTGTACTGACAGATCGTGCTGATGGGCTCTGATAGGTGGCACTGAAAGGGCACTGAGGTGGCACTGGTAGGCAGCACTGATAGGTAGCACTGATGGACACTAAAAGGCACTGGTAGGGGGCACTAATAGGCAGCAGATTGGTGAAACTGATGATGAGGCACTGATGGGCATTGATTGGCAACACTGATGGGCACTGATAGGTGGCACTGGTGGGCATAGATTAGCAGCACTGGTTGGCACTGATTAGCAGCACCGGTGTGCACTGGTCTCTGTAACAGTAGCCAGTTACCGGCTTTCTTCTTCTCTCCTCACGCTGATTGTGAAGCGAAGAAAAGCTGATAACCGGCTTCTGTTTACTTCCTTGATCAGCTGTCATTGGCTGACAGCTGATCACGTGGTAATGTGTCTCTGTGATTGGCCCTTCACCCTGTTCTGTGATAAGCCCAGTTTAAAGGACCCAGCGATCACAGAGCACACCGCCCACATGCCGCAGGGGGAGCGCGAGCAGCACGATCATGGGAGAACATCTATGGACGCATTTTTTAAGCCCACGCTGTATCAGTCTTTCGGCTATAGCATGGGCGGAAAGGGGTTAAAGGTGCAGGCTTCATTGAAGGAACGATATTCGGTTTCAGCCAAAAAGTTTGCAGGGTTACCACAAGAAAAAGGGAGCAACCTGTGATGCAGTTTTCCAGGGTCAGCTGAGTCACGAGAGCCCAGGGCCGATCCCAGGCAGGGTGCACAGGGTGCATTTCACCCAGGCGCCTGCAGAGGTGGGGGCGCCGAACATCTATCCGACTCTCTAACAGAAGCCCTCTCTGTGTCCATTAGAGGCCCCCTTCAGGTCCCAATAAAGTACTCTGCTTCTCTTCCTGTATTTTGTTTATTGTTAAGAGATCATGTAAGGATCCCAGGGTAATGAAGACTTTGTTGGGGAGCATCTCTGTGGTTGAGTCATTGCCATAGAAACATTTATAAAGGGGAGGAGTTAGTAAAATTATGATGCCCATGTGGGGGCGCCAGAAATATTTCTGCACCCGGGTGCCTGTGACCCTAGGATCGGCCCTGCAAGAGCCAATCATTTGAAGGAATGAATAACCGTGCTCCCTTTCTTCAAAAGGGTGGGCTCATGGCAGCCATTTTGTCAGTAGGTGTTGTTGGTGGTATTCAGGAGAGCTGACAATTCTATGTAGGGAGAGGTCATTTTTTTTTTTTACATTGTTTCCTGGGCACACACTTCCAATGGCAGTGCATGGCTTCTAATGGATTTTGTTTGGCAATGGTTTGCTTATTATAACAGAATACCAAATTCCCCCCCAAAACTTCAATAGTGATTGCCACTAAGTTCATGAACTTCAGGCAGGATTCACGAAAATGTCTGCCAACCAAACCCAAACAGTCCTCTCATTCCTACTCCAAAGCCATCAGCCTAAACTTGGCTTCATTGGGCCAGATTCAGGTAGAGTTGCGCTGGAGTAATTCGATATGCGCCGCGTAACTGTGAAGATGCGCCGTCGTTTCTATGTGGCCGTACCCACCAAACTAGATGCGACAGAAAACGGGCCATTTCCGATCGGCTTAACTTTCCGACGCCAGAGTCTCGTCAGCGCATAATTTCGCTTGGCACATCAGTCGCGCCTATTGATTTCCCCTGCAAACATGCAAATGAGGGAGATTTCCCGATTCGCGAACGGATTAGCACCATACGCCGGCTACATGCGCCGCGCGTATCTCGTCTGTCCGGCGCAAAGTTATTTCTACAAATAGCTGCTTTATCTTTACTCCAGACGGCCTCAGGTCAGCAGGAGAGCAGCTACAGCAGCGTTACCGACGATAAGAGCTAGCTGAGCACCCCCACTTGCAGGACAACACCTCTGTCCATGCTTGTCTGTCAACTTTTACAGCCATGGAGGAAGACATCATAGGTCTCCATAGCCGAGATGACGGCCGACAGCTCCTGGCCTTTAGAGTTCAGCTTTCTCCTGTGTGTTTGCGGGGAACGGGAGCAGCCATCTCAGAACAAAAGTAACATCACTGCGGGGAGGGGGAACAGGATATACTTTAGTGCCGGAATGGCGCATCTACGGGCGCATTTAAACGCCCAACGGAACGCATTGCGATGACGTTTCCCGTAAAGTGGTGCCGACGGAAGTTGTGAGCATGCGCACAAGGGTAAGGTGACCAGATTTTTAAAATGAAATCTGGGGACATATTTTTTCTTTACTAGTAATGGCAACAATCAGCGACTCTCTGCCCGCCACCGCCCGCCTCACAGCCTCTCAAGTCTTACTCTTCAGGCCCCGGGTACTGCTGGATGGGGAGCGGAGGAAGATCACTCCGCCAGGGAAGGCAAGGAGATAGGCAGGTGGCTGGCCAGGACTTGAGCCAAGGCAGAAGAACATGCGAGCGGAGCTGAATGGGCATGCACCCAAAACTGAAGAAATATTCCCTCCGACCAGCACATGATAATCAGAAAGGGGCACAGATAATGGGAAAAAAATACAACCCCCCTATGCTAGTAGGCACGGCGGAGTGGGGGGTGTAATTCTGCACTGATTGTCTTTGAAATTGCCCCTGCCCCCTATTAAATCCAATCTGGGGACAAAACCAGGGACAGACTTGGTCCGGGACAGTGTCCTCAATCAGGGGACTGTCCCCTGAAACCGGGGATGTCTGGTCACCCTACACAAGGGGGCCAAGTGAAGCCTCACTTACTGCGCATGTTCCGTGGATGATGCGCTGAACGTAAGCCTCTGCGCTGGGCTCCGCCCATCATTTACATATGATCACACCCACTTCCACTTGCGTCGGGTTAGGCCAGCGCATTATCGCTACTCTGGCGCAAGTTTACGCGCAACTGCTATGTGAATAACAGTACTTGCGCCGAAAGTGTCGGCGGAGTAACGTAAATGAGAAACGTTACTCCAAAGTAAAGAAGCGCCCATCTACCTGAATCTGGCCCATTATTTATAGAGTTACTGACCTGATAAAAGCATGAGCTACTGAAGCTTGACCTTCTGCTCTTCAGTTTGTTCCTGCTCATGAAACAGTAGGCCAAAGAGAAGTTAAGTAGAATTATTATTCAAGGGGGCCACTTTGTGTCTACTGAGTAGGGATGAGCTTCGAGTTCGAGTCGAACTCATGTTCGACCCGAACATTGCCTGTTCGCTGAACAGCGAACAATTTAGGGTGTTCGCGGCAAATTCGAAAAGCCGCAGAAAACCATGGAAAAGTCTATTGGAAAAATTGAAAGTGCTAATTTTAAAGGCTTTTTTGCAAGTTATTGTCATAAAAAGGTTTTGGGGACCCAGGTCCTGCCCCAGGGGACATGTATCAATGCAAAAAAAGTTTTTAAAAAACGCATTAATAATGCTTAAAGTGAAACAATAAAAGTGAAATATTCCTTTACATTTTGTACCTAGGGGGGTGTCTAGTATGCCTGTAAATCAGCGCTTGTTTCCCGTGCTTAGAACTATCCCTGCACAAAGTGTCATTTCTGAAGGATAAAAAGTCATTTAAAATCACTGCTCCCGTACCCTGCACACGTCTTTTTTTTTGTTGTTTTTTTATTTTTTAAACCCAATATGATAAAACCACCAGCAACTGCGGTCTGACATACAGCCGAAACCTCCTCGACTCCCACCTACCTATCCGCTTAAACGTTTCCTCATCAAGCCCATTACACGCGGCCTCTGTCGCGGCACCAATCCAAAAGGAATGGGATGAGAATTCCTTTGCCACCAGACCCAATGCCCCCCAAACACTTCCTGATCACTGCTACGAATTGCTAACACGACAAAGGAGCTCCTACTCTCATGCAACAAAAAGGAACCGTCCACCTTCGGGCGCGCTTCCAAGAACTCCCGCACCGCCCCGACCGGGCACAACGGCAAACCAGGCAGAGGGAACACCTGCACCGACTTTCCCCGTCCCATCTGATCAGTTTGTTTTTTTTGGATCTCCTCAAGAACAGGGTCAACCCCTCTTGTGACCACAACCACCTCCGCCGCCCTCATGCCCTCCTGCACCTTTTGGGAGGGACTGACCAACTCCCCCACTCGGAAAGCACCAAAGAACGCCATTGAAAAACGATGCGCTAAACAAAGCCACCTCGTACCATGACGCAAACAACTTCCCCAACACCCCCCTAATGCCCCTCAAGATGTCGAACGACACCGGGCACCTAGAATCCGAAGGCCTCCCCTGCCTTCTATAGCCTTTCATGGCCTGACCCCCCAAAAAATCTTTAGTGAAATCTGGACACCCTAGACATTTAAACCAGAAGGCCAAACTCGCCAATTTCCTATTCAGCACAGATTGCGAAACCCCAGCATCCCTGTTCCTGGACAAAAAATACGAGACCAGGCCACGTACCTCCGGACCCAAAGGATCCACCTCCGCCTCCTGGACCAGTGCCTGCCATTCCAACCATACCTTCTCATAGGCCGCCCACGTTCCCACACTCACGATCGTCTGATCCAGTAGGAGACGATACCAACGGAATCCTCAAAAAACAATCTGGACAAGGGACCCCGTGTTGTTCTACCTCCGGCGCCAGCTCTCGAAACCTGTCCCACTAAAAGCGAGACAAGGCGTCTGCCACTACAGTTTTCACCCCTGGCAAATGCACCACATAGACAAACATATTCAGCTGCAAACAGCGGAGCACCAGATGCCTCAGCAGACAAATAACCAGAGATGAAGACGCCGTAACCTTATTGATGACTTGTACCACACCTAAATTGTCTCCATGGAACCGAACCTCAGCTCCCGGAAGGACGTACCCCACAACTTCTCTGCCAGCACTACCGTAAAAAACTCCGGTAGCACCCATTCTTCGCAAAACCCGCAGCCAGCCACGACAGAGGCCAAGGGCCCGCGCTCTACTTGCCCTGAAAGAACGCACCAAATCCCAATCCCCCAGCTGCATCTGTGTACAGGTTCATGTCAAAATTGCTGACCGGGCCAGACATACACAACACCCTCCAAACAACAAATGCCACACCACTAGATCCTCCTGGTGGTCCCTAACCAACAGCACATAATGCTTAAGTGAACGGACCCCCCCTGTGCTAGCCGACAGCCGTCGGCAGAACACACTTCCCCTCGGTAGGATACGCATGTGTAGTTTCCCCTGTAGAGACTGAAGAACTCTAAGTCGCACCTTCCGCAACCCTAGCAACTCCCTAATCTCCCCCTTAAGGCCCTCCTGTTTGTCCAGCGGCAAACGACACTCCATAGCTTCAGAGTCGATGACAATCCCCAAGAATTGGATGACCGACCGAGGACCCTCAGTCTTCTCGGCCAAAGGGACTCCAAACCGTTCCGCAATGTGCTCGAGCATGGCCAAAAGCATCGCGCAGGTACGAGCAGAAGCCAGACCAACGCAAAATAAGTCATCCCAGTAATGTATCCCGCCGTGCACCCCGGCCACCTACCAAACCACTCATTCCCAGAAGGAACTAAAGCGTTCGAAGGATGCACCTTAAACGGATTAGCCAATCGGCAGGCACCGATCCACATAGAATTCACCTTCCCAGTGGAACCCCAACAGCCGAAAGCTATCCGGGTGTACCGAAAGCAGCCGAAACGCCGCCTCAATGTCCGTTTTGGCCATCAAGGCTCCCCATCCACACTGCCGAACCCAGCCAACCGCCGCATCCAAAGAGGTGTAACTCACCCGGGCTGATGGTATCGCTAACCGACCCCCCTTAGAAAAGGAAAGATGATGAATGAGCCAAAACTTGTTCAGCTCCTTCTTGGGTACCACCCTCAACGGGGATACCACCAAATCAGCCAAGGGCGGGGATGGGAACGGACCACCCATCCGACCCAACGCCACCTCCTTCCGTAGCAAATTCTTGGACACCGGCGGAAACACGAAATACGAAACCCTTCCGAAAAAAAAACTTTTCCCAACAACTGGTTCCACCGCCCCCCCCCCCCCCTGAAAAAACGGCATGGATGCACGTGGGGCACACATAAGCTGCATCCAATGGCCAATATCCTTAGTGTCCCAACGAATAACCGGCCTGATCGTCCTGCACTGCCTAAATCGCTTGTCATACCGGAGACCCCCGTGCCCCCGTTACCTCGGTAGGCCTCGTTGATCGTTTCCTGATAGCTGAAAAGAGCCGAACAATTTTCAGGGTTCTTTTCACCTATCACACTCGCCACGATCGAATAAGCCTGCGACCAATTCGCAAATGTCCCAGGTATAAGCCTAAACCTCCGCTTTTTCTATCCTCTTTCCTGGACTCCTCTGGCCTAACCTTATCCAGAATAAACTTCTCCAGGGGCAACAGAGCAAAGACTTTAACATATTCACTTTTCCAAATCTCCTCCCCTTTTTAACTGACACACCTCCAGCCTGCGAAAAAACGCTGCAAGCCCAAGTCACAGCAACACCACCCAGGGCCCTGCCCCCCCCAACAGACACCCCACCTTCCCCACCCGCCAACGCGGGCACCATCACCAGTGCGGGAGGGCCCTCCCCCTGGCCCCCCACCCAGACATCCTATCAGACAGTAAAGAAGCATTAACAGAAGAAACCGACTTACCGGGCTGCCTGGAAGCAATCCCGCGGTGCTGAAATCGTCCTGGACCCAACCTCCTCGCCGAACCCGACAGTTCCCCCTCCGACAGTCCCTCGTCCCGGACCTGGAATGGAGGTGGCTAGCCGTGGATGGTGAAGGGGCCAGCCATCGCTGGGACAGATCTCCTGTGTCCAACCGGGGGCGGAGCCTGCAACATACTGATCCACCCGTGGATGAAAGAGGGGTAAAACCGCAGGGATGGAAGTGGATTTTCCCCGTCGAGGCTCTGGGCCTTCCGGTGCCCAACCAGGGGCGGAGCCCGCAACATACTGATCCACCCGTGGATGAAAGAGGGCTAAAACCGCAGGGATGGAAGTGGATCTCACCCGCCGGTGCACAACCGGAGATGGAGGCCGCAGACGCATGATCCCCACGCCCGGCAGCCCAACCCCCCCACCGGAGCCTGAAGGCCGGCCGCCCCCCCACTCTGCCCCTTCCGACGGTTCTTCCCCGGTAAAAGCAGTAAAAGCAGCCCGCTTGGCGAGGAGGCCCGACATGGGCCCGAGAGGACTCACACCCGCCGCGAAGCCCCCGAGGAGGGGCCCACCGAGCATCTATCTGAGGGCCGCGACCTGCGCGCTCGATTTTGATCCCCCCACGATGCCTGCACCTCGCCCCCACCCTGCGGGAGAAGCAGCCCCAGCATCTGCTGCAGCCACACCTCACCGCGCCGGTCAGCTTCCCCCCTCAGTCTGGAGAACAGCTCCACGATCTTCGCCATAATGTGGAACCCAGCCCGATGTGCTCTTACGTGGTGAACTTTCCCCACGCTGTGCTGCCCGGGAGGAGGGGCGGAAGTAATTTATCACCTCTCCTTTCCTCCCCACTTCCCTCTCTCCAGAAAGCTCCCACTTACACCTATCCTCCCCTCCCCACTTCCCTCTCTCCAGAAAAATCCCACTTGCTTGCAAGGGTTCTGTTAACCCTGTCATGCCGTCCTTGCACTTAGTGCAGGCTTATCTTTGCTCCGGGCCTTTCTGCACTGCTGTCCCCACCCACCTCGCACCTCCTCCTTCTCTGGCACCCAACGGCAAGCAGCAGGGACTGGTGTAGTCTTCACTCTTCAGATAGTGATGCCACTCCTTTCCTTCTATGCACGTGGCTCATGCAGAGGGAGTGGCAAGAGAACTGCATCTGGTGGCAGGCTATGGGTGGCAAGCGGTACTGCATCTGGTGGCAGGCTATGGGTGGCAAGCGGCACTGCATCTGGTGGCAAGTGGCAAATTCACCTGACAAATAACCCACCGCCAAATTCCCCATCAACTCCGGAGACTACATCACCCCCCGCCCCCCCTCATCTTTTTTAAGGGAAGATGAGAGAGGGGGTGTGTCCCTGAATGGCAGTTTGGAAATGTGGTCACCCTACTCAGTGGCAAACTCTTCCAGAATTGAGGATCAGTGCTGCATTCTGAGTCCTCCACTGATTGGTCTTGTTGCCACCCCTCATGATATCATCATGCCATTGCAGTCTTCTGATGCCTAAGAAGATCCCACCGCTCAACAGCCAATGGGAAGGGTCAAAGATACTGCCTGCCAAAGAAGCAACCTTCCTCTCTGCAATCTAGAAGTAAGACTTGGCACCCAGTATGGTACCTGACCACAGATTTATGTAAACTAATGAGGTCATCTGCCAGCCGCTGTGTAATGACCAATGCTCTGAACTTCAATTGTGACTACGTAACTTCAACATTTATTTGTTTCACGGGGTGACATTGTGCCTTGTGTTGTGTGATCCCATGGATCCCTGCTGTTTACTGCGACCTGTGTGTCCCCCAGAAGACAGCCGTGGGGGGGGGGATGGAGGAGGCAGCGGACATGGCGTAGATACCCGATGGTGGCTCGGCTATCTATCACCGGAAGTGGGAGCAAAATACCTGTATTAGACAGGTATCTGCTCTCCCCTCACCCCTGAAAGGTACCAAATGTGACACCGGAGGGGAAGAGGACCTGGGAAAAAAGTGGAAGCTCCATTTTTGGGTGGAACTCCGCTTTAATATAGGCCCAGCAGGGGCAGACTGGCCATTTGGGCTCTGGGCCAGTAGGGGACACCTTAAAAGACTCATGGTACCTCTTGTAGCAGGGGAATCGGTGCAGCGGGAGGGGTCAATTACAAGCACCAATCTTCCTGCATAGCTCTACTTAAAGCAGCTGAAAGCTGTTCCTCCTCCCCTCCTCCTGTGGCTTTCAGCTGCTTCATGGAGATCCATAGAGTGAGATCACCCCCAGCTGACCATCAGATTCCCCCCCCCTTGTCCTCCCCCAGCACTGCCAACTTCCCTCCTCTCTCTATTTCTTTCAACCAAAACCCTCAGCACAATGCCCATGATGCTTTTAATCCAGCCCTGGTCCATATACCTCAATAGCGCCTCTTCCAGAAGTTTGAAACAGTGATCCAGCATTGGGCCCCCCACCGACCCACCAACTGGTCTTTTTGCTGCCCCTCATTTTGACATTATTAGGCCTATGCAGTTTTCTGGAGCCAGAGAGGATCCTACTGCTCAACATTTGATGGGAAGGGTTCAAGATACTGCCTGCCAAAGAAGCATCTTTCCACTCTGCAGTCCAGAAGATGGAAGACTTGGGACACAGCATGATACCTGACCATTAGGTAATAAGGTAAATAGGTCATCTGTCAGCCCCTATGTAATGACCGATGCTCTCAATTTCAATTTGTTACTAGTAGTGGTGCAACGGATCACTGTTGATCCGTGATCCGATTGGGTCATCCCCTTCGGTTCGGCACACTATGCGATCCGCGGATTGCCTCCGCGGCCATAGCATTAGGAAAGGCTTCGGCCTAGCTTCAGAGCCGCGGCCATCTTGGTACACTCGGCGGCGGCCCTCCTCTCTGTTTACACCCACAGAGGAGGAGAAGCCCGCGCTCGAGGGAAACACATGCCGCTGTCTGAGATCTGAGGTCTGCACTACTGTAGGGGGTTACTGTCTGAGGTCTGCACTACTGGGGGGGGGGTTACCGTCTGAGGTCTGCACTACTGTGGGGGTTACTGTCTGAGGTCTGCACTACTGGGGGGGGGTTACCGTCTGAGGTCTGCACTACTGTGGGGTGTCTGTACTGAGGGGGGGAGGTGTCTGTACTGAGGGGGGGGACCATAGTGGGTTGAGGGGTGACACCATTTTTATTCTTTTTTTGCACCGGGTGACACCAACCCTAGTGACGCCACTGTAGTGGGGGGATGTGGATAGTACAGTGGTGGGGAGATGCGAATATTACAGTGGGGGGGGGGGGTAGATGTGGATATTACAGTGGGGGAGATTTTTTTTTTTTTTTGCTGATCTGAAAAATTATCCGATCCATGACTCCTGATCCGAGGAACGATCCGAACCGTGAGTTTTTTGATCCGTTGCACCCCTAGTTACTAGGACAGCTAGGTCAACAACCACAAAACACAGCCAGTCTGCCCAATATGTATATATACAGTACAATATACACAAGTTATTATTTCACCCAGAGCCTGTAAAAAATTCATCAACGCCCAGTTGCACAACTGCAAGATGATCATAATTCTGGCCTCATTACCCGTGCTGTATCAAAGCTGGAAGAACCAAGCCTTGAAAGGCATAAGCTGGCTCAGAGGGTTTAATCTCAGAAATAGTGGAGACGAGCCAGAAACATTTCATCTCATCCTCCGTCTCATTCCAGACATTTTCCCTCTGTTTTCCCATGCAAAGGAGCGCAATTACTTAAGGAGGTGTTTTTATATCTGTAACAAGGCGATATGCGCTGGGCCAAGCTGGCTCCGAGCTTCTGAGCAGCAGGTGAATACCTAGTCCCAAGACTGGAATGGGGGGAAAAAAAACAGTTTTTAGTTCTTGCGGAGGAGATGGCAACACTACACCAGTCTGAATGCTTCTACCAGACTAGCCTCATGTACAAAAGTGGAATAATTCCCAAAACTCATGACGGATACTTCCACGCTGCGCATCAACGTCACACACACCGTGCGCGTGATGTCATTTTGAGCGTTAAAAAACTGATGGTCACCTCAGTCCAACTGGACTGAGGTGACCATCAGCTTTTTAATAAAAAAATGGCAGAAAAAAATGTTTTGGTGTTATCTTGAGCTTGCCTTCTCCAACCCCACCCCCCATCCAATACAGTAAATTAATTGTTTTCTTACTTTTTATACACTTTAACTGTAGGCGTAGGCTGAGCTGAGGCTCCTCGTGTCTCAGGCTTCTTTTCTTGCCGCCGACACAGCTCCCTGCACGAGTCCTCCTCCTTCTCTCACCTCGCTCTCGCCTCCGGCGTGACGTCACGCGGCACACGCCAGGAATGAACCAACTCTCCTCCATGGGGGGGAGGGCGCGAGGAAACGCACAGCCTGGCCGTGGAGTGACAGGCAGCAGTGAGTCGGCTCCGGCGGGGCGGGCGGCAGCCGCATGCAGTTTCTAAAGTGACTGCACTGCGCTGCCTGTCTGACACACTACCGGCCCGCAACCCGACCAGCCCACAGAGATTTTTCCCGGTTCTCCCGATGGGCCACTCTGGGCCTGGCACTACCCCCGAAGGAGCTGCTGGTTTAGATTTGGGCCTGCTGTTACCTTACTGTTCACCAGTCTTGTCCTAGGGGTCCTTCTTGAAGAGTTACAAATGTCTGCACCAACACTTTGTTTCTTTTTCTTCAAGGGTTTTATTAAACAAGTTCCGCCAGAGGGATAGAGGGTTAGGTAAGATTCAGGTACCTTGCTTTGCGGATTGCGGGTATGATCTTGGATCCAGAGGACAAACTGTTTCCTCACTGGATTCAACAACCACCAGATAGGCCTCTCTCACTGACCTTGCAGCCGGTGCACAGATTTTTTTTTTTTTTATCTTAATAGCTTCCTTTACCTTGATGCAGTGCTGTTTTCATATCCTCATTGTTTGTTTTTGCTCTCAAGTTGCTGTAATCCTCCTCTGATCTCCACACTTCCTGGTTGTCTGTTTCCTGATAACCACAGTACTGGGAGCTTTCTCCCTGTGGTCACTAATCAAGGAGGTGTGATTGCTGTGTGTCTAAAACCCCACAGCACCTCCAGTTTCGTTTTCCAAACCATCACTGCCCTGTATTGGCTCTGTGGCTCTGTACAGCAGAGAGACAGGAAACAGCATGCAAAAACGAAACTGAAACTGCAGGTACATTATATGATTGATTCTTATCTATTTTTAATTGTTTTTAAAAGGAATCAGTTAACTATTATGGCCCAGATTGACAAGGCACTTACGCCGACGTAACTCACCTTTTCCCGGCGTAGCGTAAATATGCGCCAGGCGTATGGGTGTGCCAGAGTCACAAACCAAGATACGCCTAAAAATAGGCCATCCTACCCCAACGTATCTTACTTACGCTGGCGTGGTGTGGGCGCAAATATGGTCTGGATGTATGTTGCTTCTCCCATTGATTAGGTATTCACATATGCAAATGAGGGAGATACGTCGATTCACAAACGTACTTGCGCCCGCGGTTTGCGTAAGTTTTACGTCCGGCGTAAAGTTATTCCCCATAGATGAGGCGCAACCCATGCAAAGGTATGGACCAGGGAACACAAGCCTACGTAATGTACGTTGGACGTCTGTGAATATGGGGCGACGTGGGTCTGGCTGGGCGTAGGTTACTTTCACGGCGTACACAGTGATCCGGCGTATCTTAGGCAGTTGTTCCGACGTGGTTATGCGCACGGGGATACGTCCACGTCTTGATGCATCGGCAGTTCGTTTTCAGTACTTGTCTGGCGCCCGGCCCATCATTTGCATGGGGTCACGCTTCATTAACATGGATCACGCCCACTTCCAGCCCACTTCCAATTACGCCAGCCTGCGCCTTCGAAAATGTACACTACGCCGGCGCAGAGTTGGGAGCATTTGCTTTGTGAATTCCATGCTTGCCTGTCGTCTGTGTCGCTGCGTCGGTGTAGCGTAAAAGAGATACACTACGGCGGCATTAAATGTGCACCGATGTATGTAAATCCGGGCCATAGTATCTATACCCTGTAAACAGTCATTTCAGCATAACATTTTTTTTATTTACAACTCCTTTAACCACATAGGACCCGGACCTTTAGTCAGCTAAAGGACCCGGCCAGGTATTGCGATTCGGCACTGCATTGATTTAACAGACAATTCCGTAGTCGCGCAACGTGGCTCCCGAACAAAATAGGTGTTTTTTTTTCCCACAAATAGAGCTTTCTTATGGTGGTATTTGATAACCTCTGCGATTTTTATTTTTTGCGCTATAAACAAAAATAGAGCGACAATTTTGAAAAAAAAAATATATATTTTTTACTTTTTGCTATAATAAATATCCCCAAAAAATATATATAAAACATTTTTTTTTTCCTCAGTTTAGGCCGATACGTATTCTTCTACATATTTTTGGTAAAAAAAATCCCAATAAGCGTTTATCGGTTGGTTTGCGCAAAATTTATAGTGTTTACAAAATAGGACATAGTTTTATTGCATTTTTATTAATTATTTTTTTTTTTACTAATGGCGGCGATCAGTGATTTTTTTCATGACTGCGACATTATGGCGGACACTTCGGACAATTTTGACACATTTTTGGGACCATTGTCATTTTCACAGCAAAAAATGCATTTAAATTGCATTGTTTATTGTGAAAATGACATTTGCAGTTTGGGAGTTAACCACAAGGGGGCACTGAAGCGGTTATGTGTGAATGAATGAATGAATGAAAACTTGTATAGCGCGGCACATGCGAACTGAATCGCCTCTGGGCGCTTGTTGTTCCTGTCTCCTTTGATATCAAAAGAGAAAAGTCTTGACCTTTTTCCTAAATGCTAGGTGGTTCTCCTCCAACCGAATGCTGGTTGGTAAAGCGTTCCATAGTCTGGGACCTTCGATCGCGAATCTTCTTTCTCCTTTGGACTTGAGGTTGGCTTTCGGAGCAGGTTCTGATTCGTGGATCGCAAAACGCGATTGGGGTTATGCGCTTTTATTAATTCGCATAGATAGAGGGGGGCATTCCCATGGACACATCTATGCGTAAGACAGAGAGCTTTAAAAGCAATTCTGTCTTTAACTGGCAGCCAGTGAAGGGATCTCAGAGAAGGTGAGATTGATTCCCATGGTTTTTTCCCTGTCACAAGTCTGGCGGCCGTATTCTGAACGACTTGCAGACGAGCGATTTGGTACTTGGGGAGGCCGAGGTAAAGGGCATTTGCATAATCCAGCCTGGAGTTTACAATTGCTCCCACCACGACCGATAGATCTTCTTTAGGGATGAACGGAGTGAGTCTGCGTAGTAGGCGCAGTAGATGGTGAGATCCGCTGACTACTGACCCTATTTGTGCGTCCATTGTCATAATGTGTGATCTAAGGTGTTTTTACAACTGTAGGGGGGAGTGGCTGTAGGTGTGACGTCATCGACTGTGTCCCCCCTATGAAAGGGATCACGCGATCGATGACGCCGCCACAGTGAAGAACGGGGAAGCTGTGTTTACCCGCGGCTCTCCCCATTCTTCAGCTCCGGGAACCGATCGCCGGACTCCAGCATACCTCCCAACATTTTAGGATTCCACTGCGGGACATTTTTGTTGAGGGGGGTGCCGCTGATCTCGAGTTAAAGTTGTTGAGCGGGGGGGGGGTTCCGCTGATCGGATTAAAGTTCCCTGAGTATGCAGCTTGCAGGATTCTATGTGCTTTTGCGGGACAGCGGGAAAGCCCTCCCTTTGCGGGAAAATCCTGCCCATTCCGGCGATCGGGTCCGCGAGTCCCGCAGTCCCGGAGCTTTGAGCGGCTGGGTACTAGCACAGGACGTACCTGTACATGCATGTGCCCAGCCGTGCCATTCTGCCGACATATATGTGTAGGAGGCGGTCCTTAAGTGGTTATAAGTAGTGAAACGTGTGCAAAAAAAAAGCAAAAACGTCTCTGACAGCGAAAGGGTTAAACATAATGGAAACCAGTTGGGAGCGTTGTCGTGTGATAATACCCTGGAATACATAAGAAGGTACGTGAGGATGCAGCATAATAACATGGACCTATTTTTGTGTCCCGTATTGTGACGTTCCGACGACTTAATTTAATCCACGTCATTCGACACACCTGGAGCGCCAGCGCTTTTCCCCTGCGATGAAAAACGTGGATGACTTTGATAATGGGCACTGAAAGGCAGCGGAGAGACAGATAATGAGGTTGTCAAGGGCACAATTGTGGGAGGATTAGGCTGCTAACTGGCTTTTGGCACCGGCACACCGTAATTCAGGTGACTAATTGCTTTATTTGCACACCCTTATCTTGTGTAAAATCTGATATCATGTACATGGAAGATTAAGGCTCAGGTGAACGAGATTTGTGTGGTTTTGGGTTGGGCCATCGTGAAATGTCCAGACACGAGCGGGTAAAACCTCACCCGCGAGGCAGACTCTGGCACCACCGCATAGAGCTATTCAGAGGGAGGATTAGGTCATTTGGATAAGATAAGGTAAAGTTCGTTCAAGCTTAAAGCTGAACTCCAACAATATTATCTGGCTACATTTGTCATGTGTCTTCTTCTTAAATCTCGGTGTGATTTGCGTATTTCTTCCAGATCTGTGCAGTTTCAATGTGAGACTTCAGTTTAAAAAAAAGTAAAATAAAGAAATGAAAAACATAAAAAAATATATAAAAATATGTATTACAAAATTATTATTAATAATAATAATAATAATTATAACACATAAAACATAAAAAATAAAAATATTCTACAACATTTAAAAAAAAATAAAGATTCATTCAAATGCAACAATATTATCTGAATACATTTGTCATGTGTCTTCTTCTTAAAACTCAGTGTGACTTGCGTATTTCTTCCAGATCTGTGCAGTAATCCAATGTGAGACTTCAGTTTAAAAATGCAATGAAATAAATAAATAAATACTATTTTTTTAAATAAAAATATAAAATAAAATAAAATATTAATAATAATAATAATAATAATATGGTGCAGCGCAGGCTACGCGCTGTGCGCAACAGCTGCACGTCCTGTCTAAAATTAGACCATATAAAAGGTGGTATAAAATTAGACAATTCGTCTACATGTCAGAGAAAGCAACACTGTTAGTGAGGAGCTGAGCAGTCACACTTGCTGCCCAACAAACTGTATGCCAACATGCCAGTGGCATCCATGCTCATAGCTATACTACTGACTTTAGATGAGCAAAGAAGGAGGAGGGCACGGAGGAGGGCACGGGAGAGGATTTTTTTTTTTTTTTACCAAAAAATGTTCTTTGCTTTAAAAAACATTTTTACAAAAAATATACATACATATATACATCAATACATAACATACATACAAATTACAAACACGGTCTCACTATCTTTCAATAGCCCTTTAAAACCTTGATGGATATAATAATCGAATCTGATACAAGCCCCTCACTCTTCACTTGATATGTCACACACGCATAGACATCTTTGGCATGAGTGATTCTGAGGTGTCTCGCATCTTCAGATTCACCCCTCATGCCATCCTGGAATTAACCACAACCCTGCAGGAGCCCAACACATGACACCACCCATGACACCCATGACAGCTACATATACAATCCTAGCCCCATCCCCACAGATTTCGAACAGAACATGTATGGGGACAGCTGGCTGGTTGGTGAGTGACATGGGTGGCAGGCATGACTGTCCCCCCATGATGCTGAAATCACAAGGGGCACATGTACTACTAACATCCTCCTGTCTTATCCCTTCAGGGTGACTCTGCATATGCACTGGGACCCCATCTCATGACTCCTATACGGAACCCCCCTAACCAAGGCTACCCCGTCTTCTGAGGGAAGAGCAGCCAGGAGCCAGCTCACATTAGGCATCTTTGCACGTTAAACACACACATTAATCGTGGCACAATGAGAATGCATGCATGCACACCACTGTGGTCCCTAGCACTGACACATCACATCCTCATCACATTGGATTGGCACAAGCCCACCATGCAGGACTTGTGAGCTGCAACGCCACGCCACGGCTCCAATTATGTCACTGTACATTCATACACCATTCACACGGACCTGGGGATCACTTCTCCCTGGTCCTGGGGAACCCTTCTCCACCAAAACTGAGGGTGACACCCCTTTTCCGGCAGGAATATCACCCCCACCCACATTCCAAAAACATTCACAAAAATAAAATGTCCAGCAAAAAAAAAAAAAATGCCCAGCAAAAAAAAAATTGGGAAAAAAACACAACAAAGAAAACACAGAAAAGACAAAAATCACTCTGCAAAACAGTCACCAAATATCTCAAAGACACGTCACAAACAAACAAACAAACGCTAAGAAACAACAGAACAAAAGCACCTTGCTGTATAGGGAGGGATACAAAGGGATGTACTTTTGCAAAGGAAGTGCGTTTGTCTCTGTCTATTTATGCTGTCTACGTAGTTCACGATTTTGCCCTAGTCCACTTCCAATTTCACTGATTGCGCCATTCCCGAGTTGTGAGCATGCACACAGAGGTGCTGACCATGGTCTGCTTCAAGCGCGCATGCGCGAGACAGCCGGCCCTTCATTTGCATGGGGTCACGGCTCATTTCAATGTAACACGCCCATGTCCTTCCCAATTTGTATTACTCCGCCTTGCGCCTCAGAAATAACGTTGCGCAGGCGCAAATTTCTGCGCAAAGCCCACAAGAATAGGGTGATTGCGCCGCTACATTGCGCCAGTCTAACGTAAAGGCGGTGCGCTACGCCGGTCCAATAATGCGCAGATGTACCTAAATCTGGCCCATTGACTTTAATGGGGTAACTCGCTTT
This sequence comes from Rana kukunoris, assembly GCA_029574335.1. Classification (NCBI taxonomy): domain Eukaryota; kingdom Metazoa; phylum Chordata; class Amphibia; order Anura; family Ranidae; genus Rana; species Rana kukunoris. The sequence continues at coordinate 235,766,528 of CM056054.1, forward strand.
AATATGCGAGTACTTTGGATTACGAGCATTCTCCTGGAACAGATTATGCTTGTAATCCGAGGTTCCACTGTAATAACACATAAATAAATAATAAAAAATATATTCTGCAAAAAATGAATAAATACAAAAAAATAAAATTTAAATTTAAATTAAATGCACTTTGCTCTCTAAAAAGCAGTCAGCATTTGGATCTCTCTTTAGAGAGCATTTGATAGGCGGTGAGGAGGCATATTGCCACTTCACCACTTGCTTTATATCTGCACTAAAGTGGCACTATTCACTTGAATGGGACTTGTTTGATGGGGGGGGGGGGGGGGTATAATCTCTGCCATGGCTGCAAAGTGAAAGTATCATTTGATATTTCCTGAGGAGGGGCCCCTGTCAGTTAGGCTGAATGGGGCTGGTGGAGTCCATGCATTGACGGGCTATTGTGGGTTGTCCTAATGTTATGGCTGTTCGGTATATGTGAAATCAAACACTAAAACCCCTATAATTTTTAAAGTGTATGTAAAAGCAAATGTAGTACCCTCTACCATAGGTAGGTGCCAGCATAGGATTTGTGCTACAGAAACTGTCAGCGCAGGTAAATTTAGGCAGGCCTATGCTTTAGGCTAGGCCTGCTTGTTTTGATCTAGGGGCAGGGAGTGGTTAGTGTAGTAGTGGGTGTGATCACCTGTTCTCCAGTTCTGAGGCGCCTCCCCGGCTTCCAGGGAGATTGTCCCACTTGGTATTGCCAGGGGGGCAGGCCTCCCATATAAGCTGAGGTTAAAAACAATGGAAGGTTGCTTACCCAACAAATCAAAAGCCAAATACAAAACCGGGCCGCTAAAGTAATTCCCCCCGGACAGGTAAGGTAAGGGATGTAAAAATATTGAATCAAAGATTACCCACAAAGAGGTTGAAAATGTGCTCAAAAGGGGAAGAGAAGGGGGAAATTATATATAATTACCCGCCCCCCCCCCCCCCCCCCCCCCGCCTCCCCGTTGGAGCAAATTTTCAACCTCTTTGTGGGTAATCTTTGATTCATGATTTTTACATCCCTATCCTTACTTTTTATCCAGATCTAATCCCGCATTCATCCCCCCCTGTCCGCCGCGGGGGGGATTACATCAGCGGCCGATTCTGTATTTGGCTTGTGATTTGTTGGGTAAGCAACCTTCCATTGTTTTTGCTGAACTGTATTTATATTACAATACTATTATACATTGTCATTATGTATCTATCTGTGTTTTTCTGTGTGTCATGTGTGACCATTTGTCTTATAGATTACTCCTCCTGACGAAGCGGTGCAAAACTAGTAGAGGTCTGATCTATCTATGAGAAACATTTCATCAACAGATACTCCTTGGGGAAACCTTGGAGTATTGATATACTGTGTATTTAATCATTTAACATATGATTTATTTGTATACATGTGTCCTTTTTTATATGTAATAAATGAAATCTATTATCTAAAGAATTGTATCTTTTTGTATTAGTACCGAGATGGTCCACCACAAAAATTGTTGGTTTGAGCTTGTGTTCGGGTCGTCTCAGCTAGACATGTGCACACTGAAATATCTTGTCTTGGAATTTCCTTTTCATCTGAAAAATGTAATTATTTAGTTACTTCTGAAATTAATTTTTATTTATTTAGTTTAGTTAAAAATGCATTCGTCTGAAAATTCAAATTAATTAAGGACGAATCTGTCATTGAAGGCTCGTGGTGTCTGTCGAAAGTTCTAAGAAGATTCACCGGAGCAGCTAAACTGTACGTTGCCGCAATCATACATTTCCAGTTGAATGTTCAGCCTACAAGCTATAGTAGAATTCTAATGTTGGATGACACTAGTAATAATTAGAATTATTAATTATTATTGCTAGTCAACCAACATTAGAATTCTACTATAGCCTATGGGCGGAGCATTTTACCATAAATGTACACTCGTGGTGATCGTCAAACCTTCATGTCTCTTCAATGTAATAATCTTTTCTCTCTATGTTGAATCTCCATGTCTCTATAATGTCGAATCTTTTCTCTCTATAATGTCGAATCTTCATGTCTCTATAATGTTGAATCTTTTCTCTCTATGTCGAATCTTCATGTCTCTATAATGTTAAATCTTTTCTCTCTGTGTCGAATCTTCATGTCTCTATAATGTCGAATCATTTTTCTCTATAATGTCAAATCTTCATGTCTCTATAATGTTGAATCTTTTCTCTCTATAATGTCGAATCTTTTCTCTCTATGTCGAATCTTCATGTCTCTATAATGTTGAATCTTTTCTCTCTATAATGTCAAATCTTCATGTCTCTATAATGTTGAATCTTTTCTCTCTATAATGTCGAATCTTTTCTCTCTATGTCGAATCTTCGTGTCTCTATAATGTTGAATCTTTTCTCTCTATGTCGAATCTTCCTGTCTCTATAATGTTGAATCTTTTCTCTCTATAATGTTGAATCTTGTCTCTCTATGTCGAATCTTCATGTCTCTATAAAGTTGAATATTTTCTCTCTATGTCGAATCTTCATGTCTCTATAATGTTGAATCTTTTCTCTCTATGTCGAATCTTCATGTCTCTATAATGTCGAATATTTTCTCTCTATAATGTCGATACTTTTCTCTCTATAATGTTGAATCTTTTCTCTCTATAATGTTGAATCTTTTCTCTCTATAATGTTGAATCTTTTCTCTCTATAATGTTGAATCTTTTCTCTCTATAATGTTGAATCTTTTCTCTCTATAATGTCAAATCTTTTCTCTCTATAATGTCGATACTTTTCTCTCTATAATGTCGATACTTTTCTCTCTATAATGTCGAATCTTTTCTCTCTATAATGTCGAATCTTTTCTCTCTATAATGTCGAATCTTTTCTCTCTATAATGTCGAATCTTTTCTCTCTATAATGTCGAATCTTTTCTCTCTATAATGTCGAATCTTTTCTCTCTATAATGTCGAATCTTTTCTCTCTATAATGTCGAATCTTTTCTCTCTATAATGTTGAATCTTCATGTCTCTATAATGTCGAATCTTCATGTCTCTATAATGTTGAATATTTTCACTTCATGTCGAATCTTCATGTCTCTATAATATCAAATCTTTTCTCTCTTTGTCGAATCTTTTCTCTCTATGTCGAATAATCTCGGAAATAATAGAGTTAAGGTTAGGCACATTCAACCGCAGGTTCGATGGACACAGATCCCTATTGTCACGTCATGTCAAATCTTCTATCTATATTTAACTGTTGTCACAACAAAACGAAAATAAAGCATTTTTTACGTCGGATCTTTTGTATTCTGCGTGTTCGTTATCGTTTCTTAAAACGAACGCGAAAATCCCAGAAATTCGGACGAAAACAAATGCACATGTCTAGTCTCAGTATCTACTGTACCCGTGCACTCCCACCTCACCCTGTTCTCCAAAATGCAGATTTTAATGTGTGTGTAAAATAAAAATAAAATTGCCCTGGCAGACAAGTGGTTAATCATAAGAGTTGACTATTGGGTAAAGGCAGAGATATTTCACTCCACAATATATGTATGGGTAAAAGTCTTTAAAAGTCCATTATTCAAATGCCGCATTGCAGTTCTTTCCGGAAAGAAGGTCACGGAACGCCCTATCTCATGTAGACTCTGATCAGCAGGTAGATGATCCAAGGAACACAATGGGCCCTTGTCTCCTGCCAGTGCCCCAGACTTTTTCTATTAAGAGAAAGCAAACACAATGCAAGGATAACACTCCAGATAATAATAATCCGGTGCACACGTGCAGCTGGAGCCTCATTAAAATTGTAGCTGAACAAAAACCCCCCATCACGGACCGATGGCTTAAAATGAAGACGTGCCCGGACAGAATGATAATGATCCTCCACTGAACGCACCGGCGGATAATTCCATCATCATTTGTAGGAATAACTGAAAACAACCTGTAGCTGTGGTTTAGGCACACATAGGGGCAGGCGTTCAGAACTCGGGTTATTAAAATGAAAAATGACCCTTGGGGAAAAAAAGGGCACGCAAGAGTCATAAAGGGCCCAGAGGATGAACGTTTTTTTCTTGTCTTCCTTGATCGGAGGTGAATCTTAGTTCACCGAGTTGATTATTACGAGTGGCATCTTTTTTGATTGTCTTTAACCAATTGCCTCCCAAGCCTATAATCACACTTCTATCCTAGAAATCATCATGCTTTTGCTATAAAACAGTGTCGGATGGGGGTCAAATTATTTGAGGGGGGGGGCAAACCAAGGACAGCCCCCCCTCCCCCCCGGAAGACAGACGGTTGGCGGCAATCAGCGACTCTCTGCCTGTTGCCACCGCCCGCCTCACAGCCTGTCAAGTCTTAGGCCGCGTACACACGATCAGACCGGTCCGATGGTGTGTACGGCCCATCGGACCGTTGTCCGCCGGACCAAAGTTTTAAAACTTGCTTTAAAATCTGTCCGACAGACACCTGTCCGTCGGACCAAAATGATGGTTAGTACACAAAATCATCGGACCAAAAACCTGCGCATGCTCAGAATCAAGTTGACGCATGCTTGGAAGCATTGAACTTAGTTTTTTCAGCACGTCGTTGTGTTCTACGTCACCGCGTTCTGGCCTGATCGGATTTTTGGCCCGATGGTGTGTAGGCACATCAGACCATCAGACCACTTCAGCGTGGTCCGATGAAAACGGTCCGTCGGACCATTCTCATCGGACCGGCCTGATCGTGTGTACGTGGCCTTACTCTAACTACTGGGTGTGGATCAGAGGAAGATCACTCCACCTGGGAAGGCAAGGAGATAAGCAGGCAAGCGGCTGGCCGGGACTTAAGCCAAGGCAGAAGAGTATGGGAGTGGAGATGTATGGGCATACACCCGAAACTGAAAAAATATTCCCTCCGCTCCGACCAGCACATGATCATCAGAAAGGGGCACAGATAATGGAAAAAATGCACCCTCTTAAGCTAGTAGGAGCGGCAGAGAGGTAGGGGGGGTTGGTGTAATTCAGATTTTTTTTTATTAATTCTGCACTGTCTTTGAAATTCCCCTAGTTTCTGTTTAAATCCAATCCGGGGACAAAACCTGGTCCGGGGACAGTATACTCAATCTGGAGACTGTCCCTGGATTATCTGGTGTCTGGTCACCCTACCCTAGTGGCATGAATGTCTGGTCACCCTACCGGGCATGGGGCCCGAGTGCTCGAATGGTCAGTCCGCCACTGGCCCCTAGACTAAACAGGCATTTAACAGCTTACAGTGGGGAGGGGTGAGGATTTTGTCTAATTTCGGGAGTTTAGTCCTAATTCTGAAATCAAGGGATTGTGGCATCATTTGTGTGTGTGGGGTGGGGGGTGGCTGGGGGAGGGTGGAAGAGACATGTATGTTTCCCATCTCAGAAAAATAGGGAGTATAGTTTTTCAGTGGACTCATTCTATCAGCCCAACTACCAGATATAAACCTAAACCCCAGGCTTGTATTGATCACAAAACACATGGAAAGATTTTAGCCTAAAAAGTGAACCAAAGTGCAAACGACGGCCTTTAACCCGCATAATATATTTTTTTTCTCAGCCCTGTATTATGTAAGGAACGATCTGCATTATCCAGGTTAAGTACAAGCTCCATAATTGATATCTGACATGTGTTTTGGAGGGGGGTTTACATACACATCCCATAAAACCAAGGACCTCCTCCAACATATGTTCTGCTTTCTGCTAAGTGGGAAGCCGGTGCAAACACCGGTCATTTGTCTCAAATTATCATGACAGTGGAAGTGGAGAGCCGTTAAAGCCACTGATAGAAATGTGATTTATCAGGCCCAAGCGCCAGGAGATTTATGGGGGATTCTGTTTTTTCTCTGCATTGTAGACAGGGCTGCAGTCGGAGTTGATGCTTCCCCAGCCGCCGCAAGCCCATACTCCTTATATTTCTAATCAGGGACCTTCTAACCTCCTTCCCTTCCACCCAACTCCTTGTCTGTATAATGTCCATAGTGAAAGGGCTGGGAATGGGGGCAAGTGATGTTTGCAGGACCACTGCTGAGTTAGCCTTGCAAATATCACTTCCCAGGGTTGCTATAGCCCAAATTTTTTCAGAATTTTGCCAACTGTGCCAATGGAGTGAGAGACCCGGGAGAGACACCACTCTCATGCACTTTGCAGGGTCGAGAGTGGACTCAGGTGAGTGTAAGGGTACTGGGGTGCTGCACCTAGATGGTATTTTTAACTTAAAGGGATTCACGATATCATCCCCACCAAAATGTTGATAGAATGTGCCGATATTATGGCACCGTCTATCACGCACCTCATAAACCAATCATTTAAGGAAGGCATGGTGCCGACCCCGCTGAAACAAGGCATAATTAAACCTATTTTAAAAAAAAACACCCTCGACCCCAAAGACCCTAAACATCGTCGCCCCATAACAGACCTAAATGTCTTCTCCAAGGTGATGGAGAAAGTAGTAGTGTAAAAGCTACAACAGCATCTAAATGCCCACAAACTACTGGACCCACTACAATCGGGTTTCCATCCTGGTCACGGGACAGAAAGAGCACTTCTCAAAATATGGGATGACGTTCTCGAAGCAGCAGACGAAAGAGAATCATGTCTTCTGATACTGTTGGAATTAAGCGCAGCTTTTGATACAGTAGACCACAAATTGTTGCTGACTCGCCTAGCCGACGCAGCTAGGGTTGCAATCTTCTATGGTTCTCCTTCTTTCTGACAAATATACAAAAGGTCACTGGCGCTAAAAGGGATATAAGCCAGTAAATGAGGTAACTACTTACTATAGTAATTACTGTATAGGGTATCGTATAGACAATTCAGTGCTACGGGAATGATGGTACCCGGAAGTACCCAACACAGATAACATACACAAAACAAGTCCGCGCTCTTAAAAGTCTGTAAAACTGGAAAAAAAGCCAAGATGTAGTCTATCTTCTCAGAGAGATAGAGAAGATAGACTACATCTTGGCTTTTTTTCGCTAACAGGTTCCACCATCCTATACTAGGAACATGCCTTCTTTGGACTCTCCACCAGAGGGCATCCAGGATACCTCAGCTCCACTGGCCTGAACGTGAAGCGACGTCTCAGACGTGTGACGTCTACGCGATCTGACGGAAGGAGCGTGTGTCCCCGCAGAGCCTACTGCGCCGCAATTCCGGCTGCAAGACCCGTCGGATGGTCCCGTCGGATGGTACCGTCCCCTTCTCTTTGTGGTGACACTCCGGCAGTGTGGACTGTTTGATGTCAGGTCCTTATCCAAAGATCTGACGGCGGCTTTCTGTGTACCATTTCACACCATCTGCCATCAAGGTACTGTCAGCGTGTTTTTTCCTCATGATTGCCTGTGCATGGAACCTTTGAGGTTTAACCCCATGAAATGCTGGTGTCTGCTGGTGGAACTGTTTGTGTATATTGCTCACTACTTTACAGCCCTGTATATTATTCTATATGGACTGTTTCTTCCTTGTTTTTAGAAGTGGATCTGCAATAAATGGATTCTTTTTCTTTACATTCATATGACTATTTTCTTTCATCCCATTAACACTGGGCTCATATATTTTACAGACTTTTAAGAGCGCGGACTTGTTTTGTGTATGTTATCTCCTTCTTTCTGGAAAACCGATCACAAATAGTAAAACTAGGACTTCTGAAAAACGCACAGTGGCATGTGGAGTCCCGCAGGGGTCTCCCTTGTCGCCCGTACTATTCAACATTTATCTCCGCCCTCTTCTCGAAGTCATCAGCAACCAGAATTTACTCTACCATTCCTACGTGGATGACACCCAACTTTACTTTCGCATCAGCAACAAAAAGGATCATTATCTCGGACTAGAGAAATGCCTCACTCTGATAGAGAATTGGATGACGGAGAGTTACCTTAAACTCAATGGCTCAAAAACAGAACTTCTTCTGCTCCACGCCAGCCGAAAAAGAGACTTGCCAAGACAACATGGACACCACCGCCCATTGTGGGACAAACCATCACCCCAAGCACCAAAGTCAGAATCTCTGAGTAATTTTTGACAACGACATGACAATGGATGCACAAATAAGCTCAGTAGTCAGCGGATCGCACCAACTGCTACGCCTGCTACGTAGACTCATTCCCTTTATTCCAAAAGAAGACACAGCAGTCGTGGTAGGAACGATAATCAACTCCAGACTCGACTATGCAAACGCCCTTTACCTCGGACTCCCAAAATACCAGGTTGCTCATCTACAAGTGGTCCAGAATACAGCGGCACGACTTGTAACAGGGAAAAAACCCTGGGAATCAATCTCCCCTCCCTTAGATCAGGGGAGGGCTGGCAGCTTTAGGCCTGGGGGGCAGTCGAGTTGCCCATGGAGAGTGGAAAAGTGATTGATCGAGGAAAACAGTCTAAGATTTTTCATGATCACAAGAGTCCGCACAGAGCCTCTCCTTACATCAGAGTCTGCACAGAGCCTCCCCTTACATCAGAGTCCGCACAGAGCCTCCCCTTACATCAGAGTCCGCACAGAGCCTCCCCTTACTTCAGAGTCCGCACAGAGCCTCCCCTTACATCAGAGTCCGCACAGAGCCTCCCCTTACATCAGAGTCCGCACAGAGCCTCTCCTTACATCAGAGTCCGCACAGAGCCTCCCCTTACATCAGAGTCCGCACAGAGCCTCCCCTTACATCAGAGTCCGCACAGAGCCACCCTTTACATCAGAGTCCGCACAGAGGGCCCCCTTACATCAGAGTCCGCACTTCCTGTCCAGTGCCCACACATGCCCGAGGGGCGTGCGCAGGGCAGACTCAGAAGGTGGAGGAGCAGATGAGCTCCATCTCTCATCGAGTCTGTGCGCGGCCGTGACCTGTGTTAACAGAGCTCCAGCAAGCAAATTCCTGCTCTGCAAAAACAGCATTTGGTAGTGGCGGCCGGAGGCTGTGCATAGTGTCACCAGCCCGGAGGGAGATTTCCACCCTGCCCCCCCCCCCCCCTGCCAGCCCTCCCCTGCCTGAGATCCCTTCTCTGGTTGCCCGTAAAAGACAGAATTACGTTTACGACACTCTGCCTGATGCACAAATGTGTTCAAGGAGGTGCCCCCCAATATCTATGTGAAAAAAAAATGTCCCAACCCCAATCGCGTTCTCCGTTCTACTAACCAAAATCTACTCCAGATACCAGTGGCGGTTCGTCCTTCAGGAAAAAACTCAAAACCCATCTATTCTGAAGGCAAAATATAGTAGGAAATGGATACCAAGCGCCTTGAGGCGATTCAGTTCGCATGTGTCGCGCTACACAAGTTACTCACTCATTGTAAAGGTTATATTTTTTTAGCTTATATGAGATCTCTGTGCTATACAGATAGTGAATATACCGTATTTATCGGCGTATAACACGCACTTTTTTCCCCTGAAAATAGGGGGCAAATCACAGGTGCGTGCTTTACGCCGATCGTGTACCTCGGAGGGGAACGAGCGTCGCCGGAATCACAGAGCCGTCATCTCCTGTTTACTCGACTGTCAGTCGGCTCTGAATTCACACACAGTCCTGCCTCCGGCACCGGCATTGGACTAATGTTCTGTCAATCACAGGAGCTGGTCCAATGCCAATGGCGGAGGCGGGACAGTGTATGTGACTGCTGACTGAGTAAACAGGAGAATTGGGCAAAGATCAGGCTTCAAATGGGCACAGATCAGGCTGCAGATGGGCACATATCAGGCTGCAGATGGGCACATATCAGGCTGCAGATGGGCACAGATCAGGCTACAGATGGGCACAGATCAGGCTACAGATGGGCACAGATCAGGCTACAGATAGACACAGATCAGGCTACAGATGGGCATAGATCAGGCTGCAAATAGGCGCACATCAGGCTGCAGATGGGCACAGATCAGGCTGCACTGAGGCTGCACATGGGCACTAATCAGGCTGCATTGATGGGCACTGACCATTATTTTGCTTCAAAGTGGTTTATTTAAAAAATGAAATAAAAAACATTTCTGAAACTTTCCTCTTAAATTGGGGTGCATGCAGTGACGATCCTGACCTCCCTGGGGCCCTAAGCATAATGACACGGGGGTGGTGGTTGCGATGCCGACAGTCACATGTCACATTAAAGTGAGAAGCGGGGGTTTCTGACTTCTTACCTCTTCTCCCATGCAGCCAGCCGAAAATGACTTCTCACCAGACGGGGCCTCTAGTAATTTGGGGGGCCCTCTGCAGCTTTGCGGGGCCCTAAGCGGCTTGCATAGTGAGCCTATAGGGCGGATTGGCCCTGGGTGTGTGTTATACGCCTGTGCATGTTCTACGCCGATAAATACGGTAGTTGTTATTTAAAATATTACCTGTTAAATTAGTGTGCTATTTCTCCACCTCATAGTTTCCTCTCTTGATTCTCTCCTCTACTTCTGGGTTTCGGAGCATGTTCACTAAAGCTACCTTACAGCATCAAAGGAACTACATTTCCCTTAAGGCTTAGCGGTATGACACATGCGCAGTGACGCTTTTTCGCCGTGTCACATAAGGAGAACGAGCATAGTCCTCGTTTCTATCTCAGGCTTGGATGTTCACGTGCCGCCCATGTATCCCCTGCTTCCTGTGCCTGTGAGTGTGCAGAGCGTCTCCCCGCAGGGATGTAGTCCCAAGGGAGGGGGGGAGAGCACGCTGACTAACCCCCAGCCAGAACGGCTCGGATGATGGGGAAAAGCTTACTGAGGAGGAACAGGAAGTGCGAAATTCAGACAAAGAAAAAAAACATTTAGAAGGGAAATTGAAGGAAAAGGTAAGTGAACCAACAATGCACTAGCTTAAAGTGGATGTAAACCCACTCTCATCCTTTCTAAACTACTGCCATAGTGGTGATCTATAAAGATATAGATGCCTCCTGCATGTATCCTTACCTGTCAAATGTCTCTCCTCTGTTATGAGACCTGAAAAACTGCAGATTATGTGGGTGGGTCTGCTGTCTGGAGCTTAGTGGGTGGAGTCGTGATGTCAGTAGACTCCCTGCCCACCTCTACACTCCCCTTGTCAACATTAAAGGGGAGTTCCACCAACAATTTCACTTTTTAAATACAAATACCCCTGTAATACACAAGCTTAATGTATTCTAGTACAGTTAGTCTGTAAACTAAGGTCTGTTTTGTTAGGTTGTTACAGCATTTAGATCGTTTATAATCTAGAAATAGACCGTGGCCATCTTAAGTGTGGGCATCATGAAGCCAGACTGTGTGACTTCCTGGATTTCAGCAGATCTCGCACATGCTCAGTGCTGCACAAGCAATGTAATAGGTTTCAGTCAGGTTTGCAAGGACTACTGGGAAACATGATGCCTATCCCAGAAACCCTTGCAAATAGCCATGTGACTTAATAGCCTAGGATAATAAGGAGGAGGAAGTAATGAAGGACTACAAAATAAAGGTATTTACAAGCAACAAAATAAATAAAAATTGTCCATTCTGAACACTATGGGCCAGATTCAGGAAAGGTTACGCTGGCGGATCGAGTGATCCGCCAGCCTAACTGTGGCTTTGAGCCGGCGTTTCTGTTTTCTGTAACCAGAAAACAAGAAACGCCGGGTTGAAGTTCTGATGCGAGCAGCGTAACTGAGTTTCGCCATCGCATCGTTACTTCAACTTAAAAATGGCGCCGGGGGCGTTCCCGCCGATTTACGCTCAAAAAATATGTTAATGAGCGGAAATCGGCAATTCACGAACGAAATCCGTCGCGACGCAATGACGATACGACGTTTCCGGACGGGATACGCGGCGCATAGATATACCTACATGGGGTTGGAGTATCCTATGTTAGGTATAGGCGTCGTCATCGCGTCGGGAAAAAAAAAAAAAACGTCGCTTGCGTAAAACGGTCATGAATGGGAATGTGACGTCATTGACGTTCATTCACAGATTTTGGAGCATGCGCACGGGGATGTTTTGACACTCGACGCATGCGCAGTACGTTGGCGGCGGGATCGCGCGTAGTTAGCATACTACACGCCCCGTACCCGCTACATTTGAATTCCGCCGGCTCATTTGTGATGCGCTGCCGCAACTTTAGGAGCAAGTGCTTCGTGAATGACAGCACTTGCTCCTAAAATTTCGGCAGCGCAACGCAAATCAGAAGCGTTACTCCAGAGCAAAGATGCTCTGGAATACGTGAATCTGGCCCTATGAGATTAGGGCATGCAGCACAGACAAACATAAAAAAAAGGGTAGAACTCCACTTTAATTTTCTCTTGTGTATTCCTTACACTAAATTCTGCTTTGATCACTAACATCCAGTCAAAATCCAGAAAAGTAACCACATGACTTCAGAAAAGGAGTGGGGGTGATAATTAAAAAAATAATACCTGTCTCCAGGCTAGTGCATGAGATATGTAAATAACCTGATGTTAAAACTGTGATCAGGTGACCTCAGACACTCACACTGCAATATAACAATCAGATCACTCGAGCTTCTCCTCTGCACAGCTCTCACTAGATACATCTAACCTAAATCAGATCACTTGTCTGTGTATATTCTGCTTTCTATTCTGTCTTTTCACTGCAATATACATGCATTTCCTCATCACACTGAATTGTGGATCACACCCCATGATGAGAAACATCCAGTCAAAACACAGTGGGCCAGATTCTCAAAAAATTGCGTATCTGGCGGCGTAGCGTATCGTATCGCATTTACACTACGTCTACGCAAATTACTGGAGCAAGTGCCGTATTCTCAAAGCACTTGCTCCGTAATTTTCGGCGGCGTAGCGTAAATGCGGCGTCGTAAGGCCGCGTAATTCAAATAGTGAAGGAGGGGGCGTGCTGTATTTAAATTAAGCGCGCCCCCGCGTCAAACGAAGTGCGCATGCGCCGGCCGGGAAAAAAGCCCAGTGCGCATGCTCCAGCTCACGTCGGAAAGCGTCGTTGAAACCGACGTCAAAACGACGTGATCGTCACTTACGCAATTCCCTATTCGCGAACGACTTAGTAAAACGACGTAACCGATGGAAAAAGACGACGCTGACCCGACTCCTTATTTAACATGGCAACGACGGCACTTCGGAAACATACCCCTCATACAGCAGGGGTAACCTTACGCGTACGCAACCTACGTATACTACGTCGCCGAATCGGCGTATTAGGCTCATTTGCATAGGCAAATGAGAAAACAACGTAAAGGCCACCTAGCGACACCTGTCAGATCTTTAGTGTATCTATGCGTAAGTGATTCTAAGAATCAGACGCATAGATACCCATTGAAAAAAACTGCGATACGACGGTGTATCTGAGATACACCGTCGTGTCTCAGCTGAGAATCCGGCCCAGTAAATGCATTGGCTGTGTGTGTATGTGTGTGTTGGTTTGTTTGAGTGTATGGATGATTGTGTTGTTTTCTTTCCCTATGAGTGGACTGCTGTTGGTTCAGCTGTTTAATTATTTTCTAATATAGCTGTTTTGCTATTATGTAATGACAGCCTGTGCTGCCTTATTGTTGTTTTGTAACTTTCTTTAAAAAAAAATCAAAAAATAAACACAGTAAATGCAACCATTTCCTGGGAGAGCTGGAAGGGAGAGGAGGGGAAGGGAAAGGGATGTGAATTGTGAACTTTTTACACAGGATGTGCCTCTGTCTCAGGCTAGTACATGAGATATGTAAATAACCTGTCACTCACAGCAAGGGGGCGGAACGGACTAAGGTTTTTCTCTGTAAGTCTGTTTTATTTCACTGAACAATAAAAGAGGATTGCTCAGAGCTGGATTAACTCTGTGTGGCAAGACTGGGCACAGATGATAGGAAATATTATACTTTACATTGTGCCATAAAAAAAATAAAAATACAAATTTTCGGGTTTACATCCACTATTTAGAAAATAAAAAACAAACCTTTACAACCCCTTTAATGCATAGACTACATTAAACTAAAAAATAAATTCTGCCTTTAGAACCACTTTAACCACTTCGGGTCCGCGCTATTGACAAAATACGTCAACAGCACGGACCTGAGTCGCCGGGGTCACGTCTTTGGACGTGATGTATTTGTAATTCCCTGCGCACGCCACTGGGTGTCCCAATAAAAATCGCAGATCGCCACCATTACTAGTAAAAAAAAAAAATTTGAAAAAAAATCATAATTCTGTCCCCTATTTTGTAGGTGCTATAACTTTTGCGCAAAGCAGTCACTTATTGTGATTTTTTTTTTTTTTTTACAAAAATACGTAGACGAATACGTATCGGCCTTAACTGGAAAAAAAAAAAGTTTTTTTTTAAAAAAAATTGGGATATTTATTATAGCAACAAGTAAAAAATATATATATATTTTTAAATTGTCGCTCTTTTTTTGTTTATAACGCAAAAAATAAAAACCGCAGGGGTGATCAAATACCACCAAAATAAAGCTCTATTTGTGGGGAAAAAAAGGACGCCAATTTTGTTTGGGAGCCACGTCGCACGTGTCAGTTAAAGCGACGCAGTGCCGGAAGCTGAAATTTCGCCTGGGCACGAAGGGGGTTTATGTGCCCAGTAAGCAAGTGGTTAAGGGCCCTTTCACACGGGGCGGATCAGTAATGAACCGCCTCCTTGTGTCCGTAAGCTTAGCGGGGATCGCTCCGTAAATCCCCGCTGAGCCGTCGGATGACAGGGTGGTCTCCGCACACTGTGCAGGGACCGCCCTGTCTTTTCTCCGCTCTCCCTTATAGGGGAGCCGATGAACACAGACCGTGTGTCCATGTTCATCCGATCCGCTCTGCAGACGGAAGAAAAAAATAGGACATTCTTTCGTCTGCAAAATCGGATGTTTGCGGAGGCGGGTGATTACGGGCGTCAGTGAGTGTTTATCCGCTGACACCCGCAATCACATAGGGACCAATGTATGTCCCTTTTTCATCCGCACACGGATGGATGAAAATGCAAACATACGGTCCGCACGTCTGAATGGGGCCTAAGCCCTGGTTCACACTGGGCTGCGGGAGTGAAATCGCGCGATTTCAGCTGAACTCGCGCGATTTCACTCCCTCTGGCAGTCCCGATTTCGGCCGCGATTTTAGAGACACCTGTGCAGGTTTCTGCACGGGTGTCAATGTAAATCGCGTCCTGAAATCGCAAAAAGTAGTACAGGAACTACTTTTTGAAATCGGTGCAGCGCCGCAGATGCGGCGTCGCACCGATTAGGACGGTGTCATTGCCGGCAATTGCCACCGATTTGAGATGCGATTTCACATGTGAAATCGCATCTCAAATCGAACTAAATCGTACCCAGTGTGAACCTGGGCTTAGTAAGCAACCAGTAATAGAGATCTCCCTTGTCTTATTAGTCCCAGCTGGGCCAAAGTGTTTTGGAGAAGGGGCCGTCTAAAGGCTCCTCAAGCTGCGTTCCCCCAAAACAATATGCTTATGGACACTTATGGCCCAATTACAAAGCGAAATACCTGTGCGGTTAATAATTCACTTCAAAATACGTAGAAAAAGGACATTCTGAGCATGGAATGTGAAGAAAACACATTACAGACCGCATAATCACTATCCAGCCATTAATCTCCATGGCCGTACAGTACAATTACTGAAATAATGACGGGCACAGTGGTAACAATTAATACTTTTCTTCTTTTTTTTTTTTTTTTTTTATATGGCCAATTAAGCAAATCAAAATGCTTGGGAAACAGATACTGAGCTAAGAGACGTGCCAACGTTTTCTGCTGTGTGTGGCTAATAACACGATGGAACTTCACAGAGATTTCCCCAATTATCCAAGCCGTATCAAACACTTACAATTTTTTCTTTCTTTGTAAAAAAAGGGTTCAGACAAACCGCCAAACATACAAATGAATCACAGATAAAGGAATTATTTCATCACCCAAAAAAAAAGTTATATATTTATTTCATCAATTTTATTATACAGAATGTTATGTCGCATGTTACAGTTCAAATTATTGACTGTCAACTCTATGGGCCAGATTCAGGTAGATGGGAGCATCTTTGCTCTGGAGTAACGCTTCTCATTTACGTTACTCTGGCGAAATTTTAGGAGCAAGTGCTGTTATTCATGAAGCACTTGCTCCTAAAGTTGCGGCAGCGCATCGCAAATGAGCCGGCGGAATTCAAATTGGGCGGGTACGGGGCGTGTATTATTTAAACTAAGCGCGATCCCGCGGCGAACGTACTGCGCATGCGTCGACTGTCAATGCATCCCAGTGCGCATACGTCCAGATGAAGCTACGTGACTAACGTTGCGAAACGCGTTGACGTCACTCGGTGCCGGACGCCGCTCAGATAAACCCCCGCTGGTGCGGGTCTTTGAAGAAAAAAGTTTACGGAGGACAGATTTTTCAGCACAACAATATGAGAAGACCTGAGGACCTTACCCCCACATAGCGGGACCAGTGAACTGGCCGAACGAATTAGATGTATACCACACCATAGACGGACTTTCCGATCATATAAACGGCTTGATTATCCCCTGCACGTGCTGCCTAAATACAGCTGCACTAAAGAGACAACAATTGCTGTCAGCAAAACATTCACCACGCAGAACACGGGGAACTAACTTTAGCCATCTACCTATAGATCTCCCTACCTGGAGCCTGGTAAGATCGTTCCAATTACTTTATCAATAGTCTATGCAACTGCTTACATCAAGAAGTTCGGGGGCCAATTAAATGAATTATTTCTTTTCACCTGGTAATGTGAATTGTCACATATGCTAATATGGTCTTCTGTGAAACTTAACACACAACAGCTAAAAGCTACATATATTGGACAATTACAGAATAGTATCAAGGAATCTTGATGTTGTTGAAGTTATACAAAGATACCTATCAATTTGGACTCAATGATAACTTAATAAGACATCTTATATATCCATTTTAGGAACTTAATAAGACTTGAGTTCATTCAAATTTGATGGACACTTTTTTTCATCTCATATATTGACTGGTGCTGCAACTCCCCCCCCTTTTTTCTTTCTTCCTCCCCCCTTTTTCCCGCAGGGGTACTGCTGCTGGTTATTCCCTATACTATAACCACACTTCTTTAGATAGCAACTTATACGGTAGTTACCGTCAGGAATCCCCAGCAGCAATAACCTACTCGGTGTCCGGATCACCCTAGTTATATGTTTCTCATGTTTGTCATTTGTCTGTGTCTTGTGTATGTTGTTTTGTTGCACGAGATATGAACTTGGTTCATTAGTGCAGTATTGGCCGGCCACGATAAGCAGGGTCATATTGGTTTTTTTTTTAACATACAATTTGTATTTAATATTTATTTGACCATAATATTCTGAAAACTTGTATATTTACATTTATATGAAATTAAAACTTTAACTTATTGTCCATCCCTGCCTTGGTAGCTCTTTTGTTGCCCATTGGGGATACTATTTCTTGGTCTCCCTGTGGGTTAACATCCCCCCTCTTATATACTCCACTAGGGGGCTGCTTTATCTTTACGCCGCGTATCGCTTATGGAAACGTCGGAAAGTCACTGCGTCGCGCCCTAATACGATCGTGAATTGCCGATTCCCGCTCATTAACATATTTTTTTGGCGTAAATCAGCGGGAACGCCCCCGGCGCCATTTTTAAATTAAAGTTGTGATGCGATGGCGAAATTCAATTGCGCCGATCGCATCGGAACTCCAACCCGGCGTTTCTTGTTTTCTGGTTACAGAAAACAGAAACGCCGGCTTAAAGTGACAGTTAGGCTGGAGTATCACAGATACTCCAGCCTAACTCTACCTGAATCTGGCCCTATAGGTTGATAATAATGTAGGATTTTTTTGTTACTTCAGCCGGGATATGTCCAGGGGCTGTGATATGTAAACTCTGTTTTTTGATTGTTTCGTTTTTTCTTTCATGTAAAAATCAATAAAAAGTATTTTCAAAAAATAAAATAAAAAATTATTGACTGTCAATGCACCATAACAGACAAATAAACTAACATGTAGCATATTTTTTATTTTTAAAGGGGTTGTAAAGGTAAAAAATGTTTTCCCTAAATAGCTTCCTTTACCTTAGTGCAGTCCTCCTTCACTTACCTCATCCTTCCATTTTGCTTTTAAAATGTCCTTTTTTCTTCTGAGAAATCCTCACTTCCTGTTCTTCTGTCTGTAACTCCACACAGTAATGTGAGGCTTTCTCCCTGGTGTGGAGTGTCGTGCTCACCCCCTCCCTTGGACTACAGGAGAGTCAGGATGCCCACTAACACACAGCTTCTTTATCTGCAACATAGCGTCCTGACTTTCCTGTGGTCCAAGGGAGGGGGCGAGCACGACACTCCACACCAGGGAGAAAGCCTCGCATTACTGTGTGGAGTTACAGACAGAAGAACAGGAAGTGTACCTTTACAACCCCTTTAACTTTATATCTTTATATCTTTATTAGATACATGCTTTTCTCCCACTGTTTTTGATTTTCTTCATGTACCAAATTGTAATGTCTATGTCAGGGTTCTCTAAACTTTCTAAACAAAAGACCAGTTTACCGTCCTTCAGACTTCATGGGGGCCGGACTGTAGCCATTGGGAGTGGAAAATGTCCCAGCATCAGTAGGTGTAAACAATGCCCCATCTTTGGTGTCAGTGAGAGAAATTTTGCCCCATCATTGCTGTTGTTGGGAGGAATTGTGCCCTATCATTGGTGTCATTGGCCTCTATTGTTGGTGTCACTAGGATGAATTGTGTCCCCTTATTGGTGTCATTGGGCTCCATTGTTGGTCTCACTGGGAGGATTTGCGCCATATCGATGGTTTCACTGGGCCCCATTGTTGGTGTCATAGGGAGGAATTGTGCCCCATCGTTGGGGTCTTTGGGAGGAATTATGCTCCTCTGTTGGTGTCAGATGGGGGCAGAGGCGGCTCTTTAATTAAGCAAAGAAGGCGGTCGCTTAAGGCCTCGTGCTTTCAGGGGCCTCGCGGCTGTCTAATTTGCCTGATGTATGTGATAGAATGGGAGGGAATGTCCCCGGTCAGTGATCCCAAGCTGGCAGGGTGAGCGGGTCGGGCTGGTAAAGGATTACGGTCTTTCGTATAGAGTGCTGCCTGCTGCAGGAATTGTAGAGGTGGAGGCGGAGCTTCTGGCTGCTGCTGATAGGGGCGGACTGGGCCGGGGGGCAGGGAGGTCTCTGTAAAAATGGCGTTTTTTTTTTTTTTTTATTGCTTGAATTATTTTTCCCATTATAGGTGTGATTGGAGCCTCATGTCTAAGTTTTGCCTAAGGCCTCAAAAAGCCTAGAGCCGCCTCTGGATGGTGGAATTATGCCACATCATTGGTGTCTTTGTCCCCATTGCTGGTGTCATTAGGAGGAATTGTGCCCCATCGTTGTGGTCATCGGGAGAAATTGTGCACATTTGTTGGTGTCAGATGTGGAGAATTGTGCCACATCATTGGTGTCATTGGCCCCATTGAGAGGAATTGTGCCCCATTGTTGGTGTCATTCGGCTCCATTGCTGTTGTTGTTGTTAGAAAATTTGAGAACCAGCTCTCAAATTTTTGTTGTCTGAAATTCCGACAGCAAATGTCCGATGGAGCCTACACACAGTCGGAATTTCCGACAACAAGCTCTCATCGAACATTTGCTGTCGGAAATTCCGACCGTGTGTACGCGGCATTAGAGTCCCTACCTTATGATGAAACACAGCCTTTTGAATTGCTAAAGTGAAATATTAAAGGGTTCCTATAGTAAGGTGACCAAATTTTTAAAATGAATTCCGGGAACAATTTTTTTTTACTAGTAATGGCGGGAATCATCGATTCTCTGCCCGTCGCCGCTGCCGTCCGCCTCACAGCCTGTCAAGTCTTATGCCGCGTACACACGGTCGTTTTTTGCAATGAAAAAAAACGACGTTTTTTAAAACATCATTTAAATTGATCGTGTGTGGGCAAAACGTTGTTTTTTGTCTTAAAAAGAAACGACCAAAAAAAAATTCCAACATGCTTGCATTTTTTGTGTCGTTTTTCAAAACGTCGTTTTTTGTTTCACAAAAAGTTACGGTGTGTAGCAAAAACGTCGTTTAAAACGACGTTTTTCAACCCGCGCATGCCCAGAAGCTAGTTATGAAGCGAGCTTCAATGGAAAAAAGTGGTGAACGTAACCTCGCTTTTTGTGAAAAACGATGGTGTGTATGCAACATCGTCTTTGAAATGTGACGTTTCAAAAACGTCGTTTTTTACTTCGCAGAAAACGTCGTTTTTTTTCATCACAAAAAATGATCGTGTGTACATGGCATTAGGCCGCGTACACACGATCAAATCTGTCTGCTGGAAACTGTCTGCTGGTTAGTACGCTAACCAGCAGACATGTCTTCTCGCACACGCGTCGAATGGTTTTGACGCATGCGCGGAAGTGTTTTACTTCCTGGTGCGGTGACGTGGCGGCGTCAACGTCACCGCCACGTCAGCGCGCCGTCTGCCGGCGAGGATTTTGGTTTGATCGTGTGTTTGAACAAATCTGTCTGCTCGTGTGTATGGGGCCTTACTATCCGGGCCCCGGCTACTACTGGATGGGGAGCGGAGGAAGATCACTCCTCCAGGGAAGGCAAGGAGATAGGCAGGCAGCTGCCCGGGACTTGAGACAAGGCAGAAGAACATGTGAGCGGAGCTATTCTGGATCGTCTGCAAAGGCTACGAATGTGGTTTTCAGTAGCACATGGCGCTCATTGCCCTGATGAGATTATCCATACCAAGTCACCTTTCCAGATAGTTGACTCAGTCACAACTCACATGAAAGAAGATCTGGCGATGTTTATTTGTCGTATGACCCGTAGAATGTGCAGTTACAACAGGTAAAAGAACGATTCTTCCATGCAGGTTTAGAAGATGCAACAAGTCACAATGATAGTACAGCATAAAAAGACTTATACAGAGAAGAGGGGGAGGAGAAAACTCAAGCAGCATGCAAACTACGGAGTAGGGATGAGCTTCGAGTTCGAGTCGAACTCATGTTCGACTCGAACATTGCCTGTTCGCCGAACAGCGAACAATTTGGGGTGTTTGCGGCAAGTTCGTGTGAAATTTAAAACCCTGTTAAAGTCTATGGGACTCGGACGTTTTAAATCTAAATGCTAATTTTAATATGCAAGTTATTGTCATAAAAAGTGTTTGGGGACCTGGGTCCTGCCCCTGGGGACATGTATTAATGCAAAATTTTTTTTTAAAAAACTGCAGTTTTTTCGGGAGCAGTGATTTTAATAATGCTTAAAGTAAATCAATAAAATTGAAATATTCCTTTCAATTTCGTACCTAGGGGTGTGTATAGTATGTCTGTAAAGTAGCGATTGTTTCCCATGCTTAGAACTGTCCCTGCACAGTGTCATTTCTGAAGGAAAAAAGTCATTTAAAATCATTTGCGAAGGGTCTGGAATGGATATTTGGGTGGAACCCCACATCATTTTTTTTTTATGTGACGCGGGTTCCCCTTAATATCCATACCAGACCTGAAGGGCCTGGTAATTGAATTTGGGGGGGACCCCCACGCATTTTTTTTTTATTAATGACTTTTCTCTGTATTGCCAGGAGCCGACAATTCATTATAGCCGCGAGTGATTTTAAATGACTTTTTTTCTTCAGAAATTACATATTGTGCAGGGACAGTTCTAAGCACGGGAAACAAGGAATATTTCAATTTTATTGTTTCAGTTTAAGCATTAATAAAATCTCTGCTCCCGAAAAAACGTCAGTTTTCAAAAAAAAATTTGCATTGATACATGTCCCCTGGGGCAGGACCCGGGTCCCCAAACACTCCCCTGGGGCAGGACCCAGGTCCCCAAACACTTTTTAGGACAATAACTTGCATATAAGCCTTTAAAATTAGTACTTTAGATTTCAAACGTTCGAGTCCCATAGACTTTAATGGGGTTCTAAAGTTCACACAAACTTTTGGTCTGTTCGAAGGTTCTGGTGCGAACCGAACGCGGGGGGGGGGGGGGGGGTGTTCGGCTCATCCCTACTACTGAGTGGCACAAGAGACAAACTTAAAGTGGAAGTTCACCCTAATTTTTTTTTCTAAAAATAGCTTGAGCCGACCGGTTAGACTGCGGAGAGCCTGTTTTTTTTTTTTTCGTACATACCGTGTTAGCGGTGTTTCATCCCTCGGCTTCCAGGTACGATTCTTGCGTGGCTGGGCGTTCCTAGTTGATTGACATTCCTCCGACCGGCGCATACTGCGCGTCACGACTTTCCGAAAGAAGCCGAACGTCGCTGCGCAGGCGCCGTATAGAGCCGACTCTATATGGCGCCTGCGCAATGACGTTCGGCTTCTTTCGGAAAGTCGTGACGCGCAGTATGCGCCGGTTGGAGGAACGTCATTCAACTAGGAACGCCCAGCCCCGCTAGAATCGTACCTGGAAGCTGAGGGATGAAACTCCGCTAACACGGTATGTACGAAAAAAAAAAAACAGCCTCCCCGCAGTCTAACTGATCGGCTCAAGGTATTTTTAGAAAAAAAATTTTAGGGTGAACTTCCACTTTAAGATGGACATTAAAGAAACAGTACATTATAATAAAACAATATCATGTAACATGACAGGAGCTGAATGGGCATGCACCTGAAACAAAAGAAATATTCCCTCCGCTCCGACAAGCACATGATCATCAGAAAGGGGGAAAAATAATGGACAAAAATACACCCCCTAAGCTAGTAGGAGCGGGAGAGAGGGGGTGTGTAATTCCGAATTGTTTTCTTTAATTCTGCACTGACTCTTTGAAATTGCCCCAGCCTCTAATCAAATCCAATTCGGGGACAAAACCGGGGACAGACTTGGTCGGGGGACAGTGTCCTCAATCCAGGGACTGTCCCCTGAAACCGGGGATGTCTGGTCACCCTATCCCCCTTTACCAGTTCCCTTTGGTCTGGTGACGATTTCGGGCCTGGAAAGGGGAGCACGTAGCAGAGTACTTGATTAAATAGACAGGATCAGTCAGTGAACACGGAATCTGTAAATTTAGCTCAGAGTCAAGAGCCGTTCAGTAAGTCAGAAATAATTTGCTCTGTAGACCGTAGCCTCACAATATTTTTTTTTGCTTGGTCCAGGCAGCTGTGTTGGTATTCTTGACACAGGAAACCATTTTGCTTCCAGTTCCAGCAGAGCGTGCATTCATATCCGGCAGACTGTGCAGGTTTCCCGAATGATGCAGAACAGTTTTCTGACCTCGCCAGAGAGCGCGGCCAGTCACTGGAAGCCTCATACAGGGAGGAGAAGAGGGGGCTTGGAAGGAGGGCGGGGGGGGGGGGGGGGGCAAGGCTTCTTACATTGCATCTGTTAGCCAAGTTAGGATAAGAGGGGAGAGGTGAGAAAATGGCCAGATCCTTCCTTGACACTTGTTCCCATAATAACCCGGTTATAGTCCCACAGAAGGCCCTGAAACCTCATTTACCGAAACACGTGTGCCTGCCACACAGGCTTGTAAAACGCACTTTAAATATTTACACCGCATTCCTCGCATGGAAATGCTCGGAAGCAGGTCTGTGACCTTCGACGTGTGTTTATATAGGAAGAGGAAAAAATGGCTTAACTAACATGGGTGGAAAATATCTCATATGTTCGTTAAGCAGAACAAATATTTATTGGTTGATTAATGATCCAAAACAAGAGAAGCCACCTGGAAAAAAAAAAAATTATAATAAAGAAGCACTCAAGGAATAAATCGAAAGAATAAAAAGTTGGCTTTCCTATTTTTGTCTCTATCTCTCTTTATACAGTATGTAAGAGATACTAAACTTGCCAGCCTTCATGCATACTCATGCTGGCCAGGTACCCCTCTTTAAATAGGACAGTCCACCTTTTCTGCAGATTATCCTCCCCCCAATGGAATGTCCTACCAGGAAGGGTCAGTGCACAAGTTGCCTCAGTTTGCCACCAATGAAGTGGCCGGATGATCCAATAAGGCCTAGAGCCCATGAATGTCCAGAAGTCACCTAATTAATAAATAGAGTCTACATGTGTGTAATTTATTCTCAGTAAAATACAGCTGTTCTGTGAATCCCTCAGAGATTTGTTAGAGAACCTTAGTGAACAGACAGCGTCATAAAGGTCAAGGAACACACCAGACAGGTCAGGGATAAAGTTGTGGAGAAGTGTAAAGCAGGGTTAGGTTATAAAAAAATATCCCAAGCTTTGAACATCTCACAGAGCTTCTGTTCAATTTATCACCTGAAAATGGAAAGAGTATGGCACAACTGCAAACCTACCAAGACATGACCGTCCACCTAAACTGACCGGCTGGGCAAGGAGAGCATTCATCAGAGAAGCAGCCAAGAGGCCCATGGTAACTCTGGAGGAGCTGCAGAGATCCACAGCTCAGGGGGGAGAATCTATAAAACTATTAGTGGTGTTCTCCACAAATCTGCCCTTTATGGAAGAGTGACAAGAAGAAAGACATTGGTCAAAGAAAGACATAAGAAGTCCTGTAAGCAGTTTACGAGAAGCCATGTGGGGGAGGGGACACAGCAAACATGTGGAAGAAGGTCGTCTGGTCAGATGAGATTACATTTTTACATTGTGTCCTAAAAGAAAAGAGCGCTATGTGTGGCGGAAAACTAACACTTGACATCACCCTGAACACACCATCCCCACCGTGAAACATGGTGGTGGCAGCATCATGTTGTGGGGATGCTTTTCTTCAGCAGGGACAGGGAAGCTGGTCAGAGTTGATGGGAAGATTGATGGAGCCAAATACAGGGCAATCTTAGAAGAAAATCTGATAGAGTCTTTAAAAACTTGAGACTGAGGCAGATGTTCACCTTCCAACAGGACAACGACCCTAAACATACAGCCAGAGCTACAATGGAATGGTTTACATCAAAGCATATTCATGTGTTGGAATGTCCCAGTCAAAGTCCAGTGGCAAGACTTGAAAATTGCTGTTCACAGACGCTCTCCATCCAATCTGACAGAGAGCTTGAGATATTTTACAAAGAAGAATGGGCAGAAATGTCCCTCTCTAGATGTGCAAAGCTGGTAGAGACACCCCTAAAAAGACTCGCAGCTGTAATTGCAGAGAAAGGAGGTTCTACAGAGTATTGACTCCGGGGGGCACCATTCAAATGCAGGTCTCACTTTTCAGATTATTATTTGTTAAAAATGTTGAAAACCATTTATCATTTTCCTTCCCTTTCACAATTATGTGCCACTCTGTGTTGGTCTTTCACATAAAATCCCAATAAAATACATTTACGTTTTCGGTTGTAACATGACAAAATGTGGAAAATTTCAAGAGGTGTGAATACTTTTTCAAGGCACTGTACTTGTGATATTTCATTTTTTTTTTATGCATTCACAAATAGTTCAGAAATTCTGTTTTCACTTTGTCATTATGGGGTACTCTGTGTAGATTAATGAGAAAAAAATAAAAAGGAAACGGCAGTATCAGGCTGTAACAACATTTTAAATAAGTGGAGGAGGTCTAAATACTTAATGAACACACTATATATATATATATATATATATATATATATATACATATATATATATATATATATGGGTATTTTAAAGCGTAACCAACCTCCCCTCTAACACTGTTTTTGTTTACTCAGTGCAACTTATAGTAAAAGATATATAACCAACATATCAGAGAAAAAAAACAAAAAAACAGAACAATTGAAAAAGCGATCACCCCCCCCTCCTAAAAATTACTTATAAACTCAATCAGGTGTAGCTAATCACCTTCTCAATGTCACGCAAAGTCATTTGACTTTACGTTCAACTGTGATCATTTTGATTAGCTCAGCATGAAAAGAGCTTTCCTGGAGCATTTCAGTTCCTTTGTAGTGCAACTGTAGTAAAAAATCAACTATGAGTGGCAAGGCACTGTCTTTAGGATCTCCGGGATTAAGTTGTGGACAGGCAGAAGTCAGGAAATGGATACAAAAAAAATGTCGAAGGCTTTATCAATGCCTAGAAGCACAGTGAAGCCTATTGTTAAGAAGTGGGAGGTATTTGGTACAACAAAGGCCCTCCCTGGATCAGGACGTCGCTCAAAACTGGATAAAAGAGCCAGGAGGAAATTGGTCAGAGAGGCTACCAAGAGGCCTACAGCAACTAGTAAGTAGTTGCAGGAATTGATGACAAAGAGAGGTCATTGTGTGCTTGTGACTAGGGATGAGCTTTACGTTCGATACGAACGTATGTTCGAGTCGAACATTGTCTGTTTGTACGTTTGACGAAATTCGAACAAAAGTGGTCTTTCGCGCCAAATTTAAATGACGCAAAACGGCCCGAAATTCACTGCGGCATTGCGCGCTGATGGTTGGCCAAGCATGCTGTATGTCCCGCATGCTTGGCCAATCACAGCGCGCAAAAAACGAAGAGCCATAATTGGCCAAAGCCTGGGTGGCTTTGGCCAATTATGGCTCAGGGCTTTAGCACACGCCCAACACTATAAAAGACCGCCTGCTGGGCGGCCTTGTGTCGTGTGTTCCGGCTTGTTAATGAGATCAGTCAGAGAGACAGAGAGATAGTCTTTTTATATAGATAGATAGAGCAGGCAGGCTAGTCAGTTTAGCTTAATTTACAGTGTGTAGAGGATATATATACATCCCTAGGAGTTGTACATATATTTATACACTGTATAGCTTAGATAGACAAGTTCTTCCTAATTTACTGTCAGGCAGGTGATTGTGCTATTTAAAGACGTTATCACAGGTAGAGACACCCAGCAGGTACAATATTTAAAGGAATTTTATTTTAATTTTTTTAATGTAGGCATCATTAAAATCACTGCTCCTGGAGCAGTGATTTTAATAATGTTTAAATAAAATAAATGAAAAACTCCTTTAAATATTGTACCTGCAGTGCTGGGTGTCTATAGTTTGCCTGTGAAAACGTCTTTGAGAACCCGGGTCTTGCCCGAGGGAACATGTATCAATGGAAAAAAAGTTTTAAAAACTGTTGTTTTTTCAGGAGTCCTGCTCCTGAAAAAACAACCGTTTTTAAAAAAAAAGTTCCATTGATACATGTTCCCTCGGGCAAGACCCGGGTTCTCAAAGACGTTTTCCAACAATAACGTGAATATTGGTCTTTAAAATGAGCGTTTTTGAATTAGAACGTTCGAGTCCCATAGACTTCAATGGGGTTCTAAATGTTCGCGCGAACGGTCGGTCTGTTCGACGGTTCTGGTGCGAACCGAACACGGGTATGTTCGGATCATCCCTACTTGTGACACCAAGATCACAAATTCTCCACAAATGTGGCTTGTGTGGAAGGGTTGCAAGAAAAAAGTCACTCCTCAAGAAAGGCCACATGCAGTCACCACTGAGCTTTTCCATAACTCACCGTGAAGATTCTGAGGCCACGTGGAAAAAGGTGTTCTGGACGGATGAGACTAAAATTGAGTTATTTGGCCTCAACATCAATTGATATGTCTGGCGGAAATCCATCCAAATAACACCATTCCTATAGTAAGCATGGGGGGTGGTAATATCCTGTTATGGAGGTGGTAATATTCTGTTATGTAGGCGGTAATATCCTGGTATGGGGGGTGGTAATATCCTGTTATGGAGGTGGTAATAGCCTGGTATGGGGGGTGGTAATATCCTGTTATAGAGATGGTAATATCCTGTTATAGAGGTGGTAATATTCTGCTATAAGCATGGTGATATCCTGTTATGGGGGTGGTGATATCCTGTTATGGGGGTGGTGATATCCTGTTATGGGGGTGGTGATATCCTGTTATGGGCGTGGTGATATCCTGTTATGGGGGTGGTGATATCCTGTTATGGGGGTGGTGATATCCTGTTATGGGGGTGGTGATATCCTGTTAAGAGCGTGGTGATATCCTGTTATGGGGTAGTAATATCCTGTTATGGAGGTGGTAATATCCTGTTATAGGGGTGGTGATATCCTGTTATGGGGGTGGTAATATTCTGTTATGGGGTGGTAATATCCTGTTATGGAGGTGGTAATATCCTGTTATGGAGGTGATGATATCCTGTTATGGGCGTGGTGATATCCTGTTATGGGCGTGGTGATATCCTGTTATGGGGGTGGTGATATCCTGTTATGAGCGTGGTGATATCCTGTTATGGGGTAGTAATATCCTGTTATGTAGGTGGTAATATCCTGTTATGGGGGTGGTGATATCCTGTTATGGGGGTGGTGATATCCTGTTATGGGGGTGGTGATATCCTGTTATGGGCGTGGTGATATCCTGTTATGGGGGTGGTGATATCCTGTTATGAGCGTGGTGATATCCTGTTATGGGGTAGTAATATCCTGTTATGGAGGTGGTAATATCCTGTTATAGGGGTGGTGATATCCTGTTATGGGGGTGGTAATATTCTGTTATGGGGTGGTAATATGCTGTTATGGAGGTGGTAATATCCTGTTATGGAGGTGATGATATCCTGTTATGGGCGTGGTGATATCCTGTTATGGGCGTGGTGATATCCTGTTATGGGGGTGGTGATATCCTGTTATGGGGGTGGTGATATCGTGTTATGGAGGTGGTGATATCCTGTTATGGGCGTGGTGATATCCTGTTATGGGGGTGGTAATATCCTGTTATGGAGGTGATGATATCCTGTTATGGGGGTGGTGATATCCTGTTATGGGGGTGGTGATATCGTGTTATGGGGGTGGTGATATCCTGTTATGGGGGTGGTGATATCGTGTTATGGAGGTGGTAATATCCTGTTATGGAGGTGATGATATCCTGTTATGGGGGTGGTGATATCCTGTTTTGGCGTGGTGATATCCTGTTATGGGTGTGGTGATATCCTGTTATGGGCGTGGTGATATCCTGTTATGGGGGTGATGATATTGTGTTATGGAGGTGGTGATATCCTGTTATGGGCGTGGTGATATCCTGTTATGGGGGTGGTGATATCCTGTTATGGGGGTGGTAATATCCTGTTATGGAGGTGATGATATCCTGTTATGGGGGTGGTGATATCCTGTTTTGGCGTGGTGATATCCTGGTCGAGTTCTCACGTCACTCCTGGTGTCTGCTATTCCCTACGGGTCCCCAGATGAAGGCAGTTACGCGTAGGGAATAGCGGACACCAGGAGTGACGTGAGAACTCGGCCCTTGCCGTATATGTTTTTTGCTGTTTACCTTTTGATTTTGTGTAAGGCCTCGTACACACGAGGCAATCCATTTGTTCAAATCGGTCGGACCGACCGATTTGAACAAATCTGTCTGCTTGGATTTTGGTTTGCTCGCGTGTACACACGAGCAAACCAAAATCCCCGCCAGCAGACAGCGCGCTGACGTGTCGGTGACGTGGCGGTGACGTTGACGCCGCCACGTCACCGCACCAGTAAGTAAAACACTTCCGCGCATGCGTCAAAATCATTTGGCGCGTGTGCGAGAAGACATGTCTGCTGGTTAGCGTACTAACCAGCAGACATGTCGGGCGGACGGGTTCCCAGCCAACAGATTTCAAAGCATGCTTTGAAATCTGTCGGGTGGCCAAATCCGTCTGTTTGCCCGTACACACGATCGAATCTGTCTGCTGAAACGGTCTAGCAGACCGTTTCCAGCAGACAGATTTGATCGTGTGTACGAGGCCTTAGGAGATTTTATATTGAATAAATTGTGCGTTGTTTTACCATACTACACCATTGGAGGTCCGTCTCTCCTTTGTCTCTCTGAGTGCTATAGAAATTGCAGATACTCGGTGAAGGCTTGGAGATTAGACGAATATGAGTATATCATACACCGGAGATGTCTATGAGTTTGATATTGTGCGAATATCTTTAACGACACCACGGTCACTGCACCAGCTACATGCTTTTTTAGTACCTGCCTCTTGGGCTGGGCCTTTTGGCCAGGACCGGAGGAATTTTTTATTTATTCCTGGTCGGAGGGCCTGGTCATTGTTGAACACAATGACCACTTCTTTCACTCTCCTCTCCACTATCCCTTTCCCCCACTTTATTTAATTTATTTCCTATGTTTGTCACGTTTTTGTCTTTTTTTTGTTTGTGCACGTTTTGTACACAGTGTGATTAGTAGGGTGCCGGTCCTCGGGCCAGCCCTGAACGTCTTGGGAGTGGGTGGACATGGCCTTCTGGCTTAGTTCACCTGCTCTCATGGGGTCTCCCTTCGGGGGAGTCCCACCTAGTACTTGGAGGGTTCTGTTTCGGCAGTCCCTCCAAGGAAGTTGGGTCCGTGTCGGCTTCGGTTGCTCGGACCACAGTAACTCAGTCCCCGTCTGGAGCCTAACGCCCCGGGGGATCAGGGTTTGGGTCCCTTCTGCACAGGAGGACCACTTGACGTTGCACCCATCTGCACGTTTTTGTGAACACTCTTTATGTGTGTGCACATTTTTTCTGCACCGGGTGGAGTTTTTGAGTGTGTTTCACACGCCATAGGCTTTTCAAAAAAAAAATTATGCGAATATCCGTCTCAGTGAAGTGAGAGGCTTGTGAGACTACTCTCCACGGATTGGCACTGGCACTTTATATGGT
This sequence comes from Rana kukunoris, assembly GCA_029574335.1. NCBI lineage: Eukaryota > Metazoa > Chordata > Amphibia > Anura > Ranidae > Rana > Rana kukunoris. The sequence continues at coordinate 235,796,848 of CM056054.1, forward strand.
GATATTGGATGAATTACAGATCTACTTTGATGTGCACTACAGCTCACTGAATGCATGTGTGAGCACACTTATGGACTCTCATTTTCATATATTTATTTCTATTTATGCTGATATGTATGCTGACATTTATTTATTTATTTGTTTATGATCACGGAGTGTTTGGTTTAGGGTAGCGCGGATCACTTTAACACTTTTTATTGTCACTTGTGTAATGCATACACTTTTAGATTGTGCTGCTTCCCTCCACATATTTATATTTATTTATATATCTATTTTCACACTGTTGGTTTTGGATTTTATGACACTGGTTCACTGATAGCGCGGAGGCTCTCTTTACACATATATATATATATATATAAATATATATATATATATATATATATATATATATATATATATATACGGCCAGATTCTCAAAAGAGATACGACGGTGTATCGCTGTTTTTTTTTACTGTTTTTTTTACTGGGTATCTATGCGTCTGATTCCTAGAATCACTTACGCATAGATACAGTGAAGATCCGACAGGTGTAAAACACTCACACCGTCGGATCGTAGATGTAATGACTTCGCTGGCCGCTAGGTGACCTTTACGTTGATATCTCATTTGCCTATGCAAATTAGCCTAATACGCCGATTCCCGAACTTTTTCACGCCGCCACGTCGTCGTTTACGTAGTTTCCGTAAGCGTAAGGTTACCCCTGCTATATGAGGGGGAACCTTACGAAGTTCCGTCGTATGCCATGTTAAGTATGTCGTCGGGAAAGCGTCGTCTTTTTACGTCGTTTATGTCGTTTTACTAAGTCGTCCGCAAATAGGGATTTACGTAAACGACGCTCAAGTCGGTTTCATTCACGTCTTCGGACGTGAGCTGGAGCATGCGCACTGGGCTATTTTTGCGGCCGGCGCATGCGCAGTTCGATCGACGCGGGGGCGCGCTTAATTTAAATACAAGCCGTCCCCTTTGAATTACGCGACCTTACGCCGGGCCATTTACACTACGCAGCCACAACTTACGGAGCAAGTGCTTTGGGAATACGGCACTTGCTCTGTTAAGTTGCGGCGGCGTAGTGTAAATGGCTTACGCTACGCCGTCGGCCAATCTATGTGAATCTGGCCCATATTGTTTAGTAGATTTTTCTTTTTCAGATTTTGATTTTAACATTCAGAGATGGAAGACAGCAGGGTGGAAAGAATTCAAAACGAAAAGGAAAAGTGAGGGAAAAGGAGAACATTCTGTTCCTATGCCAAGTTCAGTAGCTCGGAGAGAAATGTCCCGTTCTCTGTAGTCAGAGGGTCACCAGCTGGAGGTGGAAAATCGCCACCAATAAACTGCCATGGGAGAGACTGCTGAAGCCTTGTTAGTACCAGTTAAACCCAAAGGGATCCAGCTGTGGAGTCTCAGTGCCAGTTCATCTGATTTCATATTCACAAGTGTTTCCTAACCTCTGTTACAGCGGACATAGACAGGACACCAGGGGAATCATTATTTAAAGGGAGTTTCTACTTAACACTGAAAAATACACATGGGGTTCAGCTTGCATTTTTTTTTTTTTTAATACTGACTTTATTTGCATATAGCAGGGGACACTTCTACAAAGGTCAAGTCCTCTGAACACCAAAAACACAAGAACATGTAATCTTGAGCCTGTGATGCTGAAGGCCAGGAATTCTCAGCTCCTCCCACCAACATCTATCTGTAGGCTAAGTTTGCAGACTTTTATTCTACTTTCCTGCTCCAAGAAACCAATCGAAATATATGTGGATTTCAGAAGAAGAAAAAAAAACGGAGAGAATTGCTTAGCAGAGAATGTCTGATGACCACCTTCAGTTCTGCCCCAAATAACTGCGATAACCCAACAATTGGTATTCAACATGGAAGGGTTGGAAGGGAACGGTGACCATGTTTGGTTACCTCTGCACAGCTGTGGTGTTCTCTGGATTCTGTGTCCTCTGTGTGTTGTAAAGGGTCCTTCCAGCACTCAAGCCTCAGGCCTGAGGTCGATCCCCCCCCCCCCAGACTAGGGGGTAGCCTCAAGGGAAACCGACAGCCTCCCCAGCACTCCATCTCCATCTTCCATCCAACTGCCCCTGCTGGCATGACTCGTGCCTATGCTCCTGAGGTGCCTATCCCCTTCTAGTCCCTTTTTGCTGGGGATTGGTCGAGGACCTCACAAATATGCCAGGCTGCTCCTTCTAGTCTGCACTCACTACATCTGGAAGCTTCTCCAAGGTTCCAGAAACAGGGGGGAGGCACCAGAGAAACTGCTTTCTAAGTCATCCAGCCTCGCTGAGTCACTCAGCCCTAACCCAGATTCAATCCAGACCTGGCTCTCCGCCAGACTAATTTTTCTACACTAACAAACCGTATTTACACCTAGAACACTAGCTAGAGGGTGTTACATTTAGTTTTACTGTACCTTACCCAGGGCTGTCTTAATAGCATCATGGGCCCCTGGGCAAAGTAATGCTTTGGGGCCCCTACAATGATGACAGTGCAGGTAAACAGACATCAAGTAGGTAGGAGGCAGACTGCCTCCCCTGTGTATCTATCACTCTCAGTGACATCATGGGGCCTCCAATTACGGGGCAGCATGGGCACAAGGACCACTTGTTTTGGGGAAAGTGCAGGGGCCCCCCATGCAGCTAGGGCCCATGGGCTGTGCCCTCTCATTAAGACAGCCCTGACCTTACACCGTATGGTAAAATAAATTTACTCTACCCCATAATGTAAAAAATACTTACAATATCCCATAAAATAGAAGGTACTTACCCTACCCTATAATGTATAAAATACTTACACTATAATATAATGTAGAAGATATTTACCCGTCCCCTGAAAAATAAAGAATATATCATGCAATCATTCAATAAACACATACCACATACAATTCACATATAATTTGAGGAAAATATGCTTATAATATAATTTACCATTTGCCAATAAAAAAAAATGATCTCCCCAGATTTCATTTTAAAAATCTGGTCACCTTAATCTACATAGCTCCACACCTATCATCCAGAAACTTCTCAAGTTGCCTGGATATTGAGGGAGCTATCCAGCAGACTGGCAGCAGCAGAGCACACAGATCAGGACTGACTAAACAATCACAGATCACTGGATACAGCGAGCCAAGTTTGCTTTTTATTTAAAGCCACAATTCTTACCATGTGGCAACTACATTTACCTATCAAAAACACACACTAACACGTATCTAACTCTCCTAGCACCTACCTAGGAGGGGGCTACATATGATTTTATTAATTGGCTTTAGATCTTCACTATATTGTCAAAAGTATTGGGACACCTGACTTTACACGCACATGCATTTTATGGCATTCCAGTCTCAGTCCGTAGGGTTCAATATTGAGTTGGCCCCGCCCTTTGCAGCTATAACAGCTTCAACTCTTCTAGGATGGCTGTCCACAAGGTTTAAGAGTGTGTCTATGGGAATGTAGCAAGATCCCCTTAGGTCCAGAGTTAGGGCCAGCTGACGTCCTTCTGTATAGAGTGGGTTACAAGGCATGGTTGGTGTAGTGCAAGATAGATTCTTGGGTGCCAGACACTTCTAGGATGCAAAGAGATTTATTTTCTCTTGAACAGAACTCTGGGAGAGAGGGTTAGGTCCAGGATACCCTTAAGCGGTTGCAATGTTAATTGGCAGACTCCGAGACTTCTATAGGTAGACAGCCAGGCGGGGAAAGGCACCCAGCCAGACGCCACATCTCCTGTGGCACAGTCTTATAATAGTTTCCAACACAAGTTGCTTCCTCTACAATCTCCTCTTGTAGATCTTCACCCAACTTAGCTCCCAGTCTCTCTCACTAGACTTGCTGGTCCACTGCCACTGGATCCACTGAGCTTTTCAAATCTTCTCACTGAGTATCTTCCTCAAGCGTTACCCCCGCTTCCCTGCTGGGTCCCTAGCTTGGCATTCACAGATACTCCTCAAGTGTCACCCCACTGGCTTGGCACACAAAGCTGCTCTGCAAGCGTCACCTCCTCTGGTTGGGTCCCTGGCTTGACACCTGCCGAAGCTTCCCAATTCTTCACTGTCCCCGGTTAGTGAGAATACTGCTCTGGTACTTGTTTCAGCTACTCACCGTGGTCCCTGGTAATAAAGTTGTTGTTCCCTTAGTGGTGAAAGCTTCCCCTCTACCTCCGACCACGACAGGCTCTCAACCATCACTTCTGGTTGGACTGCAAGCCGCAATCCCAACCCTGGGGCTGCTCTCTTGCTTCTGGATATGCCCCCAGACAGCCTAGCAGTCAGATGTCCCTGGGATAGGCCTCAGACTCTGGCCTAGCAGCCCATGGCAGCACAACACACGTCCACCCAGACAGCTGTCCAGGTGGCACAGAACTCTGATTACCTGACCTCACCCAAATATATAGGTTCTTTCAGCAGGTCAAGGGACCCAAGAAGATTCCTGCCCATTGGCTGAGATACCCTATTCATTCCTAATTTGTCCTTGCATTGCCCTTGTCTTATCTAATGTCACCAGATACCCGGCCACCTGGCGACAGAAGAGGGAAGTGCAGCAATTCCAGACTTTGGGTGAAATCAATTGATCCCTAACAATTAGTCAAGGCAACTATACGTGGCAGGTAAATTTAAGAGAAACCCTTCCTAAACATCAGGGTGCTACAGGAATGTTTGACCATTCTTCCAGAAGCACATTTGTGAGGTCAGGCACAGATGTTGGATGAGAAGGCTTGGCTTACAGTCTCCACTCTAATTCATCCTAAAGGTGTTCTATCGGGTTGAGGTCAGAACTCTGTGCAGGCCAGTCAAGTTACTCCACCACAAACTCGCTCATCCATGTTGTAGCTGGCCAGCTAGAACCTGTCCTAGGTAGCTAATATAACTTACATGTATATACAGGTAACCTGCTAAGAACCTAATGTAGAGCACATGTTTATATGTGAGAGACAAAGGCAGAGTTATTCACAGTTTAATTCATACCAGAAAGCATAGAGTTAAGCTTTTGTGACTCATCAGAGGCCTTGGCCAAATCACAGCCAATCTCACATTCAGCAGAGTCTTGACCAGTCACAGCCAGCTTTGCATCCACTCTGTCTGGGAGGTTCCTAGTGCTGTACATGTGCTCTGCAAATTAGTCATTCCACAGAGACAGAGCCACATGCAGACAGCAAAGCAAGCAGACACACAGAGACATACAGAGAGCAGTTCTTATGGAAGCCAGAGGGCAAAATTAGGTAATTATACAGTTATATATATGTTCTTATTGTAAATAGTGTGATTAGAACTGTATACTGATTTAGCTGTGTGTTCACTTGTAGTTCCACCAAACCTGAATTACTCATCAAACCCGAACCATTCAAACTAAGCTAACCCTGCAAACCCAAACCATATCAAACCTTCATACCTTCAAACCACAGTTATACCTTTCAGAGAAATCAGAGAATGCTTTTATAACTTACAGAGAGAGAGAGAGAGAGAGAGAGAAAGAGAGAGAGAGAGAGAGAGTAAATACTGAAGAAAGAAATATAGCCACCAACTTATGTTAAATGACAAGACTGAATATTTGAACCACCATTTTCTGTTATACTTTATTCATCACATGTTTGTACATGAACGGTCTGCTGCAAAGCAGCAGTATTTTATATGAAGAAAAGTGAAGTTATTAAAGAAGTTATTTTAAGCATTTGGTGTGCTCTTTTAACCTACTGCTTCCATAGAACGACAATAGAGGAATTTCAGAGTAATAGACAGTCTTGTTGGACTGAAAAGTCAGAGATATCACAATTCTTCTAATGCCACAGCGCATGAGGCACTTCATAGTGCTGCGCCTGCCACACATTTCTTTATGGATCTTGCTTTGTGCACTGGTGCGCAATCATGTTGGAACAGGAAGGCGCCATCCCCAAACTGTTGCTATAAAGTTGGGAGCATGAAATTTTTTAAAATGTCTAGGCATGCTGACGCCTTAAGAGTTCCCTTCTCTGAAAATAAGTCCAATACCTGAAAAACAACCCCACACCATAATTCCCCCTCCACCAAATGATTTGGACCCGTGCACAAAGCAAGATCCATAAAGACATGGATGAACAGAGTCCTGACCTCAACCAGATAGAACACCTTTGTAATGAATTAGAGCGGAGACCGCGATCCAGGCCTCCTTGTCCAACATCAGTGCCTGACCTCACAAATGCCCTTCTGGAAGAATGGTCAAACATTCCCATAGACACCCTCCTAAACCTTGTGGACGGCCTTCCCAGAAGAGTTGAAGCAGTTATAGCTGCAAAAGGGAGGGGCCAACTCAATATTGAACCCTACGGACTAAGACTGGGATGTAATTAAATGTGTCGTGTAAAGACAGGTGTCCCAATACTTTTGACAATATCGTGCACTTTGATCAACTTGAAATGAGACATTCAAAACCTTGACTTTCCTAAAGCAATATCCCTAATAGTTGAATTACTTTTGAAATTGTATTGGTTTACTGTATTTAGCTCAAGGACAGTATATGTTATGGCTATTTTAAAATTCCCCTTTATATCGTCTATGACAATACGAGATTTTTTTTCTAGCAGAGGTCCTTAGTGGTCCAGATATTCCCAGCAATACTGTTATGTCCCAGATTTGTATTGTCACACATTTCCCATGCTTTGGTGGTTTTCCCCAGCAGCTGACACGGTGTATAGTTGTGGCTAATTAAGCAGACAAAAACTGATAACAGCATACCTCCCAACCTTTTGAGATGGGAATGAGGGACGCCTATTAGCAAAAATATGCAGGCATAGGACACACCCCATGATACGCCCCCTTAAAGGAGAATTTTACAAAATAACAAGATTGCTTGAACCCACAGGTGTTTTTTTTTTACCACTACTATTTCTTTATATTGGCTATTGGAATTTAAAAATGAGATTTAGAAATCAGATGAAAGATTTGGGGCTGGAAAACACTTTTTGATAGATAAGAAGTGCATTTTATATTCATATACAGTATATAGATTAGACCAAAATGAGGGACAAATGAGGGGGATTGAGGGACAGAGGGACATTGCTCCAAATCAGGGACAGTTGGGAGCTATGTAACAGAGTTTGAAGAAGGGATTCATAGATTCTATAATAATAAAACTTCCAATAGTACATAAATATCATTGATTGAATGAATTTCATACATAGGGTTAAAATGTATTTAAATGAATAACATTTAATTTGCGAAAGTGTTTTGAATCTTAAAGCTGAACTCCGGACACAAAGATTTTCCTTCAAATATACAATACTCCTACAATAGCCAAATTAGAACCTTCTTCTAGAGGCAGGGAGAAGCAATCAAACTCTAGCCTGTGCACCCCTCAGCAGACCAGAATAAACAATTACTGCTCCTCTGGCTATAGCAGGGGCCAAACACTAACTAGTCTAACTAGGAAGGTGCTACATACACTAAGGGCCAGATTCGCAAAAGAGATACACCGTCGTATGTCTGTTTCTAGCCCTGTGTATCTATGCGACTGATTCTTAGAATCAGTTACGCATAGATTTGGCGTAGATCCGACTGGCATAAGTCACTTACACCGTCGGATCTTAGATGTAGTGGCGTTCCCGTCGATTTCAGCTTTGAATATGCAAATGAGCATGATAAGCCGTTTCCCGAACGTATTTGCGCGCCGTCGACGTAGTTTACGTAGTTTGCGTATGCGTAAGGTTACCCCTGCTATATGAGGGGTAACCTTGCGTAGGTCCGGCGTAAGCCATGTTAAGTATGGACGTCGGGACAGTGTTGTGTTTTTCCGTTGTTTACATCGTTTGCGTAACTCGTCGCGAATAGGCCTTTACGTTAATTACGTTGCCGTCAAAACCAATGTATTTGCGGCTTACTATGGAGCATGCGCACTGGGCTACTTTTACGGGTGGCGCATGCACAGTTCGTTCGGCGCGGGGGCGCCCTTAATTTAAATAGAAGCCGCCCCCTTTGAATTACGCAGCCTTACACCGGGCCATTTACACTACGCCGCCGCAAATTACGGAGCAAGTGCTTGGAAAATACGGCACTTTCTCCTGCCGCAGAATGTACGGAAAACTGGCCTTATATTGTCATAAGTATTGGGACACCTGTCTTTACACGCATATGAACTTAAACTGTCAGGCGGCGTACACACGACCGAGGTTCTCGCTAGAAACCAGCGAGAACCTCGCTGGGAGCTGCATTCCAGCGAGAACCTCGGCTGTGTGTACGCTCCTAGCTCGCCCCGCCCGTCGGGAATCCCGTCGAGCGAATAGAGAGCAGGCTCTCTATTTGCTCGACGTCCCGTCGGGATGAATGGCTGGTTGCCATTCCCGACGGGCGGGTCGCCGATTTTGACGGACGGCCGAGAACCTCGACGGGCGGAACGATGTGTTCCGCCCGTCGAGGTTCTCGTACGTGTGTACGCCGCCTTACAGCTGTCAAGGGTGGGCCAACTCAATATTGAACCCTACGGACTAAGACTGGGATGCCATTAAAGTTCATGTGTGGGTATAGGCCGGCGTCCCAATACTTTTGGTAATATAGTGTATATTATGTAACTACTTATGTAATGTAAGATGAAGAGATATGGACATGTTTGTAGGCCATATCAGGAGAGCAGCCTAGGGTGACAACCATGGTTTTCTCCGTAGATACAATAAAGTGGTGACAACCATAGCTCTCTCCATAGATACAATAAAGTGGTGCCAACCATGGCTCTCTCCAATGTTACAGTAAAGGGGGGACAACCATGGCTCCCTCCATAGATACAGTAAAGGGATGACAACTATGGCTCTCTCCATAGATACAGTAAAGGGGTGACAACCATGGCTCTCTCCAATGTTACAGTAAAGGGGGGACAACCATGGCTCCCTCCATAGATACAGTAAAGGGATGACAACTATGGCTCCCTCCATAGATACAGAAAAGGGGTGACAACCATGGCTCTCTCCATAGATACAGTAAAGGGGTGACAGCCATGGCTCCCTCCATAGATACAGTAAAGGGGGGACAACCATGTCTCTCTCCATAGATACAGCAAAGGGGTGACAACCATGGCTCCCTCTATAGATACAGTAAAGGGGTGACAACCATGGCTCTCTCCAAAGACACAGTAAAGGGGTGACAACCATGGCTCTCTCCATAGATACAGTAAAGGGGTGACAACCATGGCTCCCTCCATAGATACAGTAAAGGGGTGACAACCATGGCTCTCTCCATAGATACAGTAAAGGGGTGACAACCATGGCTCCCTCCATAGATACAGTAAAGGGGTGACAACCATGGCTCTCTCCAAAGATACAGTAAAGGGGTGACAACCATGGCTCTCTCCAAAGTTACAGTAAAGGGGTGATAACCATGGCTCCCTCCATAGATACAGTAAAGGGGGGACAACCATGGCTCCCTCCATAGATACAGTAAAGGGGGGACAACCATGGCTCTCTCCATAGATACAGTAAAGGGGGACAACCATGGCTCCCTCCATAGATACAGCAAAGGGGTGACAACCATGTCTCTCTCCATAGATACAGCAAAGGGGTGACAACCATGGCTCCCTCCATAGATACAGTGGAGGAGTGACGTAGCCACGCAGGTACAGGACGCATGTTATTTGCAGGATCACTAGGTGAAAATGAAGCACAAAAAATGTGAAAAGGTAAAACAGATGCAGCCACCACACCAAGAACTGGTAGGCTGAAATATATTACATTTTTGTATGGGGGATTAGATTCACTTTAATTTTGCCGTGTCATTTTCTAACCCCCGAGTCATCTGTCGTGTCTTTCAGCCCATGCCATCCTGTCTGGGCTATTTATGATTTAGCACATGATGCCGTATCAACACTTTCGAATGGAAACCATCCCAGACCTCTCTTTTTTTTTCGCTGCCCTTGCCAAGGACCACAGGCAGATGCCACCCGATAACACAAGAGTTGGCATAATGAGTTTTGTGTCTCCATCAGAGCGAGAGACAAAACAGCGCGGGGGGGTCACAGACGGTTTTCCAGCTCCCATCATGCAGCGTTCCTGACAAGCAGCTGTGTTTATCCAAAGCTCTCGCAGACACATTCATCCAAACAATGTCCCCTTCATAAGACACCATTCCGATCCCCGCGCTTGTCTGATACAGGCTGCGTCCACCGGGCGGGAGATCCGAGACAAAACGCTCTTCAGAGGTCCATGGAAATCTCCCTCCTGTCCTCCCAGCTACAAGCGTCTTCATGGCAAATGCAATCAGCTTGCAAACCCAACAATGAACTTCTCTTATCTGTGTCTCCAAACTATTTCTCCCACTGATGCCACCAATAGGGGCATCATTTTTGCCACTCACACCAATTATGGGGCACTACTCCTCCCACTGACACCAATGATAGGGCACTATTCCTCCCGCTGACACCAATGATGGGGCACTATTCCTCCCACTGACACCAATGATGGGGCACTATTGCTCCCACTCAGGGGCGGACTGACAACTCATGGGGCCCCCGGGCAATAGAAGATTATGGGGCCCCTGGGCTTACTGATGGCCACCATGCCAGGAGGCAGTGCACAGATGGGGCAGCTAAAAACTTTTTCACATCGAAAGCATGTCGGTTTCAGACATATCAGGGACAGATGTAAAAAAAAAAACACAGATTTTTACATACCGTCCCTAGTTTTACTGAGCCTGGCAACCCTGATGGGGCCCCCTAGTGGCATGGGGCCCTCGGGCAGTGCCCGAGTGACTCAATGGTCAGTCCGTCCCTGCTCCCACTGACACCAATGACGGGACACTATTCCTCCCACTGACACCAATGATGGGGCACTATTCCTCCCACTGACACCAATGACGGGACACTATTCCTCCCACTGACACCAATGATGGGGCACTATTCCTCCCACTGACACCAATGATGGGGCACTATTCCTCCCACTGACACCAATGATGGGGCACTATTCCTCCCACTGACACCAATGATTGCGCGCTATTCCTCCTACTGACACCAATGATGGGGTACTATTCCTCTCACTGACACCAATGATGGGGCACTATTCCTCCCTTTTAAGATATTCTTTTCTTTCACTGACACCAGGACATCTTCTACCCCCACTGGCCACAGTCTGGCCCTAAAGTCTGAAGAACAGTGAACTGGTCCCTTGTTTAGAAAGTTTGGAGACCTCTGTCTTAAAGGAGTTGTAAAGGAATTTTTTCCCCTAAATATCTTCCTTTACCTCATCCTTCCATTTTTCTTTTAAATGTCCTTATTTCTTCTGAGAAATCCTCACTTCCTGTTCTTCTGTCTGTAACTCCACACAGTAATGCAAGGCTTTCTCCCTGGTGTGGAGTGTCGTGCTCGCCCCCTCCCTTGGACTACAGGAGAGTCAGGACGCTCTCTATGTTGCAGATAGAGAAAGGAGCTGTGTGTTAGTGGGCGTCCTGACTCTCCTGTAGCACAAGGGAGGGGGCGAGCACGACACTCCACACCAGGGAGAAAGCCTTGCATTACTGTGTGGAGTTACAGAAAGAAGAACAGGAAAGTGAGGATTTCTCAGAAGAAATAAGGACATTTAAAAGCAAAATGGAAGGATGAGGTAAGTGAAGGAGGACTGCACTAAGGTAAAGGAAGATATTTAGGGGGAAAAAATTACCTTTACAACCCCTTTAAAGAATAATTGAACCCAAGAACAAAAAATGCAATATAGGCCAAAGATGTGGTAGCTGCATTAGTTTTCTGGTCAAGCTAAGAATATTTTTGGCAAATACAGAACATACGTCCTGCCAGGAATTGTCTGTCCTTGTCACTTCCTGTGTACTTTCTCTTTTAGCATCTTCTGTGAGCCAAAACTTGTTCTGCCTCTATGTAATAGAGGTGGAGAGGGACACACATGTTTGTAGTCCATCAGGAGAGCAGCCTAGGGTGACAACCATGGCTCCCTCCTGGACCTGGATCCATACAGGGACAGAACGCATACCTCCCAACATTTCCAAATTTTTCTTGAGAGGGGGGGGGGGGGGCGGTTCCGCCGATCGAATCGAAGTTCTTGGGGGGGGGGCGATCGGATCGAGGTTGTTGAGCGCGGGGGGGGGGGGGGGGGGGGTTGTCTCGCTCACCTGTGCATCTGTCACCCCTCCGAGCTGTGCGGGAAAATTAACCCCTTGGCGAAGAACGTGTGTTAATTGCAGGATGGCCAGGTGAAAATAGAGCACAAGAAGCTTAATAAGAGAAAACCAATGCAGCCACCACACCAAGGACTAGTAAGCTGCAATATACAGTATAACGTTCTTGGTTTGGGCTTTAGATACAAATTAAATATACCTTTGAAAGTGTTTTGTTATTAATGTTTATTACGTGCAAAAAAATTAACCATTAACCATGCCAATCATTATGTAAGCCATTAACTTCCTGTGTACTCTACCTGCACTGCACACCAGTTATCATTGTTTCCAGCACTTTCTGTGGACTACAGAACACCTCTACTTATGTTATTCATAACAGGAGAGCGGGATCTTCTGTAACCCTAACACCATAGCTCCCAACTGTCCCTGATTTGGAGCAATGTCCCTCTGTCCCTCTTTCCCCTTCAGTTGTCCCTCATTTGGGTCTGATCCATATAGTTGTATATAAAATGCCAGAGCTAAACTTTTCATCCAAATTCTAAATTGCTCCATTTGTAAATTCCAAAAGCCAATATAAAAGTGTTAAAAAAAAAAGTCCTTGTGGACTTAATTAACCTTTTTTTTGGTTTATTCTCCTTTAAGGGGGTGTGTCAGGGGGCGTGTTCTTTGCCTACATACGGTTGTTAGTAGGTGTCCCTCATTCCCATCTCAAAATGTTGGCAGGTGTGCCTAACACACTTCCTGTCCTAGAGTGACATCTAAGGATGAGCTAAGGTAACATGGCGGCCATATTAGGTCAAGGACATTGTTCTTTTAGGCCCTGTACACACGATCAGTCCAAACTGATGAAAACGGACTGAAGTCCAGTTTCATCGGTTCACAGACTGATGGTCTGATGTGCGTACACACCATCAGTTCAAAAACCGATCGGGTCAGAACGCGGTGACGTAAAAACACGACGTGCTGAAAAAAACAAAGTTCAATGCTTCCAAGCATGCGTCGACTTGATTCTGAGCATGCGCGGGTTTTTGAACCGATGCTTTTGCGTACTAACGATCGGTTTGGACCGATGGTCAGGCGTCCATCAGTCCGATTTTAAAGCAAGTTTTAAAACTTTGAACTGAAGGACAACAGACTGATGGGCCGTACACACGGTCGGTTTGGACAGATGAAACTGGACTTCAGTCCGTTTTTATCAGTTTGGACTGATCGTGTGTACGCGGCCTTACAGCCATGTAGCCACATTACGACAATGATACCGTCCATTTATTACCATGTGGGCATACTAATGTAGCGGGGGCCATACTGTCATAGACTATTTGGTAATCTTACATACCTAAATCCCCCCCGGGAGTTCCAGTTATGTTGTATATATGTGTTTATTTATTTTTCCCACAGCAATGCATTGTGGGATTAGCGGTACTAGGAGAAAAGGACTCCATTGACATTAGTAGAAATAGACTACGGTTCCCATAATGCATTGTGGAATTAGAGGTACTAGGAGAAAAGGACTCCATTGACATTAGGTAAAATAGACTACGGTTCCCATAATGCATTGTGGAATTAGAGGTACTAGGAGAAAAGGACTACATTGACATTAGTAGAAATAGACTACAGTTCCCATAATGCATTGTGGGATTAGAGGTACTAGGAGAAAAGGACTACATTGACATTAGTAGAAATAGACTACAGTTCCCATAATGCATTGTGGGATTAGAGGTACTAGGAGAAAAGGACTACATTGACATTAGTAGAAATAGACTACGGTTCCCATAATGCATTGGCTTCCCAGAGCACATGACACCTCCGCACAGCTTTATGGGGGAGGTTATTTAAAGGCGGGGAGGAGCTGAATTCGCTCTCTTGGGATCTGCACTCCTCCCTCTGCGGAACGAGGGAGAGCACTTCAGCCAAGTAGCTAGGCCTGAAGCCTGGGCCTGGATCCACCGGAAGATCAGCCATCCGGAGAGAGACAAGATCAAGTGCGTACAGCTCGTGCTTCCAAGAGACCGGATCCTTCCACCAGCTGAGGATTGTAACAGTGGCGAGCAAGAGACCGGAGACTGTGTGTTGCAGAGTGGTCACCGATCAGCGGGTTTGTCGTGAGGAACTCAGGCGGACTAGGCCTGCTCGGGTGAGAGGGCAGTGACCCAAGTTTCAATACTATCTTAGCCTTGTGACTTTTAGTACTCTACACACCGGAATAGCATACTGTATATTGATTTACTCCAGAGATACAACGTCTGAAAGTTACGCTAGTCAAGCTGACCGAAGCTAACTTAAGGATCATTCCACAAGCTCCTGTGTTGATCATACCCTTTAAACTTAGCTTGAATATCCTTTTGGATTACAAATAATTAAAAGTGCACCAACGTATTTACAATAGACTTCACCACCGAGGAATATTCTGGAGTTATCTGGGCCAGGCTTGACCCAGATTACTAGCAACTGTACTCAAAGGAATTGCCCACTAGGGGAAGCTCCTGATGTAAGAAGGGGCTCTGATGGAGACACTGATGTAAGATTGAGGCTCTGATGAAGACACTGATGTAAGAGGGAGGCTCTGATGGAGACACTGATGTAAGAGGGAGGCTCTGATGGAGACACTGATGTAAGAGGGGGCTCTGATGGAGACACTGATGTAAGAGGGGGCTCTGATGAAGACACTGATGTAAAAGGGGGCTCTGATGAAGACACTGATGTAAAAGGGGGCTCTGATGAAGACACTGATGTAAGAGGGGGCTCTGATGAAGACACTGATGTAAGAGGGGGCTCTGATGAAGACACTGATGTAAGAAGGGGCTCTGATGGAGACACTGATGTAAGATGGAGGCTCTGATGGAGACACTGATGTAAGTGGGGGCTCTGATGAAGACACTGATGTAAGAGGGGGCTCTGATGAAGACACTGATGTAAGAGGGGGCTCTGATGAAGACACTGATGTAAAAGGGGGCTCTGATGAAGACACTGATGTAAAAGGGGGCTCTGATGAAGACACTGGTGTAAGAGGGGGCTGTAAGACACTGATGGGGCTCTGATGGAACACTAATGAAGAGGGGGCTCTGATGGAGACTGATGTAGGGAGGCTCTGATGGAGACACTTATGAAGGGGCTCTGATGGAGACACTAATGTAAGAGGGGGCTCTGATGGAGACTCTGATGGAGACTGATGTAAGAGGGGGCTCTGATGAAAACACTGATGTAAGAGGGGGCTCTGATGGAGACACTGATGTAAGAGGGGGCTCTGATGAAGACACTGATGTAAGAGGGGGCTCTGATGAAGACACTGATGTAAGAAGGGGCTCTGATGGAGACACTGATGTAAGAGGGGGCTCTGATGGAGACACTGATGTAAGAGGGGGCTCTGATGAAGACACTGATGTAAGAGGGAGGCTCTGATGAAGACACTGATGTAAGACGGGGCTCTGATGGAGACACTGATGTAAGAAGGGGCTCTGATGGAGACACTGATGTAAGAGGGAGCTCTGATAGAGACACTGATGTAAGAGGGGGCTCTGATGAAGACACTGATGTAAGAGGGAGGCTCTGATGGAGACACTGATGTAAGAGGGGGCTCTGATGAAGACACTGATGTAAGAGGGGGCTCTGATGAAGACACTGATGTAAGAGGGGGCTCTGATGAAGACACTGATGTAAAAGGGGGCTCTGATGAAGACACTGATGTAAGAGGGGGCTCTGATGAAGACACTGATGTAAGAAGGGGCTCTGATGGAGACACTAATGTAAGAGGGGGCTCTGATGGAGACACTGATGTAAGAGGGAGGCTCTGATGGAGACACTTATGTAAGAGGGGGCTCTGATGGAGACACTGATGTAAGAGGGGGCTCTGATGAAGACACTGATGTAGGGGGCTCTGATGATGACACTGATGTAAAAGGGGGCTCTGATGAAGACACTGATGTAAGAGGGGGCTCTGATGAAGACACTGATGTAAGACGGGGCTCTGATGGAGACACTGATGTAAGAAGGGGCTCTGATAGAGACACTGATGTAAGACGGGGCTCTGATGGAGACACTGATGTAAGAAGGGGCTCTGAGGGAGCTCTGATAGAGACACTGATGTAAGAGGGGGCTCTGATGAAGACACTGATGTAAGAGGGGGCTCTGATGAAGACACTGATGTAAGACGGGGCTCTGATGGAGACACTGATGTAAGAAGGGGCTCTGAGGGAGCTCTGATAGAGACACTGATGTAAGAGGGGGCTCTGATGAAGACACTGATGTAAGAGGGGGCTCTGATGAAGACACTGATGTAAGAGGGGGCTCTGATGAAGACACTGATGTAAGAAGGGGCTCTGATGGAGACACTGATGTAAGAGGGGGCTCTGATGGAGACACTGATGTAAAAGGGAGGCTCTGATGGAGACACTTATCTAAGAGGGGGCTGTGATGGAGACACTGATGTAAGAGGGGGCTCTGATGAAGACACTGATGTAAGAAGGGGCTCTGATGGAGACACTGATGTAAGAGGGGGCTCTGATGAAAACACTGATGTAAGAGGGGGCTCTGATGAAGACACTGATGTAAGAGGGGGCTCTGATGAAGACACTGATGTAAGACGGGGCTCTGATGGAGACACTGATGTAAGAGGGGGCTCTGATGGAGACACTGATGTAAGACGGAGCTCTGATAGAGACACTGATGTAAGAGGGGGCTCTGATGAAGACACTGATGTAAGAAGGGGCTCTGATAGAGACACTGATGTAAGAAGGGGCTCTGATGAAGACACTGATGTAAAAGGGGGCTCTGATGAAGACACTGATGTAAAAGGGGGCTCTGATGAAGACACTGATGTAAGAGGGGGCTCTGATGAAGACACTGATGTAAGAGGGGGCTCTGATGAAGACACTGATGTAAGAGGGGGCTCTGATGAAGACACTGATGTAAGAAGGGGCTCTGATGGAGACACTGATGTAAGACGGGGCTCTGATGGAGACCCTGATGTAAGAGGGAGGCTCTGATGGAGACACTGATGTAAGAGGGGGCTCTGATGAAGACACTGATGTAAGAGGGGGCTCTGATGGAGACACTTATGTAAGAGGGGGCTCTGATGGAGACACTGATGTAAGAGGGGGCTCTGATGAAGACACTGATGTAAGAAGGGGCTCTGATGGAGACACTGATGTAAGAGGGGGCTCTGATGAAAACACTGATGTAAGAGGGGGCTCTGATGGAGACACTGACGTAAGAGGGGGCTCTGATGAAGACACTGATGTAAGAAGGGGCTCTGATGGAGACACTGATGTAAGAGGGGGCTCTGATGAAGACACTGATGTAAGAGGGGGCTCTGATGAAGACACTGATGTAAGAGGGGGCTCTGATGAAGACACTGATGTAAGAAGGGGCTCTGATGAAGACACTGATGTAAGAGGGGGCTTTGATGGAGACACTGATGTAAGAGGGAGGCTCTGATGGAGACACTTATGTAAGAGGGGGCTCTGATGGAGACACTGATGTAAGAGGGGGCTCTGATGAAGACACTGATGTAAGAAGGGGCTCTGATGGAGACACTGATGTAAGAGGGGGCTCTGATGAAAACACTGATGTAAGAGGGGGCTCTGATGAAGACACTGATGTAAGAGGGGGCTCTGATGAAGTCACTGATGTAAGAAGGGGCTCTGATGGAGACACTGATGTAAGAGGGGGCTCTGATGAAAACACTGATGTAAGAGGGGGCTCTGATGGAGACACTGATGTAAGAGGGGGCTCTGATGAAGACACTGATGTAAGAAGGGGCTCTGATGGAGACACTGATGTAAGAGGGGGCTCTGATGAAGACACTGATGTAAGAGGGGGCTCTGATGAAGACACTGATGTAAGAGGGGGCTCTGATGAAGACACTGATGTAAGAAGGGGCTCTGATGGAGACACTGATGTAAGAGGGGGCTCTGATGGAGACACTGATGTAAGAGGGAGGCTCTAATGGAGACACTTATGTAAGAGGGGGCTCTGATGGAGACACTGATGTAAGAGGGGGCTCTGATGAAGACACTGATGTAAGAAGGGGCTCTGATGGAGACACTGATGTAAGAGGGGGCTCTGATGAAAACACTGATGTAAGAGGGGGCTCTGATTAAGACACTGATGTAAGAGGGGGCTCTGATGAAGACACTGATGTAAGAGGGGGCTCTGATGAAGACACTGATGTAAGACGGGGCTCTGATGGAGACACTGATGTAACAGGGGGCTCTGATTAAGACACTGATGTAAGAGGGGGCTCTGATGAAGACACTGATGTAAGAGGGGGCTCTGATGAAGACACTGATGTAAGACGGGGCTCTGATGGAGACACTGATGTAACAGGGGGCTCTGATGGAGACACTGATGTAAGAGGGGGCTCTGATAGAGACACTGATGTAAGAGGGGGCTCTGATGAAGACACCGATTTAAGAAGGGGCTCTGATAGAGACACTGATGTAAGAGGGAATCTCTGATGGTGACACTGATGTAAGAAGAGGCTCTGATGGAGACACTGATGTAAGAAGAGGCTCTGATGGAGACACTGATGTAAGAGGAGGCTCTGATGGAGAGACCAATGTAAGACGGGGCTCTGATGGAGACACTGATGTAAGAAGGAACTCTGATGGAGACACTGATGTAAGAGGGGGCTCTGATGGAGACACTGATGTAAGAGGGAGGCTCTGATGAAGACACTGATGTAAGAGGGGGCTCTGATGGAGACACTGATGTAAGAGGAGGCTCTGATGGAGAGACCAATGTAAGACGGGGCTCTGATGGAGACACTGATGTAAGAAGGAACTCTGATGGAGACACTGATGTAAGAGGGGGCTCTGATGGAGACACTAATTTAGAAGGAGCTCTGATGAAGACACTGATGTAAGACGGGGGCTCTGATGAAGACACTGATGTAAGACGGGGGCTCTGATGAAGACACTGATGTAAGATGGGGCTCTGATGAAGACACTGATGTAAGACACTTGCCTGTGGAATAGTTATTGGGGTCTTTCCAGTCGGCTGCCTGAACTGCCAGACCCAGCCTACCTCAGTAGAAGAAAGATTTACTTGTTCTATGTACTTTACAGGTAACTGAAGTAGTTATTCCCTCTATATTCTGTTTCTATAGCATTTCACATAGACTGTACTGTGCTGCCACCTAGTGTCCTTACTGAGGAACAAGGGCATTGCTCTCAGGAGCTCCTGTTTGCATTGCTACATTAACTGTTTAACACAGTTCTATACAGAATGCATACTATTTGCCTTTCTGACCTCATTGGTATAGTCATACCCTCTCTGCACCTATATAGTAAATTAATTCTTGAACCTACCCTCTCTCTGATCCTTGGCCTGATTACTTGCCTTGCTACGTGGAGTTCGGCTTTAACTGTCCCTCGATTCCTCATAAAACTTCCTCACTTTTTCTCCGATCTGTTTTGCTTT
Organism: Rana kukunoris; assembly: GCA_029574335.1. Taxonomy (NCBI): domain Eukaryota; kingdom Metazoa; phylum Chordata; class Amphibia; order Anura; family Ranidae; genus Rana; species Rana kukunoris. Next base: position 235,816,342 of record CM056054.1, read on the forward strand.
GGCAATAAACACTGCGCTGATGTTATCGCCGTGTTTTGAGAAGTTCTTGAATGAGAGAATCTTGTTCCCACATGATGGGGGAGAAAAACATCGAATCCATCCTTGGAGACGTGACAAGGACCGTGGTGGCACAGGGGTGGGTTCTGCACTGCCGAACGAAAACATGTCAGCCTTGTTTTCCAGGTCCGTCATTAAAAAAAGAAGAAAAACGACACTCGGCGTTAAGAAGTTTGGTGATGCTTCTGCTTACACGTTCAGTGATCAAAGGCCACGGCTGACACCGTTCTGTAAATGTACTGTGAATTCTTGCTGGTAGATCTCTCTGTATATGACAAACGCTGGACGGCTGACATTAGCCTATGATATAAATATTTAATGTAGCAGTAGCACCCCTCTGACACCCCAAAGATAGAATAGCACCCCCAGAGGCCAGAGGTGGGATAGCATTTCACCCCATTGCTAACAGGGGGGACCAAGAATAGATATTGGGCACCAGTCACCCAGATACCGTAGCAGATCACTTATAGACTCTCCAGATCCAGATCAATGTCCAGCTTCACAGAGTCAGAATGTTTATGCTGACCCACCAACACTGTACACATGTTCCTGAATTTCAGTGCGTCCTCCAAGTGAGTCACCAGGCCCTTCTGAGAAACCAGCCTTCTTCCTGGCTCTCTCCAGCAAGGGGCCTCCCAAGCTGCAGAGGGTCCCCCTTGGCACAGCTTCCTCTAGGCCAGGCAGCACAGCTTCAGGACCACTTGAGCACATGTTAGGCCCAAAACCAGTCTATTGGGCCTAACAGCAGAGCTCCATTGAGCAATGCCTCCCTAGGCCTCAGCCCAGGGGAAGCGAGCGAGCGCATGGCCTATCCCAGATAGTTATATCCTCTCCCAGCATGCACCAGTGCCTAAACCTCCTACTGTATTGGCTGAAGAAAATATAAATATAATTTAGTTTTGTTTGTTAAATCTCATACTATGACCAGTGACACCAGTGACATCTACTGGCGACAGTCAGAAAGCCAAATTATAGGGTCACTAAAGGAAAAAAAAATTGGGCTGAAATGACTATTTACAGGGTATAGAGACATAATAGTTAACTGATTCCTTTTAAAAAGGATTAAAAATAGATAAAAATCAATCATATAATCAACTTACAGTTCTAGTTTCGTTTTTGCTTTTGTTTCCTGTCTCTCTGATGTACAGAGCCAGAGAGCCAATAGAGGGCAGTGATGGTTTGTCTAAAACCCCTCTGCCCAATCTAGTTTCAGTTTACACACAGTAATCACACCTCCTTGATTAGTGACCACAGTGAGAAAGCTCCCAGTACTGTGGTTATAAGGAAACAGACAACCAGGAAGTGTCCAGAACAGAGCAGGATTACAGCAACATCAAAGCAAAAATGAACAATGAGGACATGAAAACAGCACTGCAGTAAGGTAAAGGAAGCTATTTAGCTTAAAAAATCCTTTAGTGACCCTTTAAAGTGGTTGTAAAGCCTAAACATTTTTTACCTGAATGCATTGCTTGCATTCAGGTAAAAAATGTTTAGGTGTCACCATCCCCCCCTCTTTTACTTACCTGAGCCCTCATTCGATCCAGCACCGTGCTCACCTGCAGATCTTCTCTCCCCTCACTTCTGGGTCTAGCTGGCTTTGCTGGGCCATTAAGCCAGTGACAAGGGAGCAGGGGGCCGAGTACCACTGTCTGTGCCGCCATGGGAAGTGGCTGGACACTGGACAGAGGGAAAGGGCCAGGAGGAGGGGCGGCGGGGGACCCGAAAAGAGAAGGCTCGTGGTCGCTCTGTGCAATTCCATTGAGCAGGTAAGTACAGACATGTTTGTTATTTAAAAAAAAAAATATGTACCTTTACAATCGCTTTAAGCTTAGGGGAAAACCAGGTGAAAAAATATACAATCAGCCTGAGCTAACTACAGCCCAGCCAAAAACTAAATTGACATAGTAGCCCCCATTTAGGACACGATACTCACTTATGTCCCTCTTGAATATTATAAAATAGGAATTGAGGGATTGAAGACCGATGATCGCTCCGTTCTTAGTATCATATCTATGACCCTGGGAGGCCCGAAGCGACGCCATGACATTACTTCCGGGTCTCTGGCAGATATAAACACTGAGGCCCGGATTCACAAAGCACTTACGCCGACGTATCTCGACATACGCCGTATAAGTACAAATATGCGCCGCCGTATCTGTGCGCCATGCCCACAGAACTTAGATACGCCAAAAAACTGACTTCATCCGACTGACGTAACTTGCCTAAGCCGGCGTATAGTGGGCGCATATTTACGCTGGACGCATTTGGAACTCCCATTGATTTTCTATGCAAATATGCAAATGTGCGAGATACGCTGATTCACGGACGTACTTGCGCCCGGCGCATAATATACGCGGTTTACGTAAGACATACGTCCGGCATAAAGTTATTCCCCATATAGGAGACGCAACTCATGCAAAGGTATGGACCATGGACCAGGGAACGAACGCTGTCAAATTTTACATCGTTTACGTAGTACGTGAATAGGGCTGGGCGTAGATTACGTTCACGTCGTAGGCAGTGTTTCGACGTGATTGTGAGCATGCGCACAGGGATGCGTCCAAGGTACAACGCATGCGCAGTTAGTTTTAAGTACTTGTCTGGCGCTTGGCCCATCATTTGCATGGGGTCACGCTTCATTTAAATGTATCACGCCCACTTCCACCTACTTTGACTACGCTACTTTTGGTATTATAGTGTATATAACATATGGGTTTGTACCATCCCATGGCCAAATGTTACCGGGACCTTAAAGAAGGATAATTCAAATGTTTGTGATTTCTGTGAAAATTCAGAACAATTTGGTCAGCAAATATGTTTTAAAAGTGCAATAAAGGATACTACGGAGTTCAGCGATGATCGGCATATCGATCGTTCCCCCCGACTAGTTCTGGATCATCATTAATTCAGCATAAGCTGTTACATTCTTCTCTCCTTCACACGCGGCCTTTTCCCCTAACTCCGCTCAAGAATGTTCCACCCAAACCCATTTACATCTCGGCTCTTTTTTTTATAGGAAAAGGGCAATCATTAATCTGGGCATTCCTTGTCATGCAAAATCCAATTCGTTCGAAATTCCGGGCCCACATGAAGGAAAAGAAGAAAAAAAGTTTTCCCCGTCCAAAACAATTTTAATTTCCATAAAATGTCAAACGTTGATAGTGCTGCTGGTCTGGAATACAGCTGCTCCTGTTTAGTCACAGTGTGAGCGAAAATCCCATTTAAATAACATATTCTCACCGGAATATCTCACAACGCGCTCCTCTCCTCTTCTATCCTATCCTCTCCTCTCCTCTCCTCTTCTATCCTATCCTCTTCTATCCTATCCTCTCCTCTCCTCTCCTCTCCTCTCCTCTCCTCTTCTATCCTATCCTCTCCTCTCCTCTTCTCTTCTCTCCTCTTCTCTCCTCTCCTATCCTCTCCTCTTCTCTCCTCTTCTCTCCTATCCTCTCCTCTCCTATCCTCTCCTCTCCTATCCTCTCCTCTTCTCTCCTATCCTCTCCTCTTCTCTCCTCGTCTCTCCTCTTCTCTTCTCTCCTCTTTTCTCCTCTTTTCTCCTCTCTTCTTCTCTCCTCTCCTCTCCTATCCTCTCCTCTTCTCTTCTGTCCTCTCCTCTCCTCTTCTCTCCTTTCCTCTCCTCCTCTTTTCTCCTCTTTTCTCCTCTCCTCTTCTCTCCTCTCCTCTCCTATCCTCTCCTCTTCTCTTCTGTCCTCTCCTCTTCTCTCCTTTCCTCTCCTCTTCTCTTCTCTTCCTCTCCTCTCCTATCCTCTCCTCTTCTCTTCTGTCCTCTCCTCTTCTCTCCTTTCCTCTCCTCTTCTCTTCTCTTCTCTTCTCTTCTCTCCTCTCCTCTCCTATCCTCTCCTCCTCTCTCCTCCTCTCTCCTCTCCTCTCCTCTCCTCTCCTATCCTCTCCTCCTCTCTCCTCACCTCTTCTCTCCTCTCCTCTTCTCTTCTGTCCTCTCCTCTTCTCTCCTCTTCTGTCCTCTCCTCTTCTCTCCTCTTCTCTTCTCTCCTCTCCTCTCCTCTCCTATCCTCTTCTCTTCTGTCCTCTCCTCTTCTTTCCTCTCCTCTTCTCTTCTCTCTTCTCTCCTCTCCTCTCCTCTCCTCTCCTCTCCTCTCCTATCCTCTCCTCTCCTATCCTCTCCTCTCCTCTCCTCTTATCTCCTCTCCTCTCCTATCCTCTCCTCTTCTCTTCTGTCCTCTCCTCTTCTCTCCTTTCCTCTCCTCTTCTCTTCTCTTCTCTTCTCTCCTCTCCTCTCCTCTCCTCTTCTCTCCTCTCCTCTCCTCTCCTATCCTCTCCTCTCCTATCCTCTCCTCTCCTATCCTCTTCTCTCCTATCCTCTCCTCTCCTATCCTCTTCTCTTCTCTCCTCTCTTCTCCTCTCCTCTCCGCAGGTACATTAACCTTCTCCTAACCAGAGATGGCCCTCCAAGCTAAATAGGTGAAAAAAGACTAAAAATACATTTTTGTAAAGAAAGTTATTTTCTCCTTCACTGATGGGCACTGATATGCTGGACGTATGGGCAATGGTATGCTGCACTGATGGTCAATAGTCTGCTGCACTGATAGGTGGCACTGATGGGCATTGATGGGCTGCACTGATAGGCAGCACTGATGAGGCTGCACTGATATGCATCACTGATATGTGCAACTGATAGGCAGCACTGATGGGCACTGATAGGCGACAATGATGGGCATTGATGAACTGCACTGGTGGGCTATGATAGGCAGCACTGATGGGCACTGATAGCTGACACTGATGGGCAATGGTATGCTGCACTGATGGGAAATAATATGCTGCACTGATGGGCACTGATAGGCGGCAGTGATGGGCACTGATAGGCTACACTGATAGGTGGCACTGATAGGCAGTACTGATGGGCACTAATAGTCATCATTGATAGGCGGCACTGACAGACATAACTGATGGGCACTGATTGGCAGCACTGGTGGGCACTGTTGGGGCTGCACTGATCATCAGGACACTAATGATCAGTGCTCTGATTGTCAGTGTAGATGTGATTGGGCACAGCTGATCACGTGGTAAAGAGCCGCCGCGATTGGCTCTTTTTCTCCGATCTGTATCAGCTGTGTCAAAAGGATGCATCAATCACTGATCACTGCCGATGTGCTCCGCAGAGGAGCGCACAGGCAACGCCAGCATGGGAGGAAGTCATAAAAGAGGACCTCCCGCCAAAGTGTGGCCACGCTGCAGCCGTCATGCGTCTATAGCATGGTCACGGAGAAGTTAACCACTTGAAAACCAGGCACTTTTTATTTACAGGTTTCATAAAGTATTTTTTGCTAGAAAATTACCCGCCTTCCGTCGGAAAAATAGAGAACCTGCTCTCAATCTTTTGCTGGCGGAAAGTCCGACAGCAAAAGTCCAATGGAGCGTAACACATCATCTGTGTTAGTGGAAGTAATAGTGTCCCATCATTGGTGTCAGTGGGAGGAATAGTGTCCCATTATTGGTGTCAGTGGAAGGAATAGTGTCCCATTATTGGTGCCAGTGGGAGGAATAGTGTTCCATCATTGGTGTCAGTGGGAGGAATAGTGCCCATTGTTGGTGTCAGACAGAGCAATAGTGCCCCATCATTGGTATCACTTGAAGGAATAGGGCCTCACCGTTGGTGTCAGTGGAAGGATTAGTGCCCCATTGTTGGTGTCAGTGGAAGGAATAGTGCCTAGTATAGTGGTAAAGGCAAGCAAAGGACGGCATCTGGCCCATAGGCCCCAATTTGGCAACCACTGTTCTAGATCATGGAGTAGGGTAAGTGTCTTCTACATTACCTCGGACTCCCAAAATACCAAATTGCTCATCTACAGGTCGTCCAGAATACGGCGGCACGACTTGTAACAGGAAAAAAACCTGGGAATCAATCACTCCCTGCCTTAGGTCCCTGCGCTCTGCCTGACACACAAATGTCTACAAGGAACTGCGCCCCAATATCTATGTGAAATATTAAAATAGGGAGCTGTGGTGGCTCAACGTGATTGGCACTGCGCTGACAAGCCTATCACCTCTGCAGCCAAGGGTTCAGATCCCGGTCTCGGCTACATGTGAATTGAGTTTGGTGGTCTCAGCCCGGCTCCCGGTGGGTGTGCTATGCAAGGTACGCCTGTGCTTAGTACGCCCCCCCCCCCCCCCCCACAAAAACCACCACACTTGCACGCACACGAAATTGGTTTACCACGCACGCACATTGGCCATGCGGTCTCCTAAAAATGAGAGGCAAAGGACCTACGGGGCTGGCTGGGTGGGCTAGACCCCCTCACTCCCTCATAGGAGGAGTCCCTCTGCCCCGTTGGGGTCCCATTGGGCCCCAGTCGGGCTCCCAAGTGGAGCAGGTAGGGTGGGGTGAGTAGGAGGCCCCCCCTCACACCCGCCATTGCCACCGGGGGCATGGAGAAGGATGGCGATTGCCTCCGGGGGGAGGGTCTGCCTACTTCCAACTCCTGCAGTCCGGCTCCTCTCTCTCGAGTTCACGCACAAAATACACTTTAAAAAAAAAAAAAAGAAAAAAAAGAAAAAAAAAAAAGAAATATTAAAATGTCACAACCCAAATCACGTCCTCCGATCCACCAACCAAAATCTACTCCAAATACCCAATGCCAGATACAAGTCCAAAGGAGAATGAAGATTTGCAGTCCAAGGACCTAGACCAGTAGTGGCCTCCAAACTGCGCCCCCCCCAGGGGCCAGATGCTGCCCTTTTCTTGCTTTTATCCGGCCCCTGGGGCCATAATTGCTCCCCACTGACACCAATGAAGGGACACAATTCCTCCCACTAATACCAATGCTGGGGCACAATTTTTCCCAATGGAGCCAACATTTGGGACTAATGACACCCAATGATGGGGCACTATTCCTCTCAATGGGACCAACAATGAGGCAACAACTTCTCCCAATGACACCGACAATAGGGGTCCACTGACAACAATGAAGGGGTGCAATTCCTCCCACTAATACCAATGCTGGGGCCCTGTTTCTCTCAATGGCACCAATGGGGCCCAATGACATCAACAATGGGGCACAATTCCCCCAATTGACGCCAATGATGAGGCACAATTGCTTCCACTGAAACAAATGATGGGGCGCTATTTTTTTTATCTTCGCTGACCTCAGGGCCTTCTCTACTCCCAATTGCCACAGTCCGGCCCCCATAAAGTCTGAAAGACGGTAGGCTGGCCCTTTGTTTAGAAAGTTTGGAGACGCCTGACCTAGACTCTGGAACGCTTTACCAACCAGCATCCGAATGGAAGTGAATCACCTGGCCTTCAGGAAAAAAACTCAAAACCCATCTATTCTGAAGGCAAAAAATAGTAGGAAATGGATACCAGAGGCGGCTCTAGGCTTTGTGAGGCCTTAGGCAAAAATTGACATGGGGCCCCCCCCACTCACACCCATGATGGGAAAAAAAATTCAAGGACAAGGGCCTCTTCTACACAACCCTGGCTGGTGATTATGGGGGTCTGCAGGCAGGGGGCTTATCGGAATCTGGAAGCCCCCTTTAACAAGGTGGCCCCCAGATCTTGCTCTTTTATAACTATGGTGTGGGGTCCACCCGGTGATGTCACCTGCTGAACCCGCCCTCTTGTGACATCATTGACTGAGGGCATGCTGGGTCATTGACGTCACAAGGGGTGGTGTCACCGAAATTCACTGGTTGTTAGGGACGCTGGCGGCCCCACTCCTGAGTCAGGGCTCTTAATGCTGCCTGAGCACAGCAACGTTCAGGTCCCCTGTGCCTCAAAACTGGGGTAATGCATTGGGTAATTTAGGCGGCCGCGAGGCCCCTGCGAGTGTGAGGCCTTAGGCGACGGCCTAATTTGCCTATCTGACGGATACCAAGCGTCTTGAGGCGATCCAGTTTGCATGTGTAGCGCTATACAAGTTTCTCGATATGGAGGAAGTACCTTGCAAGTTACTCAGTCTCATGTATTCATGGTCTACATTGACCAAATTTTTTATTACCAAAGAAAGTATGATGGCTAAATGGTTCACCAATCTCCTGTTATTTTTGCACATTCCACCCCAAGAGGTGAACCCGTCTCGCCCCCAATAAAACCGTTCCCACTGCCAGCTCCAACCTGTATCAACATATCTGTCCATCTGTCTCCCGCACCAGCTTGGAAGAACATGAACAGAAGTTTCGCAGGAGCTTGTGGCTCTACATGTTTCGTGCCGCTGGGGGGGGGGGGGGGGTTGTAATAAAAAACCACATCTGGAGTAGATAGTGAAGGGTGAAGGGAATGACCGAGGGCGAGAGGAAACCTGGCCTCCACAAACAGGGTGTTGGTGATGTGAGAATGAGCTGCTGTGAGAGGCACTATCATCTCGCTGTCCCACAGAAAACAAGCATGAAGAGAGGGATAAACACTGTGAGAAGAGGGAAGGCTGTGGTCGCTCGGATAACACATGAAGCGGCGACTGAACGCCGTCCAGGCCTGATCCCATCTGGTGCTCAGTGACAGGTGCGATGCTGCCTTGGAATTCTCTGTTTCCAGGATATGAGTAATACAAACACACAGAGGAGAGTGTGCTGAGAGGTGCTGTTCTCTCCTGTATGGCCCTTGCTAAGAATAGAGGAAAGGAAGGCAATGCTGCTTTCCCAACGCAAATACTTGCCACAGTTCAGGTTTAGCAGCAGTCATCGGGACAAATCTTGGCCTTCTCCATTGTCTTTGAGTCGGAGGAAGGCCAATAGCCTGATGGAAGTGTCCCACCTGTGCACATAGACTGCCTTTCAACTGCTGTATCCAATGTGGATCTTTACTGGTCTTGCTGCCCTCGATGTCAAAGTCTCAACCACTTGACCTCCGGAGGGTTTTACACCCTTCATGACGAGGTCATTTTTTGCTATTCAGCACTGCGCTACTTTGACCCCTGGGCGTCAGCTTCCGCCGGCCCTTTGGGGGTTCGGCATTCAAGGGAGGCTGGGCGGGGCATGTGACCATGTGACTGCTGTGATTGGCTATCACAGTGGTCACATGATCGCAAGACTCCTATGATTCAATTGTTGAGGCTCTAATTCTCCTTTTAAGGCTTCTTCAGGGGTCCATATGGTAGACTTAAATATGGTTGAGAAACAGGGAGTAGTGATGAGCGGAATACGCCATATTCGATTTCGCGATATTTCGCGAATATTTCGAAGAATATTCGCGAATATTCGTTAATATCGAATATTCGTGATATTTTATAAAAAAAAAAAAAAAATTGCGAATTTTCGCCAATGCGAATTTTCGCTAATGCGAATTTTCGCTAATGTGAAATTTCGCGATTTTTTTTTTTTTTTTTTTTTTTTATAAAATATCACGAATATTCGATATTTACGAATATTCGGTATATTTTATATAAAAAAAAAGCGAAATTTCACATATGCGGTTGCGAATATTCGTTAATATCGAATATTCGTGATATTTGATAAAAAAAAAAAAATTGCGAATTTTCGCTATTGCGAATTTATTGCGATTTTTTTTGCGAAATTTGAAAAATATCGAATATTCGAAATAGCGAATATTCGCCGCGATATTCGAGATATTCGCGAATACTCGAATATGCAATATTCGTAGCGAATATTCGCAATGCGAATATTCGTGAGCAACACTAACAGGGAGGTGCAACCTGATCAAAATTATATGGATGCCTCAATTACTCTATGTATTACATAACGCACCTATATGGATACACAAAACATGGTTCAAGAAGATAGACGCCCTGTATAGGGAATTAATATGGAAAGGGGGACAAGCTAGAATAGGACTTCAGACCTTGCAGTTGCCAACAAGGGAGGGGGGAATGGCAGTACCACATCCACGTTGCTACTTCTTGGCCGCACAATTACAACACATTGGAGCTAAAATAGAACCAGGAGAGGATATAAACGGTTGTTTAACCACTTAAGACCCGGACCAAAATGCAGGTAAAGGACCTTGCCCCTTTTTGCGATTCGGCACTGCGTCGTTTTAACTGACAATTGCGCGGTCGTGCGACGTGGCTCCCAAACAAAATTGGCGTCCTTTTTTCCCTACAAATAGAGCTTTCTTTTGGTGGTATTTGATCACCTCTGCGGTTTTTATTTTTTGCGCTATAAACAAAAATAGAGCGACAATTTTAAAAAAAATGCAATATTTTTTACTCTTTGCTATAATAAATATCCCCCAAAAATATATAAAAAAAAACATTTTTTTTCCTCAGTTTAGGCCGATACGTATTCTTCTACGTATTTTTGGTAAAAAAAATCGCAATAAGCGTTTATCGGTTGGTTTTCGCAAAATAAGGGATAGTTTTATTGCATTTTTATTAATTATTTTTTTTTACTACTAATAGCGGCGATCAGCGATTTTTTTCGTGACTGCGACATTATGGCGGACACTTCGGACAATTTTGACACATTTTTGGGACAATTGTCATTTTCACAGCAAAAAATGCATTTAAATTGCATTGTTTACTGTGGAAATGACAGTTGCAGTTTGGGAGTTAACCACAGGTGGCGCTGTAGGGGATGTGTGACCTAATGTGTGTGTTTACAACTGTAGGGGGGTGTGGCTGTAGGTGTGACGTCATCGATCGCGTCCCCCTATTACAGGGATGAGGTGATCGATGCTACGGCCACAGAGAAGCACGGGGAAGCCGTGTGTACACGCGGCTCTCCCTGTTCTTCCGCTCCAGGGACGGATCGCCGCACTGCAGCGGCGATCGGGTCCGCGAATCCCGCGGTCCTGGTCCTGGAGCTTCGGATCGGGTCGCGGGCGCGCTTCCGCGGGCGCGCGGGCGCGCGCCCGCGACCCACGGCTGGGTACTAAAATCAACGTATATATACGTTGATGTGCCCAGCCGTGCCATTCTGCCGACGTAAATGTGCAGTAGGCGGTCCTTAAGTGGTTAATGATCCATGGGGCCCCCCATGAAACAATTATGGAGGTGATGGAAGCTAATTGATTTATTAACCTGACCCCCACAGTTAAGGTGGTAACCAAAGTCTGGAAAGCCATAACGATAGCGGGAGGGCAGATGGGAGTGACAGAGTACACATCATTGTGGAATAACAGGAACCTACAAGAGCTTGAAACAGTGGGAGAAATTAAAGAATGGGCAGTAAAAGGGATAATAAGATTGGCGCAGTTATATGAGGGAAGGATTTTAAAAACATTTGCCACCCTGAGAGAAGAATATGGAATCCCCAATTGCATGTTCTATAGGTATCTCCAAATTAGGCACTCATTAAATGCCCAGTTTAACAGAACGGGACCAAACTGGATTAGGCCACGAGTCTCCCAAATAATAAGAGGAGGGATAGAGATAAAAGGGTTTATTTCTGAAATCTACCCATGCATTTGTGAGGAGAATATTGAGGGATCAGCGCAGCTTAAAAGTAGAAAGAAATGGGAGGAAGAACTGGGAGGTGCTGGAGAGAGGACATATGGCCACAGTTTCGCCAGCCCAGAAGATATCATTTTTAGCCCAAAAAGGTTATTCAGATTTGGATGGAGAACGGATGCAGGATGCCCTAGATGTCAGGACACTGGGGATTTGATACATATGTTATGGAGATGCCCTCAAGGGAGTATAATCGAGAAGGGGTGTAAGTCGATCTGTTAATAACCTCTGAGAACGTGACTATGAGGGTAGAAGGCAAAGGATTAAAAATATGTAGGAACGAAGCCCAAGAAACCAGCCAGAAGATCCCAGACAATGCCCAATGGGAGACACAACAGCCCATCAATCCCAGATGGGGCATTGGCCTCCATAGAAAGAGATATCCAGAAAACAGATCTTAAAGACCACCAATCGTTGTACAAGTGCTTTACTTCTTCAGGAGTTCATATGGTAGACTCAAATATGGTTGAGAAACCAATTTCAATATACAACTCCAAGAGGGTATAATTGAGAAGAGGTGTAAGTCGATCTGTTAATAACCTCTCAGAACGTGGCTATGAGTGTAGAAGGCAAAGAATAAAAAGTATGTAGGAACAAAGCCCAAAAAAATAGCCAGGGGATCCCAGACAATGCCCAAGGGGAGTGACAACAGCCCATCAATCCCAGATGGGGCAATAGCCTCCATAGATAGAAGTATCCGGGAGACTGATCTTAAAGACCACCAATGGCTGTACAATTGCTTTACTTCTTCAGGGATTCCTATGTTAGACTTAAATATGGTTGAGAAACCAATTTTAATATACAACTCCAAGGGGATATAATCCCAAAGGGGTGCAATTAGATTGGTTAATAACCTCTCAGAAAGTGGCTATGAGCGTAGAAGGCAAAGGATGAAAAGTATGTAGGAACGAAGACCAAAGAATCGCCAGGAGATCCCAGACAATGCCCAAGGAGCGTCACAACAGCCCATTAATCCCAGATGGGGCAATGGCCTCCATAGATAGCAGTATCCAGGAGACAGATCTTGAAGACCACCAATCGCTGTAAAAGTAGACTTAAATATGGTTGAGAAACCAATTTCTATATACAAATCCAAGGGGATATAATCCCAAAGAGGTGTAATTAGATTTGTTAATAACCTCTCAGAACGTGGCTATAAGAGTAGAAGTTCATAAAGGTGAAAATATGCAGTCCATTTTTCTAAGATGCAAACAATTTTCAGGAAATAGTAGAATCAATTCTTCCATACATTGGTAAAACTTGAGTGTGCAGGAAACAATGGATGAAAAAGTTTGGGCGAAGTGCCCCCTTACCAGAAAAGATGGATTCCTATGACAGAGATCAAACAGGCATGTGGTAAGGGTCTTTGAAAGCCAAGGAGTGCAGGGGAGAGAATCCTTCAGTCTTCAGACATCCCAAGGCTTGTTCTCACTTTAAGCTCATTAGCATTCTGCTCAGCTGCAAACGTTCTCCAAAGGGTCCCAGGAGTGAAGAGATCAATTAATGTAATTGAAGGAAGAAAAACTTCATAGCGTGATAAGTTTTAAAATAGATTCATAAGAACTTCTTTAATAAAATGTTGTGGCAGAAAACAACAAAGTCATCCATCCGCATAGAAGTCAAATATCTGGTAGAGACATATCGTAAATGCAGTAGGTAGGGAAGCCTATCTGCTAATTACTGGTGGGTCTGATGTTTGGTTTCCAGCCATAGGATGCATTAAGGTAAAAAAACGTTTACCTTTACAACCCCTTTAAATATGGTTGAGAAACCAATTTCAATATACAACTCCAAGGGGGTATAATCCCAAAGGGGTGCAATTAGATCAGTTAATAACCTCTCAGAACGTGGCTATGAGAGTAGAAGGTAAAGGAATATAAATATGTAGGAACGTAGCCCAAAGAACCGGCCAGGAGATCCCGGACAATGCCCAAGGGGAGTCACAACAGCCCATCAATCCCAGATGGTGCAATGGCCTCCATAGATCAATATGTATCCAGGAGATAGATCTTAAAGACTACCAATCGCTGTACAAGTGCATACTTCTTCGGGGGTTCATATGGTAGACTTAAATATGATTAAGAAACCAATTTTAATATACAACTCCAAGGGTGTATAATCCCAAAGGAGTGTAATTAGATTTGTTAATAACCTCTCAGAATGTGGCTATGAGAGTAGAAAGTAAAGGAATATAAATATGTAGGAACGTAGCACAAAGAACTGGCCAGGAGATCCCGGACAATGCCCAAGGGGAGTCATGGTCACCCATCTATCAACCCAGATGGTGCAATGGCCTCCATAGATAGAAGTATCCAGGAGACAGATCTTGAAGACCACGAATCCCTGTACAAGTGCTTTACTTCTTTAGGGGTTCATATGGTTGAGAACAGACCAGGAGATCCCAGACAATGCCCAAGGGGAGTCACCCATCTATCAACCCAGATGGTGCAATGGCCTCCATAGATAGAAGTATTCAGGAGACAGATCTTGAAGACCACCAATCCCTGTACAAGTGCTTTACTTCTTCAAGGGTTCATATGGTTAAGAACAGGCCAGGAGATCCCAGACAATGCCCACGGGGAGTCACAACAACCCACCAATCCCAGATGGTGCAATGGCCTCCATAGGTAGAAGTATCCATGAGACAGATCTTAAAGACCACCATATCCCACTAGCAGAAAAAAAAATCCTGTATTATGGTGGAATGCAGATCAAAAAATAAAAACAAAAAAAAAACATCCAAATTTCCTGAACATTTTGCAGGATAAAAAAATATAATAAATGATGATGTTTATATAATTCTTGGGTAATATGTTAAAGTATTGTAGGGACATTGCCAGGGACAATGGATGGGAACCGTCAGGTCTCAGAATATCTGGAGAGTTCCTGGTGAGTTTCCGAACGGCGAACGTTCTCAGCCATTTGAGCAGAAATTGCAGAGAAAACAGATTGTTTTGGAAAGGGACAAAGTTTACACTGTAATTCCTAGCAGATTCGGAAACATGTGGCCTGCATGCTGTATTTCAAGCGAGCGCAGGTGTTTGGCCCCGCAACCTGGACAAGCAACATTTAGCAGGCAGTAAAGTTGAGTGTCAGAGGTCACCGCTTCTCCATTCACACATTAAATGCAGATTAATGGGACAGGAGTCCCCAAAGCACCCCCCCGAGGAGCTTAACGCTAATGTGTTTTCTGTTTTCTTTGCGAAATTAAAACAAATGATAAATTATTCTCTGTCTTCCACCCTTTAGGAAACATCTTTTGTTTTCTTTTAAGACAGAGCATTCCGTTTAAATAATGGATTCAGCCCACATGGTTGGGTCCAGGGAAGCCTTTCTCAACGTTTTTGCCTTGGAGGAGCCCTGATTTCGGGTATCCCTGAAAGTTTTTTTGCTTAAAAAATATAAAACATAACGGCATACTACTGTAAATATCTAAAAAGCAGAATCGAAAAACAAAAAAACAGTTATTTTGGCACACACTTTCCGCTTTCGGACCTCTCGCCCACAATGCACTGTACGTTGTTGCCTGCTTTGGGGTCTATAGCACATGCATGCAGATCCCCCCCACCAATATTCGCTGAGATTGTACACAGTGGAAGTTAGTTAGCAAGTCCCAGCCAATGATGGGACCTGCTGATCCGTTGTGTCCAATCACAACCCTGTGTTTACAACACCAGCCTCTATACAGATGGAACGATCTCTTTGTTTCTTATCCCTGCAAAGCACAAGCCTTTGGAATTTTTGCACTGAGCATCGATGCAAAGTTAGAGTTTTGTCCTGAGCACTGATACTGCCCAAGCTATTGGTATTTGTTCTGTTGAGGTTACAGACTGTTCTTTTCCTTCCAGCTGTTAATTCCACCAGCTCTCCCTCTGCACCTTCAGCCACTCACCACCACCAGTTCTCCCCCTCCTTCTGCACCTTTGGCCACTCACCGCCACCAGTTCTCCCCCTCCCTCTGCACCTTCGGCCACTCACCACCACCAGCTCTTCCCCTCCCTCTGCAGCTTGGGACACTCACCACCACCAGTTCTCTCCCCCCTCTGCACCTTCGGCCACTCACCACCACCAGCTCTTCCCCTCCCTCTGCAGCTTGGGACACTCACCGCCACCAGTTCTCCCCCTCCCTCTGCACCTTCGGCCACTCACCACCACCAGCTCTTCCCCTCCCTCTGCAGCTTGGGACACTCACCACCACCAGTTCTCTCCCTCCCTCTGCACCTTCGGCCACTCACCACCACCAGCTCTTCCCCTCCCTCTGCAGCTTGGGACACTTACCGCCACCAGTTCTCTCCCTCCCTCTGCACCTTCGGCCACTCACCACCACCAGCTCTTCCTCTCCCTCTGCAGCTTGGGACACTCACCGCCACCAGTTCTCTCCCTCCCTCTGCACCTTCGGCCACTCACCACCACCAGCTCTTCCCCTCCCTCTGCAGCTTGGGACACTCACCGCCACCAGTTCTCTCCCTCCCTCTGCACCTTCGGCCACTCACCACCACCAGCTCTTCCCCTCCCTCTGCAGCTTGGGACACTCACCGCCACCAGTTCTCTCCCTCCCTCTGCACCTTCGGCCACTCACCACCACCAGCTCTTCCCCTCCCTCTGCAGCTTGGGACACTCACCGCCACCAGTTCTCTCCCTCCCTCTGCACCTTCGGCCACTCACCACCACCAGCTCTTCCCCTCCCTCTGCAGCTTGGGACACTTACCACCACCAGTTCTCTCCCTCCCTCTTCACCTTCGGCCACTCACCACCACCAGTTCTCCCTATCCCTCTGCACCTTCGGCCACTCACCACCACTAGCTCTTCCCCTCCCTCTGCACCTTTGGCTACACACCACCACCAGTTCTCCCCCTCCTGCTGCACCTTCGGCCACTCATCGCCACCAGTTCTTGCCCTCCCTCTGCACCTTTGGTCACTCACTACCACCAGCTCTTCCCCTCCCTCTGCCCCTTGGGCCACTCACCACCACCAGTTCCCCCCTCCCTCTGCACCTTCGGCCACTTACCACCACCAGCTTTCCCCCTCCCTCTGCACCTTCGGCCACTCACCGCCACCAGTTCTCCCCCTCCCTTTGCACCTTCGGCCACTCACCACCACCAGTTCTCCCCCTCCCTCTGCACCTTCGGTCACATATCGCCACCAGTTCCTGCCCTCCCTCTGCACCTTTGGTCACTCACTACCACTAGTTCTCCCCCTCCCTTTGGGTGGCGCTGCCAGGGTTTTTCGCCTTTCTCTGAATCAACTGAGGGGGGCAGTTTAGGCCGGTACTTTTTATTTTTCAGCAACATCACCCATCCACATCACCAGCACTGAGCGAACAACAATCTAACCTCCTGGAACATCAGCCCCCTGACCACCACCTCATGACCGTTGGATCGGCAGGATCACTGTATCATCACATCACCATGCTCATCATGAAATACGCAGCAGACACCCTCCGCAGCCTAAGGAATTTTGCCTCAACGCTATCAACCTCTACGCAAAGAACACTACAGAAAAAACAACTACTAAGAATCGCCCGCCAATCAAACCCAAAAAAAACTACAACACTTAGAATGCGCCCTGATCAACACAAGATCTGCAGTCAAGCACAGACAGGAGATCCATGACTTCATCGTCCAACACAACACAGATTGCCTCTTTATCACAGAAAGCTGGCTAACACCTGACTGTAACCCCATCCTAGCAGAATTGGTGCCCAAGAACCATCGCATCCTAACCGAGCATAGAAGAGGACAAAGAGGAGAAGGCCTTGCAGTGATTTACAAATCCCACCTCGCTCTCACCAAACAAACTCTACAGAACTCATTACCCTTCATGGAAACACTCACCCTGCAACTTCAAACTACCCCCGAGGAAATCGTCCACATACTACTATGCTACAGACCGCCTGGACCAAAGACACATCTCCTCACACCCTTCACCGAATTCTTCTCGACATACTCCCTGAAAACCAAAAACCTGCTACTACTCTGGGATTTCAAACTCTGGGCTAACTCAACCCAGGATCCCATCGCTACCGCCTGCATCGAACAACCTTCAAAAAACAGAAATCGCAACAACAACACACTGGACAAGATCGCAGAAGAAACTACACTCTCAACTCTTCAAAACCACATTAGCAACCAAATTAGAAGTCCACAATCTGAATCACTCAACGGAACAAACACTCAACGCCTTAAACAAAGCTTTACTACAGACAGCAGACACAGTCGCTCCGAAAGGAAGAGCTGACATCCGGAAAAACAACTCGGGCTGGTTTAACGACACTCTCACTCTACTGAAACAAGAACGCAGGAGAGCTGAGGGAGCCTGGAGGAGAAACCCATCAGAAAAAAAACGCATTAATTACAAAACCCTTACCAAGAATTACCACAAAGCCATCTTTAAAGCAAAAAAATAACATTTCTCCAACACTATCTATAAAGCTCTAAACCGTCCACGGGAACTGTTCAAACTAGTCTCTCAGACTATGAACCCCTCCTGCTTGGAGCCTCCTGCAAGTGAGACACAAGAATTCTGTAAGGAACTATCTGACTTTTTTATTGACAAAATTGAAAAGATTCGGGCAACAATTCAACAGAAAAAACCCACCAACACCATTCAGAGAAAACAAGAAGGTGCAATCAACTCCAATAGTCTACGATCGACGAACTTTAAGCTGTTCCCTATTACAATCGACACCACTAAAAACATCATCAGAAGCCTCCGAGACAACACATCTCCCAATGATACCATTCCCACAAATTCTTGAAAGAATGCACCGACATCTTGGCACCCACCATAACGCACATCATAAACCAATCGTTCAGGGAAGGTATCGTCCCGTCCACCCTCAAGCAAGGCATAATTAAACCACTCTTAAAGAAGCCCAACCTCGACCCTAAAGACCCAAACCATCGCAGACCGGTAACAAGCCTGAACACCATCTCCAAGATCATGGAGAAAGCAGTAGTACAACAGCTACAGCCTCATCTGGACGACCACAAACTCCTAGATCCACTACAATCAGGTTTTCGCCCAGGCCATGGCACAGAAACGGCCACAACACAGTAGACCACAACACATTGCTCAGGCGACTCAAGAAGTAGTAGAAGCCCTACCGTGGTTTCTTTCCTAGAAAATCGCACTCAGACCGTGAAACTTGGAGGCTTTGAATCAGAAACACGGACCGTCACATGTGGAGTCCCTCAAGGATCACCCCTCTCACCTTTACTCTTCAACATCTACATTCGCCCGCTCCTTGAAATCATCAGCAAACAGGACCTGCGCTACCACTCCTATGCTGACGACACACAGCTTTACCTTCGAATCACCAACAAAAAAGACCAATATGATGAACTAGGAAAATGCCTCACACTGATTGACAATTGGATGACGGAAAGCTCCCTCAAGCTCAATGGATCCAAAACAGAACTACTCATCCTGCACGCAAATCGGAAATTAAGGACCACATGGACACCACCCACCATCCTCGAACAAACCATCGCGCAAAGCAAAAAAGTCAAAAGTCTCGGAGTCATCTTTGACTCAGACATGACGATGGATGCACAAATAGGATCAGTCGTCAGCGGATCCCATCATCTGCTCCGCATGCTACGTAGACACATCCCCTTCATCCCGGAAGAGGACACAGCAGTAGTGGTAGGAACAATCATCAACTCACGACTTGATTACGCAAACTCTCTCTACCTGGGACTACCGAAATACCAGATCTCACGTCTACAAGTTGTCCAGAACAAGGCAGCCAGACTGGTAACAGGTAAAAAACCGTGGGAACCAATCTCCCCGGCCATGAGGTCCCTCCACTGGCTCCTCGTACAGGACCGGGTGACTTTCAAGACCCTCTGCCTCACTCACAAATGTACACAAGGAAAGACTCCTCACTACTTAAGCGAGAAAATAAAACCTTAACGTCACCAACCGCATGCTCCGGTCAACCAATCAAAACCTTCTTCAAATCCCCAAATCACGCTACAAATCTAAGGGAGAACGCAGATTTGCAGTCCAAGGACCCAGACTCTGGAATGCTCTACCTACGACCATCCGCTTGGAAGAAAACCATCGGGCTTTCAGGAAAAAACTAAAGACCCATCTCTTCTGAAGGATCAGGACGACACAGGATGCAAAGCGCCTTGAGGCGATTAAGTTCGTAATTGTTGCGCTATACAAGTTACTCACTCACTCACTCACTCACTCACTCACTCCCTTTGCACCTTTGGCCACTCACTACCATCAGTTCTCACCCTCTTTCTGCACCTTGGGCCACTCACCGCCACCGGTTCTCCCCCTCGCTCTGCGCCTTGGGCCACTCACCGCCACCGGTTCTCCCCCTCCCTCTGCGCCTTGGGCCACTCACCGCCACCGGTTCTCCCCCTCCCTCTGCCCCTCCCTCTGCGCCTTGGGCCACTCACCACCACCAGCTCTCCCTCTGCTGTATTTGTAGCTGGCTTTTAATATTTTTTTTTTTTAGGCAGATCTCCACTTTAAAGCATGAGGCTAATGCGGCCCACGATGTAATTGAGTTTGACACCCCTGCTCTACAGCCTAAAAGGAAGAGCATGCAGCCACCTAAGGCTCGGTGAGCTACAATAATCTACATTTCCGTTCTCAGGTTTGGATACATGTTCAGATTTTCATAGAAACTGAAGACAAATATAAACACAGCTGGAGGCAAATCCACATGGCATATTATTCACACTAAGCGGTGATAAATGTAACGTATGGAAATGATCCTCTATCCCCTTTCTACGCCTGAACGCCTCTCTTTCATCTGTGTCCGCTCTCTTCGGACCCGTCTTGTATTTCACAACTTAACTTTTGTTTCATTCTTCAGAATGTTTTTGTTAAAAAATTACAGGTAGTGCAGAAACCCCCCCCGAGGGCCAAGTTTAAAGCTCTTCATAAATTAGCACCTGAAGGAACCTTCAATAACACAAGTCCAAACAAATATGGTTCCCTCCTCCCCCAAAAAAATCTGTAAAAACTCAAGAATAGAACAAATTTCTTAGAAAACTTGCCCCAAGGATGTGGCTTTGTTTTTCTTGAAATCCCCGGAGGGGGTCTCACATTGAGACCCGGTTCACAACTATACATTTTTTTTAGTGCATTTTCAGTTTTTCAGAAACACACTACAGTCCATTGAACATAATTTCCTATGGATGGAGTTCACATCTGTGCATTTTCAGGGCCGTCTTTTATGTTGATTGGACCCTGGGCAAGCATTTTCTTCAAATCAGTTTACTGTATCAGATCAGGCGGTGATTGTGTTTGGTTGCCAGAGGTTACAGCATATCATTACAACTTACTGACTGGTTGCTAGAGGTTACAGCATATCATTACCACTTACTGACTGGTTGCTAGAGGTTACAGCACACATTATGGCTCGTTGATTAGTTTCTAGAGGTTACAGCACATGATTTCTTCTTGTTGATTGGTTGCTAGAGATTACTGTACAGTAATACTGCTCACTGATTGGTTGCTAGAGGCTACAGTACATCATCTCTTTTCACTGCAGAGGGGCATGATGTACATAATTATGTCGCCTTTATTTTAATATAAATTCTGCCAACCTCAGCTATTTACATATGAATGCTCCAGTTATTTACATATGAATGGCGGTTATTTACATGTAAACACAGGGTCTGTAGATGAGTCATCTGTACACAACAATAGGGAAGAGCTGCACTTCACACTGAGATATCAGGACACAGCAAAGAACCAAAACTTTAAGGGAATTTAAACTGGGATAGTTGGCAAGTATGAGGCAGCTGCTTTGGGTCCCACAACAATGACATGACCCCTTTTCCCCTGCCTTATAGACGGCCTTGTGCATTTTATGGAAAGGGTCAGGGACTTTTTTCATTTTTTTTGGTTCCATAGACTTCAATGGATCAAAAACGTGTATTGAAAAATGCAAAATGCACCTGCAATATGCAAACTGCATAGGTGTGAACCAGTCCTAAATGGATGATTTGGTGATTTGGTTCAGTGGAAAGGTGGAAGACAGATGAATTTTTATTTTTTTATTTTTTACGCAAGAACTTATTAACAATTTTATCAGTTCAGTAGACAGTCGCTTATGGAGACTTTGAAGATTATGCAATGCCTTCCCACTCCATTCAGGCAGGTGTTTTCCTGGCGCCTGAAGGCGAATCGGCAGAGATGAGCCGGTCTTGTGGAAAGTTTTTCGTGATTTTTGACTTTTCGATGGTAACTATTTATAAACTGTACGTAGAAATATGCAAAGAGCAACAAAGTTTAAAGGGGTTGTAAAGGTTTGTGTTTTTTCCGCTTTTTGGAACCCTCCCCCCCCTCCGGTGTCACATTTGGCACCTTTCAGAGGGGTGGGGGGATGCGGATACCTGTAAGACAGGTATTTGCACCCTCTTCTGGGAATACACTCCCGCGGCAGTCACGTCACTTCCCGTCCTCCCTGCTGTTTTCTGGGAAACACACCAAGAGAGAGCAGGGATCAGTGACGGCGCACTGCGCTACTCGCGCATGCACAGTAGGGAACCGGGCAGTGAAGCCGCAATGCTTCACTTCCCGATTCCCTCACCGAGGATGGCGGCGGGTCCAGCCGAGAGACGAGTGATTGCTCGGCCTCGGCTGCCGACATCGCGGGCGCGCTGGACAGGTAAGTATTCATGTTTTAAAAGTCAGCAGCTGCAGTATTTGTAGCTGCTGGCTTTTAAAAAAAAAAATTCCGAGCCTGGGATGGAAGACGAGCTTGGGGCCCTGGACACAGTGGGCTCGTGTATGGTTTATTGTTATGCTACTGTGCTTTAGCCCACGTGATAGGGTCATTATGGATATTATAAGCCAGCCTTTCTCAACCTTTTTACCCCAGGGGAACCCTTAAAATAATGTTCAGGTCTCAGGAAACCCCTGATAAAAACCCATTCATTGGGAACAATGTCCCTTACTTTGGTGGTCAGTGAAAAGAATGCCCTTTTTTACAGTGGTGGTAAAAATGGCCACCTTACAGAGAACTATGAAGATCATTGGCGTCATACCACTGGCTCCAAGTGGAATTGGCTCAGAACTATGTAGGCACCATTAAACAGGAGGTAAATCAGTCAGAGCTCAAGGAACCCCTAGCCACCTCTGAAGGAACCCTAGGGTTCCACGGAACCCTGGTTGAGAATGGCTGTTATAAGCGATACTAATAGGGCTCTCCAATGTCATAGACTATTATACATATGATTCCCTAAATATGTTTGATACTGTGCAATGAAAAGCTGAGAGTTTCTTTTTTTTTATACTTTGTACGCAAAACTTTAATAAAAACTATTGAAACATAAAAAAAAAAAAATTGGCGGAACCTCCGCTTTAATGCATCCTATGCAAAGGGACTTTGCAATGTATTGCAATTTATCTGAGCAGCAGACTTTGTGAAAATTAAAGTGATACTATAGGTTTAAATATTTTTTTTTCAAATAACAAACATGTTATATTTACCTCCACTGTGCAGCTAGTTTTGCACAGAGTGGCCCCGAACTCTGTTTTCTGGGGTCCCTCGGTGGCTCTCTCGGCTCCTCCCCGCTTCAAATAACCCCCTATGGGAAGTTGTCCGGTCACCATGGATGAGAACTGTCAAAGTGGGCCAGTCTGGATGAAGTCCAGGGCCAAATTTCTGTCCCATTCCAGCGCTGGCCATGGCTGTAGACAAAACGCTGCTCATGGCTCCCTTTAGTATTAGTATACATCCTAGGCCAGTGTTTCTCAACTCCAGTCCTCAAGGCGCCCCCAACAGGTCATATTTTCAGGATTTCCCTCAGATGAAACAGCTGTGGTAATTACTAAGGCAGTGAAACTGATCAAATCACCTGTGCAATCACCTGTGCAAAATAATTGAAAGCCTGAAAACATGACAGGTTGGGGGCAGGGCTGGACTGGGACAAAAATGTGGCTTTGGACTTAATCCAAACTAGCCCAGGGCACAACACATCAGGGTACAGTGCACATCAGGGCACAGCACATCAGGGCACAGCACATCAGGGTACAGCACATCTGGGTACAGGGCACAGCACATCAGGGCACATCACATCAGGGTACAGGGCACAGCACAAATTCAGGACACGGGGCATATGAGGGCACAACACGTACAGGGCACATCACATCAGGGTACAGGGCACAGCACATCAGGGACTATCACAGCACATCAGGGCACACCACATTGAGGCACAGCACATACGGACATGAGGCACAGGGCACATAGCCCATCAGGGCACATAGTACATCGGGGCACATAAAACATCAGGACACATTTTTTACCAGCCAGCATGCAGAGTAGCGCAGGAAGCGTGTGTAATAATTTCTCTCTCATGTCATGCTGCGGCTGCTCCCCTACCCCCCGGTGGCCCCTCCTCTCTTCTCGTCCATCCCAGATGATGTCACAAGTAAATGGGGATGGACGAGAAGAGAGGAGGGGCCAGCGGGGAGCAGCCACAGCATGACATGAGAGAGAACATATTACACACGCTTCCTGCGCTACTTTGCATGCTGCTAAATCTCGATCTACCCGTCGGGCACCAGTAATCGGCTATTGACGTGTAGAACGCTGTGGACCTCCAACCGGCCCACTGAGCCATCGGCCCACTGAGAATCTAGTCCCGATGGCTAGTCCATCCTTGGTTGGGGCGCCTTGAGGACTGGAGTTGAGAAACGTTGTCCTAGGCAATTGGCCGTGTGATCTCAATCGTTCCCATTGGCTGCAATCATTCCCATTGGCTGATCTTTCCATATAGCATAGATCATGTGACCAGATGCCTAGGCCTTTAGTTATGTGAGCTGTATCAAGGGGCATTTGAGGGAACGTAATGCAAGGTGTTCCACCTAATATAAACACATCCTGCAGTGCAACAGTTAAACGCCATGGAAAACATTGTGTCATTCTGTGTTTAATTTGATCTTGTTTAATCTCTCCCTAGACTGATGAAAGATTTGCGCAGAATGGCGATGCCCATTGCTTATCGTAGTGGAATCTTGTGTTTGTGTAACAGCAGGGTACGAGTCTACGGAATATTTCTATAGTGAGTATTGTGTCATCGGTGAAACAAGCATGTCGTGTTATCTTTTCCTCTCTTTCATGGTCGGTGCTGGCTCATTACATCATCAGCGCAAACACGGCCCGGGAGAAAAGAAAGTTTTATTTGCTTTCTGGGTTATTTTTAAAGCGAAACGTGAGGTGCCTGCAGCCATGTACAAGGTGCAGAGCTCTGTGACGCTGCTCTCCCCGGGGGGGGGGGGGGGGGGGGGTTCCTGCGACAGGTGAGGAGATGTCCCAACATCTGCAATAAGATCGTAAAGAGGACCAGCCATGAATGGGCCCATGCAAGAATCCGAATACCCCGTCATGAAGAAGAATATTTAACCACTTCAGACCCCGGACTAATTCGCTGACCAAAGACCAGAGCACTTTTTGCGATTTGGCACTGCGACGCTTTAACTCACAATTGCGCGGTCGTGCGACGTGGCTCCCAAACAAAATTGATGTCTTTTTTTCCCCACATATCGAGCTTTCTTTTGGTGTTATTTGATCACCTCTGCAGTTTTTATTTGTTGCGCTATAAACAAAAATATAGCAACAATTTTGAAAAAAAAAACAATATTTTTTACTTTTCGCTATAATAAATATCCCCCAAAAAATTATAAATAAAAATTATTTTTCCACAGTTTAGGCCGATACGTATTCTTCTACATATTTTTGGTTAAAAAAAAATCGCAATAAGTGATTGGTTTGCGCAAAAGTTATAACATCTACAAATTCGGGGATAGTTTTATGGCATTTTTATTATTATTATTTTTTTACTAGTAATGGCGGCGATCAGCGATTTTTATCATGACTGCGACTTTATGGCGGACACATCGGACACTTTTGACACATTTTTGGGGCCATTCTAATTTTTACAATGATCAGTTCTATACAAATGCACTGATTTCTGTGAAAATGACACTGGCAGGGAAGGGGTTAACCACTAGGGGGAGCTGAAGCGGTTAAGTGTGACCTAGGGAGTGATTCTAACTGTTAGGGGGAGGAGCTACCAGTGACACGTCTTACTGATCACAGGAGAACAGTAGATCAGTGACAGTGTCACTAGGCAGAACAGGGGAATGCCTTGTTTACAAAGGCATCTCCCTGTTCTGCCTTTGCCGACTGCAATTGGAGGCCGCCCGGGAACATTGAGTTCCCAGGACTCGCGAGCTGGGTGGCAAATTTAAAAGGGACGCACAGGTACGCCCATTTGCCTGCCCGTGCCATTGTGTCGACGTATATGTGTGCGCGGCATATAGAGCCCCAGATGGCAACCCCCTCTTTTTTTATTAATTTTTTATAAATATATATATTTTTTAATATATTTTTTTATTTTTTATTAAAGGGCCAATTTTTTTTCTTTTATTATTTTTTAGAGGTCCGGAGGTCCGGAGGTCCCCAAGGGCCCGGAGGCCCCCAGGGCCCCAGATGGTAATCCCCTCTTTTTTAAATTTATTTTTGATTAAAAAAAAACATTTTTAATATATTTTTATTCAATTTTTTTATTAAAGGGCAATTTTTCTTTTTTTTAGGGGTCTGGAGGTCCCCAGGGGCCCGGAGATCCCCAGGGCCCCAGATGACCCCCCCCCCCCCTTTTTTTTCTTTCTTTCTTTTTTTTTTATGAAAAAAGGGGGGATATATATAATTTTTTTTATATTCTTTTTTCTCTTTTTCTTTCTTTTTTCATATGAATATATTTTTATTAAATGGCTCAGAGGTCCCCAGGGCCCCATGTGTCAAACCCCCCCTTTTTTTTTATAAATGTTTATTTTTTTATTTTTGTTTATATTTTTTTTATTTCTTTTTTTATTAAAGGGCCCAGAGGTCCCCAGGGCCCTGGAAGGCAACCCCCCCCCTTGTTTTTTTTTTATAAATGTTTTTCTTTTTTATATATATATATTTGTATTTCTTTTTTATTAAACGGCCCAGAGGCTTCTTTTTATTAAAGGGCCCAGAGGTCCCGGATGGAAACCCCCCTTTTTTTGTAATTTTTTTTATAAAAAAAAAAGTTTACTAAAGGGCCCAGAGGTACCCAGGGCCCCAGATATTAACCACCCTTTTAAAAAAAAAAGTATATATATATATATATATATTTTTTTCTCTTTTTTTTCTTTTTATTAACCACTTAAGACCCGGACCAATACGCTGGTAAATGACCCAAGGTGTTTTTGCGATTCGGCACTGCGTCGCTTTAACAGACAATTGCGCGGTCGTGCGACGTGGCTCCCAAACAAAATTTGCGTCCTTTTCTTCCCACAAATAGAGCTTTCTTTCGGTGGTATTTGATCGCCTCTGCGATTTTTATTTTTTGCGCTATAAACTAAAATAGAGCCACAATTTTGAAAAAAAAACACAATTTTTTTACGTTTTGTTATAAAAAAAATCAAATAAACTAAATTTTAGTAAAACATTTAGGCCAAAATTAATTCAGCCACATGTCTTTAGTAAAAAAAAAAATCGCAATAAAAAAAAAATAGCTACCTAGCGGGAACAGCGACACTAATACAGCGATCAGAAAAATGATCGCTTAGTGATGCTGGCAATAGGGAGTGAAAGGGTTAACTAGGGCGGTGATCAGGGGGTTAAAACTTTATTAGGGGGGTTGGGGGGCTATCCTGAACCTAACACTAACTGTTTTTTACACTGCCTGTCACACTGACACTAAATGCAGTGATTAGATCACTGCATTCAGTGACACTGTGACATGGGGGTGGGGGGGGCGATCACAAGGGGTTAATTTGCCTATGTGAGTGTGTGTCAGTGTTGTGTTGGTGCACACTTACTTGTGATGTCTTCTCTCATCAGCAGCACGAAGGCGGGGACGTAAATTTACGCCCTTGTGCCTGTACGAGCCATTCTGTGGCCGTATATGTGCGTGCGGGGGTCCTTAAGTGGTTAAAGGGCTCAGAGGTCCCCAGGGCCGTGGATGGCTACCTCTTTTTTTTTATATATATTTTTCTTTATGTCTTCTTTTCAATTCGCAGCAACCCCCCCCCCCCCCCCCACTTCTCCAGGGGGCCCATGCCTGAAGCTGTGTAAGGGGCCCCATTCCTGATGGCGGTCCTGGCTGCACTAATACATTTTTGCCACTAGATGCCACCTGTGACGAACCCCCTATACATACCCATATAAGAGGAGTATGTCCGCTGTATAATCTTCCCTTGACTGGTACCAGCACGATCCAAGATCCCACACAGTCGCTTGTCGAGGCATCAGTGTAGGGTGGCACAGAGATATACTCAGGGGACAACTCCCCTTCTTTGCATAATGACACAGGGCAGGGTAAACATTACCTCCTCCAGTAACATGACACACAGGTATATTTAACTTTCCAGCAGTAGACCATCTTTGGAGGGGCTGCTCGAGAAACCCTTCTCCCCCTCTAGCATCTAATCCACATACACATATACATCCCATAATACGTTGCTCCCAAGGCAGCCAGACACAATAGAACAATGGGATACAGGCACTTAACAAACACATAGCAACCCCAACCCCACCTCAAACTATCTAGCAATGGTCTGAGACGAAAGGTGGAATTATTCATCCTTATATATTTCTTGGGGGATATTGTTCAGAAATATTACTGTCCCAAGTGAAAGAGCCCCTTAATCCTTTCAACACAAACCACACATATAAGACTCAGGCCCTGTACACACGGCCGAGGTTCTCGGCAGAAACCAGCGAGAAGCTCGCTGGGATCCTCATTCTGCCGAGAACCTCAGCCGTGTGTACACTCTCGGCGAGCATCCCGTCGGGAAAGCCGCCGAGAGAAAATAGAGAGCAGGTTCTCTATTTTCTCGGCGGCCCGTCGGGATTAACAGCTGGTCGCCTTTCCCGACGGGATGGTCGCCGATTCTGACGGCCGGCTGAGAACCTCGACGGGCGGAATGATGTGTTCCGCCCGTCGAGGTTCTCGTACGTGTGTACGGGGCCTCCGGATAACAGGGGTAAAGGGTAATGCTGAGTCCGGTGTGGTTGTATGGTGAGTCTGGTGCAGACCCGTCACCCGACTGGAGTTCTCGGTCACCCTGTGCCCCTAATAGACACAGGGTAACTTACACATAGGAGGGGCCGAGGGAGCTGAACAAGGAGTTTCCCGACTACTCTAAGGTAAGCTGGGTTCCACAAGCCCTCCGCCCAAAGTGACTCCCGTCACACCGCCAGTCTTAAAGGTTGAATGACAACCAGTGTCATTCAGCTCACTTTCTCTGAGTCCAGACTGTCATGCACCTGCCAACTGCATCATCAGCCAGGGCTTGGAGTATACCCGCCCCCCCCCCCCCATCACCAGAGGAGAGGAGGAAGAAGCACGGCGGCACAGTAGGATGTGACTCTGGAACATCTGGGAGTTTGGCTTTGTTCCATTTGGAAATGTCCCTGTGTTGTGGCTTCGTTTATGTACCGGTAGCTGTGTGCATTCTATACTATGTGTCTGATATATACATCTTCTATGGGACTTTTGTTTTTAAATTGGGTCCATTTCTACCCCTCTTTGGATCTCTGTGCACCCCTACATGCAGGGTGGAAAAGGTGGCCAGCCACAGAACCAACCATTGGTTGTAGTTGGTGTAAGGCTGTAGATCGGTGGTCTCCAAACTGCATCGAGGGGAGTGGATGTGGCCCTTTGCTTGCCCTTATCTGGCCCTTGGGGCACTAATCTTCCATCTGGCACCATTGATGGAGCACCATTCCTCCAACTAATACCAATGATGGGGCAGTCTTCCTCCCACTGACACCAATGATGTAGCACTATTCCTCCAACTAATACCAATGATGGGACACTATTCCTTTCACTGACACCAACAATGGGGACCTATTTCTCCCACTGACACCAATAATGAAACACTATTCCTCCCACTAATACTCACTAATACCAATGAGTACCATTGTTTGGATTGGGACACTATTCCTTTCACTGACACCAACAATAGGGAACTATTCCTCCCACTGGCACCAACGATGGGACACTATTCCTCGCACTGACACCAATGATAAAGCACTATTCCTCCCACTGACACCAATGATGTAGCACTATTACTCCAACTAATACCAATGATGGGACACTATTCTTCCCACTGACACCAACAATTGGGAACTATTCCTCCCACTGACACCAATGATGGGATACTATTCCTCTCACTAATACCAATTATATTCCTTGCACTGACACCATTGATGGAGCACCATTCCTCCAATTGACACCACTGACGGGGCAGTCTTCCTCCCACTGACACCAATGATGTAGCACTATTCCTCCAACTAATACTAATGATGGGACACTATTCCTTTCACTGACACCAACAATGGGGACCTATTTCTCCCACTGACACCAATAATGAAGCACTATTCCTCCCACTAATACTCACTTATACCAATGAGTACCATTGTTTGGATTGGGACACTATTCCTTTCACTGACACCAACAATAGGGAACTATTCCTCCCACTGGCACCAACGATGGGACACTATTCCTCGCACTGACACCAATGATAAAGCACTATTCCTCCCACTGACACCAATGATGTAGCACTATTACTCCAACTAATACCAATGATGGGACACTATTCTTCCCACTGACACCAACAATTGGGAACTATTCCTCCCACTGACACCAATGATGGGATACTATTCCTCTCACTAATACCAATGATATTCCTTGCACTGACACCAATGATGAAGCACCATTCCTCCCACTAATACCCCCTAATACCAATGAGTACCATCTTTCTTTACAATTGTCTGGATTGGGACACTCTTCTTTTCATTGACACCAACAATAGGGAACTATTCCTCCCACTGGCACCAACAATAGGGAACTATTCCTCCCACTGGCACCAACAATAGGGAACTATTCCTCCCACTGGCACCAACAATAGGGAACTATTCCTCCCACTGGCACCAACAATAGGGAACTATTCCTCCCACTGGCACCAACAATAGGGAACTATTCCTCCCACTGGCACCAACGATGGACAATATTCCTTGCACTGACACCAATGATAAAGCACTCTGTGCCTACTTTATATTTTGTCAGTTTATTTTTCTATGTTTGAGTGTATTGCCTAACGTTTATGACCAAGTTGTCTGGTGTTTTTTTTTTTTTTTTTTTATGTTTTTATGTTTGTTGGTTTGTCTTGAACCTAATAAAAATATTTAAAAAAAAATGATAAAGCCCTATTCCTCCCACGAATACCAATCTTTCCTTGCACTGACAGCAACGATGGGACAATATTCCTCACACTGACGCCAATGATGACGCACAATTTCACTAATACCAATGATGGGACACTTTTCCATGCACTGACACCAATTACGAGGCACTAAAACCAACAATGGGGCACTATTCCTCCCACTGATACCAAGAATGGGGCCTTGTTTACTCCCACTGACACCAGGACATATTTTACTCCCACAGGACACTGTCTGGCCCCTCTAAAGCCTAAAGGACAGTAAACTGGACCTTTGTTTAGAAAGTTTGGAGACTTCTGTTGTAGATGGACCTTGATCTATTATCAGAATACTCATCAAAGCACATTTTTCAGTCCCGAAAGACGCGATATTACCGCAAAATGCGTAGACTGAGCCAAACATATTACATTGGGCTTTTTGTGGCTTTCAAACACATGTCTGTTGCAGTTAATAAGAAGATCCTGTTCATTGTATAAACTTGGTGGTATTTTAACATTTTGCACATAATAAAAGCTCATTCTTTACCTTGGTATTAGTTGTAAGGATGATCAATGAAAAATTCCTGGAGTGCATGTTGTCCTCTTCATACCATGTTTCTTTACAATTGTTTGGATTGGGACGACGCCCCATGGAAACATTTTACGGACATACTTGAATTGACTTCATATATTTTTGATATTTTTGGATATTTTTCTTTAAAACTTCTCCAGCAGTAACCTCTTTTCCTTCTTCAGATGCTTTGGCCTCCAGAAAAAAAAATCTTCTGCATTCAGTCATTATCAATGTGTTTGGATGCTGCATTCTCTTTCAGGCTTTGTGGTTCCATTTGTTGGCCCCTAAGTCACCATAGGGGGCAGTGAAGACACAGGAGCCAGGGTTAAAATGGTGGCCCCACTGGTAGGTTGTGTATAATTTCACCTATCTCTGCCCCTGCTTTGTTTGGCCAGTGGGAGAGAGAAAAAATACCCGGAACATCTGGGAAAGGGAGAATATGCAACTAGGGCAGGGGCGCATCCAGAGTTTATTCTCGGGAGGAGCACTGACAGAAAATATTTTTTTTGGGGGGCAATTTTATCAGGGAAATGGCTGGTATTGGTGCTTCAATCATCATGGCACCATGGTTGTTATGGTTATGCTTATTGTTATGCTTCCCAGAGCGGAAGGTTGTAGTTCCAGTGCCCACCTGCGGGTGTCTCCCAGCACATCCCAGTAATCCGTTTCCACCTGATGCTGGCTGCTGGCAGAGTATTTAGTGCCTCTTCTACTATTACACTTTGCTTCTGTGTTTTGTTTTGCCACCAGAAGCTGCTAGCTGTTTATCTTGTTCCTGCTCTTTATTGTGCTCTTTGCTTTGTACCTTTACCCTAAGGCAGGGCCGGACTTACCATTGGGCTTGACTGGGCTCAAGCCCATGGGCCCCACCCAATAGGGGGTCCCGGATGGCAATGCTCTAAAAAAAAAATGTATTAAAGGGCCCAGAGGTCTCCAGGGCCCCCAGATGGCAACCCCCCCCCTTTTTTTTATAAAAACATTTACATTTTTTTTTATATATATATATCTTTTTTATTAAAGGACTCAGAGGTCCCAGGGCCCCATGTGGCACCCCCCCTTTTTTTTTTATAAATGTTTATTTTTTTATTTTTGTTTATATTTGTTTTATTTTTTATTAAAAGGTCCCCA
This sequence comes from Rana kukunoris, assembly GCA_029574335.1. NCBI lineage: Eukaryota > Metazoa > Chordata > Amphibia > Anura > Ranidae > Rana > Rana kukunoris. The sequence continues at coordinate 235,848,694 of CM056054.1, forward strand.
GGGCCCCCAGATGGCAACCACCCTTTTTTATGTATTTTTTATAAATGTTTATTTTTTATTTTTTTTTATTATTATTTTTATTAAAGGGCCCAGAGGTTTCTTTTTTCTTTTTATTAAAGGGCCCAGAGATCCCCATGGCCCGGGTGGCTGCCCCCAGAAGCTGCTAGCTGTTTATCTTGTTCCTGCTCTTTATTGTGCTCTTTGCTTTGTACCTTTACCCTAAGGCAGGGCCGGACTTACCATTGGGCTTGACTGGGCTCAAGCCCATGGGCCCCACCCAATAGGGGGTCCCGGATGGCAATGCTCTAAAAAAAAAATGTATTAAAGGGCCCAGAGGTCTCCAGGGCCCCCAGATGGCAACCCCCCCCCCTTTTTTTTATAAAAACATTTACATTTTTTTTTATATATATATATCTTTTTTATTAAAGGACTCAGAGGTCCCAGGGCCCCATGTGGCACCCCCCCTTTTTTTTTTATAAATGTTTATTTTTTTATTTTTGTTTATATTTGTTTTATTTTTTATTAAAAGGTCCCCAGGGCCCCCAGATGGCAACCACCCTTTTTTATGTATTTTTTATAAATGTTTATTTTTTATTTTTTTTTATTATTATTTTTATTAAAGGGCCCAGAGGTTTCTTTTTTCTTTTTATTAAAGGGCCCAGAGATCCCCATGGCCCGGGTGGCTGCCCCCAGAAGCTGCTAGCTGTTTATCTTGTTCCTGCTCTTTATTGTGCTCTTTGCTTTGTACCTTTACCCTAAGGCAGGGCCGGACTTACCATTGGGCTTGACTGGGCTCAAGCCCATGGGCCCCACCCAATAGGGGGCCCCGGATGGCAATGCTCTGAAAAAAAAAATGTATTAAAGGGCCCAGAGGTCTCCAGGGCCCCCAGGTGGCAAACCCCCCCTTTTTTTTATATAAAAACATTTACATTTTTTTTTATATATATACATTTTTTTTATTAAAAGGCTCAGAGGTCCCAGGGCCCCATGTGGCACCCCCCCTTTTTTTTATAAATGTTTATTTTTTTATTTTTGTTTATATTTGTTTTATTTTTTATTAAAAGGTCCCCAGGGCCCCCAGATGGCAACCACCCTTTTTTATGTATTTTTTATAAATGTTTATTTATTTATTTTTTTAATTATTATTTTTATTAAAGGGCCCAGAGGTTTCTTTTTTCTTTTTATTAAAGGGCCCAGAGATCCCCATGGCCCGGGTGGCTGCCCCCAGAAGCTGCTAGCTGTTTATCTTGTTCCTGCGCTTTATTGTGCTCTTTGCTTTGTACCTTTACCCTAAGGCAGGGCCGGACTTACCATTGGGCTTGACTGGGCTCAACCCCATGGGCCCCACCCAATAGGGGGCCCCGGATGGCAAAGCTCTAAAAAAAAAAAATGTATTAAAGGGCCCAGTGGTCTCCAGGGCCCCCAGATGGCAACCCCCCCCCCCTTTTTTTTTTTTAATAAAAACATTTACATTTTTTTTTATATATATATTTTTTTATTTATTAAAGGGCTCAGAGGTCCCAGGGCCCCATGTGGCAACCCCCCCCCCCTTTTTTTTTTTAATAAATGTTTATTTTTTTATTTTTGTTTATATTTTTTTTATTTTTTATTAAAAGGTCCCCAGGGCCCCGTTTGGCAACCACCCTTTTTTATGTATTTTTTATAAATGTTTATTTTTTATATTGCATATTCGAGTATTCGCGAATAACTCGAATATCGCGGCGAATATTCGCTATTTCGAATATTCGTATTTTTTCAAATTTCGCAATCAATTTCGCAATCAATTTCGCATTCGCACTAGCGAAATTTCGCATTAGCGAAATTTCGCAATTTATTTATTTTTTCTATAAAATATAGCGAATATTCGTAAATATCGAATATTCGTGATATTTTATCCAAAAAAAAATAGCGAAATTTCGCAATCATTTTCGCTTTCGCATATGCGAAATTTCGCACATTTTTTTTTAATAAAATATAGCGAATATTCGTGATATTTTATCCAAAAAAAAAAAAAACGAAATTTTGCAATTTTTTTTTTTTATAAAATATCACGAATATTCGATATTAACGAATATTCGCGAATATCGCGAAATCGAATATGGCGTATTCCGCTCATCACTAGTATACAACCGCTTAAAAACCATTCACATAGCGTGACGTCAAACAGATCACCAAAGGTGCAATCCCCAGTATATGGGAGGCTTTTAAGGTGAAGGTTGAAGTCACGATACAGAAGATCTCAATCTGAACTAGTTTCGCGATGGATATCGCTTCGTCAGGAGACAATCTACAAGTTGGTATGTAAAACATCAGACAACAGACAGTAAAGATCATGGGTCAGACATACTAACATGAAAAAAAGAGTTTTGTACCAGAGATATATTAATTATGTGGCCAACATCCCGAAAAAAGGGGGTGTCCCCCTAGCAAGGCGAGGACTTTAAAGGCAACAAGAATAACAAAAATGATAAATTTGAAAATCATTTAATTATTGTATAAATGTCTAAGGCCCCGTACACACAAGCAAATAGATTCGAACAAATCTGTCTGCTGGCCGTTTTGGTTTGTTCGCTGTACACACGATCAAACCAAAATCCCCGCCAGCAGACAGCGCGGTGACGTGGTGGTGACGTTGACTCCGCCACGTCACCGTACCAGGAAGTAAATTACTTCCGCGCATGCGTCGAATCCATTCGACGCATGTGCGAGAAGATATGTCTGCTGGTTAGCGTACTAACCAGCAGACATATCGGGCAGACGGATTCTCAGCTGACAGATTTTAAAGCATGCTGGCCAAATCCGTCTGCTCGCCCGTACACACGATCGAATCTGTCTGCTGGGACGGTCGGGCCGACCGTTTCCAGCAGATAGATTTGATCGTGTGTACGCGGCCTTAGAAGCCAGGTATATGGCGACCATAAAATCATGGATATAATTCATAACAATTCAGAATACATAAAAACAATCATAAATAAATACAACGTTGTCTCAAGTATTCTGATGAGGTCCGACGCGTTTCAGGGAAATTCCCTTTCTTCAGGGGCGTGTCCTTCTTTGAAGACTAAGGATATCTAAAAGGCATACAAAAAAATTAAGATTGGCAAAAGATATAACATAGAACAGATGAGCATCGTTGAGAAAGAAGAGGCACAAAGTAGCCGCCAAAAAAGGGGGTACATAGAAAATCACGCAAAAATGACCGAAAAACATATAAAAGTTCTAGCCTGATACGATTGCCAAAGATGTGACCAGATAATTCTTTGTGGAAACATGTACTAAAATGAATCTACTAGAATTAAGTCGAAAAACTACTTAAACCAACCAGAGATACGAACTGAGAGTAATGGTCTGCAGGATTGGTGCAGAGGAGGAGTAACGGTCTGCAGGATTGGTGCAGAGGAGGAGTAACGGTCTGCAGGATTGGTGCAGAGGAGGAGTAACGGTCTGCAGGATTGGTGCAGAGGAGGAGTAACGGTCTGCAGGATTGGTGCAGAGGAGGAGTAACGGTCTGCAGGATTGGTGCAGAGGAGGAGTAACGGTCTGCAGGATTGGTGCAGAGGAGGAGTAACGGTCTGCAGGATTGGCGCAGAGGAGGAGTACCGGTCTGCAGGATTGGTGTAGAGGAGGAGTAACGGTCTGCAGGATTGGTGCAGAGGAGGAGTAACGGTCTGCAGGTTTGGTGCAGAGGAGGAGTACCGGTCTGCAGGATTGGTGCAGAGGAGGAGTAACGGTCTGCAGGATTGGTGCAGAGGAGGAGTACCGGTCTGCAGGATTGGTGCAGAGGAGGAGTAACGGTCTGCAGGATTGGTGCAGAGGAGGAGTAACGGTCTGCAGGATTGGTGCAGAGGAGGAGTAACGGTCTGCAGGATTGGTGCAGAGGAGGAGTACCGGTCTGCAGGATTGGTGCAGAGGAGGAGTAACGGTCTGCAGGATTGGTGCAGAGGAGGAGTACCGGTCTGCAGGATTGGTGTAGAGGAGGAGTAACGGTCTGCAGGATTGGTGCAGAGGAGGAGTAACGGTCTGCAGGTTTGGTGCAGAGGAGGAGTACCGGTCTGCAGGATTGGTGCAGAGGAGGAGTAACGGTCTGCAGGATTGGTGCAGAGGAGGAGTAACGGTCTGCAGGATTGGTGCAGAGGAGGAGTAACGGTCTGCAGGATTGGTGCAGAGGAGGAGTAACGGTCTGCAGGATTGGCGCTCCTTGGAAGAGCGATCTATGGAGGTCTGGCGGCAGGGTGAACATGGTGGATGTCAGTAACTAGTAGCAACCATCCGCTACACACTAATAATATTTATTTTTGGCAACCAAGACACCAAAAAACATTTTGAAGTGGAGTTCCACCCTTTTTTTTTTCTTTCTCCCAAAAATGTTAAAATAAATAAAAAATAAATTGAAAAAAATAAACTGGCTCGTCTTAGTCGCGGTGTCTTCTTGTGAATGAGCCGCGCTGCCTTTCCGGAAACCATGTGTATCCCAAGAGGCAACCGCCCATTCACAAAGGAAACGGATGCCGGTTAGGATGCCTGTTTCCCTTAGTAAGGATGGAGGTGCCAAGACTGAGCAATCACTGTCAGGGGGACCGTCATCGCGTACGACAAGGATAGGTAAGTATCCTTTTTAACCACTTAAGGACCCCTTCGCGCTGATATACGTCGGCAGAAGGGCACGGCTGGGCACATCAACATTCCTGTACGTTCTCTTTAGGAGCCCAGCCGTGGGGTCACAAGCGCCCGGTACGTGCGCCGGTGTCCCGCGTTCGGTCCCCGGAGCTAAAGAACTGGGGAGAGGTGAGTGTAAACACACCTTCCCCGTTCTTCACAGTGGCAATGTCAGTGATCGTCTGTTCCCTGATATAGGGAAAGATGATCAATGACATCACATGTTAAGCCCCGCCCCCCTACAGTTAGAAACACACATTAGGTCACACTTAACCCCTACAGCGCCTCCTAGTTTTTTTAACTCCTTCACTGCCATTGTCATTTTCACAGTAATCAGTGCATTTTTTTTAGCACTTTTCGCTGTGAAAATGACAATGGTCCCAAAAATGTGTCAAAATTGTCCGAAGTGTCCGCCATAATGCCGCAGTCATGAAAAAAATCGCTGTTCGCCGCCATTACTAGTAAAAAAAAAAAAAATTATTAATAAAAATGCAAAAAAAGATCCCCTATTTTGTAAACGCTATAAATTTTGCGCAAACCAATCGATAAACGCTTATTGCGATTTTTTTCTTACCAAAAGTAGGTAGAACAATACGTATCGGCCTAAACTGAGGGGGGGGGAATTATATATTTTTGGGGGATATTTATTATAGCAAAAAGTTAAAAATATTCAATATTTTTTTAAATTGTCGCTCTATTTTTGTTTATAGCGCAAAAAATAAATACCGCAGAGGTGATCAAATGCCACCAAAAGAAAGCTCTATTTGTGGGGGAAAAGGACGCCAATTTTGTTTGGGAGTCACGTCACACGACAATTGTCAGTTGAAGCGACGCAGTGCCAAATTGCAAAAAGGGAAAAGGTCCTTTACCTGCATAATGGTCCGGGGCTTAAGCGGTTAAATGATCTCTAATATTTTTTGTTTTGAAGCTTTACCAGTATACCAGCTGTTTTGGGGAACACTTTCCATGCTCTTAAAGGGGTTGTAAAGGAAAAAAAATGCTTCCCTAAATATCTTCCTTTCCCTTAGTGCAGTCCTCCTTCACTTACCTCATCCTTCCATTTTGCTTTTAAATGTCCTTATTTCTTCTGAGAAATCCTCACTTCCTGATCTTCTGTCTGTAACTCCACACAGTAATGTTAGGCTTTCTCCCTGGTGTGGAGAAAGCCTCTTGAGGGGGGAGGGGGCAAGCAGGCAGGTCAGGACACTCTCTCTACTTTGCAGATAGAGAAAGGAGCTGTGTGTTAGTGGGCGTCCTGACTCTCCTGCTCGCCCCCTCAAGAGGCTTTCTCCACACCAGGGAGAAAGCCTTGCATTACTGTGTGGAGTTACAGACAGAAGAACAGGAAGTGAGGATTTCTCAGAAGAAATAAGGACATTTAAAAGCAAAATGGAAGGATGAGGTAAGTGAAGGAGGACTGCACTAAGGTAAAGGAAGATATTTAGGGGGAAAACAATCCTTTACAATCCCTTTAAGCATCCAAGCAGAGGAAGCTGGAATCTTACAGGACACATTTTTTATTGTGTATGTTACACATATACATGTTATATAAAACTCCAGTAACATCAATTAATCAGTCCAATCAAGGTGTGTGTTATGTTAATGAGGTGTCTAGCAAGTTTTAACACCTTTCCTGGATGTTAATACAAAGATCACTGCATGCAGGAATGTAAATATATTGGATCCAGCATTGACACCTGATTGATGCCTCCCGGAGTGAAACCCGCAGTGGAATGTTTCATGGTAATATTGAAGGGCATTTAGGAGCAACCCAGCAGTGCAATAAGACAGTCCATTCATTTTGGGGCTGCCAATGCACGGTATCAGGACCTTTGTACCCAGTGGTGGTGCGTTCATAAGGGCACACGGGCGCTGCCCCCTTTCTCCAATAGATTTATGCATTGCATGAATCTCTCTCCGCGTCTGAATTACAGCGGCGGGGGGGTGTTTTTGAAGCACCTATTTGAGCCATAGGCTCTAATAGTCGTCAAAAAAGTTAAACAGTTCACCCAGCTGTGTTAGAAAGGTTCCGTTATCCTGATTGGGCGTCATATGACGTCCAGCAAGATAACTGCCACCGCGCCGTGGAGGGCGCGCATCGCGGTGATCGGTGGTATGGTGTGTCAGTCTGCCACACCGATACAATGATCTCGGTAAAGAGCCTTCAACCAGGGATGCCTCCAACGTGTGGATGGCCAGGTACATCCCCCATGGCCACCAGGGATGCCATGCCCCATATATGCCAATCAGTGCCCACAAATGGGCAACAACTGGCACCATTCATACATAATGCTAGATTAGTGATGCCCAGTAATGCCACCCATCTGTGCCATCCATCAGTGTCCATCAGTGCCACCTATCAGTGCCCAGCAGTGCCATCCATCAGTGCCACCTATCAGTGCCCAGCAGTGCCATCCATCAGTGTCCATCAGTGCCACCTATCAGTGCCCAGCAGTGCCATCCATCAGTGCCACCTATCAGTGCCCAGCAGTGCCATCCATCAGTGTCCATCAGTGCCACCTATCAGTGCCCAGCAGTGGCCATCAGTGACACCTATCAGTGCCACCAAGTACCCATCAGTGGTGCATATGAGTGTCCATCAGTGGTGCCTATGAGTGCCCATTAGTGCAGCCTATCAGTGTCCATCAGTGCCACCTATCAGTGCCACCTATCAGTGTCCATCAGTGCCGCCTATCAATGCCCATCATTTAGTGCCCATCAGTGCCACCTCATTGGTCCCCCAAAAAAAACCCAGCAGTGATCAAATGCCACCAAAGGAAAGCTCTATTTGTGGGAACAAAATGATTAAAAAAAATAGTTTGGGTACAGTGTTGCATTTGTCGTTGAAAGTGCAACAGTCCTGAAAGCTGAAAATTGGCTTGGGCAGGAAGAGGGTGTAAGTGCCCGATATTGAAGTGGTTAAACAACAGTGCGAAAAAGCCAGGTTATGTCCACTAGATGATGTTGAGTATCACAGGAGCTCCCTCTAGTGTCTATAAAGCAGGATTTTCCCCATTTGTCATTTTTGTTTCAATGACTAGCATTCGATCTGAAGAGACTATAGCCTAAGGACTTTCAATTTGGCCCCATTCACACAGAATAAAATTAAGCGTTTCAGCCCCGGACCGTTTTGGTGGTCAATGACCTGCCCACTCCTTGCGATTCGGCACTGCGTCGCTTTAACTGACAAGTGTGCGGTCGTGCGACGTGGCTCCCAAACAAAATTGATGTCCCTTTCCCCCCACAAATAGAGCTTTCTTTTGGTGGTATTTGATAACTTCTGCGGTTTTTATTTTTTGCGCTATAAACAAAAATAAAGCGATAATTTTGAAAAAAAGGATATTTTTTACTTTTTGCTGTAATAAATATCCTCCAAAAATATGTATAAAAACATATTTTTTTCCTCAGTTTAGGTCGAAACGTATTCTCCTACGTTTAACAAATGGATTGCACAAAAGTTATAGGGCCAGATTCTCAGCTGAAATACGATGGGGTATCTCCAGATTTTTTTTTTTTTTTTTTTGCGCTATAAACAAAAATAGAGCGACAATTTTGAAAATAAAACAACATTTTTTACTTTTTGCTATAATAAATTTTCCGCAAAAAATATATCTAGTGCCCCCTTCCTTTCAGTATGGGGACTATGCCAAAGTTAGTGGGAGAATAGGAGAGTTACGTCGCTCCCATTCTTAATTTGTTAAATTTTGGGCTGCTGTCATTCCAGAGCTGTCCTGTGGGTCCGTCTGTGCTCGGGGGGGGGTGTGGTTCCACCCCCGGACGGCAGATGGCGCCAGAGGGGTTCTGGCAGAGTTTCTTTCCCCAGCAGCCAATTGGAGGAGTTCCTCTCCCACGGGGCATGCTGGGGGAGGTTATATCTGGGGCGGACGCCATTTTTGGGGGTTCTTCACGGATCTTGCTGAGGGGCCTCAGTGGTCTATTGGGGTTCCTAGTTTCATAAAGTAGAGTTCCACCCATTTTTTTATTTTTGTCTGTGCTGCATGCCCTAATCTCATAGTGTTCAGAATGGACAATTTTTATTTATTTTGTTGCTTGTAAATCCCTTTATTTTGTAGAACTTCATTACTTCCTCCTCCTTATTATCATAGGCTGTTAAGTCACATGGCTATTTGCAAGGGTTTCTGGGATAGGCATCATGTTTCCCAGTAGTCCTTGCAAACCTGACTGAAACCTATTACATTGCTTGTGCAGCACTGAGCATGTGCGAGATATGCAGAGCTGAAATCCAGGAAGTCATACGGTTTGGCTTATGCCCACACCTGCCCACACCTAAGATGGCCACAGTCTATTTCTAGATTATAAACGTATAAAATTATCTAAATGCTGTAACAACCTAACAAAACGGACCTTAGTTTACAGACTAACTTTACTAGAATACATTAAGCTTGTGTATTACAGGGGTATTTATATTTAAAAAGTGAAATTGTGGGTCTATCTCCCCTTTAAGCTACAGAGCATACCAGATCTCAACTGATGTCTTAAGCCTCGTTCACAGGGTCGGACTTTTGCCCAACCAACATCAAAATCCGACACTTTTCGCATTTGTCCGACCGTGTGTACGTTCCATCGGACCAACTTTTTTGGGTTTCATCGGACAAAAAGTTGGGTCTGCGAACGGACCAACTTTCCGGCAACAAAAGTCCGATGGTGCAAAGTCCGACTGTGTGTACAGCAAACCATCGGACTTTTGGACAAAGTACAAATGCGCATGCTCAGAACCAATGTTAAAATCAACCAACAATAGCAGAAGTTAACCAAAGGGTGGCGGTAAAGAGCAGAAAAACGACGTGATGATGGGAACGTTTTAGAAAAGTTTGCAGAAAAGTCTGACTGTGTGTATGCTATGGGTGTGATCGGACAAATCAATTAGGACAAAAATCCAAGGGAAATTTTGTTGGATGTCCGACCGTGTGTACGAGCCTTTAGACCAAAAAAGGGCCAGGTCCATGATGGGGACCTGTACCTTCTGGAAATCCTAAAGTGACTTTTTCCGGCTGCCAGGCTTGTGGCAGAAGTCTGTCCGGGGAACACTTCACCCACTCAGAGTGGCGACGAAATTCACTGATACTAAAAGCAGGCTTGCTTTCACCATTTATCCGAGCCTGATACCGCAGGGTTTTCTCCTTTCATCAATCTGTCCTGTCTGCCTCCTGTTGATGTTGGTCGTGTTGGACCTCAGAAATAGTGTTGCTCACGAATATTCGCATTGCGAATATTCGCTACGAATATTGCATATTCGAGTATTCGCGAATAACTCGAATATTGCGGCGAATATTCGCTATGGCGAATATTCGTATTTTTTCAAATTTATTTGTAAAACAGATCACATCCTAGTGATCTCCATCGACGTCTAAAAGCATTGCTGGTATGATTAGAGAGAGACCCTGGGCCGAGTAGCTGATGCGACTCTTTTATGTTGCCGAAAATTCGCATTGCGAATTGTCGGCAACATAAAAGAATCGCATCAGCTACTCGGCCCTTCTTTTGCATCAGAGCCAATCAGAATAACTCGAATATTCGGCAAAAGGAATATTGCGCAATATTCCTTTTGCCGAATATTCGAGTTATTCTGATTGGCTCTGATGCAAAAGAAGGGCGGAGAAGACAATCGCGCAATATTCCTTTTGCCGAATATTCGAGTTATTCTGATTGGCTCTGATGCGCCCTTCTTTTGCATCAGAGCCAATCAGAATAACTCGAATATTCGGCAAACGGAATATTGCGCGATTATCTTCTCCGCCCTTCTTTTCCCCCTTATTCTCCTTTTTTTTAAGTAGAGTAATGCCGCGTACACACGGTCGTTTTTTGCGATGAAAAAAAACGACGTTTTTTAAAACGTCATTTAAATTGATGGTGTGTGGGCAAAACGTTGTTTCTTGTCTTCAAAAAAACGACAAAAAAAAAATTCCAACATGCTTGAATTTTTTGTGTCATTTTTCAAAACGTCGTTTTTTGTGTCATAAAAAGTCACCGTGTGTAGCAAAAACGTCGTTCAAAACGACGTTTTTCAACCCGCGCATGCCCAGAAGCGAGCTTCAATGGAAAAGAGTGGTGAACGTAACCTCGCTTTTTGTGAAAAAACGATGGTGTGTATGCAAAATTGTCTTTGAAAAGTGACGTTTCAAAAACGTCGTTTTTTTACTTCACAGAAAACGTCGTTTTTTTCATCGCAAAAAACGACTGTGTGTACGCGGCATTAGTGTTTAGTGCATATTAGTTTAGTAATACAGGAAATGATCTCCGTTTATGAGAATTTCGCAATCATTTTCCCATTTTTTTTTGCGCATTTTTTTTTGGATAAAATATCACGAATATTCGATATTAACGAATATTGGCGAATATTCTTCTATATATTCGCGCAATATCGCGAAATCGAATATGGCGTATTCCGCTCAACACTACTCAGAAATAAAGCATTGGAAAACCTGTAACTTCTGGCTGGACATTCGCTCACTATTTTTACTCACTAACTTCACCCCTAGACAACATCTGAGGTAACTTAACCACTTAACGCCCGCCACATGTATATGTACGTCCACAGAACGGCACGTACAGGCAGTTTTAACCCCTTGATCACCGCCCTAGTTAACCCTTTCACCCCCTATTACCAGCGTCACTAAGCGATAATTTTTCTGATCGCTATATTAGTGTCGCTGTTCCTGCTAGGTAGCTATTTTTTTTTTTATATTGCGATTTTTTTTTACTAAAGACATGTGGCTGAATACATTTTGGCCTAAATGTTTGACTAAAATTTAGTTTATTCGATTTTTCTTATAACAAAAAGTAAAAAATATTGTTTTTTTTTTCAAAATTGTCGCTCTATTTTTTGCTTATAGCGCAAAAAATAAAAATCGCAGAGGCAAGAAAAGGATGCACATTTTGTTTGGGAGCCACGTCGCACGACCGCGCAATTGTCTGTTAAAGCGACGCAGTGCCGAATTGTAAAAACGCCTCTGGGCATTTAGCAGCATATTGGTCCGGGGCTTAAGTGGTTAAGTTATGCAATTTTTTTTTTTTTTAATACATATACAGCCTGAAGTGTTAGTAGAAGAGTGATGGTAAAATGTCCTGTATTACACAAAAATTCCCAGTCATGCCTATGTCACGGGGCTGTGGCCCTCACGTTGACAAAGCTTTGTAAAGGGTTCCTAGGTGACATCAGAGGAAGGCATACCTGTACCCGCGGTGATTGTTGAACTGATTGATTGCATTCTTATGCAGAGTCGGTGGCAGTGAGTCAGTTTTCTATAATAAGTCCCCTACACTCCACCTTTCTTTTGCTTTAGAAACGACAATTACCAGGAGCTAAAAAATCAGGTTTTGCCATTTCACGTCATGGGGGGGCCTCTGGACGTTTGTAAAATCGGCTTTGAGTGAGTTCGGCATGCGGAGGAGCCGGGCCTAGCCGTTTCCAATGCCGATGCAGGTACACCCAAAACAAAAGCAATCAAGTCAACACAAGCCACATTGCCCGTGACACGATACCGACAGAAACCTTCCAAAGACCTTTTTACATGATAATGATGTCAGTAATTTGTTTCTACTCTCGGCTGAAGATCTTCCCTGGGGGGGGAGACGGGGGTTTAACACTTTACAATCTGTCACAGGTTCTTATCATGTGTATGAGTTGAGAAATTGCAGACGTTTATCATTACCGTGTCTGGCGCATTTTTTCTTAAAGCTGAACTCCAGACAAACAGCTAAATGCACAGATAAGATACATACAGTGCCTTGAAAAAGCATTCATACCCAGGGGCGGACTGACCATTGAGTCACACGGGCACTGCCCGAGGGACCCATGCCACTAGGGGGCCCCATCAGGGTTGCCAGGCTCAGTAAAACCCTGGACAGTATTTAAAAATCTATGTTTTTTTTACATCTGTCCCTGATATGTCAGAAACCCACATGCTTTTGATGTGAAAATCCAGAGATTTTAGCTGCCCCGCCACTGCACTGCCTCCTGGCGTGGTGGCCATCTGTAAGTCCAGGGGCCCCATAATCTTCTATTGCCCGGGGGCCCCATGAGTTGTCAGTCCGCCCCTGTTCATACCCCTTGACATTTTCCACATTGTGTCATGTTACAGCTAAAAACGTAAATATATTTAGATTTTTTTTTTTTTTTTGTGAGAGACCAACACAAAGTGCCACATAATTGTAAAGTGGCAGAAAAATGATAAATAGTTTTCAAAATGTTTTACAAATAAATCTGTGAAAAGTGTGGGGGGTACATTTGTATGGCGCCCCCCGGAGTCAATTGTAGAACCTCCTTTCTCTGCAATTACAGCCGGAAGTCTTTTTGGGGGTGTCTCTACCAGCTTCGAACATCTAGAAAAGAACATTTCTGTCCATTCTCCTTTATAAAATATCTCAAGTTCTCTCAGATTGGATGGATGGATGGAGAGCGTCTGTGATCAGCAATTTTTAAGTCTTGCCACAGATTCTCAATGGGATTTAGGTCTGGACTGTGACTGGGCCATTCTAACACATGAATATGCTTTGATGTAAACCATTCCATTGTAGCTCTGGCTGTATGTTTGGGGTCGTTGTCCTGCTGGAAGGTGAACCTCCGCCCCAGTCTCAAGTCTTTTGCAGACTCTAAGGCGGCGTACAGACGATCGGATATATCCGATGAAAACGGTCCGCGGACCATTTCCATCGGATATGTCCGATCGGGAGTTTGATCCGATGGCGTGTACACACCATCGGATCAAATTCCCCGCCGCCGGACGGCGCGGTGACGCGGCGGTGACGTTGACGCCGCCGCGTCACCGCCACGTCACCGCACCAGGAAGTAAAACACTTCTGCGCATGCGCCGAATCCATTCGGCAGCGGCGCGGCGGCGGTGGGGGCCGACATGTCTGCTGGTAAGTGTACTAACCAGCAGACATGTCGGCCGGACAGATTCCCACCGGATAGATTTCAAAGCTTGCTTTGAAATCTGTCGGGTGGAGAAATCTGTCCGCTAGCCCATACACACGAGCGGAGATGTCTGCTGAAACGGTCCATCGGACCGTTTTCAGCGGACATATCCCCTCGTGTGTACGCGGCCTAAGGCCGCGTACACACGATCAAATTTGTCCGCTGAAAACGGTCCGATGGACCGTTTCAGCAGACAAATCCGATCGTGTGTACGGGCTAGCGGACAGGTTTGAAATTTGAAATTTGTCCGCTACAAAGCTGTCCGTCGGATATGTCCGCTGGTTAGTACGGGAAACCAGCGGACATATCCTCCCACACATGCGTCGTATCCTGTGAATGGATCCGACGCATGCGCGCGGAAGTGTTTACTTCCTGGTGCGGTGACGTAGCGGTGACGTGGCGGCGTCAACGTCACCGCCGCGTCACCACGCTGTCTGCCGGCGGGGATTTTGATCCGATGGTGTGTACACGCCATCGGATCGAAATCCGATGAGACATGTCCGCTCTAAACTGTCCGTCGGACAAGTTTGAGCGGACATATCTCATCGTGCGTACGAGGCCTAAGGCCACGTACTCACGATCAGACCAAACCGATGAGATTTTTCCGACGGACCGTTTTCATCAGACCACCGCTGAAGTGGTCTGATGGTCTGATGTGCGTACACACCATCAGTCCAAAATCCGATCGATCGGTGACGTAAAACACAACGACGTGCTGAAAAAACAAAGTTCAATGCTTCCAAGCATGCGTCGACTTGATTCTGAGCATGCGCAGGTTTTTGGTCCGATGCTTTTGCGTACTAACCATCGTTTTGGTCCGATGGTCAGGCGTCCATCGGACAGATATTAAAGCAAGTTTTAAAATTTTGGTCCGATGCATGATGGTCCGATGGGCCGTACACACGATCGATTTGGTCCGATGAAACTGGCCTTAAGGCCAGTTTCATCGGACCGGTCTGATCGTGTGTACGTGGCCTAACAGGTTTTCTTCTAAGAATTCCCTGTCCCTGCTGAAGAAAAGCATCCCCACCACATGATGCTTCCACCACCATGTTTCACAGTGGGGATGGTGTGTTCAGGGTGATGTGCAGTGTTAGATTTCCCCCCACACATAGCGTTTTACTTTTAGGCCAAAAAGTTAAATTTAGGTCTCCTCTGACCAGAGCACCTTCTTCCACATGTTTGCTGTGTCCCCTCCCCCACATGGCTTCTCACAAACTGCAAACAGGACTCTTTCTCCAATGTCTTTCTTCTTGTCACTCTTCCATAAAGGGCAGATTTGTGGAGAGCACCACTAATAGTTGTCCTGTGGACAGATTCTCCCCCCTGAGCTGTGGATCTCTGCAGCTCCTCCAGAGTTACCATGGGCCTTTTGGCTGCTTCTCTGATGAATGCTCTCCTTGCCCGGCCCAGTCAGTTTAGGTGGACGGCCATGTCTTGGTAGGTTTGCAGTTGTGCCATACTCTTTCCATTTTCGGATGATGGATTGAACAGAGCTCTGTGAGATGTTCAAAGCTTGGGATATTTTTTTATAACCTAACACTGCTTTATATTTCTTCACAACTTTATCCCTGACCTGTCTGGTGTGTTCCTTGGCCTTCATGAAGCTGTTTGCTCACTAAGGTTCTCTAACAAACCTCAGAGGGCTTCACAGAACAGCTGTATTTATACTGAGATTACATTACACACAGGTGAACTCTATTTACGACTTCTGAAGGCAATTGGTTCCTCTAGACTTTAGTTGGGGGTATCAGAGTAAAGGGGGCTGAATACAAATGTACCCCCCACACTTTCACATAATTATTTGTAAAAAAAAATGAAAACCATTCATCATTTTCCTTCCGCTTCACAATTATGTGCCACTTTGTGTTGGTCTATCCCATAAAATCCCAATAAAATACATTTACGTTTTTGGTTGTAACATGACGGTCTGCCGGGATAATATATTCCTGTCTGGGAAGGGTTGGCAGTGAAGACAGAATGATGACGTTGGGAGAGAGAGAACACCGATTATCCAGGTTACTCGCATTGATCCGGCTGACTGCTGTGTTGGGTCCAAGACAATTGGGAACATTTGGTTCTCTGTGCCGGCTGATACACAAAGTTCTCCACAAGGCCCCGCCGAAGCAAGTTGAAAACTGCTATTTCAGTAAAGGTATTACTGCCGCTCAGAATCACTGATTACATCACTGTGCTAATAATAGACTCTTCAAAGTGGAAAACCCGTGGCCACAGGCAACCACCCGCTGCATCATTGTAGGAGCCGGCATCAGAGGAGAACGTCACCAGGGTCTCCTATAGTAGGGTGACCAGACATCCCCGGTTTCAGGGGACAGTCCCTGGATTGAGGACACTGTCCCCGGACCAAGCCTGTCCCCAGTTTTGTCCCCGGATTGGATTGGAACAGGGGCTGGGGCAATTTCAAAGACAGTCAGTGCAGAATAATAATAATAAAAAAAAAATGACATCTGCGAATCAGCTGCGTACCCATAGAAGATAATGGATCTGAATTCGCACCTGAGCCGCACCCCAAGGCATAAAATCCGCACACGTTTTTTCTGCAATGCGCAGTGCGAATGCATCGCACATATGTGAACCAGCCTCATTGAAAACAGAGGCCCAGATTCACAGAGCAATTACGCCTGTCTAACTGGTGTTAGACAGGAGTAATTTCAAATTTCGCGCGCCGTATCACTAGTTTGAATCCTCAAACCATGATACGGCGGCTTCGGGCTTCGATCCGAGAGGCTTACGTCCTCGTAAGCCTTCGGATCTACACTGCGATATTTTTGCGGCCGCTGGGAGGAGTTTGCGTCGTTTTCATGCGTCGGGATATGCAAATGACTTTTTACGGCCATCCACGAAGGTACGAGTGTCCCTCGCAATCGCCTACGTAATTTTTTGGCTACGTAATGTTAGAGGAGCTTTTTGCTGGTCTAACAGTGCGTAACCCATGTAAAGTATGGCCGTCGTTCCCGCGTCGATTTGAAAATATATATTTTTTTTTAACGTAACTCGTTCGGGAATAGGAATGTACGTAAACGACGCTACTACGACGTGACAACGTTTTTTCGCGCAATGCACGGCGGTAAATTTGCGAACGGAGCATGCGCAGTTCGATCGCCGCGGGAACGCGCCTATTTTAAATGCTTCACGCCCCCTACTCGCGCAGATGGATTGCGACGGGAGAAATACACTACGCCGCCGTCGTTTACTGGACAAAATCTACCTGGATTCCACGTAGAGCCAGGTAAAAAACGGCGGCGTAGTGTATTTCTGATACTCTACGAGAATCTAATTCTCTGTGAATCTGCCCCAATGTATTTAGAAATGTTCTGCTTATTAGATGCGGTTTAAGCCGCACTCAATCCACAATCAGGCCGGGTTCACACCTATGCGAATTGAGTGCAGCTCTACTATATAGCATTACGAGCATTCTCCTGGAACGGATTATACTCGTAAACCAAGGTTCCATTGTATTTGTTTTTTTAATCAATTCGAATTTCAAAACTCATATCTAGGAAGATGGCTATATTCATTCTATTCTATTCCATCTCTATTCTTTTTTATTTTCTATTCTATTCTTTTAACCACTTAAGACCCTGGACCTTTAGGCAGGTAAAGGATCTGGGCAGTTTTTGCGATTCGGCACTGCGTCGCTTTAACTGAAAATTGCGCAGTTGTTTTGGCTCTCAAACAAAATTGACATCCTTTTTTTCCCCACAAATAGAGCTTTCTTTTGGTGGTATTTGATCACCTCTCCGATTTTTATTTTTTGCGCAACAAATAAAAAAAGAGCGAAAAAAAAAAAATCTTTGTTTCTGTTAATCTATTTCATAAATAAGTACCTTTTCTTCTTCAATGACGGCACTGATAAGGTGGCACTGATGGTCACTGATAAGGCGGCACTGACGGGCACTGATAAGGCGGCACTGATGGGCACTGATGATGGGCACTGATAGGTGGCACTGGTATGTGGCACTGATGGGCATTCATAGGCGGCACTGATGGGTACTCATAGCTGGCACTGATAGGCACTCATAGCTGGCACTGATGGGTACTTATGGGTGGCAATGATAGGTGGCACTGATGGACACTGGTGGGTAGCACAGATGACACTGGTGGGTGGCATTGCTGGGCATCACAATTTTTTGTTTCTGCCATGATGGTGCCAGTCAGTGCCCATTTGTGGGCACTGATTGGCATATGTTATGTATACATTTTTACATGTGGATGGCCATGGGGACTTATCTGGCCATCCACATGTTGGGTGCTTCCCTGGTGGACCTGGGCAGCATCCTGGTGGTCCAGTGTGGCCATTCAAGGGGGGGCTGCGCTGATAAACAATCAGCGTATACCCGCCCCTGTCAGGAGAGTCGCTGATCAGATGCGAGTGAGGAAGAGCCGATCAACGGCTCTTCCTGTTTACATCGTGATCAGCCTAGGGTGACCACGTGTCCCGGATTGCCCAGGACAGTCCCGCATTTTGCAGGTCTGTCCCGGGCACATTCATTCCAGGACAATACAGTGTCCCGGAATAATACTGACACAGCCACCCCCCCCCCCCAGGCCAATCTGATGCCCCCAAAAAAGGCCGCCACATCACCGCTTTACTCACTGACAGTACTTGTCCTGGCCGGGAATGCCTGGAGGAGCACAATCCCCGCCCCCTGCTTGTGATTGGAGAAATCATAAATCCCGCCTCTTGTGTCCAATCACTGTGCTGTGATTCGTTACAGCACAAGCTGATTTTTGGGAGGGGAAGGTGTCCCTGAATGGTTGTTTGGAAATGTGGTCACCCTAGATCAGCCCGCCGGACTGACACACCACACCACCGATCGCCGCAATGCACGCCCCTCACAGGCGCGCGGCGGCTATTATCCCGCTGGACGTCAAAAGATGTCCAGTCAGGATAATACAACCACTTCCCGGACATCAATATGCTATTGACCGGGCAGGAAGTGGTTAATCTCGTTTTTGGTTTGTGGCGCTCAGATAAAGTGTAGTTGCACTTTAAGTAGGCGCCCCTCCAATGGTACAGACAACGGGACAGAGCGCCACATGCTAGAACGAGGATCGTTTGCAGAAGTGAGTCACTGCGAATGGAAACTCTCGCTATACAAACTGAAGTGTTACAAAATTCAGTAACATTATCTAAATGAATCATTTAAATAAAAGTCCCTTCACTGGTATGACAACGGGACGGAGCGCCACATGTCAGGAGAAGTATCGTTTGTCAAAGTGAGTCACTGCGAAATGAAACTCTCACTAAGCAAACTAAAGCAACTCTCAATACACTTCTGTCTTCTACGGAATGTTATGTTATGACACAGAAAAAACAGTTGAGCAGGGAATAATGGAGTAATGGAATTACATGGAGCGACAGCGCCCTCTAGAGGGTATTCTTCACATGACAGTTGTCCCCTTAAAGCGGATGGTTCAGCAAAAAAAAATATTAAAAGCCAGCAGCAACAAATACTGCAGCTGCTGACTTTTAATATTAGGACACTTACCTGTCATGGAGTCCAGCGGCGTCCGCAGCAGAGGACGAGCGATCGCTCGTCACCCTGCTGCTCCCCCCTCCATCCACGGTGAGGGAACCAGGAAGTGAAGCGCTGTGGCTTCACTGCCCGGTTCCCTACGGCGCATGCGCGAGTCGCGCTGCGCCCGCCGATTGGCTCCTGCTGTTTGCTGGGAGCTGAGAGTTCCCAGCACACAACGGGGGGGCGACGGGATGTCGCCAAAAAACCCGACTTTTGCCCGAGACTGCGGGCCGGAAGTGGTTGCAGATACCTGTCTTTAGACAGGTATCTGCACCCCCCTCCCCCCTGAAAGGTGTCAATTGTGACACCGGAGGGGGGGAGGGTTCCGATCAGCGGATCTTCACTTTAGGGTGGAGATCCGCTTTAATTGTAACAGTTTGTAACACTTGTATCATTTTGTGGATCACTCCTAATAGGGTTGTCCCGATACCACTTTTTTAGGACCGAGTACAAGTACCGACACTTTTTTTTCAAGTAGTCACCGATACCGAATACCGATATTTTTTTAAATGTGTCCCCCACATATTGCAGCCATGTCCCCCACATATTGCAGCCATGTCCCCCCACATATATTGCAGCCATGTCCCCCCACATATATTGCAGCCATGTCCCCCCACATATATTGCAGCCATGTCCCCCCCACAGATGCAGCCATGCATGTCCCCCACATATGCAGCCATGTCCCCCACAGATGCAGCCATGCATGTCCCCCACATATTGTAGCCATGTCCCCCACATATTGCAGCCATGTCCCCCACATATTGCAGCCATGTCCCCCCATATATCCAGCCATGTCCCCCACATATTGCAGCCATGTCCCCCACATGATGCAGCCATGTATGTCCCCCACATATTGCAGCCATGTCCCCCACAGATGCAGCCATGTATGTCTGCCACATATGCAGCCATGTCCTGTCCCCCATATTGCAGCCATGTCCCCCATACCTGTAATAGATATGATGCCGCCGCGTTAATCCCCCTGCATTACAGCGCACATTACAAGCGTTCGTTTGAATAATTGTAATGCCCGCCGCGCCATGTATAGACACTCCCCTTCTCGGGATTGGACGGATTTGTCCAATCCCGAGCAAGGGGGAGTGTCTATACACGTATACGTGCATAGACACTCCCCCTTGCTCGGGATTGGACAGATCCGTCCAATCCCTAGAAGGGGAGTGTCTATACATGGCGCGGCGGGCATTCCAAGTATTCAAACGAAAGCTTGTAATGCGCGCTGTAATGCAGGGGGATTAACGCGGCGGTATGCGGTGGCGGCTTTGTGGTATGCGGCGGCGGCGGGGGGTGGGGGACGGTAAGTATTCTATTTAAGTGTCGGGGGTATTTGCGGGAGTACAAGTACTCCCGCAAATACTCGGTATCGGTCCTGATACCGATACTGGTATCCGTATCGGGACAACCCTAACTCCTAAGATACAAAGAATCAAGGTTCATATACCGGGGGTCTTCAAACTTTTCAGTATTAGGGCCACATTGAATATTTCACAAATATTCACCGGCGGAAAACAAATTCAAATGAATTATTACATTTTCCTTGGAGTTTTGTTTGGTAATCAGCATGATATGATTTAGAGCAGGAGCCTCCAAACTTTTCACTTTGAGGGCCACATTGTATATTTTACATATATTCATGGGCCAAATTTATTTTTTAATAAATAAATCTGCAGCAACGGAATAGAATAAAGTTTGCCAGGCTGCCTGCCAGCAGTGGGGCTGGAGGGTGCACATGGACCCTCTGCCTGCACCTAAATGGCATAGCCTCATGCAGGGGGTTAAATTTGAGTGTGCATCAGGGCCTTACATTTGTGTTACAGTCACAGTGTCCCCATATATCTATGTCCCCATCAGATTCTCCCTCCACATTTATATCCCCATTACTCACCAGAGTTTCCTTGCAATTTGGTGGCCACGTCATCAGAACCACCCCCCCACACACACACACTCATGGGCGTCCGCACCATAGAGCAAGGTGGGGCAACTGCACCCCCCCGGAATCATAAGAAGGTGTTGAAGGCAATAGCCGATGCGGCAGGCTTGGACTTTTTTTCCTAAGTCTGCTGGCCTGGGGCTACTCTCAGTCTGTTTTCCGACTTATCACAACAGATAGTGACATCCCCCCCCTCTCTCCCTTACCCCCAGCCCGGGCATCGGATTGACTCTGCTTCTGCCGCTCGGGCCTCTGCTTGACATCTCGGCTGTTCGTTCCATGATTGGCTGCCTGCCTGCCTGCCACGTACGTCGCCATGCTGATCCGGCAAGTGCGGCCCTGGCTCCTCCCACAGGTGCGTGCAGTGGCCAAGGGAGAATAAGCTGCCAGTGCTATCGCATGATCACCAAAGAACCACAGGTAACAGCAGTGCCACTGTGCCAGTTAGGAGGAGAATATACAGTATATATATATATATATATATATATATATATATATATATATATATATATATTGGAAAGTTGGACAGGTGAGCTATTGGTGGAAAAATATATGTGTGTGTGTTATATCTTCTTTACTTTGCAAGTGTGTCCCCATTAGAGCCATCAAACCCCCCCAAGTGTGTCACCATCAGAGCCATCAAAACCCCCCACAACTGTGTCCCCATCAGAGCCATCAAACCCCCCAAGTGTGTCCCCATCAGAGCCATCAAACCCTCCACAACTATGTCCCCATCAGAGCCATCACACCCCCCAAGTGTGTCCCTATCAGAGCCATAAAACCCCCCAAGTGAGTCCCCATCAGAGCCATCAAACCCCCTAAGTGTGTCCCCATCAAAGCCTTCAAACCCCCACAACTGTGTCCCCATCAGAGCCATCAAACCCCCCAAGTGTGTCCCCATCAGAGCCATCAAACCCGCCACAACTGTGTCCCCATCAGAGCCATCAAACCCCCCAAGTGTGTCCCCATCAGAGCCATCAAACCTCCCACAATTGTGTCCCCATCAGAGCCATCAAACCCCCCACAACTGTGTCCCCATCAGAGCCATCAATCCCCCCACAACTGTGTCCTCATCAGAGCCATCAAACCCCCCAAGTGTGTCCCTGTAAGCCGTGTACTGAGGTGGGCTCTCCAGGATACAGCAAAGTCACGAACGAGGAAAACAACTTTGACACCAGCTTTTGTGTAACAGGTCTATTCTTTTACTGTAGAAAATGTTAAACCAATGACCCCACAATGAACACAAAATATAAGGTACATACACCCAGCCGTAGCTGGGAACCCCTGTGCTGTACAGCAAGATGCTCCCGGGTTGGATACCAAGGAATTTGCCTATTGGCGGACACAAAGTACTGTCCACCCGTACCTGTTATTACCCTATAAGAAACGATTGAGAAATACTTAGTTTAGGGGTCCTCTGCGGTACAGCACAGCAGCTCACAACCTTATCACCTCTATACAATATGTACCCCCTTTCTCAGTATTAGTAAATGATAGTAGTACTGCAAGGCCTTGCAACAAGAATAGACTATCTTTGATCTTCTTTCTTCTGCTAGCAATTGATTAAGTAAAGATTATAATCCAGGGGTTCTTCTGGTTAAACAAATAGAGTGAGGCACCATAAACTGTTGTTTCCTTTTATGACTGGTGTCTGTACACTCTTTCCTATCAGCACACCTTCCACTGGCAGTCACTACGCAACCGCTTCAGGCTTGAGGCCTAAGCACATGTAGCTCTATCAGCTGAACTGTTTCGTGGGACTACAGGTCCCAGTAACTCTCTAGAGGCAGTCTAGTAAGTAACAATCAGTACAAAGTTCCGGGCAAAAAGCCCTCTCACCACACCAGGCCTGGGAACTTGTGGATCTCTGCTCCGGCGATCTCGGTCCTGCTTCCAAGTAGTACAGCCGCACTGCTACGTTCCGCAAAACAAACCAAACCGTCACTCAGCTCCGTCACACTCCTTCTTCCAGCACACTGTGGTAAGTCGAACACCGATGGTTGTTCTGCTCTGCACGAGGTAGGCCTTGCTCTGTGCACACCTCCACGGATCTCTACAGTCAGATCATGCACCCAGCATCAGAGAGCCCTAGAAAATGGCTGCTCAGCCTTTTATACCCTCACCCAGCATGCAGTTCGGCCCTGAGAGTTCAAGGGTAACTTGTTAAGATAACACCTCCCATTAATCTTAAATTGACAGCAATAATCAAGTCCATTCCACATTTCAACCACTAGATGGTGTCAAACACCTATTTACAACAGCAGTGATAGAACAACATTAATCTGGCTTCACAATCTCACATCCCCATCAGAGCCATCAAACCCCCCAAGTGTGTCCCCATCAGAGCCATCAAACCCCCCCACAATTGTGTCCCCATTAGAGCCATCAAACCCCCCACAATTGTGTCCCCATCAGAGCCATCAAACCCCCCACAACTGTGTCCCCATCAGAGCCATCAAACCCCCCACAACTGTGTCCCCATCAGAGCCATAAAACCCCCCACAAATGTGTCCCCATCAGAGCCATCAAACCCCCCACAACTGTGTCCCCATCAGAGCCATAAAACCCCCCACAAATGTGTCCCCATCAGAGCCATCAAACCCCCCACAATTGTGTCCCCATCAGAGCCATCAAACCCCCCCACAACTGTGTCCCCATCAGAGATATCAAACCCCCCAAGTGTGTCCCTATCAGAGCCATCAAACCCCCCAAGTGTGTCCCCATCAGAGCCATCAAACCAACCAAGTGTGTCCCCATCAGAGCCATCAAACCCCCCACAATTGTGTCCCCATCAGAGCCATCAAAACCCTCACAACTGTGTCCCCATCAGAGCCATCAAACCCCCCCAAGTGTGTCCACATCAGAGCCATCAAACCCCCCAAGTGTGTCCCCATCAGAGCCATCAAACCCCCCACAATTGTGTCCCCATCAGAGCCATCAAACCCTCCACAACTGTGTCCTCATCAGAGCCATCAAACCCCCCAAGTGTGTCCCCATCAGAGCCATCAAACCCCCCACAATTGTGTCCCCATCAGAGCCATCAAACCCCCCAAGTGTGTCCCCATCAGAGCCATCAAACCCCCCACAATTGTGTCCCCATCAGAGCCATCAAAACCCCCAAGTGTGTCCCCATCAGAGCCATCAAACCCCCCACAACTGTGTCCTCATCAGAGCCATCAAACCCCCCAAGTGTGTCCCCAGTAAAGCCCTTAAAACCCCCCACAATTGTGTCCCCATCAGAGCCATCAAAACCTTCACAACTGTGTCCCCATCAGAGCCATCAAACCCCCCAAGTGTGTCCCCATCAGAGCCATCAAACACCCCAAGTGTCCCCATCAGAGCCATCAAACCCCCCAAGTGTGTCCCCAGTAAAGCCCTTAAAACCCCCCACAATTGTGTCCCCATCAGAGCCATCAAAACCCTCACAACTGTGTCCCCATCAGAGCCATCAAACCCCCCAAGTGTGTCCCCATTAGAGCCCTTAAAACCCCCCACAATTGTGTCCCCATCAGAGCCATCAAAACCCTCACAACTGTGTCCCCATCAGAGCCATCAAACCCCCCAAGTGTGTCCCCATCAGAGCCATCAAACACCCCAAGTGTGTCCCCATTAGAGCCCTTAAAACCCCCACAATTGTGTCCCCATCAGAGCCATCAAAACCCTCACAACTGTGTCCCCATCAGAGCCATCAAACACCCCAAGTGTGTCCCCATCAGAGCTATCAAACCCCCCAAGTGTGTCCCAATTAGAGCCCTTAAAACCCCCCACAATTGTGTCCCCATCAGAGCCATCAAAACCCTCACAACTGTGTCACCATCAGAATCCTGGTCCTGGGAGTTGTAGTTCTACAAGCAAGATTGTGCTGGAGGTAGAGGAGAAATGTATATATGGACTGTATATATTGTGTCCCTGAAGAGTTCTACTGCTTTTATACGAGTGGGCATCCCATAATACTCCTATCCCTATCCAAGTTTATTCCTCTCGATAAAACATAAAATCAGAGCACTGGACTGTTCTTCTGATTCAAGTGTGCTGTGAAAATGATGTGTGCCTGGCTGTGATGGGTAGGGATCCCTTTCTACTTGCGGCTCCTTAGGGATTGTGCTACATTATAGTCTGTAGAAAACGTATAGGGCCAGATTCAGGTAGAGTTAGGCTGGAGTATCAGTGATACTCCAGCCTAACTGTCACTTTGAGCCGGCGTTTTTGTTTTCTGTAAGCATAAAACAAGAAACGCCGGGTTGGAGTTCCTATACGAGCGGCGTAATTCTATTACGCCGTCGTATCGGAACTTAAATTTTAAAAATGGCGCGCGGGGCGTTCACACTGATTAACGCCGAGAATATGTTAATCAGCGGGAATCGGAAATTCACGATCGTATTCGGGCGCGACGCAGTGACTTTCCGACGTTTCCGTAAGAGATACGCGGCGTAAAGATAAAGCAGCCCCCTAGTGGAGTATCCTATGTTAAGTATGGCCGTCGTCATCGCGTCGCAAAAAAAAAATTCGAGTCGTTTGCGTAAAACGTCCGTGAATGGGGATTGACGTCATTGACGTTACCTGAAAGAATTTGGAGCATGCGCACTGACAGTCGACGCATGCGCAGTACGTTCGCCGCGGGATCGCGCATAGTTAACATAATACACGCCCCCTACCCACCCCAATTTGAATTCCGCCGGCTCATTTTCGCTACGCCGCTGCAACTTTAGGAGCAAGTGCTTTGTGAATAACAGTACTTGCTCCTAAAGTTACGGCGGAGTAACGTAAATGAGAAACGTTACTCCAAAGTAAAGAAGCGCCCATCTACCTGAATCTGGCCCATAGAGTCCACAAGCTATGGTATATACTGTATATCTGATAATTGATCAATCCTGATGTACTGACAGACAATCTCTTTTCTTGAGGCCCAAAAAACACCAGGACGGTACAAATACCCCCCACATTTCCCCTTTTTGGAAAGTGGACAGTCCAAGGTATTTAGTAAGAGGCATGGAGAGTATTTTGAAGCTGTTTTATTTATTTTTTTGCCACTATTTTTTGGAAAATTAAGAAAAAATAAAATAAAATTGTTCACAAATTGTAAAAAAAATTTTTTATAAATGTATTTTTTTTTCTGTGACCAGAGCAATACAGTGTTAACATAGTAACACTGTAATACTCTGGGGAAGTGATCAGGATTTTTTATTTTTTACACATTATGATTGCTTGTAACAATGAATTTCATTGGTCTAAGCCGGAGTTCTCCAAATTGTGGCCCAGGGGGCCAGATGTGGCCCTTTGCTTGCTTTTATTTAGCCCTCAGGACACTGTTTCATCCCATGATACCTACAATGGGACATCATTTCTCCTGCTGACATCAACAATGGGATGCAATTCCTCCCAATGACACCAACAACTGGGCCCACTAACACCAGTGAAGGGGCACAATTCCATTCACTGACATCAACAATGGGGTACACTTTTTCCCACTGGCACAAATAATGGGACACAATTCCTCCCAATGACACCAACAAATGGGCCCAATAGCACCAATAATGGGTCACCATTCCTCCCACTGATAACAATGGAACGCAATTTCTCCCAATGACACCAACAGTTGGGCCCCCTAACACCAACGATGGGATATAATTCCTCCCAATCACCCTAACACGTGGGCCCAATGATACTAGTGATGGGATGCAATTCCTCCCAATGACACCAACAATTTGGCCCAATGATGGGGCATGAATCCTCCCAATGACACCAACGATTGGGCACAATTTCTGGGGCATTGTTTCTCCCCCCCCTTTTAATTTCGGGACCTTTTCTATTTCCAATCGCCACAGTGTGGCCCCCCTAAAGACTGAAGAACAGTAAACTGGCCCCATGTTTAGTAAGTTTGGAGACCCCTGGTCTAAGCAACCATTTTGCTGATTCATTTAGTGCCGTTTGTTGTGATTAGCTATGATTGGCCATAGCTAATCACATGGTACAGATGGGCTGTGATTAATACAGTCTGTACCATGTGATCACTGTGACCAATCACAGCTAGCAACACAATTGTATACAATAGATGGCATGAAAGGAAGCCATTGTTTACAATAGTTATGCGATTTGTTGTGATTGGTCACAGTGATCACATGGTACTGGCTTTTGCCAATCATAGCTAATCAAAAGACACGAAATGAATCAGTTTCATTCAGTTAAAATGGTTGCTTAGACCAATGAAATTCATTGTTACAAGCAATCATAATATGTGAAAAAAAATCCTGATCACTTCCCCAGAGTAGTACAGTGTTACTATGTATTGCTCTGGTCACAGAATTTTTTTTTTTTTAATAAAAATAAAAAAATAAATACAAATTTATTTTTTACAATTTGTAAAACAATTCTATTTTATTTTTTCTTCATTTTCCAAAAAATTGTGGCAAAAAATAAATAAATAACAGCTTCAAAATATTATTATTATTATACAGGATTTATATAGCGCCAACAGTTTACGCAGCGCTTTAAAATACTCTCCATGCCTCCTACTAAATACCTTGGACTGTCCACTTTCCAAAAAGGGGAAATGTGGGGGGTATTTGTACCGTTTCGGTGTTTCTTGGGCCTCAAGAAATGAAATTGGCTGTCAGTACATCAGGATTGATCAATTATCAGATAGATGCTAATTGGTGCAGTCTGATTGGTGCAGTCTGTACCATGTGATCACGGTGACCAATCACAGCTAGCAACACAATTGTATACAATAGATGGCATGAAAGGAAGCCATTGTTTACAATTGTCATGCGATCTGTTGTGATTGGACCACAGTGATCACACGGTACCGGCATGTTATTGTCAGTCACCAGTTGTGGACACGGCCGTTGACAGTGTGGCGCCCTCTGAGAGGACGTCATATGACACGGACGAAAGGCCCACCCGGCTGTCAATCTGTTATAGGCCGGGTTGGAAGGTGTTAAAGCTTCAAAAAAGCATCACTGATACTGAAGCATCAAAAACACCTAAAAAAAGCATGTTGAAGAGGTAGGTTGAAGTGTAATTGAGCCCTTAGAGAGGAAGGTAAGTATTGATGTCGGGTGCATTCATTGATAATAATGTTTAATAACATTGGAATAAATTGGCGCTATTGTGAGGAAGGATTGCATGTTCAGCAGAGACGACTCCATCCCTTCAGTGCTGGAAGGATTGTTCTTGCTGCGGAGCCAGTATAAAATATTTCTGCCTGCTCCCCCTCTCAGGGAGACGTCTACGGGCAGTTCATGCTCTGTCCTCGGACTGCGTGGCCGGCGGCGATAGGCTGGCCGTGACGTTTGAGGGTCCTGGAAGGCTGAATCCTCTCCGGACTTATTTCAGGCTCCGATTTTCTCCAATTGTTTTGTCGTCCGCTGATTATGTCTCTCCGCTAACAGCTGCTTCACCAACCTGTCAAAACCCATTTCACTCCGAAAACCTTCCCAAACCTCCTGGAAGCCAACGCCGATCCGAGGAGCCCCAGAGGGACGCCCCTCACCGTGTGTGAGACCCGATCATTAGATCAGCTCTTAAAGGGAAACATTCACTTTACAGCAGAGATCTCCAAACTTCTCCGTACAAAGAGCTACTGTACATTGTATATTATACAAACCACCATGGATCAAAAGAAAAGGCACTTCAGATAAAGAAAGCAAAGAGATTTAAAATGGTCCCAATACATCAGTGTCGCCGTTACATCAGTGCCCCATCAGAGCCCCCCTTACATCAGTGGCCCCATCAGTGTCCCCCCTTACATCAGTGCCCCCATCAGAGTCCCCCCCTTACATCAGTGTCTCCATCAGAGTCCCCATTATATCAGTGTCTCCATCAGAGTCCCCCCTTATATCACTGTCCCCATCAGAGTCCCCCCTTATATCACTGTCCCCATCAGAGTACCCCCTTACATCAGTGTCCCTATCAGAGTGCCCCCTTTACATCAGTGTAACTATTAGAGTGCGCCCTTACTAGAGGTCGACCGATATGGGTTTTTCTCTGGCCAATGCCGATATTTGGAAATCGGGGCGGCCGATGGCCGATATATGTTGCCGATTTTTGCAACCGATATTTTAGGCCGATTTTTTTTTCCTTCATCTTAGAAAATCTAGGGTGGAAAGGTGGGGAGGACATTTTTGTACAGGGTGGAGAGGTGGGAAAGAGGTTATTGTTTAGGGTGGAGAGTTGGGGAGGTGGGGTGCAGCCTATTATATTAGTACCTGTCAGTGTCCATCAGTGCAGCCTGTCAGTGCCCACCGGTACAGCCCATCAGTATCCATCAGTGTCCATTAGTGCCCACCAGTGTAGCCCATCAGTGCCCACCAATGGAACCTATCCGTGCAACCTCAGTGCCCACCGGTTCAGCGCCTGTCAGTGCCACCTCATTAGTGCCCACCAGTGCAGTCTATCAGCGCTATCTCACCAGTGCCAACCAGTGCCCACCAGTACAACTCACCATTGCCCCCAGACAGTGCAGATCGTCATTGCCACCAGACAGTGCAGATCGTCATTGCCCCCAGACAGTGCAGGTAGTCATTGCCCCCAGACAGTACAGGTAGTCATTGCCCCCAGACAGTGCAGGTAGTCACTGCCCCCAGACAGTGCAGGTAGTCACTGCCCCCAGACAGTGCAGGTAGTCACTGCCCCCAGACAGTGAAGTTAGTCACTGCCCCCAGACAGTGCAGATCGTCATTGCCACCAGACAGTGCAGATCGTCATTGCCCCCAGACAGTGCAGGTAGTCACTGCCCCCAGACAGTGCAGGTAGTCACTGCCCCCAGACAGTGCAGGTAGTCACTGCCCCCAGACAGTGCAGGTAGTCACTGCCCCCAGACAGTGAAGTTAGTCACTGCCCCCAGACAGTGCAGATCGTCATTGCCCCCAGACAGTGCAGGTAGTCATTGCCCCCAGACAGTGCAGGTAGTCATTGCCCCCAGACAGTGTAGGTAGTCATTGCCCCCAGACAGTGCAGGTAGTCACTGCCCCCAGACAGTGCAGGTAGTCACTGCCCCCAGACAGTGCAGGTAGTCACTGCCCCCAGACAGTGAAGTTAGTCACTGCCCCCAGACAGTGCAGATCGTCATTGCCCCCAGACAGTGCAGGTAGTCATTGCCCCCAGACAGTGCAGGTAGTCATTGCCCCCAGACAGTGCAGGTAGTCACTGCCCCCAGACAGTGCAGGTAGTCATTGCCCCCAGACAGTGCAGGTAGTCATTGCCCCCAGACAGTGCAGGTAGTCATTGCCCCCAGACAGTGCAGGTAGTCACTGCCCCCATGCCCCCAGACAGTGCAGATCGTCATTGCCCCCAGACAGTGCAGGTAGTCATTGCCCCCAGACAGTGCAGGTAGTCATTGCCCCCAGACAGTGCAGGTAGTCACTGCCCCCAGACAGTGCAGGTAGTCACTGCCCCCAGACAGTGCAGGTAGTCACTGCCCCCAGACAGTGAAGTTAGTCACTGCCCCCAGACAGTGAAGTTAGTCATTGCCCCCATCGTCAGTGTCATTCACTGCCAGTCTGCCACCTTATTAGTGCCACCAGCGAGCGCTTCCAGCTCCGTTCCCTCCTCTGGCCAAAGACTACTTAATTTGTCCCCTGACACCGCTGCCAACTTCCTCCACTGGGGGGAAAAAAAGTCAGGAGACAGTGGCTGTGATAGCAGCCGTTTAGAATAGACGCTGGCCGAGTATTTCCAGCCAGCACACACCTGCCTCTGATCCCTCACTATCGGCCCTTTTGTGCATAATAATCGTCCGATGCCGATTTCTCTAAAAACGCGATATATCGGTCGACCTCTAGCCCTTACATCAGTGTCCCTATCAGAGTGCCCCCTTACATCACTGTAACTATTAGAGTGCGTCCTTACATCAAGGTCCCCATTAGAGTCCCCCTTACATCAGGGTCACCATCAGAGTCCCCCTTACATCAGTGTCCCCATCAGAGTCCTCCTTACATCAGTGTCTCCATCAGAGTCCTCCTTACATCAGTGTCTCCATCAGAGTCCTCCTTACATCAGTGTCTCCATCAGAGTCCTCCTTACATCAGTGTCTCCATCAGAGTCCTCCTTACATCAGTGTCTCCATCAGAGTCCTCCTTACATCAGTGTCTCCATCAGAGTCCTCCTTACATCAGTGTCTCCATCAGAGTCCTCCTTACATCAGTGTCTCCATCAGAGTCCCCCTTACATCAGTGTCCCCATCAGAGTCCTCCTTACATCAGTGTCTCCATCAGAGTCCTCCTTACATCAGTGTCTCCATCAGAGTCCCCCTTACATCAGTGTCCCCATCAGAGTCCTCCTTACATCAGTGTCTCCATCAGAGTCCTCCTTACATCAGTGTCCCCATCAGAGTCCTCCCTTACATCAGTGTCTCCATCAGAGTCCTCCTTACATCAGTGTCTCCATCAGAGTCCTCCTTACATCAGTGTCTCCATCAGAGTCCTCCTTACATCAGTGTCTCCATCAGAGTCCCCCTTACATCAGTGTCCCCATCAGAGTCCTCCTTACATCAGTGTCTCCATCAGAGTCCTCCTTACATCAGTGTCTCCATCAGAGTCCCCCTTACATCAGTGTCCCCATCAGAGTCCTCCTTACATCAGTGTCTCCATCAGAGTCCTCCTTACATCAGTGTCTCCATCAGAGTCCCCCTTACATCAGTGTCCCCATCAGAGTCCTCCCTTACATCAGTGTCTCCATCAGAGTCCTCCTTACATCAGTGTCTCCATCAGAGTCCTCCTTACATCAGTGTCTCCATCAGAGTCCTCCTTACATCAGTGTCTCCATCAGAGTCCCCCTTACATCAGTGTCCCCATCAGAGTCCTCCTTACATCAGTGTCTCCATCAGAGTCCTCCTTACATCAGGGTCACCATCAGAGTCCCCCTTACATCAGTGTCCCCATCAGAGTCCTCCTTACATCAGTGTCTCCATCAGAGTCCTCCTTACATCAGTGTCTCCATCAGAGTCCTCCTTACATCAGTGTCTCCATCAGAGTCCTCCTTACATCAGTGTCTCCATCAGAGTCCTCCTTACATCAGTGTCCCCATCAGAGTCCTCCCTTACATCAGTGTCTCCATCAGAGTCCTCCTTACATCAGTGTCTCCATCAGAGTCCTCCTTACATCAGTGTCTCCATCAGAGTCCTCCTTACATCAGTGTCTCCATCAGAGTCCCCCTTACATCAGTGTCCCCATCAGAGTCCTCCTTACATCAGTGTCTCCATCAGAGTCCTCCTTACATCAGTGTCTCCATCAGAGTCCCCCTTACATCAGTGTCCCCATCAGAGTCCTCCTTACATCAGTGTCTCCATCAGAGTCCTCCTTACATCAGTGTCCCCATCAGAGTCCTCCCTTACATCAGTGTCTCCATCAGAGTCCTCCTTACATCAGTGTCTCCATCAGAGTCCTCCTTACATCAGTGTCTCCATCAGAGTCCTCCTTACATCAGTGTCTCCATCAGAGTCCCCCTTACATCAGTGTCCCCATCAGAGTCCTCCTTACATCAGTGTCTCCATCAGAGTCCTCCTTACATCAGTGTCTCCATCAGAGTCCTCCCTTACATCAGTGTCTCCATCAGAGTCCTCCTTACATCAGTGTCCCCATCAGAGTCCTCCCTTACATCAGTGTCTCCATCAGAGTCCTCCCTTACATCAGTGTCTCCATCAGAGTCCTCCCTTACATCAGTGTCCCCATCAGAGTCCTCCCTTACATCAGTGTCTCCATCAGAGTCCTCCTTACATCAGTGTCTCCATCAGAGTCCTCCCTTACATCAGTGTCTCCATCAGAGTCCTCCCTTACATCAGTGTCTCCATCAGAGTCCTCCCTTAGATCAGTGTCTCCATCAGAGTCCTCCCTTACATCAGTGTCCCCATCAGAGTCCTCCCTTACATCGGTGTCTCCATCAGAGTCCTCCTTACATCAGTGTCTCCATCAGAGTCCTCCCTTACATCGGTGTCTCCATCAGAGTCCTCCTTACATCAGTGTCTCCATCAGAGTCCTCCTTACATCAGTGTCTCCATCAGAGTCCTCCTTACATCAGTGTCCCCATCAGAGTCCTCCTTACATCAGTGTCTCCATCAGAGTCCCCCTTACATCAGTGTCCCCATCAGAGTCCTCCTTACATCAGTGTCTCCATCAGAGTCCTCCCTTACATCAGTGTCTCCATCAGAGTCCCCCTTACATCAGTGTCCCCATCAGAGTCCTCCTTACATCAGTGTCCCCATCAGAGTCCTCCCTTACATCAGTGTCTCCATCAGAGTCCTCCTTACATCAGTGTCCCCATCAGAGTCCTCCCTTACATCAGTGTCTCCATCAGAGTCCTCCCTTACATCAGTGTCTCCATCAGAGCCCTCCCTTACATCAGTGTCCCCATCAGAGTCCTCCCTTACATCAGTGTCCCCATCAGAGTCCTCCCTTACATCAGTGTCCCCATCAGAGTCCTCCCTTACATCAGTGTCCCCATCAGAGTCCTCCTTACATCAGTGTCTCCATCAGAGTCCTCCTTACATCAGGGTCACCATCAGAGTCCTCCCTTACATCAGTGTCTCCATCAGAGTCCTCCCTTACATCAGTGTCTCCATCAGAGCCCTCCCTTACATCAGTGTCCCCATCAGAGTCCTCCCTTACATCAGTGTCCCCATCAGAGTCCTCCCTTACATCAGTGTCCCCATCAGAGTCCTCCCTTACATCAGTGTCCCCATCAGAGTCCTCCCTTACATCAGTGTCCCCATCAGAGTCCTCCCTTACATCAGTGTCTCCATCAGAGTGTTGTACATCACTGCGTTCAGAATTTGTGTATGCAACACAAGTTTAAAGCCAACATTCCGTCCAAAAAAAATCCACGGTTTTGTTGTCAGAAATTTCTATTGTGTTTGGAGCAGCATTAGAATCCCTCCCTAGAACACACAATTGACTCCTTGATCGCCCCCTAGTGTTAACCCCTTCCCTGCCAATGACATTTACACAGTAATCAATGCATTTTTATAGCTGTATTAAAAAAAATCATGGTTTATTTAAAGTGGATGTCCCCCTGAAAAAAAATATTAAAAGCCAGCAGCTACAAATAGTGCAGCTGCTGACTTTTAATATTAGGACACTTACCTGTCCTGGAGTCCAGCGGCGATCGCTCGTCACCCTGCTGCTCCCCCCTCCATCCACGGTGAGGGAACCAGGAAGTGAAGCCCTCCGGCTTCATTGCCCGGTTCCCGGCGGCGCGTGCGCGAGTTGCGCTGCACCCGCCGATTGGCTCCCACTGTGTGCTGGGAGCCGAGTGTTCCCAGCACACAACGGGGGACGGACGGGATGTGGCAAAAAAAAATCGTCTTTTGTCCGAGACGTGTGGCCGGAAGTGGGTGCAAATATCTGACAGGTATCTGCACCCCCCTCCCCCCTGAAAGGTGTCAAATGTGACACCGGAGGGGGGGAGGGTTCTGATCAGCGGAAGTTCCACTTTAGGGTGGAGATCCGCTTTAAGTAGAGCGTTGCATTACCGCGCAATTGTTTTTAAAAGTGTGACAGTGCTTAAAACAAAACATTGGTCTGGGCAGGAAGAGGTGAAAATGCCCGGTAGTGAAGTGGATAACATTAAGCGCGTAGGGGTTAAAAAAAAAAAATGTCAGGCTTCATATAGTTCCTTTCTCAGTACATTCACAAGTGTCTTTTAACAAGACTCCGGCTCTCCCGGTGAAGTGAGCTCTTTATCTTTGAGCTGATTTTTAAATATTTCCTGCCCATCCCAGAATGAAATATTGTTTCTAGGAGGTGAACGCCGGAGGCCATACACATCCCAGGGAGATTCGGATGGAGATTAGAAACACATGAGAACCACGGAGCCCAAATACAGTAAAAACCTTGGATTGCGAGCATAACTCGCTCCAGAAACATGCTTGTAATCCAAAGCACTTGTATATCAAGGCAAATTTCCCCATAAGAAATAATAGAAACTCAGATGATTCGTTCCACAACCATTTATTCATAAGTCCTTCAGTTTATAGTCCATATAAAACGATTATAGCGATGTGATTGGTTGGTGTGACCATAAAAGGTCCATCCACAAGAAGCCTCCACAAGGGGATTAGAAGGAAAATCCAGCAGGAGCTCCAGAGTATAAAAGAGGAGAGAGGCGCCTCTAAGTGTAGCAATATGTTGCTAAATGTTGTCCCTTCATTAAATGTAACCATATTGCTACACTTAGAGGTGCCTCTCTTCTCTTTTATACTCAGTTGTGACATGACACTACTCTTATATCAAGACAAAATGTATTAAAACATGTAGCTTGTCTTGCAAAACGCTCTTAAACCATGGTTTTACTGTACTACTATAATCCTGTAGGTGCTTCCAATGACTACCCCATATGCAGGAGAGAAAAGGTCCCAATATAGTGTGATACCGTATGTACAAACTGTTTTTTGTAAGTAAAATAATGTACTCACATTTAGGCAGTAAAAACAAGCATTTCATGCAAAACGGAAGTTATGTGATGTTCTGTCAAAACGCTCGACCGGTTTCGTCCTTCATTGATGTACGCTGATGAGGCTTGACTGATGGGCACTGATAGGCGGCACTAGTGGGCACTGTGAGGTGGCAATTGTGGGCATTGAGAGGTGGCGCTGAAGGGCATTGATAGGTGGCACTGGTGGGCATGGAGAATTGGCACTAATAGGTGGCATTGATAGGTGGCACTGATAGGTGGCAGTGATGGACACTGATAGGTTGCAGTTATGGGCACTGATTAGTACTGGTAGGTGAGACTGATATGCAGCACTGCTAGGTGGCACTGATGAGACACTGACTGGCAACACTGGTGAGCATTGATAGGTGGCAGCGATGGGTACTGTGAGGTGGTACTGATTGTCACTGACAGGTGGCACTGGTGGGCATGTAGAATTGGCATTGATAGGTGACACTGATAGGTGGCAGTGATGGACACTGATAGGTGGCAGTGATGGGCACTGATCAGTACTGGTAGGTGAGACTGATATGCAGCACTGCTAGGTGGCACTGATGAGGCACTGACTGGCAACACTTCTGGGCATTGACAGGTGGCAGTGATGGGTACTGAGAGGTGGTACTGATTGTCACTGACAGGTGCCACTGGTGGGCACTAGTGTTGAGCGGAATACGCCATATTCAATTTCGCGATATTGCGCAAATATATAGAAGAATATTCGCGAATATTCGCTAATATCGAATATTCGTGATATTTTATCCAAAAAAATCGCTAATGCGAAAATGATTGCGAAATTCTCATAAACGGAGATCATTTCCTGTATTACTAAACTAATATGCACTAAACACTAACTCTACACTAACTCTACTTAAAAGAAAGGAGAATAAGGGGGCAAAAGAAGGGCGGAGAAGATAATCGCGCAATATTCCTATTGCGCGATTATCTTCTCCGCCCTTCTTTTGCATCAGAGCCAATCAGAATAACTCGAATATTCGGCAAAAGGAATATCGCACAATATTCCTTTTGCCGAATATTCGAGTTATTCTGTTTCTCTCTGATGCAAAAGAAGGGCGGAGAAGATAATCGCGCAATATTCCGTTTGTCGAATATTCAAGTTATTCTGATTGGCTCTGATGCAAAAGAAGGGCCGAGTAGCTGATGCGATTCTTTTATGTTGCCGAAAATTCGCAATGCGAATTTTCGGCAACATAAAAGAATCGCTCAGCTACTCGGCCCAGGGTCTCTCTCTAATCATACCAGCAATGCTTTTAGACGTCGATGGAGATCACCAGGATGTGATCTGTTTTACAAATAAATTTGAAAAAATACGAATATTCGCCATAGCGAATATTCGCCGCAATATTCGAGTTATTCGCGAATACTCGAATATGCAATATTCGTAGCGAATATTCGTGAGCAACACTAGTGGGCACGAAAAGGTGGCACTAATAGGTGGCAGTGATGGGCACTGATAGGTGGCAGTGATGGGCACTGATAGGTAGCAGTGATGGGCACTGATAGGTAGCAGTGATGGGCACTGATCAGTACTGGTAGGTGAGACTGATGAGGCACTGACTGGCAACACTGGTGGGCATTGATAGGTGGCAGTGGTGTGTACTGATATGTGGTACTAATTGGTGGTGGTCACTGTGGGCACTGGCAGGGGGTATCGGTGTGCACTAATGAGGCTGATGTGCCTCTTCCACGATTACCAAGCTTTGTTTACATCACGTGATCAGCTGTCATTGGCTGACAGCTGATCACGTGGTAAGGGGCAGGGACCAACCCCTTACTCAGATCTGTGATCACCTGTGACTCAGTGACTCTGTGATCACAGCGCGAGCCCTGCAGGGGGCACGCAGGGCGGGGCACGTGCAAAGGGGAGGACGTCTATTGATGTCCTCCCGAAAATTGGGGTCCGCGCTGTAGTCGTCATTCGGCTATAGCGTGGGCCCCTAGTGTTTAATTAACATATTACATGTACAATTGTTAAATTTTTTTCTTTGTGGACATTATTCCTGTATATGTGAATGTTATTATTATAGATATAGATGTGTATTATTTTGTATGGACACAATAGCGGTTGCTACCCAGAGGTCATGTGTTTGTGTCATTGCAGAAACCTTT
The DNA here is from genome assembly GCA_029574335.1 of Rana kukunoris. Taxonomy (NCBI): domain Eukaryota; kingdom Metazoa; phylum Chordata; class Amphibia; order Anura; family Ranidae; genus Rana; species Rana kukunoris. The sequence goes on from CM056054.1 coordinate 235,886,327, forward strand.
TAAGCGCTTAACGACCGCCGCAGAATGGCAGGTACAGGCAGATGGACGTGCCGGCACTTCTCTGCCTTCCCGCGGGTCTGATCGGGACCCCCCCCCCCCCCCGCTACATGTGGCGGTCGGTAAGCCTCTGGGAGCGATCCGGGATGAGGGGGCGGCTGTTCGTTTCTGTCCGCCCCCTCGCGATCACTTCCAGCAAATCCGCTCCCCCCGCCCTCTGCCTGTGTAATGTAAACAAAGAGGAAGTGATGTCACCTCTCCTCTCGGTGGTATTTTCGTTCCGGCGAGAGGAGAGAAGACATCACAAGTAAGTCGCAACAACACTACACTGACACCACACACATAGGCACATTAACCCCTTCCGATCACCCCCCACCCCAGCCCCCTGTCACTAATAGCAGTGATCATATATTTACTGATCACTGCATTTAGTGTCAGTGTGACAGTTAGGTCCCTTTCACACTTGTACGCAATTTCAATGAATGCCTGTGTAAGTGGCATCAAAATCGGACCAAAGTAGTGCAGGGACTACTTTGAAGTCGGCACTACTTAAAGTCGTGCCAGTATGAATGGTGTTCATTGAAAATCATGCAGTACAAAATCGTGAGACAAGTCGTAAAAATTGTGAAAGGGGCCTAAGTGTGACAGGCAGTTAGTGTTAGGTTCAGGGTAGCCCCCGTACCCCCCCTAATAAAGGTTTAACCCCTTGATCACCGCCCTAGTTAACCCTTTCACCCCCTATTGCCAGCGTCACTAAGCGATCGGTTTTCTGATCGCTGTATTAGTGTCACTGTTGCCGCTAGGTAGCTATTTTTTTGGGGATATTGCGATTTTTTTTACTAAAGACATGCGGCTGAGTACATTTTGGCCTAAATGTTTGACTAAAATTTCGTTTATTTCGATTTTTCTTATAACAAAAAGTAGAAAATATCATTTTTTTCTCAAAATTTTCGGTCTTTTTCCGTTTATATCGCAAAAAATAAAAATCAATACCATCAAAAGAAAGCTCTATTTGTGGAAAGAAAAGGGCGCAAATTTCGTTTCGGTACAACATTGCATGACCGCGCAATTACCAGTTAAAGCAGCGCAGTGCCAAATGGTAAAAACACCTCTGGGCATTTAGCAGCATATTGGTCCGGGGCTTAAAGGAGTAGTAAAGGAAAACATTTTTTTGGCTAAAATGAATGTCTGCAAGGTAGACAGACAGAATAGTGTAATGATTCTGTTAAAAAACGAGTAAATACCTATTACATTCCTTCATCTATATCACCTCCGGCGTTCTAGTTTCTGTTCTCTCATTCACTTCCTGGTTTGCGGCGCTCGTTCATGTAAGAACTACATTTCCCAGTATGCATTGCGGCACACCCAGTAATTCACACCTCCTTGAAGTCTCTAACACGTAGAGAGCGTCCTGCCGCACAGATGTAGTTCCCAGGAGGAGGCGAGCACAACACTGACCACCGCAGTAAAGTCTCCCATCACGGTGGTGAGTAACAATCAGACAAGCAGGAAGTGAACAGAACAGAGAAGAAATAGAGCAACTTCTGAGCAAAAACGAACAATGAGGAAGTGAAAAGAGGAATGTCTGCAGGTAAATATGCTTATTATGAAAAAAAATGTTTTTCCTTTACAACCCCTTTAAGTGGTTAGTAAAAACACTTCTGGTTTCACCCGGCCCTAGGGTGCCCACGTGTCCCGAATTGCCCGGGCACCTTCATTCTGGGACAATACAATGTCCCGGAATGAAATAAAGGACAAAGCCACCCCCTACTAACTAATAACTACATTTCTGGAACTGATTGCTGCAGTGGCGTAACCAGAGTTATGGGCGCCCGGGGCAGAACTTTTTTTTTTCGCCCCCCCTCCCCCCCCCGGCGCTAGCGCATGACCACATACGCCAAATCACAGGGCGCCATGCCATCAAATGCAGCCACTGTGCCATCAATTGTCACCACTGTGCCATCAATCGTCACCACTGTGCCACCAATTGTCACCACTGTGCCACCAATCGTTACCACTGTGCCACCAATCGTCACCACTGTGCCATCAATCGTCACCACTGTGCCATCAATCGTCACCACTGTGCCACCAATCGTCACCACTGTGCCACCAATCGTCACCACTGTGCCACCAATCGTCACCACTGTGCCATCAATCGTCACCACTGTGCCACCAATCGTCACCACTGTGCCATCAATCGTCACCACTGTGCCATCAATCGTCACCACTGTGCCACCAATTGTCACCACTGTGCCACCAATCGTTACCACTGTGCCACCAATCGTCACCACTGTGCCATCAATCGTCACCACTGTGCCATCAATCGTCACCACTGTGCCACCAATCGTCACCACTGTGCCACCAATCGTCACCACTGTGCCATCAATCGTCACCACTGTGCCACCAATCGTCACCACTGTGCCACCAATCGTCACCACTGTGCCATCAATCGTCACCACTGTGCCATCAATCGTCACCACTGTGCCACCAATTGTCACCACTGTGCCACCAATCGTCACCACTGTGCCACCAATCGTCACCACTGTGCCATCAATCGTCACCACTGTGCCACCAATTGTCACTGTCCAGACATCTATCCACCTCGGAGCTTTATATTATAACCTGCTGGGACTTGTAGTTCTCCATCGTCTCCTGGGGCTCAGGTGCATGCAATCCACCATCTTTGTTCAGTTTTTCTTACTGCTGGGACTTGTAGTCCCATAGATGGTGGATTGCATGCACCTGAGCCCCAGGAGAAGATGGAGAACTACAAGTCCCAGCAGGTTATAATATAAGGCTCCGAGATGGATGGGTGTCCGGACATCCATCCACCTCGGAGTCTTATATTATAACCTGCTGGGACTTGTAGTTTTCCATCTTCTCCTGGGGCTCAGGTGCATGCAATCCACATCCATCCACCTCAGAGCCTTATTGTATGATAATGTATAACCTGCTGGGACTTGTAGTTCTCCATCTTCTCCTGGGGCTCAGGTGCATGCAATCCACACCCATCCACCTCAGAGCCTTATTGTATGTATAACCTGCTGGGACTTGTAGTTCTCCAATCTCCATGAGCCCCAGGAGAAGATGAAGAACTACAAGTCCCAGCAGTCTTACTAAAATGACAGGCTCTGAGGTGGATAGGTGGGGATCAGGCAGAGCACCCCTTTAGATTTACACCACCCCCCCCCCCCCTACCTTGCTGGAGATGGAGAAACTTCCTGCCGCGCTGTAAACACATGTTCCAGGCCAATCAGCGCGCCCTTCTGTCTGGTTGGCTGGTGTTTCCCGCCACTCCCACATCAAAGGAGACAGACAGTTCCACCAGCCAACCAGGCGCGCCGCCGCCGGGTGTACCAAGATGGCCGACAGCTCCAGAGCTAGGCCAAAGCCGCGGCCTTTCCTAAGGCGGCGGCGGCGGCGGCGCATTCCGCGGACGCCAGGATTTCGCCCCCCGCAATCTTTCACCCGGTGCAGGTGCCCCCCCCCCCCCCGCTACGCCAGTGGATTGCTGGTTGCTAGCCTGGCATCTTGCAACCAGTGACAATTTCCTCTCAGACAGTGAGACCGGGAGCGAGGCCTGCACCTAGTGCAGCACTGCTGTCCCCACCCACCTCGGCACCTCCTCCTTCTCCGGCACCCATCGGCAAGCAGCAGGAAACTGGTATGATCTTCACTCTCCAGATAGTGATGCCACTCCTTTCCTTCTATGCATGTGGCTCATGTGGGAGTGACAGCAACACTGCATCTGGTGGCAGGCTATGGGTGGCAAGTGGCACATTCACCTGACAAATAACCTGCCGCCAAATTCCCCATCAACCCCGGGACCACATTACCCACCCGCCCCCTCATCTTTTTTGGGGGAAGGTGAGAGAGGGGGTGTGTCCCTGAATGGCAGTTTGGAAATGTAGTCACCCTACCCGGCCCGCTCCCTTCGCGCATTGGAATTGTTGACCATACTTTCAGCACATGTGCAACACATAGAAACCAATCAGCTTTCAGTTTTCATTGTCAAGTTGGAAGCTGATTGGCTGCCATGCAGAGCTGCTCCAGTTTTAGTAAATCAACCCCTAACGGGTTCTGTGTTTGGACGAGTTGGAGAGTATGACATCACAGCCACCACCCTCTCCACCTCATCCAATCAGAGAAAACTTTGCATTTATTTAGACAATGACAGCCACAGATGAATGAATGACAGCTGCAGTGTTGGATGTTGAGTGGTGATGGACCAGACCAGGCCGATCGTATTTGAAGCCCCTCAGTAAACAAGCCATTGTTGGATTTATTTATCTGGACTGGGATTTTGGATGCAGGGAAGGATTGTTCCTAAACCCTGGAAAACCCCCGGAGTGATCTGACATCAAACATCATTTATTGGAGAATCATTTAACGAGGAAGAAAGTGGAAGTAATATATTACCCCAGAGCTTGTGAGGTTTGATCTGAATTTGCGATAATTGTCAGCTTTAAAAACTCATTACAATTTTACAGTTGAAATAATGTTCTGCCAGAAAGGAATGATGGGAGATTTTTTTTGGTACAAAGGCCTGGTACAGGGGTGTCCATACTGAGGCCCGTGGGCCAGACGTAGCTCTTTGCTACTAAGCTATTATTTTCTGGCTCATTTTTCTTTTATTTCTATTTTTTTTAACAATTATATTTTAAACTTTTTTTTTTTTTTATTGTTGCAAAAAAAAAAAAAATGATTTTTAAATAAAATGTTACTGTGTAAGGGTCCTTTCACACTAGCGGACCGTTCGTCCGCTCATTACAAGTCCCGATACCACTTTTTTAGGACCGAGTACAAGTACCGATACTTTTTTTCATGTACTCGTCGATACCGAATACCGATACTTTTTTTAAATGTCATGTGACAGTTTTCAAACCACAATACAGACTAAGGATATTTTCTTTAGAATTATGAAGAACTCTAACTCAAGACATTATAAAAGAATAAAAATTAGTAAAAATGAATAAAAATGTTTTATTTTCTTGTCACGCAGTAGTAAAAAAACTCAAAGAATTTTCACAGAACATGTTGATAAATACAAAAAAAGTATTCTATTTAGGCATCGGGAGCATTTGCGCGAGTTCAAGTACTCCCGCAAATACTCGGTATCGGTCCCGATACCGATACTAGTATCGGTATCTGGACAACCCTACTTGTGCCCCTATGGGAGCGGATCCGTTAGCGGATGATGCATCCGCTAACGTCCGCCAGATCCGCATCCGTTTTTACGGACGGAAGAATGTCCTATTTTTCTTCCGTCCGGCCAAACGGATCGGATGCAAACGGACAGACGCTCCGTTTCCATCCGACTCCCCATAGGGGAGAGCGGAGGAGAGATGGGGCGGTCCCTGCACGCTGTGCGGGGACCGCCCTGTCCGCCGACAGCTGAGCGGAGACCCCCCGCTGAGCTGACGGACACACGGAGAGGACCGAAAAACGGACCGCTCCGTGTGTAAGGAGCCTTAGTCATAATGAATCCTCTCTATCATAGGTGTGCCAGGTGTGCCCAGGCACACCCTAATCACCCTGTGCAGCACAGATTCCCCCTACTCCCCTGGCTACCATCTTCCCCCCTGCAGTGCTGCCAGCTTCCCTCCTCTCCTATCGGCTGTTGCTGCTGGGATGTTTTACGAGTGGGGAAGGGGCCAGTAAATATGTAATTTAATGGCCCATTCCCTTTCAGAATGAACACCGTGAACGATCAGTAGTGTGTGTTTGGGTTTTGGGGTGCACACCCTAATGCAATAGGCTGCGCACAACTATGCTCTCTATGCTGTGCTGGCAGATCTCATCATTGGTATTAGTGGGAGGAATAGTGCCCCATCATTGGTGTCAGTGGGAGGAATAGTGTCCCATCATTGTTATTAGTGGGAGGCACAGTGCCCCATCGTTGGTGTCAGAGGAAGGAATAGTGTCCCATCATTGATAGTAGTGGGAAGAATAGTGTCCCATCATTGGTATTAGTGGGGGGAATAGTGTCCCATCATTGGTGTCATTGGGAGGAATAGTGTCCCATCATTCGTATTAGTGGGGGGAATAGTGTCCCATCATTGATAGTAGTGGGGGGAATAGTGTCCCATCATTGGTATTAGTGGGAGGAATAGTGTCCCATCAGTGGTGTCAGTGGGAAGAATAGTGCCCCATCATTGATAGTAGTGGGAAGAATAGTGTCCCATCATTGATAGTAGTGGGAAGAATAATGTCCCATCATTGATAGTAATGGGAAGAATAGTGTCCCATCATTGATAGTAATCAGAAGAATAGTGTCCCGTCATTGATAGTAATGGGAAGAATAGTGTCCCGTCATTGATAGTAATGGGAAGAATAGTGTCCCGTCATTGATAGTAATGGGAAGAATAGTGTCCCGTCATTGATAGTAGTGGGAAGAATAATGTCCCATCATTGATAGTAATTGGAAGAATAGTGTCCCATCATTGATAGTAATGGGAAGAATAGTGTCCCATCATTGATAGTAGTGGGAAGAATAGTGTCCCATCATTGGTCTTAGTGGGAAGAATAGTGTCCCATCATTGATAGTAGTGGGAAGAATAGTGTCCCATCATTGATAGTAGTGGGAAGAATAGTGTCCCATCATTGATAGTAGTGGGAAGAATAGTGTCCCATCATTGATAGTAGTGGGAAGAATAGTGTCCCATCATTGGTCTTAGTGGGAAGAATAGTGTCCCATCATTGGTATTAGTGGGAGGAATAGTGTCCCATCATTGATAGTAATGGGAAGAATAGTGTCCCACCATTGGTCTTAGTGGGAAGAATAGTGTCCCATCACTGGTAGTAGTGGGAAGAATAATGTCTCATCATTGATTAGTAGTGGGAGGAATAGTGTCCCATTATTGGTATTAGTGGGAGGAATAGTGTCCCATCATTGATTAGTAGTGGGAGGAATAGTGTCCCATCATTGGTCTTAGTGGGAAGAATAGTGTCCCACCATTGGTCTTAGTGGGAAGAATAGTGTCCCATCATTGGTCTTAGTGGGAAGAATAGTGTCCCATCATTGATTAGTAGTGGGAGGAATAGTGTCCCATCATTGGTCTTAGTGGGAAGAATAGTGTCCCACCATTGGTCTTAGTGGGAAGAATAGTGTCCCATCATTGATAATAGTGGGAAGAATAGTGTCCCATCATTGGTCTTAGTGGGAAGAATAGTGTCCCATCATTGGTATTAGTGGGAGGAATAGTGTCCCATCATTGATAGTAATGGGAAGAATAGTGTCCCACCATTGGTCTTAGTGGGAAGAATAGTGTCCCACCATTGGTCTTAGTGGGAAGAATAGTGTCCCATCATTGGTCTTAGTGGGAAGAATAGTGTCCCAACATTGGTCTTAGTGGGAAGAATAGTGTCCCACCATTGGTCTTAGTGGGAAGAAAAGTGTCCCATCACTGAAGCCCCGTACACACGGCCGAGGTTCTCGGCAGAAACCAGCGAGAACCTCGCTGGGAGCCGCATTCTGCCGAGAACCTCGGCCGTGTGTACGCTCTCGGCGAGCCCCGCCCGTCTGGAAACCCGTTGAGCAAATAGAGAGCAGGTTCTCTATTTGCTCGACGGCCCGTCGGGATGAATGGCTGGTTGCCTTTCCCGACGGGCGGGTCGCCGAATCTGACGGCCGGCAGAGAACCTCGACGGGCGGAACGATGTGTTCTGCCCGTCGAGGTTCTCTGCCGTGTGTACGGGGCCTGATAGTAGTGGGAAGAATAGTGTCCCATCACTGATAGTAGTGGGAAGAATAGTGTCCGATTATTGGTAGTAGTGGGAAGAATAATGTCTCATCATTGGCAAGGTATCAGTGGGAAGAATAGTGTCCCATCATTGATTAGTAGTGGGAGGAATAGTGTCCCATTAGTGGGAAGAATAGTGCCCCATCATTGGTATTAGTGGAAGGAATAGTGCCCCATCATTGGTATTAGTGGAAGGAATAGTGCCCCATCATTGTCAGTGGTAAGAATTATTCCACACTGTTGGTGTCAGTGGAAGGAATGGTGACTCATATCATAGAGAGAAAAAAGTGCCCAAAGGGTCAGGTAAAGGCAAGCAAAAGGCCACATCCGGAGCAAAGGGCCGAAGTTTGGAGACCACTCTTCTAGAGGTAGACCTGACAGAGGTTAGAATTCTCCCTTACTGAAAAAAAAAAAAGTTTAGCCCTTAATTCTGGTTTATATAAAGACAAATCTATTGCTGAATAAACATAGAATTTTTTTAAAAAAATTGCTGTGGTCTATAGAAGGAGTCAATATAGCTGTGGTTAAAAAAGTTCTAATCTTTCCCGGCCCACTGATTGGCTTTCCCCGGAGTTGCTCTTCAAGTTGCACACATGCCATCCCTTTAAATCGAGATTACATAACTTCATGAAAGGCCAGCAGCCAGCTGCCCCGAGGATCAGGACAACAAGTAAAGGTCAGTCCATGGGACTAGCGTGATGCATGAATTACCCGTGCTACATCTGGAATGAGACTTCCTCCTACAAATTGGAATTAGTACGGGGATAACAAATCACCCAGCAGGCAAGCAAAGGACAGATTGGAGATTAGTTGGGATTTATACTCTGCTTATTACAAAGCATTTATCACTTGTTTGGTATGTGCCTGACAGCTTTCCCTGTAAGGAGCTCACACTGTGTAATATAAACGTTCTCAACCGTTTACCCCGGAGGAACCCTCAGAATCCTTCTCAGATCCCGGGGGAACCCCTCATACAAATGATTCCATACAGCTCATGATACATTAATATGATGGGTAAGTTGTAGAAGGTTTGACACTCAGGGCCAGGCCTGGATCTAGGGGGGGTTGCTGGGGTGGGCTGCGACCTCCCCCAGATTTTAGCTATCCCCCCCCCCCCCCCCCGCAGGTATAAACGGTGCCTCCACCAATCCATGAGGCTGTGTGAAGGGGACAATTGATGTAAGGGACACTCTGATAGAAACAGTCAATGTAAGGGGGTACTCAAATAGGGACAATTGAGAAAAGGGGACACTACGATAGGGACAATTATTGTACAATGGCACTTTGATGGGGACACCTGATGAAAGGGGGTTAGTCTGATGGAAACACTTGATGTAAGGTCCACTCTGATGTAAGGGGGTCAGTCTGATGGGTACACCTGATGTAAGAGGGAATTCTGATGGGAACAGTTGATAAAAAGGGACACTCTGACGGCATCACTTGATGTAAGGGGGACCCTTACATTGGGACACCTGATGTAAGGAGGACACTCTGATGGGGATACCTAATGTAAGGGGGTACTCCTGATGAGGATACCTGGTACAGGAGGCACTCTGATTGGGACACTTGATGTTAGGAGGCACTCTGATGGGGACACCTGATGTAAGTTGGTATTCTGATGGAAGACGCCTGATGTTATGAGGCACTCTGATGGGGGCACTTGATGTTAGGGGGCACTCTGATGGAGGGCATTTGATGTAAGGGGCACTCTGATGGGGACAACCGATGTAAGGAGAGCAATCTGATGGGGACACCGAATAAAAGGGGGTACCATGATGAGGACACTTGATGTAAGGGGGAACTCTGATGGGGACACTTGATGTAAGGGGGCACTCTGATGGGGAAACCTGGTGTAAGAAAATGGACTCTGAATGGAACACTTGATGTAAAGGGGCACTCTGATGGGGACACCTGATGCAAGTGGGTGCTTTGATGGGGACTCTTAACTTCTTGCCGACCGCCCGCCGTCATATTACTGCGGGACAGTGGCACTGCTACGCGAGAGCACGTAGCTCTATGTCCTCTCTTTAGCGGCCGCTAGGGGGCGGGTGCCTCAATCGCTCGTTACAGAGCGGGGAACGGGAGATATGTGTGTAAACACAAAGCTCTCGTTACTGTCAGCGGGGGAAACGCTGATCTCCTGTTCATACAATGAGACCACCCCCCATACAGTTAAAACACACCCAGGAACATACTTAACCCCTTCCCTGCCCCCTAGTGTTAACCCCTTCACTGCCAATGGCATTTTTATAGTAATCCAATGCATTTTTATAGCATTGATCGCTATAAAAATGCCAATGGTCCCAAAAATGTGTCAAAAGTGTCCGAAGTGCCCGTCATAATTTCGCAGTACTGAAAAAAAATGCTGATCGCCGCCATTACTAGTAAAAAAAAAAAATATTAATAAAAATGCCTTAAAACGACCCCCTATTTTGTAAACGCTATAACTTTTGTGAAAACCAATCAATAAACACTTATTGCGATTTTTTTAAACGAAAAATATGTAGAAGAATACGTAGCGGCCTAAACTGAGGGAAAAAAATGTTTTTTTATATATTTTTGGGGGATATTTATTATAGCAAAACATAAAAAATATTTTGTTTATAGCGCAAAAAAATAAAAACCACAGAGATGATCAAATACCACCAAAAGAAAGCTCTATTTGTGGGAAAAAAAGGACGCAAATTTTGTTTGGGAGCCACGTCGCACGACCGTGCAATTGTCAGTTAAAGCGACGCAGTGCCGAATCACAAAAAGTGCTCTGGTCATTGGACAGCAATATGGTCCGGGGCTAAAGTGGTTAATGAAATGGACACTTGATGAAAGGGGCACTCTGATAGGGACACTTGATGTAAGGGGTAACTTTGATGGGGACACCTGATGTAAGGGGCACTTTGATTAGAACAGTTGGTAAAAGGGTACATCATAATAGGGACAATTGATGCAAAGGGACCCTCTGATGGGGACCCTGATGTAAGGGGAGACTTTGATGGGGACCCTGATGTAATGAGGCACTCTGATAGGGACACTTGTTTTAAGGGGGCACTTAGATGTGGACATTTTTCATAGTTCAAAAGGCCTCCAGAAGACAGGGAGAAGTAACACAACTGCCTGTGAAACACAGAGCAGCCCTGAGCAATCAATCGCAAGGAGCTAAACTACAGTGGGTGCCGGCGATATTGTATTTCCAGCGCGATGGGATGCAGCGCATCCATAGGAATCCATTGGGGGCAGCAAGTGGGAGGAGCGACAGAACTCGGCGCTGCCTCCCACGTCGGGGATCGCAGAGAGCGAATATCGCCGATGCCGAGCCGCTGTTGCCTACAATATCGTGGTCACCTCGTAGATTTGCCAAGCAGTCTGCTCTTTACCAAGAGGGTGCTATATTGTATATTAACACCAGCTGGGGTCTTCTTTTATTTATTTTTTTAAATTCGCCGTCATTATACTGCGGCAGTTCGGCACGTTCCCGTGAACCAGTGTAGCTGTTGGTCGGTCCCTTTAAGCGGGATACCAGGTGCATGCGGGGGTGCCGATGCTTGTGACCAAGCTTTCTTTTGGTGGTATTTGATCATCTCTGCGGTTTTCATTTTTTGCGCTATAAACAAAAATAGAGCGACAATTTTGAAAAAAAACCACAATACTTTGTAGTTTTTGCTATAATAAATATACCAATTTTTTTTATTAAAAAAAAGCTAATTTTTTCCTCAGTTACGTATTCTTCTACATATTTTTGGTAATAAAAAATAGCAAAAAGCGAATATTGATTGTTTTGTGAAAAAGTTATAGCGTTTACAAAATAGGGGATAGATTTATGGTACCTTTATTATTATTTTTTTTACTAGTAATGTCGGCGATTCTGGGATTTTTATCGGGACTGCGACATTATGGCGGACACTTCAGACACTTTTGACACATTTTTGGGACCATTGGCATTTATACAGCGATCAGTGATATAAAAATGCATTGATTACTGTGTAAATGTCACTGGCAGGGCACGGGTTAACACTAGGGGGCAATCAAGGGGGGGGGGGGTTAAGTGTGTCCTAGGGAGTGATTCTAACTGTGTGGGGAAAGTCTACCAGTGCCTCGACATTGATCATCGCTCCTGATGACAGGGAGCAGTAGATCAGTGTCCTGTCACTGGGTAGAACAGGGAAATGCCTTGTTTACATTGGCATCTCCTTGTTCTGCAGCTCCATGACATGATCGCGGGAAACCGGCGGAATTAGAGTCTGCAGGTCCTGCGGGCACGGTCACGGAGCTTGCGGCGGGCGTGCGCACCCCACATGAGCCATTCTGCCGACGTATATGGGAGTGCGGTGGTCAGGAAGGGGGTAATGATTTTTTTTTTTTTTTTTTTTTTAATGGTACAATTTCTGTATAGTGCGCCATGTCAGAATTCTATTCAAATTTAAGAGCTTGCTGACCAGCCGCCGCAGTTATACGGTGGCAGGTCGGCTCTGCTGGGCGAGATCACGTAGATCTACATCATCTCGCCGAGCAGCCAATAGGGGCTCGCACACTCCCCCCGCTTGCCCCTGATGCCAACGGGCGTGGTCAGCGGGCGCAATAACCGCCGGGCACCCGCGATCGCTCGTTACAGAGCGAGAACCGGCAGCTGTGCGTGTAAATACCCAGCTCCCGGTCCTGTTAGGGGGAGAAATGACTGATTGTATGTTCATACATTGTATGAACAGTGATCTGTCATTTCCCCAAGTCAGTCCCACCCCCCTTCAGTTAGAACACACCCAGGGAACATAATTAACCCCTTCCTCGCCACCTAGTGTTAACCCATTCCCTGCCAGTGGCATTTTTATAGTAATCAATGCATTTTTATAGCACTGATCGCTATAAAAATGCCAATGGTCCCAAAAATGTGTCAAAAGTGTCCAAAGTGTCCGCAATAAGGGATAAAAATCGTTGATCGCCGCCTTTACTAGTAAAAAAAAATATTAATAAAATGCCATATACGAAAAGTATATAGAAGAATACGTATCGGCCTAAACTGAGGAAAATTTTATTTTTTTTAATATATTTTTGGGAGATTTTTATTATAGCAAAAAGTAAAAAATATGATTTTTTTTCAAATTGGTCGCTTTATTTTTGTTTATAGCGCAAAAACTAAAAACCGCAGAGGTGATCAAATACCACCAAAACAAAGCTCTATTTGTGGGAAAAAAAGGACGCCGATTTTGTTTGGGAGCCACGTCACACGACCGCGCAATTGTCAGTGAAAGCGACGCAGTGCCGAATCGCAAAAAAATGGCCTGGTTTTTGACCAGCAATATGGTCCGGGGCTGAAGTGGTTAATGACAGGTCCACTTTAAGGAACTCTTTTGGCCTTTATGTGGAATACTTTTGCTTGGAACAGCACGATATAAAAACTGGGGAAACATTAACCTACTTCTTAAGGATACCATCGGATTTCAGCCCCATCTCCTCCCTGTACAGTAGCCCAAGCTCCCAATTTGTGTTTTAGCTGTGTGTAGTTAATTCGGAAATTACAGCAAAACATTACTTTGTGTCAGGCCGGGAACATGATCTTCTCTCCATAACCGTGCAGAGCGCCACCGCAAATGATAGGCTACGCAACGGGGGGAAATCGGCTTTGCTGAGAAATACCCATAAGTCAGGATGGCTGGGGGCAAACCTAAAGATGTGCTGTATGTGAGAAGAATGGGAAAAAAATGGAAAAAGTTGAATTGTCTGAGATAGAAAACTGTAATCTTTTTTAGACTACCTGAACAACCCATTAACCCGTACCCATGTGTTCGTCTCACCCCTTAACCATAAAATAAAGACTCGGACAACATGTTATCCTTGAATGGACGTAGGGGTCGGCCACAGCTTTATTTTTTTCTTTAACCATAAAACATCTGTAAACCTTTAGTACCATCTCATGGTAAGATTACAAGGGGGAAGCACCAGCCAGCCGCCGGCCTAAACCGACGGGCATAATAGCCTTCCCCCGTTCCTTCATTAATATTACCGCCAGCTGTGACTTAACAATAAATATCTCACATCATAACGTGAACAAACAATGCCTGTAAAACCAAAACCTTAAAATTGTAATAAAATACAGCAATAACCACCGTCATAACTCCTCAGTACAAAACTCGCTTGACCAATTTTTTTTTTTTTTCTTTATAACTTTATTACATTCGATCCTCTTTTTTTTTTTTTATTAACACCTGAAACTGTGTAATAAAACGGGAAACAAGGGCGGGAGGGTGGGAGCTCACTTGCTGGGAGGCTGCTGCGGGTAAGAGGAAGAAGGTGGGAGGGAAACCCACCTTGAAGCCTTGGTCACATGCCCACCCCAAATACCTCCCCCCTGGGCATCTTTAATTGGCTCTATCTGTCAGAGCACCACCCTCCCAGAGGGAGGGGGAAACTCAAGAGGGGAGAGACTCATTTAACCCCTTTCCTGACTGTCCCATCTCCTCAGCTAGTCCGTGGCACCTAGCCCTATTTGGGCCGGTGCCAACCAGACTACCTGAACAACCCATTAACCCGTACCCATGTGTTCGTCTCACCCCTTAACCATAAAATAAAGACTCGGACAACATGTTATCCTTGAATGGACGTAGGGGTCGGCCACAGCTTTATTTTTTTCTTTAACCATAAAACATCTGTAAACCTTTAGTACCATCTCATGGTAAGATTACAAGGGGGAAGCACCAGCCAGCCGCCGGCCTAAACCGACGGGCATAATAGCCTTCCCCCGTTCCTTCATTAATATTACCGCCACAGGAGGAGCACAGCCCCTCAAACTGGGCTCCGACCCCCACCCATAAAGTAAAGGGCCTGTTCAATGCCATCCTGAAGGCCAGACAAAAAGATATCGAGCCCGATATCATTAAGATGGACCCCATCCTGACCCATGAGCCGCCTATTGTCCCCTTCCAGCTGCCTGTGCCTCACCACTACCCCTGACCTGGCCCTGACGTACCGGGACATGCGGGCGTTAATTGTTCTGCGAGCTCTCTCAATTGCAGCCGCATCCCTATCCTCCTGCCAGGTGGCCCGAGGGACAATTTCGGACCAAACCAACATGATTTCCGAAAAAGAAAAACCATTCTCTCCAAATCCATTCTCATTAGGGTAATGATCTCCGGAACCCGCAGGGAGCGAATATCGTTCCCCCCTGCATGGATTACCAACACCACCGGCGACCGAGATACTCCGCCAATCTGAAAGGCTTCCATCAATATCCGAGACCAGGAGAGACCCCCAATACCTCTCCAATGAACCTCCACTGGAAATCCCAGGGACCTGCCGCCCGGCCGACAGATGGCCCTCTGCGCGGCCCGATGGATATATGAATGGCCCAGAATGTGCACCACCGGCGCACGAGGACCTGAAAAAGGGGGAAAATTCATTATAGCAGCAATTCCGGGCGAACATAACCTGCATAGCACCCCGACTTCCACCGACCAATTCTTTGAATGTCACCCATTGCTAGCCCGGCCCTAGCCGCTTCCGTAGCAGCACCAATTCTGAATGAATGTGTGCCAAAATCGTTCGCTGAAAACCCGGCAGCCACAAGGCAGCGTTTGAAAACCGAACTGAACTGGTACCGTGTAAGGGGGGCCCCCGAAGCATGCACCAAAAACTTTTCCCCACCAGGACTCACCTTTAGGAACTCTGTTACCATTGCGACTGGACAAAGTGTGCCCCCCACTGCCCCAAGGCGCAACCAAGAACCTTTTCCCAGCTGGTCCGTTTTAGACCTTCTCACCCGAACCTGCAACACACCGTTAGTCAGTAGGACGTCATCCCTGAAAAGGCCCCCAGGACCCGTAGTCGCGGACGCCACTAGCTCGCTTATCCGTAACGCTCCGAAAAAAGCCAGGCAAAACGCAGTAGAAAAAGAAGCCCTTCGTAAGGAGAGGAACACACCGTAACCGTAGCCCCGACAAGGGAGTTCAGCAAGGCAAAGGAAACCGGACGCCTAGCGTCCTTTTTCCCGTGCCTTTTCCGTCAACCCTTTAATGCCTGCAGGATACCGAAATGCTTCGTGCACTCCTGCCACCCGTGCAGCTTTAAGTGAAAACCAACCCCCCCCCATGCGGCGTTGAGCCACCGCGGCGGAACAACCAGAAAGCTCCAAATTCAACAAATAGTCCACCGTAACCTGAAAACGTAAATTCCCACAGGAAGCCACGTCCCTGCCGCCCGCCACCCCCAACCAGGCATTCCACGCCTTACCATGATTGGACCAGGTAGCCGGAGTCACCGAAGCAGCAATGAGGGGCATCAAAGTCCTGACACCAGGGTCCATAGGGACTTCGGGCAAGGCAGGCCTTCCTGATCCGCACCCGGGCAAAGAGACCGGAACTCCTGGAAACGAGAACGAGACAATAAGTCAGCGATAACGTTATCAACACCTGGGACATGACGAGATCTGAACCAGATATTATACTCCAGGCATCTGAGCACCAGATGACGGAGTAGGGCCAGCACCGGCAGCGAAGAGGAAGACAGATCGTTGATGCAATGCACCACACTGCTATTGTCGGTCCAGAAGCATACCTTCTTGTCCCTGAGCTGCTCCCCCCAAAGTTCAACCGCCACGACGATGGGAAAAAGCTCAAGGAGAGTCAGGTTGCGACATAACCCCTGCACCTGCCACTCTAGTGGCCATGATTCCGCGCTCCAGCTCGCCCCGAGAATCGCGCCGTACCCTCCCGAACCAGCCGCATCAGTGAAAAGAGACAATTTCTGATTGCCTATTTCAACCGACAGGAAACACGTGCGCCCGTTGTATGTGCCCAAAAAACGCTGCCACACTGACAGGTCCGCTTTTAGGGAACAAGTCAGTCGGATGCGATTGCCGCAGAGTAACTTTTTGAACTTCACAAAACCCCTCGATCAAGCCTAATAGCTTTCCGAGCTTATCTGCTGGCAACCGAAAGACCATCTCAAGGGAATCGATTTCAATGCCCAGAAAGGACAGCCTGGTGGTTGGGCCCTCCGTTTTTTCTGCGCAAAGCGGAACCCCGAACCTGCTCATCACAGCACAGAAAAAATCCAGCAAAAATTGACACTGAGAAGATTCGGCCGGGGCTACTATCAGAAAATCATCCAAATAATGAATGATGGATCTACAACCAGTTGCACATCGGACCACCCATTCCAAAAGGAACTGAACATTTCGAAATAGTGGCACGATATGGAGCAGCCCATAGGCAAACAAGTGTTATAATAGAAGAGGCCATCCACACAGCAACCCAGAAGGTGGTAGCAATCCGGGTGCACCGGCAGCAGCCTAAAAGCCGATTCAATGTCAGTTTTAGCCATCATGGCACCTCTGCCGGCCCGTCGGACCAACAACACAGCCTTATTGAAGGAGACATAGGAAACAGACGCCTCATCCTTTGAGATGCCGTCGTTAACTGATGAGCCCCTGGGATAAGATAAATGGTGAATTAACCGAAACTTACCGCTCTCCTTCTTGGGGACCACTCCCAAAAGAGAAACCCTCAAGTTAGGAAATGGTGGGGATGAAAACGGACCCTCAATGCGACCCAAATTAACCTCTTTACTAACCTTGTCCCGCAGGGCATCCGGGTAAAGCGCAGCCGATTGCAAATTGCCAGCCAGTTGGTGCGAATCTGAGGGAATGAAGGGGATAAGAAAACCGTACAAAAAACCTATGCGCAACTGCTCAGCCTCCGACCTATTGGGGTAACGCTCTAGCCAGGGGAGCATCTCTTCCACGCTCACCGGCGTCTATCCCTTCAACAGGCCCTGTACCCCTATGCACCGGTTTTGCGCCGCGGGGGCAGCGAACTGCCCCGTGGGCGCCACCACAAGAGGAGCACTCGTGCTTGAACTTGCACAACCCGAAGAACTTGCAATGACCCTCGTTAAAGAGCCAGCATGTTCCGGGTCTCTTTGTGGCCGCTGCGCCCTGCTGACTCGCTGAGGAGGCAGCGGCCCCGCCAAGAAAGGGAGTCTGCCTCTGCGCCATCATAAGCCGGAGCCAGACATCCGTCGCCTTGCAGCCCCAACCCACCTCGGGTTGCAACGCCAAGCGTCTTCTGAACTCTTCGTCATATTTCCACCAAGCGCTGCCGCCATGGGACTTATAGGCGTTGTATACTGAGTCCAAATAGACGAAGAGCTCCGAACAGCGCTCGGGGTGTTTTTCCCCCATAATACCACCCAGCACGGCAAAAGCCTGCAACCAGTTACCTATCGTCCTGGCAACCCGGGGCCTACGCTCAAATGACCTGTCAGTATAGGGCTTGCGCTCCTTATCAATGGTATGCTGATCAGCTGAAACCAAAGACCATATATCTATGTACTTATTTTCCCAAATTTTTTGTTTGATGTCTTCAGTAACGTGTGATCCTAACGGGCTAATCCCACAGAAAAAGGACTCCTTGTGTACACCGGCCCTTGGCGGAGACGGAGGACGCCTGCCCGCAGGAGGCGTAACCGCCCCCTGGGAGCTGGGCTCCAGCTGCGACAATAATGCTTTTAAAGCCTGTACCAAAGCATGCGTCCCACCCCCGGCCCCCCAGGCCCCTGTGAAGTCAAACTCACCAGTTACTGCCGAAGATGGAGGAGGAGGAGGGATCACTGGAGGTATCGCAGCTGACAATCCCGAAGGAGCGGATGTGGGAACAGGCGGAAGGAAAACCGGCACTGACGATGGAGCCACCGAAACCGTCGTGGCCACGGGAGCCACAGAGGAAGCAGGCACGCCGGACGGCTGGTCCGCGTGAGAAGGCCGCCTGGAGCGCCTCGATGAACCCTGTCTAGACCTAAGCCGACCCTCGCGGCCCCTGGAGGAGCCGCCAGAGGAGGATGGTGACCCCCAGCGGGAGGATCTGGATCTACGCCAGTGTCTGCTGTGACGCCTAGGGGATCTGCGGCGACGGCTTCTGCTGTACCGCCCATGACGCCCAGAACTACGCGAAGAGGACCTGGAGTCCGACCGCATGTCCCGTCTACGGGACCGATCGCTCCTGAAACTCGCAGGAGGGGGGGGGTGGGCGATGGGGGGGGACAGCGGAGGTGTTCAGGTGAGGAGAAGGACACACTATATCTTCCTCAGCATCCGCATCCACAGGTGCCTGGGGGGGGTTGCGAGCGGCATGGGCAGGATGGGCTTGCACATTCACTGCTAAGTCAGTAGCAGGGACATCTACAGTGAGGGCAGGGGCGGAGGGGATGTCTGCAGCTAAGCCAACCTCCTCGCTACTCGAGGAGCTGGAAACATGCACATTAGCATTACCCATGATGGAGTACAGGGAGGGGGAGAGGCACACACTCTGTGCAGACACACGAGGAGCAGAAGAGAAAGGGGGCGGGGCTACCGCGGCAGCCCGCGATTTGGCCCCGCCCCTTTCCCCCCCTTTCCAGCAACAGATACAGCGGTGCCTCTGCGCCGCTGTAAAGCCTTAGGGGGACTGGGACTCAGCCTTACAGGCGGTCGGGTGGCCCTTCGAGGGGCCCGCCGACCCCTTACCTGGTCATCCACAGTTGGGCACGGCGAGGGGAACGGTCCAGGCACCCCCAGGTCGGCGGCGATGCGAGCCAGGAAGCCTCCATCGGACCGCATCCGCTCCCGGATCAAACCCAGCAGGTCTTCAGCCATGACACAGCCAAGGAAGGTAAGGAGCTCACTTGCTGGGAGGCTGCTGCGGGTAAGAGGAAGAAGGTGGGAGGGAAACCCACCTTGAAGCCTTGGTCACATGCCCACCCCAAATACCTCCCCCCTGGGCATCTTTAATTGGCTCTATCTGTCAGAGCACCACCCTCCCAGAGGGAGGGGGAAGGAGGGGGGAACTCAAGAGGGGAGAGACTCATTTAACCCCTTTCCTGACTGTCCCATCTCCTCAGCTAGTCCGTGGCACCTAGCCCTATTTGGGCCGGTGCCAACCATTTTTTTTGAGCACCAGGGCTTAGAAACATATGTTTTTGTTGAAACATTACCTGGAAATTGTATAGTCTTTTTTGGGTTCTTGAGGAACTCTGTGGATGCCAAATGTCCTGGATTTGCTGGGACAGTCCCACATTTGGGCCCTCTGTCCTGTGGATGCTGTATCTTGGGTGTAGGCAGGTGCAGTCTGTTCTCTCCACTGCTGGTGGCGCCCAAGAGTGCAGAGAGGGAGGAAGTCAAGAGGAACATGAATCAGAAAAGGGCTGGCGGTGGTTTGACGGAGGCTATAGTACCCCCCTCTGCCCCGACTGTGGGCCTTGGTCCGGGCTCTATTATTATGTTTTCCCCACGAGACACTCCTATGGACACCCCCTGGTTCATCACTGGGGCCCGGGTGGTCCGGCAGGCAGTTAATTTTTCCTTTTAGACATGTAGCGCTACCCCATTCAGGAGCCGCTGAATATAAGTGGGAACGGCGTGTTGAGTTACCTTGCAGGTGTCTAGGGGTGATACTTGTGAGTTGAGATAAAGAGCGAATGTCCAGTCTTTAGTTGGGTTTTCTTCAATGCTTTATTCCAAGGCCCAACATGGCCTTCATTAACATGGTACAGGACAGGAAAGGTTGATGAGCAGAGCGATAGCTTGAGTATCAGGCCTTGGATATAGAAGAGAGAGAGAGCAATCCTGCCCTCAGCAGTGATGAACTCAGTTCGTCGCCACTCCAGTCGGAATGGGTAAAGTGCCCCCGGACAGACCCCTGCCACAAGCCTGGCAGCCGGAACGTCACTTGCTAAAGCTGGGAGGACCAGGCCTCTGCCACAGGCCTATTACTTGAATGAGCGTGATTTGAAATGAGCAAGTCCTCCCAATGAATTTAGTCAGAGTCACTGGATCCCCGATGGTTCGTTCAAGCCCTATTGGATCACCTGCCTCCGGGTTCTCCTCAAGCCGATCCCCCACCGTACTGCTCCCAGCTTGGGATCCTTTTAGGAAAGGTATGGGACCCAGCAGCTACTGGGATCCCTCGCTAGGTCAGGATGAAGCTCCGCATGGTGCGCAACTTCGGCCAGGTAGGCCACGGCGGCGCGCACCCTCAAGGTGGATGCCGCACCTGGAACTTGGACCCCGCAGAAAAAAGAGAGGCCAAGGCGGCTGCCCCAGATATAGCCTCCCCCAGCATGCCTTAGCGAGGGAACCAACCCCTCTGATTGGCTGCTGAGGAAAAAGAGTCCGCCAGAACCCCTCTACCGCCAGCTGCCGCCCAGGAATGGGAACACACCCCTGGAGTGCAGACCGACCCACAGGACAGTTCTGGGAATGACAGCAGCCTGAATTTGACAAATTGTGAATGGGAGCCAGGTAACTCTCCCATTCCCCACTAACTTTAGCGTAACACCCCTACAGAAAGTAAGGGGACGCTACAGACATATTTCTCCTAGCAGCTTACTGGGTCATTGCTCCCCAGGCTCCCTGCCTGCCCCTTGGACCGTTGTGGCCGTTGGGGCTTTCATGGGCACCGGCCGTCACTGCGGTTTCTGCAATTGTACTTGTATTTGTTTTTGTTTTCCTGTTCAACGTGATTTATCTGGAGTTTTTCCCTTGCTATTTAACGGCCCTGCGTGGTCGTTGATCCAATTTGCTGCAGTCTGTTGGAAGTGTCTTGTCCTATGTCTATGTATTATTATTTTTCTTAATAAATACTGATTACACAAAAAAACCGAAAAGGGCTGGCGACTCGGTACATGGGTACACGGGTACAAAGCTTTGATAAAGGCTTCTTAGCCGAAACGTGTCAACATAGCCTGTACCCATGTAACTAAATAAAGGACTTTTATTCAAGAGCATCCGAGTCGCCAGCCCTTTTCTGATTCAAGCATTGCATTTTGGGGCCTGAATGTCCTGTCTAGAGCACCGGTCCACAGTTCATTGATCACCATATGGTGGAGCCTTGGTATCATTTTGCTTCTCAAAAGGAACATGGTCTTTTTTTGGAGGGGTTATTTCCCGTTTAAGGGGGGCATGGTATGGGGGTGTGTGCTATGCCTACATACTTTTGATAGTAGGTGTCCCTTATTCCCATCTCAAAAAGTTGGGAGGTATGGAATGCTATAGCTGAAGATGAGCGGGTCCGGAGACAGAACTGAGTGGCAGAAGATCAGCAGAGCTAGGAGACCAAAGCAGGGCTGTCTTAATAAGAGGGCACACCTGGGCACTGCCCAGGGGCCCCAGCTGCATGGGGGGCCCCTGCACTTTCCCCAAAGCAGCTGGGGGAAAAAGCCCACACTGCCCTGAAATCGGGGGCCCCCATGATGGCACTGAGAGTGATAGATACACAGGGGAGGAAGTCCGCCTCCTACCTACTTGATGTCTGTTTACCTGCACTGTCATCATTGTAGGGGCCCCAGAGCATTTCTTTGCCCAGGGGCCCATGATGCTATTAAGAGGGCCCTGGACCAAAGCAGGAGAAACTAGCAGATGTCAAACATGATGAGCAGTGTAGGAGCAATAAAGCTGGAGGTGAGCTGAGCCTGGAGGGAGAGGAGGATCAGCAAACCAGGGGATCAGCAGAGCTGGGGGTACTATTGAGTGGGGGATCTGCTGAGCAAGGCTACTATTAAGCTTGAAACTTCAGAACAGGGGTTCTAATGAGCTGGGGAGTCGGAGAACGAATGAGCTGCGGTTCTACTGGGCCTTGTTCAAACAAATAGAAAATCAACACACACACAGGGCATTTGCCAAGCTTCAATAAAACTTCAAAAAAGCTTTAACCACTTAAGGACCGCCGCATGTACATTTACGTCGGTAGAATGGCACCGACAGGCACATCAACGTATATATACGTTGGTGCCTTGGGGGGGATCGGGGGTCCGATCGGACCCCCCCCCCCCGTACATGCGGCGGTCCGCGCGGCTGCAGGAGCGATCCGACAAGTGGGGGCGGCTATCCGTTTTCATCCGCCCCCTCCGGATCGCTCCCAGCCAATGCGCGCGCCCGCCCGCCCTGTCACTTCCTCCTCCTGTGTAAACACAGGAAGGAGGAAGCGACGTGATCTCTCCCTCGGCGTTTGTTTCAAGCGCCGCTGAGGAGAGATCACAACACACCAAGTAAGTCCTGCACCAACAGCACACTTACACACAGACACAAACACATTTAACCCCCGCGATCGCCCCGCCCCCCCCTCCCCCCTGTCACAGTGTCACTGAATGCAGTAATCATACATGTATGATTACTGTATTTAGTGTCAGTGTGACAGACAGTGTGACAGTCAGTCAGTGTTAGTGTCAGGGTAGCCCCCCCACCCCCCCCCCAATAAAGTTTTAACCCCTTGATCACTGCCCTAGTTAACCCTTTCACTCCCTATTGCCAGCGTCACTAAGCGATCATTTTTCTGATCGCTGTATTAGTGTCGCTGTTCCCGCTAGGTAGCTAATTTTTTTTTAATGCGATTTTTTTTTTACTAAAGACATGTGGCTAAATAAATTTTGGCCTAAATGTTTGACTAAAATTTAGTTTATTGTTTTTTTATTATAACAAAAAGTAAAAAATATTGATTTTTTTTCAAAAATGTCGCTCTATTTTTGTATATAGCGCAAAAAATAAAAATCGCAGAGGCGATCAAATACCACCAAAAGAAAGCTCTATTTGTGGGAAAAAAAGGACGCGAATTTTGTTTGGGAGCCACGTCGCACGACCGCGCAATTGTCTGTTAAAGCGACGCAGTGCCGAATCGCAAAAACCCCTTGGGTCATTTGCCAGCGTATTGGTCCGGGTCTTAAGTGGTTAAAGAAGCATCAAAAACACATCAGAAAAGCATGTTGAGGCGGTAGGCACTTTAATGTGTGTTAACCACTTAAGACCCGGACCTTTAGGCAGGTAAAGGACCTGGCCAGTTTTTGCGATTCGGTACTGCGTCGCTTTAACTGACAATTGCGCGGTCGTGCGACGTGGCTCCCAAACAAAATTGGCGTCCTTTTTTCCCACAAATAGAGCTTTCTTTTGGTGGTATTTGATCACCTCTGCGGTTTTTATTTTTTGCGCTATAAACAAAAATGATGCAACAATTTTGAAAAAAATGCAATATTTTTACTTTTTGCTATAATAAATATCCCCAAAACATATAAAAAAATGTTTTTCCTCAGTTTAGGCCGATACGTATTCTTCTACCTATTTTTGGTAAAAAAAAAAAATTGCAATAATCGTTTATCGGTTGGTTTGTGCAAAATGTATAGCGTTTTTTTTACTACTAATGGCGGTGATCAGCGATTTTTTTTTTTCGTCACTGCGACATTATGGCGGACACATCGGACAATTTTGACACATTTTTGGGACCATTTTCATTTTCACAGCAAAAAATGCATTAAAAATGCATTGTTTACTGTACAAATGACAATTGCAGTTTGGGAGTTAACCACAAGGGGGTGCTGAAGGGGTTAAGTGTGACCTCATATGTGTTTCTAACTGTAGGGGGTGTGGCTGTAGGTGTGACGTCATTGATTGTGGTTTCCTATATTAGGGAACACACGATCGATGAGGGCGCCACAGTGAAGAACGGAGAAGCTGTGTTTACACACGTCTCTCCCTGTTCTTCAGCTCCGGGGACCGATCGCGGGACTCCAGCGGCGATCAGGTCCGGCCGTGGTTACGGAGCTTTGGACCGGGTCTCGGGCACGAGCCCGCGACCCACGGCTGGGCACTTAAAGTAAGGTGACCAGATTTTTTAAATGAAATCCAGGGACATATTTTTTCTTTACTAGTAATGGCGGCAATCAGCGACTCTCTGCCCGTCGCCGCCCCCTTCCCGCCTCTCAAGTCACACTCTCCGGGCCCCACCTACTACTGGGTGGGGAGCGGAGGAAGATCCCTCCCCCAGGGTGTGAGCCGAGGCAGAAGAACATGCGAGCGGAGCCTGAGAAATATTCTCTCCGACCAGCACATGATCATCAGAAAGGGGCACAGATAATGGGAAAAGTACAACCCCCCTATGCCAGTAGGGACAGCGGAGCGGGGGAGGGGGGGGGTGTAATTCTAATGTTTTTTATTTTAATTCTGCACTGACTGTCTTTGAAATTGCCCCCGCCCCCTATTAAATCCAATCTGGGGACAAAACCAGGGACAGACTAGGTCCGGGGACAGTGTCCTCAATCAGGGGACTGTCCCCTGAAACTGGGGATGTCTGGTCACTCTAACTTAAAGAGGACGTACCTGTATGTGCATGTGCCCAGCCGTGCCATTCTGCCGACGTTAATGTGCAGTAGGGGGGTCCTAGTTTGGAAATGTGGTCACCCTATAATGAACATCAGCAGAGAAAAATCAGGTTTCCTGCAGTGCCATACAGGGCTGGCCTGAGTGTAAATCTCATGATTAGGTGGACAGGCACACAGATCCTTGTGGATTTTATCTGTGGATTTGGTGGTTTGCATGGAGTTCAGCTTTAACCACTTGAGGCCCGCGCTATAGCCGAATGACGGCTACAGCGCGGACCTGAATTTCCAAGCCGCCGTCTTTTGACGGCCGCCCCTTAAGGCGTTCCCCGCGCGCGCTCCAGAGCGCGCAGCGGGGAAGCTCTGTGTACGGCCAATCACAGATCGCGGCGAACGGCCAATCAGAGTGGCCGTTTGCTATGCGATCTGTGCGTCCAATGAGAGATGATCTCATATGTAAACATATGAGATCATCTCTCATTGCCGTTTTACACAGAGACAGCGTCCTGTCTCTGGAGAGGAGGAGACCGATCTGTGTCCCTTGTACATAGGGACACAGATCGGTCACCCCCCTCCCCCCACAGTTAGAACACAATGTAGGGAATACATTTAACCCCTTCCTCAACCCCTAGTGTTAACCCCTTCAATGCCAGTCACATGTATACAGTAATTAGTGCATATTTATAGCACTGATCGCATTATAAATGTAAATGGCGCCAAAAATGTGTCAAAAGTGTCCGATGTGTCCGCCATAATGTCGCAGTCCCAATAAAAATCGCAGATCGCCGCCATTTCTAGTAAAAAAATAATAATAATAAAAATAATAATTCTGTCCCCTATTTTGTAGGCGCTATAACTTTTGCGCAAACCAGTCGCTTATTGCGATTTTTTTTTTTACCAAAAATATGTAGAAGAATACGTATCGGCCTAAAGTGAGAAAAAAAAAAGTTTTTTTTTTTTTTAAATTGGGATATTTATTATAGCAACACGTAAAAAATATTGTATTTTTTTCAAAATTGTCGCACTTTTTTGTTTATAGCGCAAAAAATAAAAACCGCACAGACGATCAAATACCACCAAAAGAAAGCTCTACTTGTGGAAGAAAAAGGACGTCAATTTTGTTTGGGAGCCACGTCGCACGACCGCGCAATTGTCAGTTAAAGCGACGCAGTGCCGGAAGCTGAAATTTCACCTGGGCAGGAGGGGGGTGTATGTGCCCAGTAAGCAAGTGGTTAAGACATGATCCGGTGGGACTGGGCATAAGAAAAAGATGGTGTTGTTGGAACTTCCCAGATGTGGGGCTGGAAGGAGCGTAATGCAATGCAGAAATTACAGGCCTAGGGACAGAGTCATTGCGGCTGAGAGATGGAGTTCCCGGAACTATTTTTGTCAGTAAAATGATGGGAATGGTTAGGCTGCGACTTAATTAGGGTCAGTAGGGACAATTCTAACGTAGCATGGTTGTCCCCAAACACAGACCGTTGGCTGGCGGGAGGTGTAGAGGGCCCCGGCCAGGCATCTCTTACGTCAGGGCTGATTCCTATAGCAGGTCCTGATTGTCACTGTGGTCGTATTCAATGTGCACTCACACGCGGTAATGCCACGTTTTCAGGGACCCCTTTGGTTTATATATATTTTGCTTCAAATGTATCTAGTTGTGGATGGAGTGTGGAGGGATTTAACAACTGTCAGGTCTTTATTGCTGAAACCAGGGCCATGACAAGGGGTGGGCAGGAGGGAAAGGCTGCCCCTGGCGCAATGGTTTATTGCAGGGATGGGGTGGGAACCCTGACCCTAAGGGAAAGGGGGGCGCAGTTTGGCATCTTTGCCCTGGGCACTGGATGACCTTGTCCCAGCACTGGCTCAAACCATAGAACTATAGAAAGGAACATCAGACCAACACAGATGGAAGAGTCCAAGATCATTTTTGTCAAAAAAGTTTTATCCACAAAATGTCATACCTCCCAACCGTCCCTGATTTCGTGGGACTTTCCCGCGATTCGCGGTAAATTCCGCGGTCCCGCCCGCGATCAGGGCTTAAGTCCCGCGATGTGCGATACCCCCCCGCTGAACAACTCCAATCCTTGGCATACCCCCCCTCAACAACTCAGATCCGCGGCATACCGCCCCTCAACAACTCCGATCCGCGGCATACCGCCCCTCAACAACTCCGATCCGCGGCATACCGCCGCTCAACAACTCCGATCCGCGGCATACCCCCCCTCAACAACTCAGATCCGTGGCATACCGCCCCTCAACAACTCCAATCCGCGGCATACCCCCCCTCAGCAATTCCGATCCACGGCCCCCACCCACGCTGAACAACTCCGATCCTTGGCCTACCCCCCCTCAACAACTCAGATCCGTGTCATACCGCCCCTCAACAACTCCGATCCACGGCATACCCCCCCTCAACAATTCCGATCCACGGCCCCCACCCGCGCTGAACAACTCCGATCCTTGGCATACCCCCCCTCAACAACTCAGATCCGTGACATACCGCCCCTCAACAACTCCGATCCGCGGCATACCCCCCCTCAACAATTCCGATCCACGGCCCCCACCCGCGCTGAACAACTCCGATCCGCGGCATACCCCCCTCAACAACTCCGATCCACGGCACCCCCCCCCCCTGCTCAACAACTCCGATCCACGGAACTATAGAAAGGAACATCAGACCAACACAGATGGAAGAGTCCAAGATCATTTTTGTCAAAAAAGTTTTATCCACAAAATGTCATACCTCCCAACCGTCCCTGATTTCGTGGGACTTTCCCGCGATTCGCGGTAAATTCCGCGGTCCCGCCCGCGATCAGGGCTTAAGTCCCGCGATGTGCGATACCCCCCCGCTGAACAACTCCAATCCTTGGCATACCCCCCCTCAACAACTCAGATCCGCGGCATACCGCCCCTCAACAACTCCGATCCGCGGCATACCGCCCCTCAACAACTCCGATCCGCGGCATACCGCCGCTCAACAACTCCGATCCGCGGCATACCCCCCCTCAACAACTCAGATCCGTGGCATACCGCCCCTCAACAACTCCAATCCGCGGCATACCCCCCCTCAGCAATTCCGATCCACGGCCCCCACCCGCGCTGAACAACTCCGATCCTTGGCCTACCCCCCCTCAACAACTCAGATCCGTGTCATACCGCCCCTCAACAACTCCGATCCACGGCATACCCCCCCTCAACAATTCCGATCCACGGCCCCCACCCGCGCTGAACAACTCCGATCCTTGGCATACCCCCCCTCAACAACTCAGATCCGTGACATACCGCCCCTCAACAACTCCGATCCGCGGCATACCCCCCCTCAACAATTCCGATCCACGGCCCCCACCCGCGCTGAACAACTCCGATCCGCGGCATACCCCCCTCAACAACTCCGATCCACGGCACCCCCCCCCCCCCCTGCTCAACAACTCCGATCCACGGCACCCCCCCCGCTCAACAACTCCAATCCGTGGAATACCCCCCCTCAACAACTCAGCACCCGCCCACGCCCCCCCCCCCCCCCCGCTGAACAACTCTGACCAGGTATGCAAAATCCAATGTGTTTCAACAGGGATTTCACAGGCCTATAAGAATGACTAATATACTTTCCACATGGAGGAACAAATTCGAGTTTTATCCTGTGTTGAGCCTCGAGGAAGGTGGTGTTTCCCCCCCCCCCCCGATACACGTTGTCTGTTTTCATACCAACTACGAACATGATCTAAACCTCTTTATTCTGGCTTTGGTCTGATGTTCTTTTCTGTCATTTTTATGATTTGAGTTACTGTGGGGTGCTCCAAGTTTTATCCTGTGTGGAGCCCTGATGAAGGTGGTGTTGCCCCCGAAACACACAGATTATTCTTTATATGACTCTTCTCACTGTAAAGAAGCCTTTCTGTATGTGGATGTTAAACCTCTTTTTCTCCAGGCAAAAAGCGCGCCCCCTTATTATTTGTACTTGGCAACAAGTTTAATTTATAGGCTACCTATATAATTCTAAAGGTGACCATATCCGTCTTTCCTTTTCTGCGGGAAGGATACATTCAGTTCAGTTAATCTTTCTTTCTCTTTTTCTATTCAGTTTGAGTGGGGTTGCCCTTTAAATACCCCCCCCCCAACACACACACCGGACCCCCTAACTCCTGGCTGATCCACCTGGACACGGCTCATGTCCTGTCTCCTTCCAGCCTGTAATCGGGGTCCATCTCTTTTGCAGTGTCAGTGGGAATGATGAATTAAGTTATAAGGATGAACTTCATTGCTCTTTTCTCCCTGATAGACGCCAGATGTTCTGCGCTCTCTTCTTATTACACAAGTGATTTTTACTTCTTCTTCTTCTGCTGTCACATGTCATGGGCACACTTTCTACACAAGCCTCCTTCTCATTGCATTGCAGCACTGGTGGGCACTGACAGGTGGCATCATTGGGACTAAATTCGGGTACACACAAAAAAAAAAAAAAAAAAAGTCTGACATTCGGCCCGAGTGTATGTCGATCTGTCTGAAACCTGCAGCCAACCGACTCCCGATCACTAATGAGGAGGTACTTATGGGCACTGATTGGCAGCACTTATGAACACTAATAGGCGGCACTAATGAGGAACTACTTATGGGCACTGATGTGCACTGATAGGCGGCACTAATGAGGTACTCGTGGGCAGGGCCGCCATCAGGAATTTTGGGGCCCCTTACACAGCTTCAGGCATGGGCCCCCTGGAGCAGAGAAACCCGGGGGGGGGGGGGTGTGCTGCCGCATGAAATTGAGAAGCTGGTGGGGGGGGGTGCTGCCGCGAATTGAGAAGCGGGGGGGCCCTTTACAAAAAGAAGAAATAAAGAAAAATATATATAAAAAAGGGGGGTAGCCATCCGGGGCCCTGGGGACCTCTGTGCCCTTTATAAAATAAAAAGAAAAAAAGAGAGAAAATATATATATTTTTTTTTTAAATATAACATTTATATAAAAATAAAAAAAACAAGGGGGTTGCCTTCCAGGGCCCTGGGGACCTCTGGGTCCTTTAATAAAAAAAAAATATATAAAAAAAATATATTTATTTTATAAAAAAGGGGGGTTGTCATCTGGGGCCCTGGAGATCTCCAGGTCCCTGTGGACCTCCGGACCTCTAAAAAAATAAAAGAAAAAAAATTGGCCCTTTAATAAAAAATAAAAGAAAAATATATAAAAAAAATATATATTTTTTTAAAAAAATATATATTTTTTTATAAAAAAAAAGGGCTTGCCATCTGGGGCCCTTAGTGGGTGGTTCCCATCCGGGCCCTGGGGACCCCCGGGCCCCTTACAGGTGTAATGCCTGTACCCCCCTGATGGCGGCCCTGCTCGTGGGCACTGATAGGCAGCATTTATGGTAGGGTGACCAGACATCCCCAGTTTCAGGGGACAGTCCCCTGATTGAGGACACTGTCCCCGGACCAAGTCTGTCCCTGGTTTTGTCCCCAGATTGCATTTAATAGGGGGGAGGGGCAATTTCAAAGACAGTCAGTGCAGAATTAAAATAAAAAACATTTAATTACACCCCCCCCCCCCCCCCCCCCCGCTCCGCCGTGCCTACTAGCATAGGGGGGTTGTATTTTTTACATTATCTGTGCCCCTTTCTGATGATCATGTGCAGAGGGAATATTTTTTCAGTTTCGGGCGTTGGCTGAAATCCTGGCCAGCCACCTGCTTATCTCCTTGCCTTCCCTGGAGGAGTGATCTTCCTCCGCTCCCCATTCAGTAGTAGCCAGGGACCGAAGAGTAAGACTTGAGAGGCTGTGAGGCGGGGGGCGACGGGCAGAGAGTCGCTGAATGCCGCCATTACTAGTAAAGAAAAATATGTCCCCGGATTTAATTTTAAAAATCTGGTCACCTTAATTTATGGACACTGATAGGCACTGATAGACAGCACTAATGAGGAGGTACTCATGGGCACTGATGGACACTGATAGGTACTGATAGGCTGCACTAATTAAGAGGGACTCATGGGCACTGATTGGCAGCACTGATGAACACATGATAGGCACTAAAGAGGAGGCACTGATGGGCACTGTTTGGCAGCACTGGTGAGCACTGATGGGCACTGATAGACAGCACTAATGAGGAGGTACTCATGGGCACTGATTGGCATCACTGATGGACACTGATAGGCAGCACTAATGAAGAGGTACTCATGGGCACTGATTGGCAGCACTGATGAACACATGATAGGCACTAATGAGGAGGCACTGATGGACACTAATTGGCAGCACTGATGGGCAATTTTTGACAGCACTGATGGGCACTAATAGATGGCACTGATGGGCACTAATTGGCAGAACTGGTGGGTACTGTTGGGACTGCACTAATAATCAGAACACTGATTGTCAGTTCAGATGTCCCCGCTGAGGAATGCCGCTTGCCGGCTCTCCTCTCCTCACATGCTATCAGCGTGAGGAGAGGAATGCCGATAAGCGGCATTTCCTGTGTACACCGTGATCAGCTGTGATTGGACACAGCTGATCACATGATAAAGAGCCTACATCATAAGGTCTTTACTCTGTTTGGTGATGCATGGTGTCCCAGGGACACCCCTCACCCCTGTACGTCGAGATGCACACCCCATTTTTAAAGTAATCAGTGCATTTTTGCACTGGTCCCAAAATGGCGTCAAAAGTGTCCGATGTTGTCGCAGTCACGATAAAAATCGCCGATCGCCACCATTACTAGTAAAAATAAAATGATTAATAAAAATGCCATAAAACTATACCCTATTTTGTAGAGTCAGGGGTCTCCAAACCCCGGCCCGCGGGCCACATCCGGCCCGCGGGTGTCTTTTGTCCGGCCCCCAGCTTGCCCGGAGACTCTGCCAACACAGCACTGCCGCTTCTGCTGGCTTTTAGGCAGTAAATGTCTAGCAGGTCCAGGACAAAAAGCCACTCCCCACACACCCTCCCATGCTGCCAGAGGATTGGCTGCTGTGCTAAGCTGAGGATTGGCTGGTAGGAGATAACATCATCAGCATGGTCCTCCCGACTTCCTGCCTGCTGTTTACATTAGGAATCCTTCTAACTTACAGCCTGCATGTGCAGCAGTGGGCGGGAGTCGGAAGGTGCAGGAGAGCTGAAGTCGGCTCCTACAGTGAAGATATAGAATTGTACAGGCAAGAGTAAAATGGGCATTTATCTGCACACATACTGTACATGTACAGGAGACTCTGCTGGGGACATCTATGCTGGGAGAACCTATGCTGGGGACACTGATAATGGGGACATCTATGCTGGGGACACTGATAATGGTGACATCTATGCTGGGGACACTGATAATGGTGACATTTATGCTGGGGACACTGATAATGGTGACATCTATACTGGGGACACTGATAATGGTGACATCTATGCTGGGGACACTGATAATGGTGACATTTATGCTGGGGACACTGATAATGGTGACATCTATGCTGGGGACACTGATAATGGGCACATCTATGCTGGGAACACTGATAATGGGGACATCTATGCTGGGAACACTGATAATGGTGACATCTATGCTGGGGACACTGATAATGGGCACATCTATGCTGGGAACACTGATAATGGGCACATCTATGCTGGGAACACTGATAATGGGGACATCTATGCTGGGAACACTGATAATGGTGACATCTATGCTGGGGACACTGATAATGGTGACATTTATGCTGGGGACACTGATAATGGGCACATCTATGCTGGGGACACTGATAATGGTGACATCTATGCTGGGGACATCTATGCTGGGAGAACCTATGCTGGGAACACTGATAATGGTGACATCTATGCTGGGGACACTGATAATGGTGACATCTATGCTGGAGACACTGATAATGGTGACATCTATGCTGGGGACACTGATAATGGGGACATCTATGCTGGGAACACTGATAATGGTGACATCTATGCTGGGGACACTGATAATGGTGACATTTATGCTGGGGACACTGATAATGGTGACATCTATACTGGGGACACTGATAATGGTGACATTTATGCTGGGGACACTGATAATGGTGACATCTATGCTGGGGACACTGATAATGGGCACATCTATGCTGGGAACACTGATAATGGGGACATCTATGCTGGGAACACTGATAATGGTGACATCTATGCTGGGGACACTGATAATGGGCACATCTATGCTGGGGACACTGATAATGGGGACATCTATGCTGGGAACACTGATAATGGTGACATCTATGCTGGGGACACTGATAATGGTGACATTTATGCTGGGGACACTGATAATGGGCACATCTATGCTGGGGACACTGATAATGGTGACATTTATGCTGGGGACACTGATAATGGTGACATCTATGCTGGGGACACTGATAATGGGCACATCTATGCTGGGGACACTGATAATGGGGACATCTATGCTGGGAACACTGATAATGGTGACATCTATGCTGGGGACACTGATAATGGTGACATTTATGCTGGGGACACTGATAATGGGCACATCTATGCTGGGAACACTGATAATGGTGACATTTATGCTGGGGACACTGATAATGGTGACATCTATGCTGGGGACACTGATACTGGGCACATCTATGCTGGGGACACTGATAATGGTGACATCTATGCTGGGGACACTGATAATGGGCACATCTATGCCGGGGACACTGATAATGGGGACATCTATGCTGGGAACACTGATAATGGGGACATCTATGCTGGGAACACTGATAATGGGCACATCTATGCTGGGAACACTGATAATGGTGACATCTATGCTGGGGACATTGATAATGGGGACATCTATGCTGGGGACACTGATAATGGGCACATCTATGCTGGGGACACTGATAATGGTGACATCTATGCTGGGGACACTGATAATGGTGACATCTATGCTGGGGACACTGATAATGGGCACATCTATGCCGGGGACACTGATAATGGGCACATCTATGCTGGGAACACTGATAATGGGGACATCTATGCTGGGGACACTGATAATGGGCACATCTATGCTGGGGACACTGATAATGGGCACATCTATGCTGGGAACACTGATAATGGGGACATCTATGCTGGGAACACTGATAATGGTGACATCTATGCTGGGAACACTGATAATGGTGACATCTATGCTGGAGACACTGATAATGGGCACATCTATGCTGGGGACACTGATAATAATGACATCTATGCTGGGGACACTGATAATGGTGACATCTATGCTGGGGACACTGATAATGGGCACATCTATGCTGGGGACACTGATAATGGGGACATCTATGCTGGGAACACTGATAATGGGCACATCTATGCTGGGGACACTGATAATGGGCACATCTATGCTGGAGACACTGATAATGGTGACATCTATGCTGGGGACACTGATAATGGGCACATCTATGCTGGGGACACTGATAATGGGCACATCTATGCTGGGGACACTGATAATAATGACATCTATGCTGGGGACACTGATAATGGTGACATCTATGCTGGGGACACTGATAATGGTGACATCTATGCTGGGGACACTGATAATGGGCACATCTATGCTGGGGACACTGATAATAATGACATCTATGCTGGGAACACTGATAATGGTGACATCTATGCTGGGGACACTGATAATGGTGACATCTATGCTGGGGACACTGATAATGGTGACATCTATGCTGGGGACACTGATAATGGGGACATCTATGCTGGGGACACTGATAATGGGGACATCTATGCTGGGGACACTGATAATGGGGACATCTATGCTGGGGACACTGATAAAGGTGACATCTATGCTGGGGACACTGATAATGGTGACATCTATGCTGGGGACACTGATAATGGTGACATCTATGCTGGGGACACTGATAATGGTGACATCTATGCTGGAGACACTGATAATGGGCACATCTATGCTGGGGACACTGATAATGGTGACATCTATGCTGGGGACACTGATAATGGTGACATCTATGCTGGGGACACTGATAATGGGGACATCTATGCTGGGGACACTGATAATGGGGACATCTATGCTGGGGACACTGATAATGGGGAAAAATATGCTGGGGAGACTGATATAATGGGGGGACTCTGATTGCGGATACTGATATAATGGGGGGACTCTGATGGCGGATACTGATATAATGGGGGGACTCTGATGGCGGATACTGATATAATGGGGGGACTCTGATGGACATAGACATGCAGACGTTTTCAGCCCCCGAATACTTATAAAATCTACAATGTGGCCCTAGTGTTAAAAAGTTTGGAGACCCCTTTTGTAGACGATATAACTTTTGCGCAAACCAATCAATAAACGCTCATTGCGTTTTTTTTTTTTTTTACCAAAAATATATAGAAGAATACGTATCGGCCTAACCTGAGGGGGAAAAAACGTTTTTTTATTTATTTTTTAGGGATATTTATTATAGCAAAAAAGTAAAAAATTTAGGGCCAGATTCAGGTACAGTTACGCCGGCATAACTCAGAATCTGCGCCGGTGTATCTTGATTTCTGTATTCAGAAAACAAGATACGCCGGGTTACAGCTAAGATACGAGCGGCGTAATTGTATTACGCCGTCGTATCTTAACTGCAATTTTAAAATGGCCGCTAGGGGCGTTCCTGCTGATTTACGCCGAGAATATGTAAAT
The DNA here is from genome assembly GCA_029574335.1 of Rana kukunoris. Taxonomy (NCBI): domain Eukaryota; kingdom Metazoa; phylum Chordata; class Amphibia; order Anura; family Ranidae; genus Rana; species Rana kukunoris. The sequence goes on from CM056054.1 coordinate 235,921,796, forward strand.
CAGCGAGATACGCCAATTCCCGAACGTACGCCCGCCGACACAGTGACTTTACGCCGTTTCCGTAAGGGGTTTCCCGTAAAGATAAAGCACCAAAAAGCAGGCGTATCCTATGTTAAGTATGGACGTCGTGACCGCGTTGAATATGAAAATGTTTACGTTGTTTGCGTAACTCGTCCGTGAATGGGGATTGACGTCATTTACGTTCACGTCGAAAACACCGTCATAATTTGGAGCATGCGCACTGGGATACATTGACGGCCGGCGCATACGCAGTACGTTCGGCGCGGGATCGCGCCTAATTTAAATACTACACGCCCCCCACCCGCCAAATTTGAATTCCGACGGGCCATTTACGCTACGCCGTCACAACTTTAGGAGCAAGTGCTTTGTGAATACAGTACTTGTGCGTAAAGTTGCGGCGGCGTAACGTAAATGAGAAACGTTACGCCGGCCAAAAGAACCGCTCGCCATCCCAAATCTGGCCCTTAGGTTTTTTTCAAAATTGGCGCTCTATATTTGTTTATCCACTTAAGGACCCCCGCACGCACATATACGGCCACAGAATGGCTCGTACAGGCACAAGGGCGTAAATTTACGTCCCCGCCTGAGTGCGGTTCGGGGGTCCCGATGGACCCCCTCCGCGGCGTGCGGGGGTCCCCCTACCTCTGGGAGCGATCCGGGATCTGCGGGCGGATGTCCGTGATATCCGCCCCCCCCCCCGCGATCGCTCCCAGCCAATGGGAGCGCGCTCCCAGCCTGTCACTTCCTCCTCCTGTGTTTACACAGGAAGGAGGAAATGATGTATTCTCTCATCGCAGCGCTGTTTCCCAGCGCTGCTGATGAGAGAAGACATCACAAGTAAGTGTGCACCAACACAACACTGACACACACTCACATAGGCATATTAACCCCTTGTGATCGCCCCCCCCACCCCCCTGTCACAGTGTTACTGAATGCAGTGATCTAATCACTGCATTTAGTGTCAGTGTGACAGGCAGTGTAAAAAACAGTTAGTGTTAGGTTCAGGATAGCCCCCCCACCCCCCCTAATAAAGTTTTAACCCCCTGATCACCGCCCTAGTTAACCCTTTCACTCCCTATTGCCAGCGTCACTAAGCGATCATTTTTCTGATCGCTGTATTAGTGTCGCTGTTCCCGCTAGGTAGCTATTTTTTTTTATTGCGATTTTTTTTTTTTACTAAAGACATGTGGCTAAATAAATTTTGGCCTAAATGTTTGACTAAAATGTAGTTTATTTGATTTTTTTTTTAACAAAAAGTAAAAAATAGTGTTTTTTTTTCAAAAATGTCGCTCTATTTTTGTATATAGCGCAAAAAATAAAAATCGCAGAGGTGATCAAATACCACCAAAAGAAAGCTCTATTTGTGGGAAGAAAAGGACGCAAATTTTGTTTGGGAGCCACGTCGCACGACCGCGCAATTGTCTGTTAAAGCGACGCAGTGCCGAATCGCAAAAACACCTTGGGTCATTTACCAGCGTATTGGTCCGGGTCTTAAGTGGTTAAAGTGCAAAAAAAAAAAAAACAGAGGTGATCAAATACGACAAAAAGAAAGCTCTATTTGTGGGGAAAAAAGGACGGCAATTTTAATTGCGAGCCACGTCGCACGACCGCGCAATTGTCAGTTAAAGCGACGCAGTGCCGAATCGCAAAAAGCCAAATCCTCCGGGGCTGAAGTGGTTAAAGAAAGCCAAAATCTCACACTGGATTACTGCACAGATCTGGAAGAAATACACAAAGCCCACCGAGATTCAGAGAGAATACATGATGAATGGATTTAGACTGATCCCGGAGTTCTGCTTTAACCACTTGCTTACTGGGCACATACACCCCCCTCCTGCCCAGGTGAAATTTCAGCTTTCGGCACTGGGTCGCTTTAACTGACAATTGCGCGGTCGTGCGACGTGGCTCCCAAACAAAATTGACGTCCTTTTTTCCCCACAGGTAGAGCTTTCTTTTGGTGGTATTTGATCGCCTGTGCGGTTTTTATTTTTTGCGCTATAAACAAAAAAGTGCGACAATTTTGAAAAAAAATACAATATTTTTTACTTGTTGCTATAATAAATATCCCAATTAAAAAATAAAAAAAATTATCAGTTTAGGCCGATACGTATTCTTCTACATATTTTTGGTAAAAAAAAAGAAAAAAAATCGCAATAAGTGACTGGTTTGCGCAAAAGTTATAGCGCCTACAAAATAGTGGACAGAATTATTATTTTTTATTATTTTTTGTTTTACTAGAAATGGCGGCGATCTGCGATTTTTGATGGGACTGCGACGTTATGGCGGACACATCGGACACTTTTGACACATTTTTGGCGCCATTCACATTTATAATGCGATCAGTGCTATAAATATGCACTAATTACTGTATAAGTGTGACTGGCATTGAAGGGGTTAACACTAGGGGGTGAGGAAGGGGTTAAATGTATTCCCTACATAGTGTTCTAACTGTGGGGGGAGTGGGGGTGACTGGGGGAGGTGACCGATCTGTGTCCCTATGTACAAGGGACACAGATCGGTCTCCTACTCTCCAGAGACAGGACGCTGTCTCTTTTTTTTTTTTAAGTGTATTTTGTGCGTGAACTCGAGAGAGAGGAGCCGGACTGCGGAAGTTGGGAGTAGGCAGACCCTCCCCCCGGAGGCAATCGCCATCCTTCTCCATGCCCCCGGTGGCAATGGCGGGTGTGAGGGGGGGCCTCCCACTCACCCCGCCCTACCTGCTCCACTTGGGAGCCCAACTGGGGCCCAACGGGACCCCAATGGGGCAGAGGGACTCCCCCTATGAGGGAGTGAGGGGGCCTAGCCCACCCAGCCAGCCCCGTAGGTCCTTCGCCTCTCTTTATTTTAGAAAACTGCATGGCCAAAGTGCGTGTGTGTTAAACCAATTTCGTGTGCATGTAAGTGTGGTGGTTTTTGTGGGAGGGGGGGGGTGTACTAAGCACAGGCGTACCTTGCATAGCACACCCACCGGGAGCCGGGCTGAGACCACCAAACTCAATTCACATGTAGCCGAGACCGGGATCCGAACCCTTGGCTGCAGAGGTGAACGGCTTGTCAGCGCAGTGCCAATCACGTTGAGCCACCGCAGCTCGGAGCTCAGGACGCTGTCTCTGTGTGAGCCGGTGCACCGTCATACTCCGCTCCCCATCCCAGACTGCTGCGGAAGTGCTGTGGCGGCAAACTGCGCATGCGCGATGCGTTCCAAACGCATCTGCGATGCGTTCCAATGCATTTACGACAGTGCACACCAGCGAAACCTCGTTCGGCATCCAGGCTAATTCCTTAACATCCCCGTGGATTGGAGGATGTTAAAAAAAGAGCCAGGAGGCGGAGCGAGCGCAGCGAGCCGTCCGAGCGAAGCGAGGACGTGAGGCCGACTGGCCACTTACCTCTAAGTCCACGTCGCCAAGAATGATGGCTTCGCTGGTGTGCACTGTCGTAAATCCATTGGAACGCATCACAATTGCGTTTGAAACGCATCGCGCATGCGCAGTTGGCCGCTACATTACTTCCGTAGCATTGTGTGACGGGGAGCCGAATATAATGCGTCACCGGCAATGAGAGATGATCTCATATGTTTACATATGAGATCATCTCTCATTGGCCGCACAGATCGCATCGAAAACGGCCACTCTGATTGGCCGTTCGCGGCGATCTGTGATTGGCTGTGTCCAAGGGACACAGCCAACACAGAATTTCCGCGCTGCACGCTCTGGAGCGTGCGCGGGGAACGTGCTAGTGACAGGCCGTCAATTGACGGCTTGTTGGATATCTAGATCCGTGCTGAAACCGTCATTCGACTATAGCGCGGATCTCAAGAGGTTAAGAGAACTCTGCTAAGTTTTTAGTACTATTAAAAAAAAAGGCGAGAACTCTGCTACGCAATATTTGTACTTCACATAACTACAAAATGTGACAGAAAAATGTCCTTTGTATGTTGAGGTCGGATCTGGAGCGAAGATCTGACAGATTCCATAAAAAAAAAAATAACTTCAATAACGCTTGAGGCGCTCGAGACATATTCTGGACCCCATTCCGGGGGCTCTGATCTCCAGATGTCGCCTCGTTGGACGCGATGGCGGCCCCTTTGCACACAATACCATCTCGTTTAAAAAAAAAAATGCAGCTCGTTTAATAACATTGTGGCACGAGTGCTGACTGCAGCACCAACCTCAAATTATAAATGTGGACACAGTGAAATAGCACATCGTCAGACCACACGGTGCCAGGCCCGGGAGCCAAGGAGAGGATCAGAGCCGGTGAACCGTGACACCCCCCCCCAAAATAAAAGCCTTTGGTGTTTGCTCAGCCTCACACCACCCCACATTCCAGTCCTCCATCCTGGAAGGCTTTTAAAGGCACACACGCTGGTGGAATAGGAAACACGTGCTCGTTTTTTCGAGACCTGGCTGGAAATGTAAAAAAAAAAATGTTTTAATCACTTCAGCTGCCAAATGACCGGGCCACTTTTTGCGATTTGGCACTCGCTATAACTGACAATTGCGACGCGGCTCCCAAACAAAATTGGCGTCCTTTTTTTTCCCCCCACATATAGAGCTTTCTTTTGGTGGTGTTTGATCACTCCTGCGGTTTTTATTTTTTGCGCTATAAACAAAAATAGAGCGTCAATTTTGAAAAAAATGCAATATTTTTTTTACTATTTGCTATAATAAATATCCCCCAAAAATATATATATATAAAAAATATGTTTTCCTCAGTTTAGGCCGATACGTATTCTTCTTCATATTCTTGGTAAAAAATAAATAAATCGCAATAAGCGTTTATTGATTGGTTTGCTCAAAAGTTATAGCGTCTATAAATAGGGGATAGTTTTTTGCGATTCGGCACTGCGTCGCTTTAACAGACAATTGCGCGGTCGTGCGACGTGGCTCCCAAACAAAATTTGTGTCCTTTTCTTCCCACAAATAGAAATTTCTTTTGGTGGTATTTGATCGCCTCTGCGATTTTTATTTTTTGCGCTATATACAAAAATAGAGCGACATTTTTGAAAAAAAAACAATATTTTTTACTTTTTGTTATAAGAAAAATCAATAAACTAAATTTTAGTCCAACATTTAGGCCAAAATTTATTTAGCCACATGTCTTTAGTATAAAAAAAAAAATCGCAATAAAAAAAAATTAGCTACCTAGCGGGAACAGCGACACTAATACAGCGATCAGAAAAATGATTGCTTAGTGATGCTGGCAATAGGGAGTGAAAGGGTAAACTAGGGCAGTGATCAAGGGGTTAAAACTTTATTGGGGGGGGTGGGGGGGGGGGGGCTACCCTGAACCTAACACTAACTGCCTGTCACACTAACTGTCACACTGACACTAAATACAGTAATCATACATGTATGATTACTGCATTCAGTGACACTGTGACAGGGGGGAGGGGGGGGATTGCGGGGGTTAAATGTGCCTGTGTGTAGTGTGTGTCAGTGTAGTGTTGTGCAGACTTACTTGTGTTGTGATCTCTCCTCAGCGGTGGTTGAAAAAAACGCCGAGGGAGAGATCACATCGCTTCCTCCTTCCTGTGTTTACACAGGAGGAGGAAGTGACAGGGTGGGGAGGCGCGCGCATTGGCTGAGAGCGATCCGGAGGGGGCGGACAAAAACGAATAGCCGCCCCCTCTTGTCAGATCGCTCGTACAGTCCCGGGGACCGCCGCATGTACCGGGGGGTCCCGATCGGACCCCTGACCCACCTCAAGGCACCAACGTATATATACGTTGATGTGCCTGTCGGTGCCATTCTGCCGACGTAAATGTACATGCGGCCAGGGCCGGCCTTAGGTGTTCAGGCGCCCTGTGCGAGCTAATCCTGTGGAGCCCCCCCCCCCCAGACTGCTACACAATACACACTGACCGCTACACAATACACTACCCACAGACCACTACACAATACACACTGACACTACAGCATTGGTGCATTTTACTATAGATTCATTGGTGGACTACAAGGCTCAGCATTTTAGTCCCACCAATGCCTCCTATAGTAAAATGCTGGGTCTTGTAGTCCACCAATGCCTCCTATAGTAAAATGCTGGGCCTTGTAGTCCACCAGGACTCCCTTTACCTTATATCGGTCCCCCCTTGATTAGATCAGGGAACCCACCCATCAGTGTCCCCTTCCCCATGAAAGACCCCCATTAGACTGTCTTACCGAGAGACGCTTTGAGCCAGAGTTTGTGGGTGGAGCTCCTCTACTGTAGTGTCGTTTTCCTTCCTTTAATTGTGGAGAGAGAGAGAGAGAGAGTTGGTGGGGGTGAGGATGAGCGAGAGAGGGGGGGGGATTTAAGAGTGGTGGGTGGGAGAGAGGAGGAGGTGAGAGGGGGAGAAAGAGGGGGTTGGGTGAGTTGGTGGGGGATTAGAGAAAGAGTGGTGGGTGGGAGAGAGGAGGTGGAGAGGGGGGGTGACATAACAGAGGAGATGGGGGGTGACACAACAGAGGAGAGGGGGTGACACAAGAGAGCAGAGGGGGGTGACACAACAGAGCAGAGGGGGGTAACACAACAGAGGAGATGGGGGGGTGACACAACAGAGGAGATGGGGGGTGACACAACAGAGGAGATGGGGGGGTGACACAACAGAGGAGATAGGGGGTGACACAACAGAGGAGATGGGGGGTGACACAACAGAGGAGATGGGGGGTGACACAACAGAGGAGAGGGGGGTGACACAACAGAGGAGATGGGGGGTGACACAACAGAGGAGAGGGGGGTGACACAACAGAGGAGAGTGGGGTGACACAACAGAGGAGAGTGGGGTGACACAACAGAGGAGAGGGGGGTGACACAACAGAGGAGATGGGGGGTGACACAACAGAGGAGATGGGGGGGTGACACAACAGAGGAGATGGGGGGTGACACAACAGAGGAGATGGGGGGTGACACAACAGAGGAGTAGGGGGGTGACACAACAGAGGAGAGGGGGGGTGACACAAATGAGGACAGGGGGGGTGACACCACAGAGGAGATGGGGGGTGACACAACAGAGGAGATGGGGGGTGACACAACAGAGGAGATGGGGGGTGACACAACAGAGGAGATGGGGAGGGTGACACAACAGTGGACAGGGGGGGTGACCCAACAGAGGACAGGGGGTGACACAACAGAGGACAGGGGGGTGACACAACAGAGGACAGGGGGGGGTGACACAACAGAGGACAGGGGGGGTGACACAACCGAGGACAGGGGGGGTGACACAACAGAGGACGGGGGGTGACACAACCGAGGACAGGGGGGGTGACACAACAGAGGATGGGGGGGGTGACACAACAGAGGAGAGGGGGGTGACACAACAGAGGAGAGGGGGGGTGACACAACAGAGGAGAGGGGGGGTGACACAACAGAGGACAGGGGGGGTGACACAACAGAGGAGATGGGGGGTGACACAACAGAGGAGATGGGGAGGGTGACCCAACAGAGGACAGGGGGGTGACACAACAGAGGACAGGGGGGGTGACACAACAGAAGATAGGGGGGTGACACAACAGAGGAGATGGGGGGTGACATAACAGAGGAGATGGGGAGGGTGACACAACAGAGGAGATGGGGGGTGACATAACAGAGGAGATGGGGGGTGACATAACAGAGGAGATGGGGGGTGACACAACAGAGGACAGGGGGGGGTGACACAACAGAGGACAGGGGGGGTGACACAACAGAGGAGATGGGGGGGTGACACAACAGAGGAGATGGGGGGGTGACACAACAGAGGACAGGGGGGGTGACACAACAGAGGAGGGGGGGTGACATAACAGAGGAGATGGGGGGTGACACAACAGAGGACAGGGGGGGTGACATAACAGAGAAGGGGGGTGACATAACAGAGGAGATGGGGGGGTGACACAACAGAGGAGAGGGGGGTGACACAACAGAGGAGAGTGGGGTGACACAACAGAGGAGAGTGGGGTGACACAACAGAGGAGAGGGGGGTGACACAACAGAGGAGATGGGGGGTGACACAACAGAGGAGATGGGGGGGTGACACAACAGAGGAGATGGGGGTGACACAACAGAGGAGATGGGGGCTGACACAACAGAGCAGAGGGGGGTGACACAACAGAGGAGATGGGGGGGGGTGACACAACAGAGGAGATGGAGGGTGACACAACAGAGGAGATGGGGGGGTGACACAACAGAGGAGATGGGGGGGTGACACAACAGAGGATATGGGGGGTGACACAACAGAGGAGTAGGGGGGTGACACAACAGAGGAGAGGGGGGGTGACACAAATGAGGACAGGGGGGGTGACACCACAGAGGAGATGGGGGGTGACACAACAGAGGAGATGGGGGGTGACACAACAGAGGAGATGGGGGGTGACACAACAGAGGAGATGGGGAGGGTGACACAACAGTGGACAGGGGGGGTGACCCAACAGAGGACAGGGTGGTGACACAACAGAGGACAGGGGGGTGACACAACAGAGGACAGGGGGGGTGACACAACCGAGGACAGGGGGGGTGACACAACCGAGGACAGGGGGGTGACACAACCGAGGACAGGGGGGGTGACACAACAGAGGACGGGGGGGTGACACAACAGAGGAGAGGGGGGTGACACAACAGAGGAGAGGGGGGGTGACACAACAGAGGAGAGGGGGGGTGACACAACAGAGGACAGGGGGGGTGACACAACAGAGGAGATGGGGGTGACACAACAGAGGAGATGGGGAGGGTGACCCAACAGAGGACAGGGGGGTGACACAACAGAGGACAGGGGGGGTGACACAACAGAAGATAGGGGGGTGACACAACAGAGGAGATGGGGGGTGACATAACAGAGGAGATGGGGAGGGTGACACAACAGAGGAGAGGGGGGGTGACATAACAGAGGAGATGGGGGGTGACACAACAGAGGACAGGGGGGGGTGACACAACAGAGGACGGGGGGGGTGACACAACAGAGGAGATGGGGGGGTGACACAACAGAGGACAGGGGGGGGTGACACAACAGAGGACAGGGGGGGTGACACAACAGAGGAGGGGGGGTGACACAACAGAGGAGGGGGGGTGACACAACAGAGGACAGGGGTGACATAACAGAGGAGATGGGGGGGTGACACAACAGAGGAGATGGAGGGTGACACAACAGAGGAGATGGGGGGGTGACACAACAGAGGAGATGGGGGGGTGACACAACAGAGGAGATGGGGGGGTGACACAACAGAGGAGATGGGGGGTGACACAACAGAGGAGATGGGGGGTGACACAACAGAGGAGATGGGGGGTGACACAACAGAGGAGTAGGGGGGTGACACAACAGAGGAGAGGGGGGGTGACACAAATGAGGACAGGGGGGGTGACACCACAGAGGAGATGGGGGGTGACACAACAGAGGAGAGGGGGGGGTGACACAACAGAGGAGAGGGGGGGTGACACAACAGAGGAGAGGGGGGGTGACATAACAGAGGAGGGGGGGTGACATAACAGAGGAGATGGGGGGTGACATAACAGAGGAGATGGGGGGGTGACACAACAGAGGAGAGGGGGGTGACACAACAGAGGAGAGGGGGGGTGACATAACAGAGGTGGGGGGGTGACATAACAGAGGAGATGGGGGGGTGACACAACAGAGGACAGGGGGGGTGACATAACAGAGGAGATGGGGGGGTGACACAACAGAGGAGAGGGGGGGTGACACAACAGAGGAGAGGGGGGGTGACATAACAGAGGAGGGGGGTGACATAACAGAGGAGATGGGGGGGTGACACAACAGAGGACAGGGGGGGTGACATAACAGAGGAGATGGGGGGGTGACACAACAGAGGAGAGGGGGGTGACACAACAGAGGAGAGGGGGTGACATAACAGAGGAGATGGGGGGGTGACACAACAGAGGACAGGGGGGGTGACATAACAGAGGAGGGGGGTGACATAACAGAGGAGATGGGGGGGTGACACAACAGAGGACAGGGGGGGTGACACAACAGAGGAGAGGGGGGGTGACACAACAGAGGAGAGGGGGGGTGACACAACAGAGGAGAGGGGGGGTGACATAACAGAGGAGGGGGGGTGACATAACAGAGGAGATGGGGGGGTGACACAACAGAGGACAGGGGGGGTGACATAACAGAGGAGGGGGGTGACATAACAGAGGAGAGGGGGGGTGACACAACAGAGGAGAGGGGGGGTGACACAACAGAGGAGAGGGGGGGTGACACAACAGAGGAGAGGGGGGGTGACACAACAGAGGAGAGGGGGGGTGACACAACAGAGAAGAGGAGGGGTGACATAACAGAGGAGGGGGGGTGGCATAACAGAGGAGATGGGGGGGGTGACACAGAGGAGGGAGGTAAGCTGACAGAGCAGATGAGCAGGACTCACATCGTGAAGCAGGACTCTGGGAGCAAGCAGGCACGATGATCCTCGTATCCACAGTGCAGCCCCACCCACGCCTTCACACATGATCAGCACAGCCATTCATAGACCCCCATATCTGCTTCCCGGCCCGCCTCGCACATTGCACATGGCCCGTTCGGCCAATCAAAGGCACCAGCGCAGCGCAGAGTACGGGATCATGCGCGCCGCCCGAGACAGAAATCCGGCTGCTACAAGCCACAGGACGGTGGAATGTGTACCCGGGCAAAATAGGTGGCCACCCTATGCACGGCGCCCGTGTTCCCATGGCGCCTTGTGCGGGTGCACAGCCCGCACAACGCAAAGGCCGGCCCTGCATGCGGCGGTCCTTAAGTGGTTAAAGCCTGTCCGAAGCCTTGTTTTGAACCAAATTTAAACTAGCCCTAAGACTAATTATAGTAAATTAAGGATTAATAAGGGGTTAACACAGAGGAACATTAAAAAAAAAAAGGTGCTTTAAAGCGGAGTTCCACCCAGGAAAACAACAATTGCTCATCTTGCTTAAAAAAATTAAATAAAAAAAACGTGAAAAAAAAAAACTCACCCGAAATACCTGTTGCTATGCGGAAGTCCGTAATCTGCCTCTTCCACACCGGTGTGTTTTCTTCTGCTTCTTCTGCTTGTGAATGGGGCGCGCTGCTTTCTGGGAACTGTGTGTGTCCTCAGAGAGCAGCCGCCCATTCACAAGCCAGCATGAGACTCACGCAGGCGCAGTAGGAAATGGGCAGTGAAGCCGTACGGCTTCACTGCCTGTTTCCCATAGTGTGAATGGCGGCGCGGGACCCGGAGCGATCGTGGGACCGGCATCGGGGGGGGGCCATCAGCGCGGGCAAGTAGGACAAGGTAAGTGTCCCTATTTAAAGTCAGCAGCTACACTGTTAGTAGCTGCTGACTTTAAAAAAATAAATAAATTGCGGCTGGAGCTCCCCTTTAAGCTGACTTCATCTGCAGATTAAAGTTCTTCTCTTTGATCTGTAGATGAAGAAACAGAAATATACAAAAATAAACAATGTTTCTTTTTATCTTTCTGTTTCAAAGGCTGAGCAATTTTCCTGGCTGCTTTTTTTACTTCTTTATTGACTGCTTCCTGGGACTTTGTTTACACTTCAACTGTCAACAGGGGAGCCCCACTGACGGCTGAATGAGTCACCGGTTGTTAATGACGCCCAGCTCCATAAAAAACAATAATTGCCGGATTTATTTTTACATTTCTGCTGTCAGTGAGGGAGTCCCTGTGACAGTTGGGAGAACCAAGCCTGAAAGTATCGATTTCGGGTATCGGAGCATTTGCACGAGTACTGATAATCGTGCAAATGCTTAGCATCAGCACCGATACCCATACCAATATCGATATTGGTGCAACCCTAATATGTATGTAGCACCCTGGAGTTTAGGGGGGTTGCTCCTTACAAATTTTACTTGCCAGGAGTAGTTATCCTGGTTGATTGTTGGAGATTAATTGATTTCTCCCTAAATATGGCCTTGTTGCACTTTTCTCTTCTACCACTAGGTGGCAGGGCACTTGGTGGTACTACCGTGTTTCCCCGAAAATAAGCCCTTATATTAATTTTGGCAACAAAAGACACAGTAGGGCTTATTTTCGGGGTAGGTCTTACCATGTAAAGTGCTGTCTTCTCTCCCCCTCTCCCTCCCTGCCTGTCAGCGGTCCCCAGTGTGAACTAAAGTTAAAATGCTTGTAAAATCCTATAGTTCACTCTATTACAGTAGTATATCTGGATCAACTGTGGGTATAGAATTGGGTATATGGGATTGTATGATATTATTATTTTTTATTTATTTTTTTGGTTGAACTGGATAGACTTGTGTCTTTTTTCAACCTGACTAACTATGTAATGTACAATGTGTATTTTTTTTGTAATATAATTGTGCCAAATACATTAGTTTTAGCGCCGCTCTGCGTTTCTGTGACCTGCCGGAGCTCTCTTTCCCAGATTTATATAACACACACATTATACAATATATACTACTGTAATCGAGTGGATTCTAGGATTTTGCAATCATTTTCAACTAGGTCTTATTTTCAGGGTAGGGCTTATATTTCAGCCCTCCTGGAAAATAACGCTAGGTCTTATTTTCAGGGTAGGTCTTACTTTCGGGAAAACAGGGTAGATATGAGAAGGATAATCCAAGGTCAGATGAGGGGTTTTCTTGAATCCCTTGGCCTGCTGGAGGAGCCTATAGATTCGGATGAGGTCAGGTGATCATTGTTCTGTGCCACCTGGACGGCTGGGTGGATGTGTGTTGTACTGCCTGGGCTGCTAGGCCGGAGATTAGGCCTATTCCGGGGGGGCATCTGGCTGCTAGGCTGTCTGAGGGCTTATCCAGAAGCAGGAGAGCAGTGTAGGGTTGGGATTGCGGCTTGCAGTACAACCAGAAGTGTTGGTTTTGCCGGCCGGAGAACCTGTTATGGTCGGAGGTAGAGGGGAAGCGGTCACCAGTAAGGGACTATCTGTCTTATTACCAGGGACCACTGTGAGTAACTGAAGCAAATACCAGAGCAGCATTCTCACCAACCAGGGAACGGTGAAAAATCGGGAAACTTCAGTGGGACTCAAGCCAGGGACCCAACCAGTGGAGGTGACGCTGGCAGAGCAGCCTTGTGTGTCAGGCCAGTGGGGTGATGCTTGAGAAGTATCTGGTGTGCCAAGCTAGGGACCCAGCAGAGAAGTGGGGTGACGCTTAAGGAAGATACCACCGTGAAAATTGAACTAGCTCAAGGGATTCAGTGACAGTGAATCGGAGGGTCTAGTGAGGGAGACTGGGAGCTCAGTGTATGGGAGAACTACAAGGAGAGATTGTAGTGGAAGTGAAGGAACTTTTAAAGAGGTTGTAAAGGAAATTATTTTTTTTCCCTAAATATCTTCCTTTCCCTTAGTGCAGTCCTCCTTCACTTACCTCATCCTTCCATTTTGCTTTTAAATGTCCTTATTTCTAGTGTTGCTCACGAATATTCACATTGCGAATATTCGTTACGAATATTGCATATTCGAGTATTCGCGAATAACTCGAATATCGCGGTGAATATTCGCTATTGCGAATATTCGTATTTTTTCAAATTTATTTTTAAAACAGATCACATCCTAGTGATCTCCATCGACGTCTAAAAGCATTGCTGGTATGATTAGAGACCCTGGGCCGAGTAGCTGAGGCGATCCTTTTATGTTGCCGAATATTCGCAATGCGAATATTCGTATTACGAACATTCGCGAATGCGTTCTCTACCCTTCTGTGTTTTGTGTATAAAAAAAAAAATAAGCTTTAGTTTAGTCATATAAGTTTGTGTAAGTAGAGTTAGTGTTTAGTGCCTATTAGTTTGGTAATCCAGGAAATGATCTCCGTTTTCGCGTGTTGACGAGAATTTCGCAATCAATTTTGCATTCGCACTATCGAAATTTTGCTAAATTTTTTTTTTTGATAAAATATCACGAATATTCGATATTAACGAATATTCGCGAATACTTTCTCTGCCCTTCTGTGTTTTGTGTATAAAAATAAAAATAGCTTTAGTTTTAGTCATATAAGTTTGTGTAAGTAGAGTTAGTTTTTAGTGCCTATTACTTTAGTAATCCAGGAAATGATCTCCGCTTTCACGTGTTGGCGAGAATTTCGCAATCAATTTCGCATTCGCATTAGCGAAATTTCGCATTTTTTTTTTTTTTTAAATATCACGAATATTCGATATTAAAGGGGTGTTCCAGCCAAAATTGTGTTTATTAAAAGTCAGCAGCTACAAAAAGTGTAGCTGCTGGCTTTTAATAAACACTCACTTACCTGGTCCTGCGTTCCAGCGACGCGCCGACCGGGGCTCTGCTCCTCCCCCCCCCTCCCCAGCCGGCGTCTCCATCTCCACTGTGGGCACCCAGCCGTGACAGCCTTTGGCTTCACGGCCGGGCACCCACTGCGCATGCGCGAGCCGCACTGCGCATGCGCGCGCGGCGCGGCTCGCCGCTAATTGGAGAGGCGATCGCATGGGACCTGTCAGTGTCCCATGTGATCGCCTACAGGGAGGGGCTGCAATAAGGCGATTAAGCCTAAACGCCTTACCAGCCCCTCGGCGGAAGCAGGAAGTGGGACAGGAAGTCCCACTCCTACTGAAGCCCCCACTCCCCCCCCAAAAAAATTACATGCCAAATGTGGCATGTATGGGGGTGAGGAGTGGAACAAGAGGAAGTTCCAAATTTGGGTGGAACTCCTCTTTAACGAATATTCGCGAATATTCTTCTATATATTCGCGAAATATCGCGAAATCGAATATGGCGTATTCCGCTCAACACTACTTATTTCTTCTGAGAAATCCTCACTTCCTGTTCTTCTGTCTGTAACTCCACACCGTAATGCAAGGCTTTCTCCCTGGTGTGGGGAAAGCCTCTTGAGGGGGGAGGGGACAAGCAGGTGGATCAGGACACTCTCTACTTTGCAGATAGAGAAGGGAGCTGTGTGTTAGTGGGTGTCCTGACTCTCCTGCTTTCCCCCCTTGCCCTCAAGAGGCTTTCTCCACACCAGGAAGAAAACCTTGCATTACTGTGTGGAGTTACAGACAGAAGAACAGGAAGTGAGGTTTTCTCAGAAGAAATAAGGACATTTAAAAGCAAAATGGAAGGATGAGGTAAGTGAATACAGCACTTGCCTCTCTAAGTTGCGGTGGCGTAACGTATATTCGATACGCTACGCCCGCCTAACGATACGCCACCCTGCCTTAATCTGGCCTATTGTGTTTTTTCTTTTTTTAATTGTCGCTCTTCTTTTGTTTATTGTGCAAAAAATAAAAACCACAGAGATGATCAAAAACCACCAAACAAAGGCTCTATTTGTGGGGGGAAAAAACATAAAGATTTAATTTGGGTACAGTGTTGCATGACCGCGCAATTGTCATTCAAAGTGCAACAGCGCTGAAAACTAAAAATTGGTCTGGGCAGGAAGGGGGTGAAAATGCCTGGTATGGAAGTGGGTGAAAATGCCCTGTATGGAAGGGGTTAATTTTTTTTTAAAGAAAATGTATTTATTTTTCACATTTATCACTACCTTTTGGTATGTGTAGAAATAGGGTTTTATTGTTTTTTAAAGGGGTGTTCCACCCAAATGTAATGTTTATTAAAAGTGTAGCTGCTGGCTTTTAATAAACAGACACGTTCCAGCGACGCGCCGACCAGGGCTCCGCTCCTCTCCCCCCCTCCCCGGCCGGCATCCTCATTGCGACTGTGGCACCCAGTCGTGACAGCCTTCGGCTTCACGGCTGGGCACCCACTGCACATGCGCGAGCGGCCCGCCGCTGATTGGACAGGCGATCGTCTAGGACCTGTCAGTGTCCTAGATGATCGCCAAAGTGAGGGGCTGCAGTAAGGTGATTAGGCCTAATCGCCTTACCAGCCCCTCGGCGGAAGCAGGAAGTGGGACAGGAAGTCCCACTCCTACTGAAGCCCCCACTCCCCCCCCCCCAAAAAAAATTACATGCCAAATGTGGCATGTAAGGGGGAGGGGAGGGGATTAAGCGGAAGTTCAATTTTTGGGTGGAACTCTGCTTTAACTGTCAGTGCAGGCAAATCTAGTCAGGCCTGTGCCTTATGCCAGGCCTGGTTGTTTTGATCTGGAACTGGGAGTGTCAGTGTAGCAGTGGGTGTGGCCACCTGTGCTCTAGTCCTGAGGTGCCTCCCCTGTCTCTGGGAAGAATGTACAGAGAAGGAGGCAGGGCCTGGGATTGGAGTGGCAGGCAGCTTGTATGGCAGCTCTGACCAATCTCCAACTAGGATTGGCAGGGGGCGGGCCTGCTATATAAGCTGAGGTAACATGCAACTGGGGAGGACTCCTGAGAGGAAAGAAGATGGAGCAGTAGTGTTTTCTGTGTGAAGGCCCTAGGCTTACTTGGTGCTGAGGAGAAAGTCCTGGATGAGGACCACTTTTCTTCAAACACCACATAGGAGGAATTCAAGATTAAAAGAAAGAAGTTATTGAACTGTTACTGCTGAGCTGTGTGGTTGAACCATGTCTCTTCCATGGAGCGGGGACCATGGAGAAGGTCAGTGGGTACATGACAGCAAGTGATAGGACCGGAGGAGTCTATTGAAGAGGCTTGTGAATATCTGCTGTTGCCCCTAGTAACTGAAAGCCACAAGGGGGTGTCTTAGACAGGATGTTGCACGGTCAGTCCTATATAGCATGATGTTACAAGGAGAGACTCTGGGCCGTTTTAGAAAGTATTTACGTCAGCGTTTTAAAAGAGATACGCCACGTAAATACTAAGAATAGCCGGCGTATCTTTTTTTGCTATTCAGAAAAGAAGATACGCTGGAATTCTGCTAATATACGAGCGGCGTAATTCTGTTACACCGTCATATATTACTTGAAGTTTTTACGCTGGCCGCTAGGTGGCGCTTGTAACGGAATGACCCGTGACAGACTGAGATTCTCCTATGTCTAGGGTCACCTTATGTCTACTAGGACCATAGGGTGACAAAGAAATGATATCATGTATTGCAGAAGATGGGACATTAATAATAATTCATATTGCAGGACTGGAATATTACAAAGTGGTTCATGTTGACTTGAGACCAGGTTAACAAGACAGTGACTCATCCCTCTGTATAATAGGCTTTTGAAATGCTAAGTGAAGCTGGGCTTGTGAAATACCTTTTGATTGTGTGATTCATTGTGTTTAAAACAAATGTGTTAAAGTCTCCATTCAGATGTACTGAATTAGCATGTCAATTATATTTAGGAATGTATTGATGCCCAGGTATCAGAGACAGTACGTCTGTCTAGATAATGTGGATTAAGGTCAAGGCATTGTGTAATTGTAGTTTGGAATGTGACAGATCTGTCAGTATCGGTGCCGAAATGTCTAGCTACTAATTAGATAATTGGCCTCAGTGTGTGAAAAGGGGGTGGAGATTGCATTGTCCTGTGATTACTGTCACATGCTGTAACTGCATAAAAAGCTAAGAAGAAACCAATAAAGTGTTCATAGATTTTGAAACTAGAGAGAACGTAGCTGCGTCTCGTCTTTACTCTGGGGAATGGAATGGATCGTGTCTGCCGGATTGTGGAGTGTCGCAAGCTGTCGTGGGTGGATGGAAGGTCGTAAACGGTGTTGACCGTTACAGCGCTTCTGTCGTTTTACGCGTTGAATATGTAAATTAGGGATTTACGGCGATTCCCGAACGTACTTGAGTCCAGCCGTCGTAGTCTACGTCGTTTGCGTTAGCATTATATCGGCGTAAGGTTACCCCTGCTATAGGAGGCGTAGCCAATGTTAAGTATGGATGTCGGGACAGCTTCGAATTGTACGTCGTTTGCGTAAATCGTTCGGGAATGGGGCTCGACATTAGTTACGTTCACGTCGTTTACATTGACAAAAAGCGACATGCTTTCGCGCATGCGCACTGGGAATGTCCACGGACGGCGCATGCGCCGTCCAAGAAAAACGTCAATTATGTGGGGTCATGATTTACATGAATCACGCCCCCACTTCAGAAATTAGAATTACGCGCTGTTACGCCAGGCACTTTACGCTACGCCGCCGCATATTATGGAGCAAATGCTTTCTGAATAAGGCACTCGCCCATAATATTTGCGGAGGCGTAGCGTAAAGACCATACGCTACGCCGCCGGAAAGATAAATCAAATGTATCTGAATCCGGCCCTCTAAATTTAATGTGGACGGCTGTGGCCAGGGAACTCGGCCTTTCCTTCACTGGACTATTTGGGCCTAGTAGTCCGGCAGTTACCATTTTGCTATTAGAAGGACTGTGGGGTCTGTGGGGGGTGTGTGAGGATACGCTTCGGACACAGGGCCAGCATTTGGATAACTGTTCTCACCACAGAGAGTCATTCAGAGTGACTTCTCACCAGAAATTATTTAAAGTAATATTCTGCAGGAATCAGTGCAGCATACAAGGGAGCAATAGTCTGCAGTGACGCAGTTCACCCAACTACAATCTTTGCTGTGCCTTATCTTCAGAATGTAAATTACCAATGTGCTCATATCTATGGGCATCCCATGTCATCACACCCTTCCCTACTCTACCCAAGTTAACCCTACAATAAAAATACCGCAAGGTAAAACAAGTGATGTCCAAAGTCTGGCCCGCGGGCCAAATGTGGCCCCCCTGTTGATTTAATATGGCCCCCTGGGGATTTGGATATATATTGTTTGCGGCCCCCAGAGCCACAAAAGCTATATACCGTATTTATCGGTGCTGCCCTGGAGGGGGCAGGATGAGCGCCATCGGATTACATTAAGAGAATCTCCTGTTTACTCAGCAGTGCCTGTATTGGAAGTCCCGTCTCCTGGGATGCCATTGGACGACTGTTCTGTCTATCATAACAGGCGGGACTTTGTATTAAAGAGGCTACAGAGTAAACAAGAGATTCTCCTGTTTGTAATCTGTCGGCACTCGTCTCGCCCCCTCCCTCTGCCCTCCGAGGCTGCAGATGGGCATCGATCAGGCTGCATTTATGACGAGAATCCGCCACAGAGACCACCGTTATTGTAAACCGAACCACTAGCTGAAGACGAGGATACCTGGGTTATGGTAGCTAGCTGCTGCCATAACGGAGACATCCCTTTTTTAAAGTGCCGACCTATATAGTCGTGCAGCGGTCCAGAAGTGGTTAAAAATCAGAGGCAAAATTCCAATCACATTTTTTCGCGATCCCGTGCGTTGGGGTTAAACGGCGGCACGTTAATAAATCGCGTAGCAAATAAAGTCCGGCTTCTTCACCTCAATTGTCCAGCTGTCAGCACGCATGATACATGAGTTTGTTTTGCTTGCAGCAGGCGCTCGCTACTCTCGGGACGATGACTTTGTGGTTGGGTTCTAGAAAATTTCCCGCCAGATTTAATGTAGGATAATTTGTATGTGGTCAGCTCCAGGTCAGCGGCAGGACATGGCAGTTGGTTTAGCCCGCTCTCTGGCCAGCTTAGACATGACACATAATAAAATGCTTAAAGAGATACGTTTTTTTTTTAGATGCATATATGGTGGGGAGCAGTATAAAGTAAACTTGTGCTTACCCTACATGGAAAATTCACTTAAATGCTCCCCTCCCCCTTTTGCTAATACTTAGTGTGTAGGCCGGTGAAGTCCACTTTCTCCACTGTAGGTGGCACTCAAACCGCAGCGGAATTGCAGGGGCCGAGAATGTCGCGGTTCTTCTATGGTTTCCCGGATCACTAGGGCAGCGATCTGGTTGGATACTGGCCCCCGTTGCGACTCCGGTGGCCATCTTGGGTCAGGCAGAATCTATTTAAGACTTTGCCATGCATCTAGCATGTGAGTAGTGTAGAGACACACCCCTAAGATCACCTGAGTTGATCTGAATTTAGCTTCGTGTTTTTCTTTGGGACTTTTTTTTTTTTTTTGTCTCCATACTCACTTGTTTTGCTTTTAGCACTTATATTTGATGGGTTAAAAACCTAAGTGGGACTTCATTCATAATACAATTGAGTTTTCTGTATTTCTGCACAGATTAGTATATTTATGAGTTTTTATATTTATGAGTTTTTTGATGTATCTGATAATTCTTTATCTTGTTATTATTAATTCCTTAATCATCCACCTGATCTGATGTAAATCACTGTGCAAACTGTTGGTGCTATATAAATCCTGTATTATTATTATAATAATTAGCGTTGTCCCGATACCACTTTTTTAGGACCGAGTACAAGTACCGATACTTTTTTTCATGTACTCGCCGATACCGAATACCGATACTTTTTTTAAATGTCATGTGACAGTTTTCAAACCACAATACAGACTAAGGATATTTTCTTTAGAATTATGAAGAACTCTAACTCAAGACATTATAAACGAATAAAAATTAGTAAAAATGAATAAAAATGTTTTATTTTCTTGTCAGGCAGTAGTAAAAAAACTCAAAGAATTTTCACAGAACATGTTGATAAATACAAAAAAAGTATTCTATTTAGGTATCGGGAGCATTTGCGCGAGTTCAAGTACTCCCGCAAATACTCGGTATCGGTCCCGATACCGATACTAGTATCGGTATCTTGACAACCCTAATAATAATAATAATAATCACCAAAATTTCATGAATTAACCCATTTTTGGCTTTTTGGTACTTAGTGTTTTTTTCACCCCAACCAATCATTAATTTTTTTTATTTTTTATTATTCGTTTTCTTTGTTTTTTTTTTTCCTTTTTTAAGTATTCATACATTTTTGATTACTTATTTACTTGTTGATTTGATCACCTTATAATGCCGTGTACACACGACCGGTTTTTCTATCGGAATAAACTCCTACAAGTTTTTCAGACGGAATTCTGCTCAAGCTGTCTACGGACACACCAAATTCCGACCGTCAAAAACACAGTGACGTTCAACACTACGACGAGCCTATAAATATTAAGTTCAATGCTTCCGAGCATGCGTGGAATTGTTTCTGAGCATGCGTGTTTTTTCTCCTTTAGACAAACGAAAATTCCGAAAGATTTCGTCTGACTTTTTCCATACTTAGGCGGCGTACACACGACCGAGGTTCTCGCTGGAAAACAGCGAGAACCTCGCTGGAAGCTTCATTCCAGCGAGGACCTCGGCCGTGTGTACGCTCTCGGCGAGCATCCCGTCGGGAAGCCCGTCGAGCAGAAATAGAGAGCACGCTCTCTATTTGCTCGCCGGCCCGCCTGGATGAATGGCTGGTTGCCATTCCCGACGGGCGGGTCGCCGATTTCGACGGCCGGCAGAGAACCTCGACGGGCGGAACGATGTGTTCTGCCCGTCGAGGTTCTCTGCCGTGTGTACGCCGCCTTATATTTAATATAATTGATCACTTTCTAATTATTTAGGGACAGGGCTGCAATCAGGGGCGTACAGGCATTACACTTGTAAAGGGGCCCGATTGTTATTTTTTTTGTTTTTTCGTCTGAACAGCCCCCCATTTTTATTTTTATTTTACTTTTTTTTTTTGTCTGACTCGCGGCAGGAGAGAGAAGAGAAGACTTGAATTGACTTTGTGCTGTTCGTTAACACCAATCCCCCCCATCCCGCTAATCTCATCTTGTGGCAGTAGAGAGAAGAGATAAGACATTTTCGTTACTGCAACCCCCGCCCCCCTCACTTGTCTCTGCTCAAGGGTGGCCCTGCCTAAAGCTGTGTAAGGGGCCCCAAAATGTGTGATGGCTGCCCTGTTTAGGGATCTGGGTAAGTGCAGAATAAACAAACCATATACAAAGCTTGACAGTGGCATCTTCACCAGAAAGCCCAGATTATCCGAAAACACCCTTATGGGCTCTTCTAATGCTGCGTACACACGATTGGACATTCCGACAACAAAACCGTGGATTTTTTTTTCCGACGGATGTTGGCTTAAACTTGTCTTGCATACACACGGTCGCACAAATGTTGTCAGAAATTCCGATCGCCAAAAACGCGGTGACGTACCACGGCACCATTAATCACTTGCTGACCGCGCTATAGCAAAAATACTGCTACAGCGCGGTCCAGTTGTTTTGACACAACGTCCCTGGGACGTCCTCGTGCACTTCCTCGTTTGCGCGTCCCCTGAGATGCGCTCTTGGAAGTGTCCGTGCTCGCCGGGTCCAGGGGACCCGACGCAACACAGATCACGGTGAAGAGCCAATGATAGCGGCTCTTCACCACCCGATCGCTCCCTCCAATGAGGGAGCAGATTAATGTAAACAAAAAAAGGTCATCCTGAGGTCTTCTTCTCTTCTCTCCTCACACCGATACAGCGTGTGAGGAGAGAAGCGATTTTTCAAGTGAGTGAAAGTCTTCATTGTGCCCAGCAGAGCCTAGCAGTGCCACTACACTACCCATCAGTGCCCCTACAGTCCCAATCTGTGCCACCAGTGCCACTACAGTCCCCACCAGTGCCCCTACAGTCCCCATCTGTGCCACCAGTGCCACTACAGTCCCCACCAGTGCCACTACAGTCCCCATCAGTGCCACCTCTGCCACTTCAGTGCCCATTGGTGCTGCTAGTGTCTGTCAGTGCTGCACCAGTGCCACTACAGTACTCATCAGTGCCACCAGTGCTTCATCAGTGCCACTACAGTGCTCATTTGTGCTGCCAGTGTCCATCAGTGCCACTACAGTGCTCATCAGTGCCCATCGGTGCCACCAGTGCCCATCAGTGCCACTACAGTGCTCATCAGTGTCGCCAGTGTCCGTTGGTGCCACTACCGTGCCCAGTGCCACTACAGTGCACATCGGTGCTGCCAGTGTCCATCCGTGCTCATCAGTGCCCATCGGTGCACGTCAGTGCACCACCAGTGCCACAACAGTGCTTATCAGTGCCGCCAGTGTCCGTCAGTGCTCCATCAGTGCCCATCGGTGCCGCCAGTGTCCATAAGTGACACACCAGTGCCCATTTGTGCCACCAGTGTCCGTCAGTGCTCCATTGGTGCCACCAGTCAGGGGTCATTTGTACTTTACTGGCTTGTTAGGGTCTCAAGAAATGAGAGAGGCTGTCAGTACTTCAGGTGTGATCAAATTGTTCAATTTTCAGAAATTGGTACCATAGCTTGTGGACCGTATAACTTTCACCCAGACTATATATATCCCAATTTTTTTTTTTTTACCAAAAATATGTAGCAGTATACATTTTAGGCCAAATTTATGAGGAAAAATTACTTTTTTGCAAAATGTTATGATAGAAATGAAGAAAAATTCATTTTTTTTACAAAGTTTTGGTTCTTTTTTCATTAATAGCGAAAAAAATAAAAACCGCAGAGGTGATCAAATACCACTAAAAGAAAGCTCTATTTGTGGGGAAAAAGGACAAAAATTTCATTTGGTTACAGTGTTGTATGACTGAGTTATTGTCATTCAAATTGTGAGAGCACCGAAAGCTGAAAATTGGTCTGGTTAGGAAGGGTGTTTAAGTGCCCAGTGGTCAAGTAGTTAAAGGGAAGTTCAATACCAGTCGTGTTAGTAGAAGTTTGGTGAGAGACGATTTGCGCTTTTCAGCCTTGTGCTTTTCAGTCCAATACAGCGTGACGAATGTGCTATCAACATTACAAACGCTAGTTTTACCAGGCCGATTGCTTCCGTCTGTCTCGTACTTGATTCAGAGCATGCGTGGAATTTTGTGCGTCGGAATTGTCCACACAGCGCTCGGAATTTACGAGAACGGATTTTGTTGTCGGAAAATTTGAGAACTAGCTCTCAAATTTTTGTTGTCGGAAAATTCCCACACCAAATGTCCGATGGGGCCTACACACAGTCAGAATCTCTGACAACAAGCTCCCGTCAAACATTTGTTGTCGGAAATTTTCGAGCGTGTGTACGCGGCATAAGCTTGCTGGCCATAGCTTAAAGCCAGTGCAAAATGTTTCCGGTGAATTTGTGCAGGGACTACAAATCTTGAACCCATGGTAGCAGTAAAACCAAGCCTATCCTTATTCTTTTCAACTGTTTATTTTATTAATTCTTTTATTTTTCATTCGGCTGGGGAGGAATAGAACATATCCTCCCCTGGAAGTCTTTCCAAATTGAATTCAGCAATAAACACGGCTGTATCTCTGTAGGAATCGCTGGCCTGCGCCAGGACACAGTTCACTGACAGAGAGATTTTAAGCCTTAACGCTTCACTGCGCGGCAGCTTGATTCCGGGCGTGTTGTGACTTCTGCATAGATCTTTCCTGATAAGGCTTGATCTGAAATCTGCTGAGTCTGCAAAAGGAAAAAATTAAGTTGCAACTGAAAAAAGTGGGAAAGCAGGTCAGACGTGTTCACCGCTAAATCCCACCCAGCGTGGGAGAAACTCTCCTAAGACATTATCTGCCTCATTCAATGGGCATTATCACAACAGTTTAGGTTTTTCCGAGTTCCTCTGTAACTTAGTTTTATTATCTGTTCATCCCGCCAGTAGATTTGTTATTTTTCTACCTCCTGCAAAAGGCTAAGTTAAAGAAAGGGCCCTTTCACACATACGGACCGTATGTCCGTATTTTCATTCATCCGTTGAAAACGGGACATACATTGGTCCCTATGTGATTACGGGTGTCAGCGGATGACCATCCGCTGACACCCGTAATTTTCCGCCTCCGCAATGATCCGATTTTTCGGACGGAAGAAAATCCTATTTTTCTTCCGTCTGGCGGATCGGATGAATATGAGCATACGGTCCGTGTTCATCCGTTCCCCCCCTTGGGGGAGAGCAGAGGAAAGACAGGGCGGTCCCTGCACAGTGTGCGGGGACCGCCCTGTCAGCCGACTGCTCAGCAGGGATTTTACGGAGGATCTCCGCTGAGCAAAAGCGGACACACGTTGGCAGATCATTACGATCCGCTCCGTGTGAAAGGGCCTGTAACGGAATGAACCGTGACAATCAGACTTTGGAAGGATGAGAGATACTCCTGTGCCAGGGACACTAATAACTCCTGTGTCTAAGTCCACCCTGTGCCCTTGTAGGCATAGGGTGGCTAATAGGATCATAATTCACGTATTACATGAGATGGGACATTTTTGATACTTCATATGGCAGGATACTGGAATATTACAAAGTGATTCATGTTGACTTGAGACCAGGTCAACAAGACAGTAACTCATCCCTCTGTATAATAGGCTTTTAAAATACTAAGTGGCCCATCTTGTGAAAGACATTACATTGTATAAAGGTGTTAACTCAGGTCTGCTGCTAGATCTTTCAATTGTCTGATAACACGGTTTAAAGCCTATTGTTGCCCAGGTGTCAAGACCCTTTATAGACAGTACGTCTGTCTAGATATGTGGATTGAGGTCAAGGCATTGTGTGATTGTATGTTGGAATGTGATAGATCTCGTCAGGGTCGGTGCCAAAATGTCTGCTAGAGAAGTAGCCATAGTGTGTGAATAGGAGGGTGGAGAGTGCATTGTCCTGTGATTAACTGTAACATGCTGTACTAAGATATATAAACAAGCTAAGATACCAATAAAGTGTTCATACATTTGGAAACAAGTACAGAGCAGAGTCTCGTCTTGATTATGGGAAATGGAATGGATCATGTATGCAAGATTGTCACAGTGTGTCGTGGTTGGATGGAAGGTCGTAAACGGTGGTGACCGTTACAGGGCTCTAAATAAATAATAATTCAGTTGCGGGGTTTGCAAAAAAACATTAAACAATTGTATATGTAGCACCATCTACATTTAGTTCGGTGCTAGAATAGGATTTTTCTATGTTTAGGATATCAGTGCAGGCAAATTTAGGCAGGCCTGTGCTTTAGGCTAGGCCCGTTTGTTTTGATCTGGGGCTGGCAGTGTTTAGTGCAGTAGTGGATGTGATCATCTGTTCTTTGACTCAGAGGTGCCTCCCCTGCTTTCAGGAAGATTGTTCTGGAATAGGGGTTGGACCTGAGGTTGGAGTGGCAGGCAGCTCATGTGAGCAGCTCTGACCAATCCCCATTCGTTATTGGCAGGGGGCAGGCCTCACATAAAAACTGAGGTCACATGCTGCTAGGATTGAGGTCCCTGGACCAAGTCCGTCCCTGGTTTTGTCCCCAGATTGGATTTGAACAGGGGATGGGGCAATTTCAAAGACAGTCAGTGCAGAATTTAAAAAAAAAATGGAATTACCAAGCTCTGTCGCTCCTACTAGCTTAGGGGGGTGTATTTTTTTCCATTATTTGTGCCCCTTTCTGATGATCATGGGCCGGTCGGAGCAGGGGGGAATATTTCTTCAGTTTCGGGTGCATGCCCATTCAGCTCCGCTCTATGTTCTTCTGCCTTGGCTCAAGTTCGAGCCAGCCACCTTCCTATCTCCTTGCCTTCCCTGGCGGAGTGATCTACCTCCACTCCCCACCCAGTAGTAGCCGGGGGCAGAGAGTAAGACTTGACAGGCTGCGAGGCAGGTGACGGCGGCGATGGACAGTCGCTTATTGCCACCATTACTAGTAAAAAAAAATGTCCCCGGATTTCATTTGAAAAATCTGGTCACCTTATGCCAGGGGGAGTTTGTCGGTGCAAGAGAAAGGAAAATGGAGGTTTAGGCAGCTGCTGCAGGATGTCCCCACGTGGGGAATGCACCGAGCGCGTTGGAGGACCGGAGGAGCTGCTAGGACGTATGCCTGGATACCAATCTTCACCATGGAGTTAGCATCAAGTTCCTGTGGCCGGGGAGCACAGGATTTGCATTTTGGAGAAGATCGGTGTGGAAGAAGCAAGAGGAAGATGGTTGAGAGTAGTGCAGAATGCTGTGACCGGGGAACGCAGCATTTGCAGTTATGGACTGGCTGGGAGCATTAGTTCGCTTATTGCCGTGTGCCACCATTGCAAAGCCATCGTGGAGAGGTACCGCGTATCTCTGGCCTATTAAAGCACTCAGGTAATACATCCAAGAGACTGTGTAGCTACCAAAATCACTAAGGCCGCGTACACACGTCCGAGAACCTCGTCGGGGCTAAACTCATCATTCTGCCCGACGAGGTTCCCGATGAGCGGTCGAAAAGGTCGTCGAGCCAAATTTCCTCATTGAACAACGAGGAAAAAGAGAGCATGCTCTCTATTTTGGCTCGACGAGCTTCCCGGCAGGATGCTCGCCGAAAGTGTATACACGACCGATTTGCTCGGCAGAATATGTCTCCCAGCGAGCTTCTCGCTGGATTCTGCCGAGAAACTCGGTCGTGTGTACGGGGCCTTAGCCTGTGGGGAGAGATACTATATACCTCTGGCTTATTGATTTGCTCAAGCAGCACCATTCAAGAGACTTTATTACAGTAACAAATTACAGCCAGCAAGCCGGGGTTATTCAGAGTGATCCCTTTTTGTCTCACTGGAAGTGATGAGACAGTAATCTAATGCCGCGTACACACGACCCTTTTTCACAATAAGAAAAATTAAATTTTTTAAATTGGACTTAAAAAACGATCGTGTGTGGGCTCCAGAGCATTTCTCTCGACGAGGAAAATGGCCATTAAAAATGTAGAACCTGCTCTATTTTTTTTCTCGTTGTTTTTTTACGTTGTCGATTGTTGACGGTTGTGTGTAGGATTTAACGACGGAGAAAAAAACCGTGCACCCTCAGAAGAAAGTTATGAAGGACCTGATCACATTTAAGGCCCTATGCCTGACGCACAAGTGTGTTCAAGGAATCGCTCCCCAATATTTATGTGAGAAAATAAAATACCACGACCCTAATCGCGTTCTCAGGTCAACCAACCAAAATCTACGGAGAACGAAGATTTGCAGTCCAAGGACCCCGACATGAAATACGGTCTTGTGTACGCAGCATAACAGTTTTGCAGCAAAGGATTTGTACAAGAGGATTTCGAGATGGTGATACTCTGCGGGAGCCAGTGCAGAGGAGGAGGAGCAATAGTCTGCAGTGGAGATATGTAGGGGAAGAGACTGTGAATGTTAGAAGTGCATCATTTTCAGGGCTTAATCTACTAACCAATGTTCTACAAATGTGGTGGCAATCCAACAAGTGCTATGGGCATCCCATATCTTCCTTTACCCCAACCAAGTTGTATCCCGCAATAAATGGGACAAAAACAATGCAAATGACTGCTCATTGTCTCAAAAGTGATATATGGGGGTCCGGAAGCACTAGTAGCAACCAGCCGCTACACAATTGTAGGCAGGTGCAGTCTGCTCAACTGCAGCGGCAGTACAGAGGGAGAGGAAGTCAGAAGGAAAATGGTTCCTATATGGTTTCTTGGGTCACTAGAGTAGCAATCTGATTGGATGCTGGCAGCCCATGTGACCCTAGTGGCCATCTTGGGTCAGGTAGGGTCTACTTATAACCCTGGCTACTGGGTTTGTCATGCATTTTGCAGTGACAGGTCACATGTCTGTGAGGGACAGCATTAGCAGTAGGGAAAGGTTCCAGATGAGTAGGGAATGCTTAGGAATATGCCACTCTTTTTGGAACCCCTCCCACTGGGGCTTGGACCAGCCAGGCCACATTCTGCCCCTCCACACAGACTCTGTTGGCTCAGCTGAGACTTGCTCCGCTACACGTTTGTGAGTGTTTTTGGTTTCTGCCCCCTTCCGCCGAGCTAGTTTTGGACTGTTTTTCATTGACTTCACTGCAAGTTCTAATATTAGCATCTGGACTGAGTGTGTGTTATTGCTGCCGCACCAAGCTGCACCCACCCACCCACACTATGCTGGAGGTACTTTCAACAGTCAGCTTGTATTGATATGGTTTAAAACTTGGCTCTCAAAGCCTGTTGCTTCTTAAGACATTGGTCACACCTCATTCATGATTCAGTGCATGCCGTCTTTTGCGCTATTCTATGCATTCCCATGTGGCATGTTCAAGGCAGCCCATTCATTTAATTGTTTGATAAGACCAGAGTTTGGTTTTCAAGTAAAAGTGATCCAAGAGGCTTTACAGTAGCCTGATCACATTTACAGGGCTCAGGAGGGGGCCTCCTGTTCCATTAGGTGGCCTGGGACTGCTGTAAGCGGTTGCGTTGGCTGCCTACAGGGGAGATGGAGAATCATCCAAATCCCTGATCTCCTCTGTGATGAATGAAGCTGGAAGTAACGGATTTTGTCTCTTCCACATTCAGTGCTGTTTTTCTCTGGTCATTACAGCCAGGGAAATATCTGACCTGGATGCCCTGGGGGGGGGGGGGGGGTGCAGAATAGGGATCAGGGGCCTAATAGACCCCTGATCTTTCCATAACGAGTCAATGTCCCTGCCCCTTGTGCCTACCTCCAGCCCTTAGTGCTGTGTGCTCCACTGTGCCCATTGACTCCAAGTGTTCCCCAGTCACTGCATCACTCGTAGTGTTTACCAAGAGCGCAATGTGTCTACATGAGCACCTCTTGTGCCTAGGGATTCCAAGTGTGTTCCCAAGAGCACCTCAGTGTACTCTGTGTCATCTAGTGATGCCAAGGGTACCCCTGTGTCTCCAAGTGCTCATCTGCTTGTCCCTTTTCTCCAAATCTGCCCAAACATGCCCTGTATTGTCAAGAGACTTTAAGTACACCCCTGTAAAGCCCCCCTGCTCCAAGAACCCACCCTCCCTCCCCCATGTTGAGGGCATGTGGCCTGGCATGGCTCAGGAGGGGGGAAGCTCGCTTGTCCCCCCTCTTTTCCTGGCCTGCCAGGCTGAATACCTGGATAAGGATCTGGTATGGATTATAGGGGGAACCCACAACATTTTTTTTTTTACCTATTTTTATTCCCAGCATTGTTTTGTTTACATTTCAGCTGTCAGTGGGGAAGCCCACTGACAGCTGAAGAGTTATCAGTTGTTAAGGACTCAATGGCCGGTTTCCAGCCTGCTGCTTAACAACCAGCTTTCTTCACAATGAATTCTAAGCGGTCGATAATTTTTCGACCTATACAAATTCGAGTCACTTTGAAATTTTTTGTTACTATTTAATTCGGAGATTCGGACCGAAACGAATTGCACATGTCTAGCCTGTACCCTTTGCCAGGTATAGACTGCTGGAGCATTGTCCAACTTATATCTTTGACCTTAAACTTTTGTCATCTAAAGGGCAATGCTCACCTTCCCTCATTCCCAGCACATCGCCGTCTCCAGAAACCACAGGTGCACTTTAACGTTCTTGTTAACGGAACTTCCCGGCCAGTTGACATCCGGATAAAACATCGAGACTCACGTTTATCGTTTCCTCGGGGAGATCCTGAACGGGAACGTTTGTGAAATGTCACCTTTTCTGAGCTCGGTGAGAGGGAAATAAAACTCTGTCTTATGGGGATTTCAGAGAACCATCATTGTGTGCATGTGTTAATAATTGCTGGAGGAATCGCTTCTTCCTCTTCCTCCCCGGCAGAACAGGTGCATTTTAAGAGATCACTTAATGCGCTCGAAAATCCCCCGGCGATCGTTAAAACGCCCGCAGATCCATACAGCTGCGTTTTAAAGTTGCTCTCAATTTATCACTTCGTATATCACATTATGCATTGATAGTCGTTCATTCGGTCTGAGACGTGACCGCAGTGAGCAGGCCAGCAGAGGCCAATGGTCAAATAAGAGACATTGTAAATGAGTTTATTTTTATGGGACAACATATGTTATAGGTTTATTTAGTTATATAAGTGGAGAGACGGCACATGACTGGAAGAGAGATGGGGGCTCAGCTATTGAATTTTACAATACAGGGCCTCTTGCTCTTTCACCAGTGGTGACCCACCAACAGAGCTTTCAGAGTTCCGCCCTCTTCCCCAGTGCCTTGAACCCAGGACTTTTGGAAGCGTAAAGAGGTCTTAGCGAAATCAGAATAAGGTGGTTCTAAAGGCTGAAGGTTGTTTACCTTCATATATTATATACAGCAGGGTTTGACAAATTTGCTTGGAAT
Source organism: Rana kukunoris (assembly GCA_029574335.1). NCBI lineage: Eukaryota > Metazoa > Chordata > Amphibia > Anura > Ranidae > Rana > Rana kukunoris. The sequence goes on from CM056054.1 coordinate 235,952,440, forward strand.
CTAGGAGCCAGCTAAAAAAGATGGGAACCAGAAACGCGCCCCGGGCCGCCGAGCTCGCGTGCAGAAGCGAACACATACGTGAGTAGCGCCCGCATATGTAAACGGTATTCAAACCACACATGTGAGGTATCGCCGCGATCGTTAGAGCGAGTGCAATAATTCTAGCCCTCCTAGACCTCCTCTGTAACTCAAAACATGCAACCTGTAGAATTTTTTAAACGTCGCCTATGGAGATTTTAAAGGGTAAATGTTTGTCGGCATTCCACGAGCGGACGCAATTTTGAAGCGTGACATGTTGGGTATCAATTTACTCAGCGTAACATTATCTTTCACAATATAAAAAAAAAATTAGGATAACGTTACAGTTTTCTTATTTTTTTTTTATTAAAAAAAGTGTATTTTTTCCCCAAAAAAGTGCGCTTGTAAGGCCGCTGCGCAAATACAGAAAGTATTGCAACGATCAGCATTTTATTCTCTAGGGTGTTAGAATAAAATATATACATATATATAATGTTTGGGGGTTCTAATTAGAGGGAAGGAGATGGCAGTGAAAAAGAGTGAAAAATGACACATTAGAACTACTGTTTTATTTGTAATGCCAACGGCCACCACCAGATGGCGCATGTCACAGAAGGAAGTTTGGGACTTCACAAGGACGCAAAGCTGCAGCCGCAATTACCGGCGGGCGCCAAGTCACAATTTCTTGTCGCAATATTGGCGAGCCCTGATATACAGTATTTGGTTTCAGATGGTGTCAGGCGTGTGAGGAGGACAAAGACAAGTGTGTGTTGCCTACAGTCAAGCATGGTGGTGGGAGTGTCATGGTCTGGGGCAGCATGAGTGCTGCCGGCACTGGGGAGCATGGGTATTCGCAGGTAGAGGCGGGGGGGCAATTGTTTACACACGCAGATCCCATTTCTCGCTGTGTCACGAGCGATCGCGGGTGCCTGCGGTCATCGCGCCCACCGGGCACTCGCCCTGGCTCCGGGGGTGAGCAACGGGTGCGTGCCTCTGGTGGAGCGCATGCCCCCCCCCACTAGTGGCCACAGGGTGAAGTGATGTAAAACTGCGGCGGCTGGTCGGCAAGTGGTTAACTTTTTGATTATCACTGAAAATGTCTGAACCGAGGGTGTCAGAGTTGTCGGAGGACTTGCATGTTCAGGGCAACCAGTGGGGTACAGATTCAGCAAGCGGCCCTCACAGGGTTAGCGATACACTAGAAAAAAAAAAAAACCTTCTCCAAGGGCGATTTCATTTTCAAACTTATCAGTGGCATGCCAATGACGTACACCAATCGTATCTCTCTGGGCGCATCTGCTTCCCATTATTAATGCTCTGAGCCCTCGTTTTTACGACACAGAGAGGTGTTTGCCCTGTGTTCGTTTAATATCTTTAACCACTTCAGCCCGAGAGGATTTGGCTGCCCAATGACCAGGCCATTTTTTGCGATTCGGCACTGCGTCGCTTTATCTGACAATTGCGCGGTCGTGCGACGTGGCTCCCAAAACAAAATTGGCGTCCTTTTTTCCCCACAAATAGAGCTTTCTATTGGTGGTATTTGATCGCCTCTGCGGTTTTTATTTTTTTTGCGCTATAAACAAAAATAGAGCGACAATTTTGAAAAAAAAATCAATATTTTTTACTTTTTGCTATAATAAATATCCCCAAAAATATATAAAAAAAACAAAAATAATTTCTTTCTCAATTTAGGCCGATACGTATTCTACAAATTTTTGGTAAAAAAATCTCAATAAGTGTATAGTGATTGGTTTGTGCAAAAGTGATAACGTCTACAAAATAGGGGATAGAATTATGGCATTTTTATTAATATTTTTTTACAAGTAACGTCGGCGATCTGCAATATTTTTTTATTTTTTATGGTGACTGCGACATTATGGCGGACACAATCGGACACTTGACACTATTTTAGGACCATTGTCATTTATACAGCGATCAGTGCTATAAAAATGCACTGATTACTGTGTGTAAATGACACTGGCAAGGAAGGTGTTAACCACTATGAGGCGAGGAAGGGGTTAAGTGTGTCCTAGGGAGTGATTTTAACTGTGTGGGGGCTGGGCTACCAGTGGCACGACACTAATCCCGATGACAAGGAGCAGTAGATAAGTGTCCTGTCACAAGGCAGAACAGGGAAATCTCCCTGGCTCTGTAACTGCCGATTGCGGGTACCTGGCGGACATCACGGCCGACAGGCACGCGCATCGGCATCTGAGTGGTCGGGAGGAGCCGAGGACGTCAATGGATGTCCTCCCAGCCCTGTAGAGACACCTAGTGGCTGTCATTTGTCAATGACCCGGGTCTCTAATGGTTGAAGTGCTTGAAAGTCTTGTTTTGAAAAAAAAAAAATAACGAACATGTTATACTTACCTCCCCTGTGCAGTTGGTTTTGCACAGAGCAGCCCGGATCCTCCTTTTCTTAGGTCCCTCTTTGCTGCTCCTGGCCTCTCCCTCCCATTGAGTGCACCTACAGCCAGCAGCTTCCTATGGGGGCACTGGAACTGAGTCACAGTTCTGTGTGTCCATTTAGACACAGGCCCTGACCCGGCCCTACCCCCTTTCTCCCCTGATTGACTGCCTGACTTTAACAGCCACGGCGCCACTGCTGTGTCTTAGCCAATCAGGAGGAGTGTCCCGAATGGCTCAGACATTTGTGGATATCGCTGGGGAGAGAGATGGTGCTTAGGTAAGATTTAGTGGGTGCTGGAGAGGCTGCTACACATTTTTTTTTTTTTTTATCTTGATGCATAGAATGCACCTTCTGCCTTTACAACTCCTCTAAAGCTTTCTATGATCTGCAAGATGTCATTTGGATCGAGTCGCTCTGTCTGCTAATTCTAGTGAGACTGTAATGTCGCGTACATTAACTTTTTTTCGGCATGAAAAAACAACCATGTTTTTCAGCATGTCCAAAAAACTATGGGGCAGATTCACACAGAAATAGATTATCGTAGCGTATCAGAAATACACTACGCCGCCGTATTTTACCTGGCTCTACGTGGAATCCAGGTAGATTTTGTCCATTAAACGACGGCGGCGTAGTGTATTTCTCCCGTCGCAATCCATATAGACGAGTAGGGGGCGTGAATCATTTAAATTAGGTGCGTTCCCGCGGCGATCGATCTGCGCATGCTCCGTTCGCAAATTTCCTGCCGTGCATTGCGCGAAATCACGTCGTGACGTCATTCGTTGTTTATGTAGCGTCGTTTACGGGCGATCCTAGTCCCGAGCGAGTTACGTGAACAAAAATAAAAAATAAATAAATTCGAAGCGGGAACGACGGCCATACTTAACATGGGCTACGTAACGTTAGAGCAGCAAAAAGCTGCTCTAACATTACGTACAAAAAAATAGACGTAAGCGATTGCGACGACCACTCGTATCTTCGGGAATCGCCGTAAAAAAACATTTGCATATCCCGACGCATCAAAACGACGCGAACTCCTCCCAGCGGCCGCAAATAGATGGCAGCGTAGATCCGAAGGCTTACGAAGACGTAAGCCTCTCGGATCGAAGCCTGAAGCCGCCGTATCATGGTTTGAGGATTCAAACTAGTGATACGCCGCGCGAAATTTGAAATTACTCCTGTCTAACACCAGTTAGACAGGCGTAATTGCTTTCTGAATCTGGGCCTATGTTTTTCCAACTTCATCATTAAAAACGACGTTGCCCACACACCAAAAATCAAAAATGATGAACAGAGGCAGCTCTTTAATTAGGCAAATTAGGTGGTCGCCTAAGGCCTCGCAATCACAGGGGCCTCGCGGCCGACTAATTTGCCCAATGCATTACCCCAGTTTTGAGGGACAGGGGACCTCAACGCTGCTGTGCTCAGACAGCGTTAAGAGCCCTGACTCAGGAGCGGGGCCGCCAGCACCCCTAACAACCAGTAAATATCGGTGACACCACCCCTTGTGACGTCAATGAGGCAGCATGCACTCAGTCAATGACGTCACAAGGGGGCGGGTTCACCATGTGACGTCTCTGGGTGGCCCCCCGCCCCTTAGTTATTAAAAAGCAGGATCTGGGGGCCGTCTTGTTAAAGTGGGCTTCCAGATTCCGATAAGCCCCCTGCATGCAGACCCCTACAACCACCGGCCAGGGTTGTGCGGGAAGAGGCTCTTGTCCTTGAATTATTGGGCGTGAGTGGGGCCCCATGTCAAGTTTTGCCTAAGGACTCACAAAGCCTAGAGCCGCCTCTGATGATGGACAAAGCGCGGTGATGTACAACACGTACGACGGCACTCTAAAGGGGAAGTTCTATTCGCCTTTGGGGCTGCTTTTAGCTGATTCCTTATTAGTAAAAGGCGATTCGCGCTTTTCTGTCTGTCACAGCGTGATGAATGTGCTTACTCCATTATGAACGCTAGTTTTACCAGAACGAGCGCTCCTGTCTCATAACTTGCTTCTGAGCATGCGCGGGTTTAAAACGTCATTTTAGCACATACACGATCATTTTTTACAACCTGAAAAACAAAATTTTTTAAAACGACGTAAAAAAAATGCAGCATGTTCGAATTTTTTTTTTTTTTTACGTTTTTCAGAACATGTGATGGTTTTAAATGTCGTTTTTTTTTAATGACGAAAAATGATCGTGTGTACGCGCCATTAGTTACAGCTATCTTGCCGCAACTGGATCAGTTAAAGATCTCACATTGCAAAACAGGTATGATGAAAGTATTTTGTAATGACTGCGTAGTAAGGGGCAGAAGGAGGCGGACCCCCAACTATTGGGTTGCATTTAAAATCAACCTTGTGGGGCTGAAATGATTAACCACTTAAGGACCGCCTACTGGACATTTAGGTCGGTAGAATGGCACGGCTGGGCACATCAACGTATATATATACGTTGATTTTAGTACCTAGCCGTGGGGCGCGGGCGCGCGCCCGCGACCCGGTCCGAAGCTCCAGGACCGGGACCGTGGGATTCGCGGACCCGATCGCCGCTGGATTGCGGCGATCCGTCCCTGGAGCGGAAGAACGGGGAGAGCCGTGTGTACACACGGCTTCCCCGTGCTTCTCTGTGGCCGCAGCATCGATCGCGTCATTCCTGTAATAGGGGGACGCGATCGATGACGTCACACCTACAGCCACACCCCCCTACAGTTGTAAACACACACATTAAGTCACACATCCCCTACAGCGCCACCTGTGGTTAACTCCCAAACTGCAACTGTCATTTCCACAGTAAACAATGCAATTTAAATGCATTTTTTGCTGTGAAAATGACAATTGTCTCAAAAAATGTGTCAAAATTGTCTGAAGTGTCCGCCATATTGTCGCAGTCACGAAAAAAATCGCTGATCGCCGCTATTAGTAGTAAAAAAAATTTTTTTATAAAAATGCAATAAAACTATCCCTTATTTTGTAAATGCTATAAATTTTGCGAAAACCAATCAATAAACGCTTATTGCGATTTTTTTTTACCAAAAATACGTAGAAGAATACGCATCGGCCTAAACTGAGGAAAAAAATGTTTTTTTATATATGTTTGGGGGATATTTATTATAGCAAAAAGTAAAAAATATTGCATTTTTTTTTAAATTGTCGCTCTATTTTTGTTTATAGCGCAAAAAATAAAAACCGCAGAGGTGATCAAATACCACCAAAAGAAAGCTCTATTTGTGGGGAAAAAGGACGGCAATTTTGTTTGGGAGACACGTCGCACGACCGCGAAATTGTCAGTTAAAACGACGCAGTGCCGAATCGCAAAAAGGGGCAAGGTCCTTTACCTGCATTTTGGTCCGGGTCTTAAGTGGTTAAACAGTCTATTTAAAAAATGTTTCCACAGTTACACTGACACATCACTTAGTATGTAGTATGTAAAGATGTAACATGACATAATATCATACCTCCCAACTTTCTGAGATGTGAATGAGGGACACCTGTTAGCAAAAGTATGCAGGCATAGGACACACCCCTGACCACACCCCCTTAACCACCGCTTATCGTCAATTGACGGCAGCTTAGGGGATCTGAGTATCCAAGCTGACGTCAATTGACGGCATCGTGTTCTCCGGCCACTGGGGGGGCGCACGCGCACCCGGCGCGTCCCCGAGATGCCGATGCGCGTGCCTGGCGGTCGCGATGTCCGCCAGGTACCCGCTGATCGGCAGTTTTAGAGCAGGGACGTGGAGCTCCACGTCCTGTCAGGCAGAGGAGACAGATGCTGTTTCTCTTGTACATAGGGAGACAGCATCGGTCACCTCCCCCAGTCACCCCCCCTCCCCCCACACAGTTAGAACACACCCAGGACTCACAATTAACCCCTTCCTCACCCCCTAGTGTTAACCCCTTCACTGCCAGTCACATTTATACAGTAATTAGTGCGTTTTTATAGCACTGATCGCTGTATAAATGTAAATGGTCCCAAAAATGTGTCAAAAGTGTCCGATGTAGGGAGCTGTGGTGGCTCAACGTGATTGGCACTGCGCTGACAAGCCGTTCACCTCTGCAGCCAAGGGTTCGGATCCCGGTCTCGGCTACATGTGAATTGAGTTTGGTGGTCTCAGCCCGGCTCCCGGTGGGTGTGCTATGCAAGGTACGCCTGTGCTTAGTACACCCCCCCCCCCCCACAAAAACCACCACACTTGCACGCACACGAAATTGGTTTAACACACACGCACTTTGGCCATGCGGTCTCTTAAAATAAAGAGAGGCGAAGGACCTACGGGGCTGGCTGGGTGGGCTAGGCCCCCTCACTCCCTCATAGGGGGAGTCCCTCTGCCCCATTGGGGTCCCGTTGGGCCCCAGTTGGGCTCCCAAGAGGAGCAGGTAGGGCGGGGTGAGTGGGAGGCCCCCCTTCACACCCGCCATTGCCACCAGGGGCATGGAGAAGGATGGATTGCCTCCGGGGGGAGGGTCTGCCTACTCCCAACTCCTGCAGTCCGGCTCCTCTCTCTCGAGTTCACGCACAAAATACACTTTAAAAAAAAAAAAAAGTGTCCGATGTGTCCGTCGCAATATCACAGTCCTGACAAAATTCGCAGATCGCCGTATTACTAGTAAAAAAAAAAAAATTGTCAGAATTCTATCCCTTATTTCCTAGCCACTATAACCTTTGCGCAAACCAATTACTATACGCTTATTGCGATTGTTTTTTTTACCAAAAATATGTAGAATACGTATCAGCCTAAACTGAGAAAAAAATATATATATTTTTTTAAAAAATTGATTTTTATTATAGCAAAAAGTAAAATATATTGTGCGTTTTTTTTCAAAATTGTCGCTCTTTTTTGTTTAATAGCGCAAAAAAAAAAAACGCAGAGGCGATCAAATACCACCAAAAGAAAGCTCTATTTGTGGGGAAAAAAAGACGTCAATTTTGTTTGTAAGACACGTTGCACGACCGCGCAATTTTATTTTAAAGCGACGCAGTGCTGAAAGCTGAAATTTCGCCTGGGCAGGAAGGGGGTATATGTGCCCAGTAAGCAAGTGGTTAAAGGACAATTATACAAAAAAAATGATTATTTAAACTCATAAGTGCTTTTTTTTTTTTTTTTTTTTTAACCATTCCGTAATATTTGCTTGTGAAATTTACAACTGCAGCAATTTAGAAATTGGATGAAATGTTGGGCACTGCAAAACACTTTCTTATAGGAAAATGGTACATTTTCTATACAACTAAAGTGAAACCTCGGATTGCGAGCAACGCGGTTAACGAGCGTTTTGCAATATGAGCATTTTTTTTATATCCTAACTCGGTTTGCAAGTTTTGACTCAAAAAAACAAGCAGGTTTTAAGCCACAGCCGTGTGCAGTACCGCATTCGGACCAGAGGGGGCGCTGAAGCCAATCGGAGCCATTAGGAAAAACTATTTCTGAGGCTCTCAAGCGCCCCCCCTACCTCTGGCCACATGCGGTATTGCACGCCATAGAAGTCAATGCGGAGCAAATTATTTTTGTTTCCATGGACTTCTATGGGGAAACTCGCTTTGATATGCGAGTGCTTTGGATTACAAGCATTCTCCTGGAACGGATTATGCTCGTAATCCAATGTTCCATTGTATATAGATCAGGACAAAATGAGGGACAGAGGGACTGTGTGTTCCAAATAAGGGACAGTCCCTTGAAATCAGGGACAGTTGGGCTCTATGTAATATATCTGATACTGGGTGCACTTTAAGTGCTGGCTGCGTGTGGATGTACGTCATTCGAATTCCCGTTCCTCATAAACAGATCACACAAAGTAACACCCGAGTGGACATTTAAAAGAACAATTTTAACACTGAGCTGCCTCCCTTCTGCTCCAGATGAAAGTCCGCAGCGCAATTACTGAAGTGTTTGACGTGAATTCCATCAAGAGCCGCGCCAAGCCGGCCTCCCATCCGGGTACATGGTTTTCGTCCGCACCACGCTGCCTGCGAGTAATGGGAGAAACCTGGCCGGCGTCTGGTGGTAACGCTTCGTCTTGTAGCTCTTGTCCAGCAATAAGAAGACCTGGAATCAAATGCTACAGCTCACTCTGCTACCAGGACTGAAACTCAATCCAGATTTATCAACAGCTAAATAAAATAAAAGGTCATCATTAACCCCTTGCCTACTGGAGACTTCCTTCCCCTCCCTTGCCCAGGCCAATTTTCAGCTTTCAGCGCTCTCGCACTTTGAATGACAATTCTGCGGTCATGCAACGCTGTACACACGTGACATTTTGTCATTTTTCACACAAATAGAGATTTATTTTTGGTAGTATTTAAAGCGGTTGTATACCCAGGGAAAAACAAACAAAAAACATGCAAAGGCATAATGAGCTAGTATGACTAGCATACTAGCTCATTATCGATTACTTACATTAGATTAAGGCCCCTTTCACACTTATACGACTTGTCTCACGATTTTGGACTGCAAAATCGTATGACAAGTCATTCTCCATGATTTTCAATGAACACCATTCATACTGGCACGACTTTAAGTAGTGCCGACTTCAAAGTTGTCCCTGCACTACTTTGGTCCGATTTTGATGCCACTTACACAGGCGTTCATTGAAATCGCGGCCGCGAATCGCGGCAAAATCGCGCGACTTAGAAGTCGTACAAGTGTGAAAGGGACCTAAAGCCCCCGCAGCGGTCCTCGGACACGTCCTCCGTCGCCTCCATGATACCCGGAGTGACTTCCGGGTATCGACGTTCCAGGGCTGTGACTGGCCGGAGCGGCGATGACGTCACTCCCGCGCATGCGCGCAGAACGGCGCAATCCCTGCGCATACGCACATTTACGGCACTTTCCGGCAGGCTCCCATTCAAGAGCCGACGGGCATAGTGCGCCTGCGCCGTTGTGTGCAGCTCGCAAGCGCCGTAGACATCGGAGATTTCTGCAAATATCTCCTTAACCAAGTAGGTTAAAGCGGTTGTATACCCGTTTTTTTTTTTTTCTTTTTTTTTCTTTTACACCTGTAAGGCAAAAGCCATAATAAGCTAGTATTCACCGCATACTAGCTCATTATGAAATACTTACCTTACAACAAGGTGTAGAGAACTTACCTGGTCCACGCCGATGACATCTTGCCTGGCGTGTCTTCCGAGTATCGGCACTCCAGCGCTGTGATTGGCTGGAGCGGCGATGTCGTCACTCCCGCGCATGCACGGGAGACTTCAAACAGGCAAGGTCCGGTGGCTGCCGGCTCTTTAGCCGAGGTTTCCCTCTGCGCATGCCCCACTGCTGTAAGCAGCGCATTGCGGGGGGGGAATATCTCCTAAACCGTAGAGGTTTAGGAGATATTCTTTATACCTACAGGCAAGCTTTATTATAGGCTTTTTTATAGGCTCACCTGTAGGTAAAAGTAAAAAAAAAAAACGTATACAACCACTTTAAGGAGATATTGCAAGCACCTACAGGTAAGCCTTAAGGCAGCCATTCTCAACCAGGGTTCCTCCAGAGGTTGCTCGGGGTTCCTTGAGCTGTGGCTGATGAACCACCTTTTTGATGGTGCCTACAGAGTTCAAGGTTCAGCATCACTTAGTAAAGCCAGCAGCATGACACCAAAAATATTTTTGGCTGCCTTTTAAGGGTGACATTCTGAGCACCACTTTAAGGGGGGCATTCTTCCCATTGAATGTAAGATATGAACCTGCGCTGGGACTACAAGTCTAGGCTGCTGCCCTTCCCATTGACCACCAGTATAAGGGGCGTTGTCCCTATTGACCCACGATGAATTTGTTTTCGTAAGGGTTCCTCGAGACCTGAAAATTATTTATGGGGTTCCTCTAGGGTTAAAAGGTCGAGAAAGGCTGCCTTAAGGGGTATTCAACTGTTTTAATCACCACTGGGGCTTTTATTTTTTTATTTTTTTGCTAAACAAACGAAAAAAGATTGAAAATTTTGAAAAAAGTAAATTAAAAAATCATAGTTTTTTATACAATTTTACAAACAGTAAATTGTTCTCCTTCACTGATGTGCGCAGATGGACGGGAGATGAGCACCACGTAAAAAAATGTGTTTAGTTTCAGATTCATTATGTTTAGAAATATCATTTATTTTCTGAAGTCATTTAGTATATTTGGATTCATTTTGTATATTGGTTCTTTGCGATTTTATGCTGTTCCGCTTTGTTCTGTTCTTTTCTATTCCTTTATTTTTTGTTCTATTCTTGTTGGCGTCCTTTTTTTCCCACAAATAGAAATTTCTTTTGGTGGTATTTGATCACCTCTGCGGTTTTTATTTTTTGCGCTATAAACAAAAATAGAGCGACAATTTAGAAAAAGATGCAATATTTTTTACTTTTTGCTATAATAAATATCCCCCCAAAAATATATAAAAAAAAATGTTTCCACAGTTTAGGCCGATACGTATTCTTCTACCTATTTTTGGTAAAAAAAAAATCGCAATAAGCGTTTATCGACTGGTTTGCGCCAAATTTATAGCGTTTACAAAATAGGGGATAGTTTTATTGCATTTTTTTTCCCGTAACTGCGACATTATGGCGGACACATCTGGACAATTTTGACACATTTTGGGACCATTGTCCTTTTCACAGCAAAAAATGCACTGATTACTTTGAAAATGACAATTGCAGTTTGGGAGTTAACCACTAGGGGGTGCTGAAGGGGTTAAGTGTGACCTCATATGTGTTTCTAAATGTAGGGGGCGGGGCTGGACGTGTGACGTCATTAATTAACCGTGTATTCCCTGATATAGGGAAACACAATGACAGTGCCAGAGTGAAGAACAGGGAAGGTGTGTTTACATACAGCTCTCCCCGTTCTTCAGCTCTGGGGACGATCACGGGACTCCAGCAGTGTTCCGGTTCCTGCAGCCGTGGTGACGAGGCTTCGGACTAGGTCGCGGACATGCGCCCGTGACCCACGGCTGGGCACTTAAAGAGGACGTACAGGTATGTGCTTTTGCCCAACCGTGACATTCTGCCGACGTATATGTGCAGGAGGCGGTCCTTAAGTGGTTAAGTATAAATTCTTTAAAAGTGCGCTCTCAAGCACTAGCTATAGAAAGACACTTTGTCTTTTTACGTAAATAATTATCTATTTGCTACTTGCATGCTAGAACATTCCAGGAAGGTGTAGTTGTGTCATGGCTTGGAGGAAGTAGACTGACGTAGGGAAGGTTACCTGGTCTGGTGAATCCCGATTCCCGTGCATCACAATACGGCATCTCCACTCTCTGGATTTCTTCAGCTCACCACTAACTGTATAATGATATGGTAGGAACATTCATGATGGTTTACGAGGAATTCACAAGTCTCGGCTAGCATTACAGCCTTTCCCCTGTGTAAATCAATCTTTTCACTAATGATTGTGCCCTGTCTATTTTCCCCTCGTTCCAGAATCTTCCTGCGCGGCCACAATTAAAGCCTGCCCTTCCAGTTTTCATTAGTGGTTCACCATTTGGCAAGGCGAGGCCCCAAGCCTAATATTAAAAGTGAATTGGTTAAGTCTTTCCTAACCGGAGTCCTACAGACCGACTTTAAAAGCTTCTAAAAGGAACTTACCTAGGAAGCCCGGTTTCCGATCATGAGGTCAGATACCTGAGTTAGGGCTCCGAAGATGGCTCTGGAGCAGTGTTGACCTAGGCGCGTGTCCATGGTGGGAGCAGGACGCCAACCAGAGACCACTTCCCATCTGGCGGATGCCTAATTACGGGCCATTATAGAGAAAAATGTAGTGTTGTATTCTCCACTATGAGCTATGACTCATGCTAGCGCTTTGCTCTTTGGCTAACCCTTTGCCTGTTCCCCTCACCCGAGAATTATGTTAAATGAGAGGTGATTTCGTCGTCGTTAAAAAAAAAAAGAAAAGGGAACTCCAATTAAAGCGTCTCTAAACCCAATAATAAATTGCAATTCCTTAGATATGGTGGCTGAATAAATGTTTTTATGTAATTTTTTTTTATTTTTATTTTTACCTGGTAATCCAGCAAATTACACTCTTCCTGTCCTAGGGTGAAAATATTCAGATGGTGGGGTCAGAATTTGGCGCATGGATTTATCCTGCCTTGTATCAACAGATCAGGCTGGTGGTGTTGGTGTAATGGTGGGGGGGGGGGGGGATTTTCTTGGCACACTTTGGGCCCCCTTGGTACCAATTGATCATCGTTTAAACACCACAACCTACCTGAGTGTTGTCGCTGACCATGTCCATTTTCCATGTCCCCATCTTCTGATGTCTCCTTCCAGCAGGATAATGTCACCATGTCACAAAGATCCAATCATCTCACCACAGGACAATGAGGTCACCGGACTCCAATGGCCTCCACACTCACCACATCTCATCCAATAGAGAACCTTTTGGGTTGTGGTGGAATGGGAGATTGGCATCATGGATGTGCAGCCGACAAATCTGCAGAAACTGCATGATGCTATCATGGACCAAAATCTCTGAGGAACGTTTCCAATGACTTCTGGAATCTATACCACAAAGAATAAAGGCAAAAGGGGGTCCAACCTGATACTAGCAAGGTGTACCTCCATAAAGTGACCGGTAAGTGTATGTCCTTAACCCATGGATGGACTCTTTTTAATTTATTAGACTATAATATTGGACTTTTAGTGATCTAGGAGTATTATTTTTTCTGTCTGTTTTTGTCAACCTATCTTATGATGAAGCTGATTCAATGTACTGAACCGATTATGCGTTGTCACCCTAGATGCTCCTCTGATTTGGGGCACAGACACATTTTCCTATCTCTTTGGCAGTTGGGTAGATCCATAAGCTTTCCCTACTCATCCAGAACCTTTCCCTACCTCTAAAACTGTCCCTGACAGATGGGTGACCTGGCCGTACACTACCCATACACTCAATGTGTGTCAAACTTGCGAGCCAAGGCCTTAAATCGGGGCTGCCCAACCTTTTGAAGAGCAAGGGCCACTTAAGCGACTTGGTAAACAGTCGCGGGCCACAATGGGTGGAGTGGGTGGATGGCAACCCACTCTACTCTCAGCACACCAAACTCCCAGGTAATAGAAGTCTATGGCTCAGTGCAGGTAACCCACATGTGCACTTCTTTGTACATGTGGATCAGTTTGGAAGCAGCCCAGTAACCCCTGCAGAACAGATATGCCCATATATACACTGTGATTTTAGTAATAAAAATGTTACTTTAATAACAGTATTCTATTCCATCCCAGAGCCGGAGGTCATGGGCCACATCAGAGGGCTTCCGCGGGCCACTGGTTGGGCACACCTGCCTTAAATAGACTCTGCCTGACTAAAGATGGCCACCAGGGTCACATGGGCTATCAGCACCCAACCGGATCACTACCCCAGTGACCCAGGAAGCCATAGAAGAACCAAGTTCCTCCTGACTTCCCTTCCCTCTGCACTGCCACTAAGGATGAGCGCCACCTGCAGTGAGGGAAACAGACTGTACCTGCCTTCATGCATGCTTAACCACTTCAATACCAGGCACTTTTACCCCCTTCCTGCCCAAGCCTCTTTTTTTTATTTTTTGAGCGCTGTCACACTTTGAATGACAATTCCGCGGTCATACAATACTGTACCCATATGACATTTTTATCATTTTGTTCATACAAATAGAGCTTTCTTTTGCTGGTATTTAATCACCACTGGGTTTTTCATTTTTTGCTAAAAAAAAAAAAGACTGAAAATTTTGAAAAAAAATGTTTTTCTTTGTTTCTGTTATACAATTTTAGTATAAAATGTATTCTGCTACATTTCTTTGGGGAAAATACCCCAAATCAGTGTCTATTATTTAGTCTGCAGGAAAGTTATAGAGTTCAAAAACTATGGGATACAGTTGTGTTCGTAAGTTTACATACCCTGGGGCTGAATTTATGATTTCTTGGCTGTTTTTCAGAGAATATGAATGATAACACAAACACTTTTCTGTCACTCATGGTTAGTGTTTGGCTGAAGCCATTTATTATCAATCAACCGTGTTTACTCTTTTTATATCATAATGATAACAGGAACTACCCCCAAATGACCCTGATCAAAAGTTTACATACCCCAGTTCTTAATACCGTGTATTGCCCCTTTTAACATCAATGACGGCTTGAAGTCTTTTGTGGTATTTGTGGATGAGGCTCTTTATCTTCTCAGATGGTAAAGCTGCCCATTCCTCTTGGTAAATATCCTCCAGTTCCTGTAAATTCTTGGGCTGTCTTCCATGAACGACACGTCTGAGATCTCCCCAGAGGGGCTCAATGATATTGAGGTCAGGAGACTGAGGTGGCCACTTCAGAACCTTCACTTTATTCTGCTGTAGCCAATGACAGGTGGACTTGGCCTTGTGTTTTGGATCATTGTCACGTTGGAATGTCCAAGTACATCCCATGTACAGCTTCCTGGCTGATGAATGAAATGTTCCTCCAGTAATTTTTGATAACATTCTGCATTCATCTTGCCAACAATTTTTACTAAATTTCCTGTGCCTTTGTAGCTCACACATCCCCAAATCATCAGCGACCCACCTCCGTGTTTCACAGTAGGGATGGTGGACATTTCATCATAGGCCTTGTTGACTCCTCTCCAAACGTAGTGTTTATGGTTGTGGCCAAAAAGCTACATTTTGGTCTTATCACTCCGAATGACTTTGTGTCAGACGGTTTAAGTCTTGTCTTTGTGCTGTTTGGCGTAAGCGGGATACTCTGTGGCATTTGCATAGTAATGGATTTCTTCTGGAGACTTGACCATGCAGTCCATCTTTCTTCAAATGCCTCCTTATTGTGCATCTTGAAACAGCCACACCACATGTTTTCAGAGAGTCCTGTATTTCACCTGAAGTTATTTGTGGGTTTTTCTTTGCACCCTGAACAATTTTCCTGGAAGTTGTGGCTGAAATTTGAGTTGGTCTACCTGACCGTGGTTTGGTTTCCACAGAACCCCCTCATTTTCCACTTCTTGATTAGAGTTTGAACACTGCTGATTGGCATCATCAATTCCTTGAATATATTTTTATATCCCCTTCCTGTTTTATACAGTTCAACTACCTTTTCCCGCAGATCCTTTAACAATTCATTTGCTTTCCCCCATGACTCAGAATCCAGAAACGTCAGTGCAGCACTGGATGGAAGATGCAAGGGTCTGTCAGGAGTGCAGAAACTCCATTGACCTTTTATACACACACACTAATTACAAGTAAACAGATCACAGGTGAGGATGGTTACCTTTTTAATAGCCATTCAAACCCCTTTGTGTCAACTTGTGTGCATGCTATCAGGCCCAAATCACCAGGGTATGTAAACTTTTGATCAGGGTCATTTGGGTAGTTTCTGTTGTCATTACGATTTTAAAAAGAGTCAAAACAGTTGATTGATAAAAAATGGCTTTAGCCAAACACTAACCATGAGTGAAAGAATTTTTTTTTTTGTGTTATCATTCATATTCTCTAAAAAATGGCCAAGAAATCATAGATTTGTATGCAAACTTATGAGCACAACGGTAAACATCTGATAATTGATCAATCCTGATGCACTAAAATACTCTCTATTCTTGATGCCCTAAAATATTAGAAAAGTCCAAATACCCCTCAAATTATATTTTTTTTTGGAAAGTTGACAGTCCAATGTGTTTAGTAAGGGGCATGGCAGTTTTTTTATGAAGTTGTAATTTTGTGACATCATTTTGGGGAAAATGAAGAAATTAACAAAAAAACTTCACTTTAAAAAAAAAAAACTGTCACCAGTACAGTACAATGTCATATAACTGGTGTGGCGGTGATCAGTGACACTGACTGGTGACAGTACGTTTTTTACGATTTTTTTTTTAACACACTGTGACCAGTGCAATATAATGTTACCATAACATTGTAACTCTGGCGAAGTGATCAGGATTTTATTTTTGTACACATTGGCCCGGATTCACAGAGCAATTACGCCGACATATAACAAGTTACGCCGACGTAAGTGCAAATGTGCGCCGTCGTATCTCTGTGCCAGACCCACAAACAGAGGTGCGCCTAAAACCAGACTAAACCCCGCCTACGTAACTTGCTTACGCCGGCGTAGGGTGGGCGTACATTTAGGCTGGGTGCATGGTACAGATGGACTGTGATTGATCCTGTCTGTTCCATGTGATCAAATTGACCAATCACCTGCCTGGGACCCCCTCTTCTTTATTGTTCCAGACAAGTATAGACAAAGTTCCCACCCGGGGCCTTTTTGTCTTTATTGTTCCAGGGAAGCAGATACAAAGTCCCCGTCTGGGTCCTCCTCTTCTTAATTGTTCAAGACAAGGAGACAAAGTCCCCGCCTGGCTCCTCCTCTTCTTTATTGTTCAAGACAAGGAGACACAAAGTCCCTGCCTGGAACCTCTTCCTCTAGTCTAGGATGAGGTTCCAGGTGGGGACTTTGTGTCTGCTTATCCAGAACGATAAAGTGACATCTGTGTTGAATTTTAGTCCTTTGGACTTACTAGTGGTTGGCTGCTCAACTTCTGGCACCTGATTAGCCAAGAGAGTCACCCAGTGCGATAGGTTTGTAAACATAACTTGTGGTGAACATAATTTTTGAACTACAGTTCCACCTTAGTTCTTTCATGTTTTTTTTTTAGGTTTTTGTTGGTACTGGCGGGATGTGGTTTGCACATTCAATAAAAATGTCACACACAGGTTAGCGGTCTACTCTTTTATCAACTAGACTAAAGCATAGAACACTACTGACTCTACACAGCTGCTATGCCTATTATGAGGACTTCCTACTCCCCTTGTTGGATTATTTTTTTTACACACTCTAGGAAACATGTGTCAAACACAAGACTGGCGGGCCTAATCCAGGTCGCCAGGCCATTTCATGTGGCCATCGCACCTCTTCTGCAGCCGGAGCACACACTTGTCCCTTGTCTCTGACCACACCTTGTCTCAGAAGTTGACAACAAGGCCGGTTCTAACGCTTCTCTGTAGCGCTGCGCAGAGGCTCTTCTCTGCCTCACACCCTGTTTGTCCGATGGACTTGTGTACACACAATCGGATTATACTCCATCGCACATTTGTTGTCGGAAAGTTTGAGCGCATGCACAGAGAAAATGTGTCCTTTGAAAAACCAACAATTGTCCAATGGAGCATATAGACGGTCGGATTGTCTGATAAAACACATCCGTCGGACCGTTTTTGTCAAAGTCTGATCGTGTACAACTGGCCCTCTGAGGTTGACCATAACGCTGATGCGGCCCGCGATGAAGTTGAGTATGACACCCCTGGGGCTCTACATCAGGATGCTCAAACTATGGCCCTCCAGCCCATGAGGCATTGTAAAACTCTGACATTCACAGACATGACCAGGCATGGAGCCTACACACGGTCGTTTTTAATGACAATTTAAAAAAATTGAATTTTTCACGTCATGAAAAACGGCCGTGTGTACGCGGCATAAGGGAAACCCGGGGCTTCCTCAGCACACCAAGCTGCTCCCAAATCTACAATGTCCCCTCTGGGTGGATTGAACTTTTAAATTCATGGTTGCACCACTCCTTGCTCACCCATCCACCATTCATCCGCCCCTTCAAACTCATGAATTCTGAGATTCTGCTACTCATAACCTTGAACCAAACATTTAAACCTCAATTTGTGATGGAACTACGCAATAATTCACAAACACATCCAGCTGTAAATATACCCTCCTGGCAACCTTCCATACACTCTCCAACAACAATAAGACACTCCTTTTTTTTATTTAACGACTGTCTTCTCGTTTTGGCACGCGTCGCCCTAAGTGCGTGTGAACCTGTAGATGAATTACGACGTTGGTGTGGTTTTCAGGTTCTCTCTTGCCAGTTAGCTCCAGTTTCAAGGCGGCCGCCCACCATAAATGACTGGATCGAGAAACGAGGCTCTTTAAAACCTTTTCTGCCAGCCTGTAAAAAGATGAGCGATTGTTGCAGAACTACGCAAATCAACAGTAGTACAGGCTAAATATTAATAGGGGAATATACGGTAATTCTCATCGACCCTTGTCCCTTCTGACTGCTTTATAGAATCACACAGTGCCCGGGCTCGCCAAGCTGATGGAAACTTTCTTGAGACCGGCCAAAGTCATCTGACCCATTAATAAACTTGAAACAACACTAAAGCTGAACTCCAGGCAGTAAAAATTCAAAAGATAATGCACCTATGTATTCAATAATTGAACTCCATTTATCTCCTCACCTGCCACCTACATCTACCTAAAGAATCCCCCCACGACCTGTTATTTTTTTTATATCCCTATATAATAAAAAACTGTGCCAAATACTTACCGTATTTGCCGGCGTATAAGACTGGGCGTATAAGACGACCCCCTAATTTTACAGCTAAAATGTTGGTTTTGGGATATACTCACCTTATAAGACGACCCCCTTCCTACTAGTCATGCATCGCCTCACCTCACCACACTGTGCCATAGCATGCCAGGCTGTGCCACCATTACATGCCTCACTGTTCCACCATTACATGCCTCACTGTGCTTCCATTACATGCCTCACTGTGTCACTGCATGTCTCGACGATCCCTTACCTTATCCCTGACATGCAGAATCTGTCAGACTGCGGCCGTCCATTTTTCAAATGCCGCACCTCCTCCTTGTGCTGTTCCGTGATAGGCGGAGCACTCAGTTTTTCCAGGAGACACTGTGTTCAGTGTTCCGCGTATCACGGATGCCCTCTCGTCCAAGGACGAGAGGGCATCTATGATAGGCGGAACACTGAACAGAGGCTCTGCTGGGAAGCTGAGTGTTCCGCCTATCACGGAACAGCAGAAGGAGGAGGCGCAGCTTTTGAAAAATGGACGGCTGCGGTCTACATGTTAGGTTACCGGGGTATAAGACGACCCCCGACTTTTAAGAAGAATTTCAGGGGTTGAAGAGTCGTCTTATACGCCTAAAAATATGGTACTGTGATTTTCCTTTCTCGGCACCGATCCATACCAAAACATGTGGTAGTATGCTGCCATATTGACTCCAGGAAACCTTTTTTTCTTTGAGTCTTCTCGATGGGCTTATGATGCCATAACTGCTTCCTAAACCAATCAACATAAGAGAGTGATGGCAGGAAAAGACCAAGTGGTCCATCATATTTGCCCCATTTTTGTTACTTGACTATTGTATAACGGATGTACTATACTTCAGGGTCCCCAATGCAGAAAACCATAAGGGACCCCCCCCCCCCCTGAGTGCAACCATTGCAACCCTGGTAGGTCGACCTTTGTGAAAGGGGCCAGATGCATGGATAGACAGGGCGGCCATGGATAAGCGGGGCGGTGCTTCTAATGGACAGGCCGCCCCGTGGGTAAGTGAGTGAGTGAATAACTTGTATAGGGCTGCAAATGCAAACTAAATCGCCTCAAGGCGCTTATTTCCATCCAGTTCCGTCCTGATCCTTCAGAAGAGATGAGTCTTAAGTTCTTTCCTGAAGGCCCGATGGTTTTCTTTGATGCGGATGTTTGTGGGTAGAGCGCTCCATAGCCGTGGTCCTTGGTAGAGTAGGAACAGTTACCCCATCTGTTAGGGACATAACTAGTGTCAGGGAAAGGTTCCTGCTGATGAGGAAAAGCTTAGGGCTCGCAACTTTGCTGGACATCTTCCCGCTTGGGCACGAGACGGCCAGGCCGCATTCTGCCCCTCCTAACAGACGCTATCAATTCAGCTAAAACCTGCTCTCTACACGCTATTGGAACCTGTGAGGCGGCGTACACACGTACGAGAACCTCGACGGGCAGAACACATCGTTCCGCCCGTCGAGGCTCTCGGCCGGCCGTCGAAATCGGCGACCCGCCCGTCGGGAATGGCAACCAGCCATTCATCCAGGCGGGCCGTCGAGCCTGCTCTCTATTCGCTCGACGGGATTCCCGACGGGCGGGGCGAGCCAGGAGCGTACACACGGCCGAGGTTCTCGCTGGAATGCAGCTCCCAGCGAGGTTCTCACTGGTTTCTAGCGAGAACCTCGGTCGTGTGTACGCCACCTGAGGGTTCCTGGTTGGGCTGTCTTTCCATCTGGTTCATTGTGAACTGTCTCTGCATTATTTCAAGTTCTTTACATCCCAACTGGACTGTGTGTGTTATTCCCGCCGCACCGCACTGCATCCCACCTACAAGTTTTCAATGAAACTCAAGTCCGATGACATCATCTCACTTGTAGTCCACTGATTGCCTCTTCCAGCCCTATAGCTGAAGGTCCATACCTCTGTACAGACCTGGGTTGGAGGAATAAGTCTGCGAGAGCCTGAGCACTGAACCCGTGATCCGAGTTACAATACCTTGCAGGCTCAAATGAAACAGCAAAAAAATATAAACGCATATCTTCTTATTTATCATTATGGGAAACGTATCTTGAATTGTGATACAGAGGGCTTCAATGACACTTGTCTGTGTGAAGATGAGGATGAGGGAAGCACTCTAGGTCTTTGCGGCATTTGGTTGGGTATTTGTCCAAACAAGTGTAGCCAAGTCCCGGGTCCCCTCTGGTCTAATGATAAACTCCAGAGTTAGGGATAGCTGACATCCTTTTGTGTTGAGTGGGTTACAGGGCATGGTGGGTGTAGTGCAAGGTAGATTTATGGGTGCCAGACACTTTTTGAATGCAAAGAGATTTATTGTCGGAATTTCCAATGGGAAAAAAGTCTGTCGGAAATTCAGACGGGAAAATTTGAGAACCAGGTTCTCAATTTATTTCTGTCGAAGTTCCCGGCAGAACAAGTCAGATGGAGCATACACACGGTCGGAATTCCTGACCAAAAGCTCACATCTGACGTTTTCTATCGGGAACTTCGACCGCGTGTACAGAGCTTTAAACTGTGGGGAGAGAGGGTTCAGGGCCAGGACATCCTTTAGTAGATGCAATGTTAATCGGCAGACTCTGAGACTTCTATACGTAGACAGCCATGCATGGAAAAGCACCCAGCCGGACACCACATCTGCATGTGTAGACACACTGTCTCCTATGGCAACAATCCTAACAAAAGTTACAATGAACTTTCACTTCTACAATCTCCTCTTGTAGATCTTCACTCAACTGAGCCAGTCTCTCTAGACTTGCTGATCCACTGCCACTGGATCCCCTAAGGCTCTTCCAATCTTCTCTCGAGTATCTTCCTCAAGTGTGCCCCCGTGTTTCTGCTGGGTCCCTAACTTAGCATTCAGAATACTCCTCAAGCGTCACCCCACTGGCCCGTTCTGTCCCTGACTTGACACACAATAATGCTCTGCAAGCGTCACCCCCGCTGGTTGCGTCCTTGCCTTGACACCTGCTGATGTTTCCCAATTCTTCACCGTCCCTGGTTGGTGAGAATACTGCCCTGTTACTTGTTTCAGCTACTTACTATGGTCCCTGGTAATAAAGTAGATAGTCACTGAGTGACGACAGCTTCCCCTCTACCTCCGACCACTATAGGTTCTCCGGCTGGCAGAACCATTATTTCTAGTTGGAGTGCAAGCCACAATCCCAAACCTACGCTGCTCTCTTGCTTCTGCATAGGCCCTCAGACAGCCTAGCAGCCAGATGTCCCCAGGATAGGCCTCAGGCTCTGGCCTAGCAGCACGGGGCAGCACAACACATGTCCACCCAGACAGCCATCCAGCTGGCACAGAACCCAGAGACCATGTCCCCTTTGAGACGAAACATTGGGAAAGCGACGTTTTGACGTCACCGCGTCACACGCTAGACCCGGAAGATACGGGCTGCTAGATCAAGTTGCTGGCCGGCTCGTTTGTTTATACACTTTCATTCATTGCATTGATGTAAGCGTGCACTTTTTATGACTTATTAAATTTAAAAGGATTTTATGCTATGTGAGTTTTTTTAATTTCCTTGTGGCATATCCTGTATCGATACACTGCACGAGTCATCCATGCAAGTAGCGATTTTCCTGAGGAGATCCCATGTGGAGATTATTACTACATGCGTTCATTGATCTCCTGTAATTAGGAGATCATGCTTATCTGGTAAGTGTGTCATTGAGGTGGAAGCACTTTTCTATCATCACTCCTTTCTGGATGCTGTGGAATCTTTTTTTGCACTTTGGAGCATTTTTGACATTCATGGACTTCATGGTGGTTCATAATATCACTACACTAACCTTTTAAAGACTGGTTTATATAAAGTATATGGATTGATATCCATTCACTCCCATATATTTCTTTTCACTCAGGTCCATTGATTCTCATTAGTCATGAGCCAAACACCCCCCGTTTGATTCGCACCAGAACCTTCAAACGGACCGAAAGTTTGCTCGAACATTTAGAACCCCATTGACGTCTATGGGACTCGAACGTTCGAATTCAAAAGTGCTCATTTTAAAGCTTAATATGCAAGTTATTGTCGTAAAACGTCTTTGAGAACCCGGGTCTTGCCCCAGGGAACATGTATCAATGGAAAAAAAGTTTTAAAAACGGTCTCCTGAAAAAACTACTTTTTTAAAAACGTTTTTTTCCAATTGATACATGTTCCCTCGGGCAAGACCTGGGTTCTCAAAGATGTTTTCACAGGCATACTATACTATAGCAGGTACAATATTTAAATTAATTTTTTCCTCTTTTTTTTTTTTTTTTATTTAAGCATCATTAAAATCACTGCTCCTGAATCAGGAGCAGTGATTTTAAGGATGCTTAAATAAATTAAAAAAATGAAAAATTCCATTAAATATTGTACCTGCTGGGTGTCTATAGTATGCCTGTGAAAACGTCTTTAACCACTTAAGGACCGCCTACTGGACATTTACGTCGGCAGAATGGCACGGCTGGGCACATCAACGTATATATACGTTGATTTTAGTACCCAGCCGTGGGTCGCGGGCGCGCGCCCGCGACCCGGTCCGAAGCTCCGGGACCGGGACCGTGGGATTCGCGGACCTGATCGCCGCTGCAGTGCGGCGATCCGTCCCTGGAGCAGAAGAACGGGGAGAGCCGTGTGTACACACGGCTTCCCTGTGCTTCTCTGTGGCTGTAGCATCGATCGCGTCATCCCTGTAATAGGGGGACGCGATCGATGACGTCACACCTACAGCCACACCCCCCTACAGTTGTAAACACACACACAGGGAACACTCAATGTCACAGCGCCCCCTTGTGGTTAACTCCCAAACTGCAACTGTCATTTCCACAGTAAACAATGCAAATTTAAATGCATTTTTTGCTGTGAAAATGACAATGGTCCCAAAAATGTGTCAAAATTGTCCGAAGTGTCCGCCATATTGTCGCAGTCACGAAAAAAATCGCTGATCGCCGCTATTAGTAGTAAAAAAAAAAAAAAATTAATAAAAATGCAATAAAACTATTCCTTATGTTGTAAACGCTATAAATTTTGTGAAAACCAACCGATAAACGCTTATTGCGATTTTTTTTACCAAAAATACGTAGAAGAATACATATCGGCCTAAACTGAGGAAAAAAAATGTTTTTTTATATATTTTTGAGGGATTTTTATTATAGCAAAAAGTAAAAAATATTGCATTTCTTTTAAAATTGTCGCTCTATTTTTGTTTATAGCGCAAAAAATAAAAACCGCAGAGGTGATCAAATACCACCAAAAGAAAGCTCTATTTGTGGGGAAAAAAGGACGCCAATTTTGTTTGGGAGCCACGTCGCACGACCGCGCAATTGTCAGTTAAAGCGACGCAGTGCCGAATCGCAAAAAGGGGCAAGGTCCTTTACCTGCATTTTGGTCCGGGCCTTAAGTGGTTAAATAGCACAATCACCTGCCTGCCAGTATATTAGGAAGAACTAATCTAGCTTAACTATACAGTGTATAAATATATGTACAACACCTGGGATGTATATATATCCTCTACACACTGTAACAATAACTGACTAGCCTGCTTGCTCTATCTACCTGCAAAAAAAATGACACTCTCTCTGTCTCTCTCTGTTCTCTCTAACCACCATCGCAACACCCTACATCAGGCCGACCTGCAGGTGGCCTTTTATAGTGTGGGGCTTATACTAAACCCCCTGAGCCATAATTGGCCAAAGCCAGGGCGGCTTTGGCCAATTACGGCTCTCTGTACTGACGGCGCTGTGATTGGCCAAGCATGCGGGTCATAGTGCATGCTTGGCCAATCATAAGCCAGCAATGCCACAGTGAATCATGGGCCGTGGTGCGTCACTCGAATTTGACGCGAATGACCCGTTTTGTTCATATTTCGACGAACGAACGATGTTCGAGTCGAACATGAGTTCGACTCGAATACGAAGCTCATCCCTAATCCTCATTATATATTATACACTGTGCTGGTCATCAGCTAGCGCACTACTTATTTGTAACAATTTATTTCACTAGCGCAGCTTTTTCCTTTTTTCTGTTTAGTGTTTGTATAACATTTTTAGTTACCGATTGATGCTTTTTTTTCGAATGAGCGCAGTATATTTTTTTGATACAGAACCCCGATCACCTGACCTCACCCAAATAAATAGGCTCTCCCAGCAGACTAAGGGACCCAAGAAGATCCCTGCCCATTGACTGAGACACCCCAACTATTTCTAATCTGTCCTTGCATTGCCCTTGCCTTACCTAATGCCACCAGATACCCTTCCATCTAGTGACAGAAGAGAGAAGTGCAGCAACTCCAGAATTAACTATCAAATGGCCAAGGCAACCATACCCGGCAGGTAAATTTACTAGCAACCCTGCCTAACATCAGGGTGCTACACAAGCATTAGTTTTGCCCAGTTCCAGGTTGGTAACAGGAAAGAAACCCTGGGAATCTATCACCCCATCCCTGAGGGCCCTTCATTGGCTAACAGTAAAGAACCGGATTACATTCAAGACCCTCTGCCTCACCCACAAATGCACACAAGGAAAGGCTCCTCAATACTTATGTGAGAAAATAAAGCACTACTCCCCCCATCGCGCTCTCCGATCATCTAACCAAAACCTCCTCAATATTCCTTTAAATACAACTACAAATCAAAGGGAAAACAAAGATTTGCAGTCCAAGGACCACGGCTATGGAACGCTCTACCAACGGACATCCGCATGGAAGAAAACCATCGGGCCTTCAGGAAGAAGCTTAAGACCCACCTCTTCTGAAGGATCAGGACGACCCTGGTTGGAAGCGCCTTGAGGCAATTTAGTTTGCATGTGCAGCGCTATACAAGTTATTCACTCACTCACTCACTCTGGCTTGTTGAAGACCCGGTTCTAAACCGGGAGCTTTGTCCAGCTTTAATTTTTGGATTTTGAAATAGGATAAAATAAAACACACTGGCCCCATTCTGGGCGCTGTGACCCCACCTGCCCCTCCTATGTGACCAGTTGTAGGGGAACAGTTTTGAGGGAGAAGGAAAACCCGAGGCGTCAAGGATGTCCTCTCCCAGAAATGAAGTCAAGCATATCAAGATTTTGTGTGACGCTACAGAATAGGATGGCACTATAAATCAATGATAAATCCTGTTCTTCCATTAGTCTCAGTTATTTATAGGCATGTGCATTTCGTTTCGTTCCGAATCGAAATTCGGACGAATTTTCCATTATTCGGACATTCGGATGCATACGAATTTCCGAATTGCTATAATAACGAAAAATTTCGACCGTTTTCCGAATTCGTTCATTTTCGACCGAATTTCGAAAAAAAAAAAAAAAAAAGTCGAAATCGAATTTTTTTTTTCGAATTCCGAATCGAATACCCGTGGACTAAATTCGATCCGAATTCGAAAAAAAAAAAAAAAAAAAAAAAAAAAAAAAAATTCGAATTTAATTCGAAAAAAATTCTATTAGAAAAGAGACTATTTGTTTTCTAATCTGGTTGAAATATTTTCGATTTCGACCGATTTTTTCGAAATTCGGTCGAAAACGAACGAATTCGAAAACCGGTCGAAATATTTTCGATTTCGACCGTATTTTTCGAAATTCGGTCGAAAACGAACGAATTCCGAAAACGAATTCAACACATGTAACGAACCTAACTTAACGAAATTTATTAAATGACGAATTGAAACGAAACGAAACGAAACGAATTTTTCACTTTTGCACATGCCTAGTTATTTATAGCTTTTTATTCCCTTCATAACTCATCCTCGACAATCCAGAGCCATCATTCATATTTTATGCTTGCTCTGTAACAGTTTATCTAAGCTAATACACAAAAAAGACAACTAACCCTCCTCCCCTGGTAGAAATTTGCCAACCATCTGAAATATGGTGTCTAATAAGACCGACTGAAAGATGCTCTGATTATCACAGGTGTCTGTCCTTCCTGCGTCACGGGGCAAACACGGCCAGCCAAGACCTGCAAACCTTTGACCCGCTGGTGTGAAGGAACACAGGGCCTTGTACACAGTCCACTCAGCTCATCTTCATGTCTGCCATCCGCTGGCGCCGGTCCCACCTACTCATAATCCTCACAGTATCTGACTCCTTTTAAGCTTTGAGTTACGAAGCACCTGCCAAAACCATTCCCCGCATACCACTGCTGAGACGGACGCGGTGATGAAAGTTGGGGCCGGCGGTAGAAAGAGGCAGCTTCTTGGCCCACAGAAATTGTGCTTCGCAAAGGGCAATTTAAGCTCACACAGTGCAGGTGCATCATGTAAATGGAGTCTGTTGAGCAAATAAGGCTGAAAGAAGATATAAAATAAATTATACACCAGGAAAAACATTTATTTTCGTTATCTAAACTCATAAAGAGTAACTCTAGCTCTCTATTGGTGAACATAAATGTTAACAAACTTAGTAGAAGTTTCAGTGGTCAACCCCCTTATCCATGCATTCGCCTTCCTAATCTATATACAGGGGGCCAGATGCATGGATTCCAGTGGTGTTTTTTTTAAGCACGTGAATAGAGCCTGAAGCTCTAATAGGCTTCAAAAAATTGTGGGCTCAGGGCGCAGAGCACTGCGCCCTGAGTCCATCCAGTTGTGTGACAATAGAGAATAAATATTTACTATTGTCACACTGATTCACCTCCCGGCCATTCAGGAAGCAGGTCCTAAGAGGGGAAGTGACCCTATTGGCCTAGGAGGAGGAGGGAGGAGACACGCGGCCCAAGGAGACCCAGGGGAAGCCCAACCGATCGGCCCTACCAGCCGCCATTGATGCCCTGACCCCCTGCACTGCTGACACACTCCCCTGTGCTGGGCACTAACAGGTTACTACCAGATAATGATGCCATCTGTCACCAGCGGTGCACAGAGATCACAATAATAATGTGCCTGCTCCTGCCTCGCCTCTCCCTGTTCCTGGTGGATTACCTGCAAGCAGAAGTTTAGTGGATGTGGGGAAGGTCAGTATGATCAGCGGGGAAGTTCTCCAGTACTTAGCAAGGACACGACTTTACTACCTACCTACCTGGAGGACAGCTGAAGTATGCAAGTCCCCCCCTGTACACCTCACCTGGTTGCCGCCACAAACGCTTGACATCATCTGAACCAAATTATTTTATCTTGGTCTCATCAGGTTCCAGTAATACATGTCCTTAGTCTGCTTGTCTTAAGCAAACTGTTTGCAGTCTTTCTTGTGCATCCTCTTTGGACAACAGCCATGCAGACCAATTTGATGCAGCGTGTGGCGTATGGTCTGAGCACCGACAGGCTGACCCCTTCAACCTCTGCAGCAATGCTGGCAGCACTCATACATCTATTTCCCAAAGACAACCTCTGGATATGACGCTGAGCATGTGACCTCAACTTCTTTTGGTGGACCATGGCAAGGTCTGTTCTGAGGGGAACCCATCCTGTTATACCGCTGTATGGTCTTTGCCATCGTGCTGCAGCTCAGTTTCAGGATCTTGGCAATCTTCTTATAGCCTAGGCCATCTTTATGTAGAGCAACAATTATTTGTTTCTGATCCTCAGAGAGTTTTTTGCCATGAGGTGCCATGTTGAACTTCCAGTGACCAGTATGAGAGAGTGAGAGCGATAACACCAAATTTAACACACCTGCTCCCCATTCACACCTGAGACCTTTTAACACTAACGAGTCACATGACACAGGGGAGGGAAAATGGCTAATTGGGCCCAACTTAGGGGTGTACTCACTGTTGTTGCCAGCGGTTTAGACATTAATGGCTGTGTTATTTTGAGGGGAGAGCAAATATTCACTCTTTTATACAAGCAAGTACAAGTTTGAGGTACATTTGTATGGTGCCCCCCAGAGTCAATACTTTGTAGAACCATCTTTCTCTGCAATTACAGCTGCAAGTCTTTTTAGGGATGTCTCTACCAGCTTTGCACATCTAGAGAGGGAAATGTTTGCCCATTCTTCTTTGTAAAATATCTCAAGCTCTGTCAGATTGGATGGAGAGCGTCTGTGAGCAGCAATTTTCAAGTCTTGCCACAGATTCTCAATGTGATTTAGGTCTGGACTTTGACTGGGCCATTCTAACACATGAATATGCTTTGATCTAAACCATTCCATTGTAGCTCTGGCTGTATGTTTGGGGTCGTTGTCCTGCTGGAAGGTGAACCTCCGCCCAGTCTCAAGTCTTTTGCAGACTTTAACAGATCTTCTCATCAACTCTGACCAGCTTCCCTGTCCCTTCTGAAGAAAAGCATCCTCACCACATGATGCTGCCACCACCATGTTTCACGGTGAGGATGGTGTGTTCAGTGTGATGTGCAGTGTTAGTTTTCTGCCACACAATGTTTTGCTTTTAGGCCAAAAAGAAAAATTTTGGTCTCATCTGTCCAGAGCCCCTTCTTCCACATGTTTGCTGTGTCCCCTCCCCCACATGGCTTCTCACAAACTGCAAACAGGACTTCTTACGTCTTTCTTTCACCAATGTCTTTCTTCTTGTCACTCTTCCATAAAGGGCAGATTTGTGGAGAGCACCACTAATAGTTGTCCTGTGGACAGATTCTCCCCCCTGAGCTGTGGATCTCTGCAGCTCCTCCAGAGTTACCATGGGCCTCTTGGCTGCTTCTTTGATAAATGCTCTTCTTGCCCGGCACGGTCAGTTTAGGTGGACGGCAATGTCTTCGTAGGTTTGCAGTTGTGCCATACTCTTTCCATTTTCGGATGATGGATTGAACAGAGCTCCGTGAGATGTTCAAAGCTTGGGAGATTTTTTTTTTTTTTAACCTGACCCTGCTTTATACTTCTCCACAACTTTATCCCTGGCCTGTCTGGTGTGTTCCTTGGCCTTCATGATGCTGTTTCTTCATTAAGTTCTCTAACAAACCTCTGAAGGTTTCACAGAATAGCTGTATTTATACTGAGATTGCATTACACACAGGTGGACTCTATTTACAAATTAGGTGACTTCTGAAGGCAATTGGTTCCACTAGATTTTAGTTGGGGGTATCGGAGTAAAGGGGGCGCCATACAAATGTACCCCCCACACTTTTCACATAATTATTTGTAAACATTTTGGAAAACCATTTATAATTTTCCTTCCACTTCACAATTATGTGCCACTTTGTGTTGGTCTATCACATAAAATCCCAATAAAATACATTTAAGTTTTTGGTTGTAACATGAGAAAATGTGGACATTTTTAAGGGGTATGAATACTTTTTCAAGGCACTGTATATACTGTAAGTTACTGTATATTTGGTATTTAAAGAAACTCATAGTAATATACAGATGATCAGATTCAGATAAATAAAAAAAAGAAGACTTTAGTCTATGGGTGTTATTTATCCCCTCCTGCAACCGCACTTGGGTTTATCCTCAATCCTCAGGTTCTGTAAGTATTGAATTTCAGTAACTTTTGCCTTTTTTTTTTTTTTTTATACATTTATTATATTTAGGTGTTGATTCTGTGGGTTTTAAATCCCCACCAGGAATGAATTAAGTCTAACGTGGGCACAGACATTGTAAGACAGACGCGGGTTTGCGTGCCAAATCCTCCCATGCAGAAGGTATGGAGTGGGATGAAGGTTAAAGGAGCCAAAATAGCTGCATTAAAAAAATAATAAATATCCAGCTTGGATACACAACATAAACTTTTATAGCCGTGACTTTCAGTTTACTTTTAAACTCGTCAACTCCGAGCTTCTAGAGAGACCGAGCGCCAAGCGGAGACAAATCATTTCTTTGGACCTCAGAGAGGATCGGATGTTCAGCGCCAAAAATTCTGCCTTTCTGCGAAGTTTCCAGGAATAAAATGGTGAATTATTACAGACCGCGCATGTTCAGATGTTCACTCAAAGGTGACTCACCTGTCCCAAGTCACTAACCCTTGCTCTTGTAGCATTACCCCCCGGTTTTAACGGACTCTCCTGCCTCCCTCCTGGTGGTCTTATATGCAGCCAGTGGTGGCTGGTGCTCAAATTTTTTGGGGGGGGGGGGCGCAAACAAACTGTATTAAAAAAAAATAAAAAAAAATCAGGGTGCTACACCTGCTATACCTATCATCACTACATTATTACCTTGTCAATTTGGGTGTCCCCTGCCGCCGCTTTGCAGCCACTTCAGCTCCCGCCGATATGATTGCTCAGCCCCCAAATGCCTTCTATCAGCTCTGCTACTGCTTACATTGTTTTCCCAAATACCAATAGGTAAGATTGTTAGGATCACCTTGTAGTGTTCCCTCTATTCCCTTTCTAATTAATTCCCATTAATTAGTTTCTCATCATCAACTATTATTCATTGTATAAGTAAAAAAACAAAAGTGAAGGGGAAACAAAGAATGAGGGAAAAATGACCTCAGGGGAGCGCAAGAAAAACAGGGGTTACTAATGGCAACAAATTAATGATCTAAATGCTATTTTGATACAAAAGTTAATTTATTGTGGTATCAAAAAAGATTAATACAAACAAGATTCAGTCTATAATAAAAGTAGTACATAAGGTAGGTAACCTACCATGAACATTAATTACGAACGGGACACACAATGGACAACACAGAATCGCGACACTAGTCCGGACTTGAGGAGTTCAGTCATCAGTTGTTCTGCACTATAATATTCAAATGAAGTAATATATTCATTGTAGGTTACCCCAGTCCCTAGCCGCTCCTGATGAGTGGAGTTATTCAATGAAACGCGTCGAGCATACGAAAATACAATATAGCTGTCATGTCACAGTAAACATGTTTACTATTGTGGGCTTGATATTGTGAGTGAGTGAAAAACGTATATAGCGCAACACATGTGAACTGAATCGCCTCAGGGCGCTTGGTATCCTTTCCTTAAGTAAGCCTCAGAGGAGATGGGTTTTGATTTCTTTTTCTGAAGGCCAGGTGGTTTACCTCCAACCGGATGCTGGTTGGTAGCGCGTTCCATAATCTGGGTCCTTGGACCGCAAATCTACGTTCTCCTTTGGACTTGTACCTGGCTTTGTGTATCTGGAGTAGGTTTTGGTTGGTGGATCGCAGAACCCGATTGGGGTTGTGAGCTTTTAGTTTTTCGCATAGATATTGGGGGGGCGTTTCCTAGAACACACTTATGCGTCTGACAGAGAGCTTTGAAAGTGATTCTGTCTTTTACTGGCAACCAATGAAGGGACCTCAGTGAAGGTGAGATGGATTCCCAGGGTTTTTTCCCAGTCACAAGTCTGGCGGCCGTGTTTTGCACGACTTGCAGACGAGTGATTTGGTATTTGGGGAGTCCGAGATAGAGGGCATTTGCATAGTCCAGTCTGGAGTTCACAATTGTTCTCACCATGACTGTTATGTCTTCTTTAGGAATAAAAGGAGTGAGTCTACATAGTAGGTGCAGCAGATGGTGCGATCCGCTGACTACTGACCCTATTTTTGCATCCATTGTCATGTAGGTGTCAAAAATGACTCAGAGACTTTTGACTTTGGTGCTAGCGGTGATAGTTTTCCCCAGAATGGGCGGGGGTGTCCATGTTGTTGCGGGATGATTTTTCCGGTTGGCGTGAAACAGGAGAAGTTCTATTTTTGAACCGTTGAGTTTAAGGTAACTCTTTGTCATCCAGTTTTCTATCAAAGAGAGGCATTTCTTTAGTCCGAGATAATGATCCTTTTTATTACAGATGCGAAAAAACAACTGTGTGTCATCTGCATAAGTGTGGTAAAGTAACTTTTGGTTACTGATGATTTCAAAAAGAGGGCGAAGATAGATATTGAACAGAACAGGTGACAGAGGGTGATCCCAGAGGGACTCCACATTAGAGGTCGACCGATATATCGGCTGATTTTTGGCACTTTTTAATTAATCGGCATCGGCCGATTGTTTTAAAAAAAAAAAAAGCCGATTTACTTTTCAGCACAACTTGCATGGACTCCTATGATACAGAAGTCATTGCAAGTTGCCTGAAGTTTCCCGTGGAGGAGAGACTTGTCTCTGGGCAGCCTGCCAAGTTTTGAGAAAAGAGTTACAATGTTGCTACTTAGAACCTCCAAACATTATATATTTTTTTTAAGCAGAGACCCCAGGGAATAAAATAGCGGTTGTTGCACGATTTTATGTCACAAGCAATTTTTGGGGAATAAATTCACTTTAACCACTTAAAGGGGTTGTAAAGGTACACGTTTTTTTACCTTAATGCATCCTATGCATTAAGGTAAAAAAACATCTCACAGCACCGCCCCCCCCCCCCCCCCCCCCCGAGCCCCCGTTGTACTTACCTGACCGTTCGAATCTCCCGGGCGCGTCCACGTCATCCTCTTCAGTTCCCAGCCTGGCCGTTGATTGGCTAGGCTGGGCTTATTGATAGCAGCGCAGCCATTGGCTAGCGCTGCTGTCAATCAGAGCGGATGACGCGGCGCGCCGGGGGCGGAGCCGAGTGATACAGTCGGCGGCTATGGCCGCCGCTGTATCACGGAAGCGCGCTCGCAAAAGCTTTCCTCCATGCGAGCGCCCTCGCATGAAGAGGGAAAGCTTTTGCGAGAAGGAGCCCAGACAGCCGCCGAGGGACCCCAGAAGACAGCTTTCCGGGCCACTCTGTGCAAAACGAACTGCACAGTGGAGGTAAGTATCACATGTTTGTTATTTTTTTTTTTTAAAAGCCCTGACTTTAGTGTCCCTTTAAGACCCGGACCAATATGCTGCCAAATGACCCAAGGGGTTTTTGCGATTCGGCACTGCGTCGCTTTAACAGACAATTGCGCGGTCGTGCGACGTGGCTCCCAAACAAAATTTGCGTCCTTTTCTTCCCACAAATAGAGCTTTCTTTTGGTGGTATTTGATCGCCTCTGCGATTTTTATTTTTTGCGCTATAAACAAAAATAGAGCGACATTTTTGAAAAAAATATCAATATTTTTTACTTTTTGTTATAAGAAAAATCAATAAACTAAATTTTAGTCAAACATTTAGGCCACATTTTATTTAGCCACATGTCTTTAGTAAAAAAAAAATCGCAATAAAAAAAAAATTGGCTACCTAGCGGGAACAGCGACACTAATACAGCGATCAGGAAAATGATCGCTTAGTGACGCTGGCAATAGGGAGTGAAAGGATTAACTAGGGCGGTGATCAAGGGGTTAAAACTTTATTAGGGGGGGGTACGGGGGCTACCCAGAACCTAACACTAACTGACTTTTACACTGCCTGTCACACTGCCAGTAAATACAGTAATCATACATGTATGATTACTGCATTCAGTAACACTGTGACAGGGGGGAGGGGCGATCGCGGGGGTTAAATGTGCCTGTGTGTAGTGTGTGTCAGTGTAGTGTTGTGCAGACTTACTTGTGTTGTGATCTCTCCTCAGCGGTGGTTGAAAAAACCACCGAGGGAGAGATCACATCGCTTCCTCCTTCCTGTGTTTACACAGGAGGCGGAAGTGACAGGTCAGGCGGGCGCGCGCATTGGCTGGGAGCGATCCGGAGGGGGCGGACAAAAACAAATAGCCGCCCCCTCTTGTCGGATCGCTCTTACAGCCGCGTGGACCGCCGCATGTACGGGGGGGGGGGGTCGGACCCCCGAACCCCCCCCAAGGCACCAATGTATATATACGTTGATGTGCCTGTCGGTGCCATTCTGCCGACGTAAATGTACATGCGGCGGTCCTTAAGTGGTTAATGAAAAAAAATTAAAATAAAACAGTAAAAGTTAGATTTTTTTTTTTTTTTCGTCCAAAAGTTTTGATTACCTGTTTTTGTGCCTGTTTCTCGATTCCCTTACTGAAGATGGCCGGGGCAGCACCCGAGAGCCAAGGGAGAGATTGGCTTCGGGTGCCGACATCGCAGGTGCCCAGGACAGGTAAGTGACCATATATTAAAAGGCAGCAGCAGTATTTGTAGCTGCTGACTTTTAATATTATTTTTTTTTTTTTGGCGGAACCCTGCTGCTTTCACACTGAAGCGGGCAGGCGCTATTCAGCTGCTAGCCAGGTGCTTATAACCCAGCTAGCGGCAGATGAAGAGGTTAAAGGTGCCCGTGCAGCACCGCTTTGCAGGCGCTTCGGCAGCAGTGCCTATTCATTTTAATAGGCAGGAGTGGTGGAGGTGCGGTATACACGGCTCCAAAGATGCTGCTTGCAAGACTTTTTTTTAACGTCCTGCCAGCGCACCACCTCAGTGTGAAAGCACTTGGCCGTTCGCACTTTACAGGAGCTATTTTTAGCCCAAAAGCACTTGAAAAACACCCCAGTGTGAAAGGGGTCCAACTGTTAGATTTTATGAGATGAAGGGGAATTTTTTTTAAATCGGCCTAACATATCGGCCCAGATAAATCGGCATCATATATCGGCCATCGGCCGCCGCAGTTTCTAAATATCGGTATCGGCCAGAGAAAAACCCATATCGGTCGACCTCTACTCCACATGACACGTTTTTCAGAAGTGAAAGGTCCAAGTTTCACTATTTGTGATCGGTTTTCCAAGGAGGAGGAGAACCAAGATAAATCACCTACTGCGACTCTGGCTACTTGAGTTAGTAGTAGTTTGTGGTCTACAGTGTCAAATGCTGCGCTGAAGCGGCGTACACACGACCGAGGTTCTCGCTAGAAAGCAGCGAGAACCTCGCTGGAAGCTGCATTCCAGCGAGGACCTCGGCCGTGTGTACGCTCCTGGCTCGCCCCGCCCGTCGGGAATCCCGTCGAGCGAATAGAGAGCACGCTCTCTTTTTGCTAGACGGCCCGCCTGGATGAATGGCTGGTTGCTATTCCCGACGGGCGGGTCGCCGATTTCGACGGCCGGCAGAGAACCTCGACGGGCGGAACGATGTGTTCCGCCCGTCAAGGTTCTCGTACGTGTGTACGCCGCCTTAGGTCCAGCAGAACCAGGAGACAAGATTCTCCTTCTGAATCATCAATTGTATTTTATTATTTATCATGGTTATATGTCATTCTGGGTCACATTGCTGGTTTCATTGTTTATCATGTGTTACCATGTTTATTTGTTACTTATAGAATGCTATATGATTTACCAATCATGCTTCTGTTCTACATTGTAACTCATTTATTGATCTACATTGCATTGTGCCCTAGCATGCCATTAATAATACTAATTATTACCATATTAATTGATTCACTCTGCCCCAGTGTTCTGTTTCAGTTTAAAGCGGAGTTCCACCCTGGAAAAAAAAATTCTTCCAAAAATCGAAAAAAAAAAAAAAAATGTTTTACTTACCCTAAATAGCTGTTGCTATGCGGAAGTCCCGAATCTGCCTCTTCATCTTCCGCGGTCGATTCTCTTCCTCCTCCTACACTCTGTGTTTTCTCGCTGCATTCTGGGAACTGTGTGTATCCCAGAAAGCAGCCAGACCATTCACAAAGCGCCGCGCCGCTCGCACATGCGCAGTAGGAAACGGGCAGTGAAGCCGTACGGCTACACTGCCTGGTTCCCTTACTGTGGATGGCGGCGCCTGGAGCTTCCAGGATCGAGGATCGGCCTCGGCGGGGGCCGACATCGCTGGCGACTAGGACAGGTAAGTGTCATTATTAAAATTTAGCAGCTGCTGACTTTTAATTTATTTTTTATTTTTTTACCGGACCTCCTCTTTAAGTCCCAATGTTTTCTTTGTCCAATTTCATGTTGCCGGGGGATGGAGGCTTACATGCCGGATAGTCACAGCCTCATTTAAAGGCCCACCCAATCAGGTTTTAAATTTAGCAATTTAAACTTCATATTGAAATTAGAAAGGTGGCTACCCATAAGGAACATCTCTGAGGAAACAAGAGAACGGCAAGATCTCCTACAACTGTCCCCAAATCTCACTGACCGGTCGGTCCTGAAGGTCCGTTTCAACTTGCTTTAAAATGTAACCGATGGACGCCTAACCAATAGGTCAAAACCGATCGTTAGTATGCAAAAGCATTGGTTAAAAAGCCGCGCATGCTCAGAATCAAGTCGCCGCATGCTTGGAAGAATTGAACTTCGTTTTTTTTTTTTCAGCACGTCGTCGTGTTTTACGTCAACGCGTTCTGACACGATCATTCTTTTTAACCGATGGTGTGTAGGCACAGCAGACCATCAGTCAGCTTCATCGGTTAACTCATTAACCTTCAGACCGTTCTCATCGGATGGACTGATCGTGTGCACGCGGCCTTACAGTTACACAGATGGAGCACTTAGGTCAGCTGTGCCATTTATCTACCTGTGTGTTAGGCTGCATTCACATCTAGGTGGCAAGTAACGCCGCGTACGCGGCATTACTTGCCACGATTCGATTCATTTTTTTTTTTTTTTTTTTACAAATCATCCCCATTGATGTCTATGGCCGGACGCCAATGTCGCCTGAAAAAAAGGGTCCGGGACTTTTTTTCAGGCGACAGGCGTTCGGCGTTTCAGAGATGTGAACCATCTCTATAGACATGCATGGGAATTTTCCCCTCCAGCGGCACGAGCGTCGGGCGACAGGCGTTTTGTCGCCTAGATATGAATGCAGCCTTAGTGTCCCCAATGCATTAAGGGTTCCTAGGACTCGAGGACAGATTCATGAAAGCTGGGTCCAACTTTTTTGCAAAATAAACCTTTTACTCCAGCTTGTTGCTTAATAATAGTTTCAGCAAATGTTGCAAGAGGAATACATTTATCTGATCCTGCAGTGCCCCCTTCTGGTATAAAGGTAGAATGCAGGCTAAGGATTTATATAATGTTAGTGATTATTAGCAGAGTGGGACATACAGTACTCAAGAACTGAAAAAATAAAAAATAAAGAGATTTTTTAATACAGCTTACCTGTAAAATCACGGGACACAGAGCGGCATATTCATTACTATATGGGTTATATGGAGTACCTTCAGGTGTGGACACTGGCAATCTCAAACAAACAGGAAGTCCCTCCCTATATAACCCCCTCCCATAGAGGAAGTACCTCAGTTTTGTAGCAAGCAGTATGCCTCCCAAAAATGTTCCCCAAAAGAGGGGTGGGAGCTCTGTGTCCCGTGATGTACTCCAAGAAAAAGATTTTACAGGTAAGCTGTATTAAAAAATCTCTTTTTCTTTCTCGTACATCACGGGACACAGAGCAGCATATTCATTACTATATGGGATGTCCGAAAGCAATGCTTTAATGAGGGGAGGGAGACATCTGCCAAAAAAGGATTTAATTTAGAGGTATACTCGAATACTAGTAAATCCAACTTAAACGAGAAATGTAAATCTCAAATCAAGTCAAGGGAGCCCCCTCAGATCCTGAGGAGCTTGAATCGCGGCCTGTAGTACTGACTGCCCAAAGGCTGTATCCGCATTCCTTCTTACGTCCAATTGATAACATTTTGTAAACATGTGGACTGATGACCACGTTGCTGCCTTGCATATTCGAGCCATAGAGATCTGATGATGTGCTGCCCAGGAGGTGACCCTGGCCCTGGTAGAATGGGCCTTTACCGACAAAGGAGGAGGCAACCTCTTCAAACCGCAGGCCCGAACAATTAATTGTTTAATCCATCTTGCGATGGTGGATCAAGCAGCTGCCTGACCCATCTTGGGCCCTTCCGGTAAAACGAACACCACATCTGTTTTCCGAACCTTCTCTGTAGCTTTAAGATAGGCCTTTATGGCCCTGACAACATCCAACGTATGCAGCAACCCCTCCTTTCTAGAGGTGGGTTTTGGAAGAAGGATGGAAGTACCACATCCTGGTTTAGGTGGAAATTGGCTATAACCTTTGGTAGAAAGGAAGAATGAGGACGGAACCCCGCCCTATCCTTATGTAAAATGAGATATGGTTCCTTACAAGATAAGGCTGCCAATTCCGATACTCTCCTGGCCGAAACTATGGTGATCAGAAATACCGACTTTCTAGTCAGTAAAACCAAAGGTACCTCAGCCAACGGCTCAAGGGGGTGTTTCTGTAGAGTTGACAGAACAAGATTTAAGTCCCATGGACAAAGTGGTGATTTGACCGGAGGATTAACACGTAAGACTCCCTGTACGAAGATCTTAACCAGCGAGTGGGCGGCCAGCGGCCTCTGAAACCACACTGATAAGGCTGAAATCTGTCCCTAGATCGTGCTTAATGCCAGGCCTTTATCCACTCCTAGCTGGAGAAAACTTAATACTCTATCAATGGTATACTTGCGGGAAACCTATCTCTTAGCCTCACACCAGCCTACGTAGGCCCTCCAAACCCTGTAACAAAATTACCCTGGAGGCCGGCTTTCTAGCCTTAATGAGGGTAGGGATTACCTGCCTAGACAGACCTCTACCCCTGAGAATCAGGGATTCAGCCGCCAGGCCGTCAAATTTAGACGCCGTAATGCAGGGTGGAGGATCGGGCCTTGTGAGAGTAGGTCTGGCCATAGAGGAAGAGTCCAAGGGCCTCCCGCTGCCAATTTCAGGACTAGTGAGTACCATGCCCTCCGGTACCAAGCTGGGGCTACCAGGATAACCGGCCTGTGCTATGATCCTGCGCCACAGGCGGGGTAGTAACTGCAGCGGGGGAAATGCATATAGAAGTTATGATTGATGCCAAGGGCAAACCAACACATCGGTTCCGCAGGCCATAGGGTCCCTCGTTCGAGACATGAACCTATCTAGCTTCTTGTTGAATCCTGATGCCATGACCTCCACGTCTGGCACTCCCCACTTCTGGCAGATTGTCTGAAAAAACTTGTGGATGCAGAGACCACTCCCCCGGCGACAGGGTTTGGCGACTTAGGAAGTACGCCTGCAGGTTGTCCACCTCGGGAATGAATGTCGCCGATATGCAGGGTACATAAACCTCTGCCCACCGAAAAACCAAGCTCCTCTCACTCTGAGTGGCTTGACTCTTGGTTCCCCCTTGGTGGTTCACATATATGCCACCGCTGTGGCATTGTCTGAATGACTTCTCACCGAAGACCCCTGTAATCTGGATGTCTATGCCAGGAGGGCTAGCCGAGCCGCTCTGATCTCCCAGACCTTGATGGGCAGCTGCCTCTCCGCCTCTGCCCAAGTTCCTTGGCGAGTGAACCCGTTCAAGACCGCTCTCCAGCCTTCCAGACCACTGGGCAGAACCAAGCTGCTAGAATTGCTGTCTGTAGGACACGAGTGTGGAAGCGTGTGGTATCGCCTCGAACATGGCCATTAGTTTGCCTAGTAATCGCATACATAGGCAAATAGTTGGTTCTCTTTTGCTTAGAACCAACTGAATCAATCTTTTGATAGCCTCGACCTTTACCAGGGGCAGGAACACCCATCTTCTGTTCTGTGTCTAATCTCATGCCGAGATATTCCAACTGCTTTGTAGGTTGAAATGCTGATCTTTCCCCGGTTTAGGACTCAGCCGAACCTCTCGAGGTACTGAACCATGAGGGCTACTACGCATTCCACCAAGGAAGCGAGTGATCTATGATTAAGAGGTCGTCCAGGTATGCTAGGACCGAGATCCCTTGGATCCTTTAGACTGACTAGAATAGGAGCTAGGACCTTCGTGAATACCCGGGGGCCGTAGCCAGCCCGAAGGGGGGCGCCACGAATTGGAAGTGACGCTGTATCACTGCGAAGCGTAAAAACAAAAATATTTGATGTGGCTGAAAGACTTGGTACATGAAGGTAACCATCCTTTATGTCTATAGAAGCCAGATCCTTCTGGAGTGTGGCGGCTGCTGACCGAACGGCTTCTGTCCGGAAAGAGCGAACCCTTAGGTAAGCATTTAAACCTTTTAGGTCCAAAATTGGTCTGACATCGCCGATGGGCCTTGGTATGACAAACAGATTGGAATAGAAACCTAGCCCCTGTTCTTGGGCTGGTACCTCTACCATTATGCCCTGGTAAAGCAGATGATCCAACGCCGCCCGCATTGAGGCCTTCCTTGTGGAGAAAATCTTAGAAATTCTAATCTGTAGCCTGCGGCCACAGATGATCGGACCCCCTCTGTCGGGGATCGATCCCCAGAGGCCTGCCCTTGCGATCCATTGTTAAAAGTTTGATCGCGCAGGAGGTCCGTACTGCCTGGAATTTGAGGGCCCCGAAACAGGGGGGAGCTGCCTTTTAAACGCAGGACCCCGGAACTTCTTTTGACTGGTAAAAGGGTACTTTTGCCACTTGAAACAGTCTGAATGTATTTATCCAGATCTTTCCATGGAAGGGCAAACCTGCCAGCAGTCTTTTACATGGGGCTCGGCCGCCCAGTTCTTCAACCATAAGAGCCTTCTCATATGCACTAAAAATAGTGACAACGAGACGCCTGCTGGATGGAGTCTTTTTATAACCTCTACCGCAAAGCACAGAGCTCTGGGAATATCCAATAACTCCTCTGCCTATTGGGCAGGGATGTCTTAAGCATCTGTTTTGCCTGGTTCTTTAACGCCTGACAAAACTCCAATTGCAGCCACTGCTGGCTGTAGCCAAGGATGCTGGAAAAAGTGTCTCTAAACGTTTATCGACCGTGACCTTAAACATTTGTATGTTTCCCCTTAGGCCAGTTAATGATTTATTCACCCATGAGATGGCTGCGTCCACAGTTGGGAGCGCCCCCTTTCTTAGAAAAATGTCTTTTCCATAGGGTAAATAACAGAAAACCTTCCAGGTGGTCTCCCATGCAGGCATTAACCAGGCCCGACCCTGCTTAGCCTCCGAGATCAGACGAGATCGGGCGCTTTCCGGGAGATGTGGCCTCAAGGACCTCACGGGTAGTTGAAAAGCAGTGCCCGAACCGGGACCTGAACCCTGGACCCTCAGACCAAAAGTCCGATGCTCTACCGACTGAGCCATCCGGGCCCCTTTTAAAGAGCAATTGGTCAGGGGAAAGAGTGCCTGCAAGCACAAATATTTCCTGGCAGACGTGCATAAAGACTACCCTCTCGTCAGCTTTAGGCGGCAGAAAAAATTCTGTCCGGTCGTCCCAATCCTGGAAAAACCAATTCCTCTAACAGAGGATGGACCAGAAAAGCTGCGTTGCTTAAAGGCGCTTTTAAAAGAACCCAAAGAGGATACCACAGGAACCTGAGGCTCTGGAAATGGCAAATTGAATGCCGAGCGGACCATGTCTGTCACAGACTGGACCCACAGACTCTCCGTCTGGGAGGCTGAAAACGATTCTTCAGTGGT
Source organism: Rana kukunoris (assembly GCA_029574335.1). Classification (NCBI taxonomy): domain Eukaryota; kingdom Metazoa; phylum Chordata; class Amphibia; order Anura; family Ranidae; genus Rana; species Rana kukunoris. The sequence goes on from CM056054.1 coordinate 235,994,095, forward strand.
AGATCCTTCCTCTAGGTTCTGTCCCTTTTGGCGATGGGGATCTAGTCCGCTTCTTGCCAGAAAAAAAGAGCCAGCGATCATAGCTGTTAACTTTTTTCTCTAGCCCCCCTAGGGTGACGGCTAGCATTTCCTCTGTGATAACACAGGGTTGGGCCGACCTGGGCCAGCCTCAGCACCAGACCCCCTTAATGGCTTATCCAGGGTGACCCCTATAGGAATAACCTGTGGGGAAAGTATTGGCATATCATCAGAACCAGAGGAGGAACCCCTTTGTCTTTGCCTTTTCCTTTTTTTTTTTTGTGTTTTGATCCTGAACCCTTGGAAGCCATAATACAAAACCGAGGGACTCCGCTTACAACAACAGACTGTTATTGCCAGGAGTACAAAAAAATAAGGTTTAGGGGACAATAGGATCACTAATGCCCAAAAACGGTGGGGCTCAGTATGTTTTCCTTTATAATATTATTCACAACATACAGCCCCACCCCCAACATGTTTGCCAGCATTCAACCTGTTGCCAAGGGGATTTTGGCTTAACAAAAAGTATTGGAGCTGACTCCAGCATGTAGTACCCCTTCTCGCCACCGGGAGTCACTGTGCTGCCAGCTCTACGTCCTCTCTCTCCAGCTCAGCTTTGAACTGAGCTAAGAACGCGCCTGCTGTGTATAACAGCAATTGAAGGCACGCCCACTCTACACTGTAGTCACGCTCCCCGCACCCCCCCCCCCCCCCTCCCGAACGCCGCGAACATTTTCTATATGCATGCGCGCGTGCACGCGCGACTGTCGGGGGAGGAGAGCCCAGGAGGAGACGCACTCTGGAGCCCAGGAATGCAGGTTGGAGGACGCATCAGGCGGCAGATTTTGAATCCCGGTAAGGCTAAAACAGGCCCCTAAGGAGTCCCTTTAGCCTAGAGACAGATCTGTTTTTTTTTTTTTTAAAGATCTTCAACCAGCGAGCAGCAGGTAGCTAGCAAACATACATAGATAGGTAGGGGGATCAAGTGATGGGGGGGAAACATTTCAGGGCATCCTGTCCATCAGACATAGTGACCATGGTGCCAATGCAGAGCATACTCAGGCTACCCCCCTTAAGATCTCCCCTGGAGAGCCTGCTGTCGAACCAAGTCCCGCAGGCTCCCCTCTTACCTGCTCCATGCCGCAGGACGTTTTGCAAAACGGTCCAATCTTCTCCCATCTCCGTGGGTAGCGTAGTAGACCTTCAGGCACTGGGGTCCTGGAAGGAGCCGCTGTCCTGGACCTATACAGCACCCTGGCAAACAGGATCTTTTGGTTTAGAAAACTCCAAGTCCTGGGCCCAGGGTCCAGCCCTCTAGAGAGGAGCATTATAGGCAAAACCCCACGGTTTGGGGCCCGGGTACTGTCCACTTTGGTACTGAGGCGCCTTGGACAGATCCGGTTAGCCCGCCTTAATCCCAAGGATGTGGAGGCAAAGCTATTCTGTGACCAACACCTAAGACACTGGCGAAAAAACTGAGGTACTTCCTCTATGGGAGGGGGTTATATAGGGAGGGGACTTCCTGTTTGAGATTGCCAGTGTCCACACCTGAAGGTACTCCATATAACCCATATAGTAATGAATATGCTGCTCTGTGTCCCGTGATGTACGAGAAAGAAATATATATATATAGGTAATGAACACAATTTAGTTAGTTCATTCATTTGTCTCTACCTATGTTAGATACACAATGTTGTTTCAATATCCACTTGAAGACCTTTTCTGGCACCTTTAGTTTAAATCAGTATTTTTTTAATTACTTATAACCCCCAAACACTGTGGCCCGGATTCACGTAGATCGGCGCATTTTTCTTCCGGCGTAGCCTATCTACTTTACACTACGCCGGCGCAACTTTGAGCGGCAAGCATGCTATTCACAAAGAATATGCACTCAACGTTGCGCCGGCGTAGCGTATAGTTGTCGGTGTAAGCCGACGTAAGTCAAAGTAGGTGGAAGTGGGCGTGTAACATTTAAATGAAGCGTGACCCCATACAAATGATGGGCTGAGCTTCAAAAAACGAACTTCAAAAAAACGAACTGCGCATGCGTTGGCTCTTGGACGCATCCCAGTGCGCATGCTCAAAGTCACGTCAAAATAGCTGTCTAAGATACGTCAATACTATGGGTGCAACGGATCGTGACCGATCCGTGATCCGAACGGGTCACCCCGTTCGGATCGGCACACCCCGCGACCCCGGAGAGGCGGACATCTTGGGAGGATTACTGTCTGATGTCTGCACTACTGGGGGGGTTACTGTCTGAGGTCTGCGCAACTGTGGGGGTTACCGTCTGAGGTCTGCACTATTGGGGGGGTTACCGTCTGAGGTCTGCACTACTGGGGGGGGTTACCGTCTGAGATCTGCACTACTGTGGGGTGTCTGTACTGAGGGGGGGACCATAGTGGGTGGGGGGGTGACACCATTTTTATTATTTTTTTGGACCGAGTGATGCCACTGCAGTGGGGGGGGGGGGGGAGATGTGGATATTACAGTGGGGGAGATTTATTTTTTACTTTTTTTTTTTGCTGATCCGAAAAATGATCTGTTACACCCCTAGTCAATACACTGCCTACGACGTGAACGTAACCTCCACACAGCCCTATTCACGTACTACGTAAACGACGTAACATACAACGGCTGTTCCCTGGTCCATACCTTTGAATGGGTTGCGCCACCTATATGGGGAATAACTTTAGGCCGGACGTAAGCCTTACGCAAACCGCGTATCTTTTCCGCCTGGCGCATCTACTTTCGTGAATCGGTGTATCTTACTCATTTGCATATTTAATATGGGTACGCCGAATGCGTCCAGCGTAACTATGCGCCCACGATACGCCGGCGTAGGCAAGTTACGTTGGGCGGCGGAAGCCTTATTTTACTACGTATCTAGCTTTGTGAATCGGTGCAGAGATACGACAGCGCACATTTGTACTTACGATGGCGTATCTCTAGATACGCCGGCGTAAACCTTACGTGAATCCGGGCCTGTATAGAAAATGTCTTATGTGACAATTTTTCGGATTTTTTATTTTATTTTCTTGAATTTAAAAAAAGCAAAACACAATATACACCCCAATTTTTTTTGGAAACTATGAAAGATAATGTTACGCCGAGTGAATAGATACCTTACATGTCACATGTTTGTGGCAAATATCTCCTAAACCATGTAGGTTTAGGAGATATTGCAAACACCTACAGGTAAGCCTTAATCTAGGCTTACCTGTAGGTAAAACAGGTCAGAATGGGTTTACTAACGCGTTTAACTATTTTACAGGTTATCAGTTTAGAGTTTATATATTTAATCAGAAACCCTAGGGAATAAAATGGTGGTTGTTGTAATTTTTTTATGTCGCACGGTATTTGCGCAGTGGTTTTTCAAACGCAATTTTTGGGGAGAAAAAATACGCTTAAATGATTGTCAGGCTTTAAAATTGGAACGGCCACAAACTACGATACTTTAAAATCTCCATAGTTGACGCTTTAAACTATTTTACAGGTTACCAGTTTAGAGTTACAGAGAAAGTCTAGTGCTAGAATTATTGCTCTCGTTCTAATGTTTGCAGAGATACCTCACATGATGGAGGCGCTTTACTTATTTTTTCTTATTATTTATTTTTAAACTGTCCCTTTTTTCATTTTATTTTTATTATTTTATTACTTATTCTCTTATTCCTTTTGCAACTGTTAAGGTGCACCGAATGGAATTTCTTTTTTCTGAAACCAAAAATTGCAGGATGCACTTGACCAAAAACCAAAAATGACAGTTTTTAAAAAATATTAATATTTTTTTTTAAATACTTTTATTGTGTATTTCAAAAGCAAGAACAAGAAATTGAAACACAGTACGTTAACTTATAAAATAGTTTAACCACTTAAGGACCCCCGCACGCACATATACGGCCACAACATGGCTCGTACAGGCACAAGGGCGTAAATTTACGTCCCCGCCTTCGTGCGGTTCGGGGGTCCCCCTGGCTCCGGGAGCGATCCGGGACGAGCGGGCGGATGTCCGTGTTTACCCACCCCCCCCCGCGATCGCTCCCAGCCAATGCGCGCGCTCCCCCTTTGTGTCACTTCCTCCTCCTGTGTAAACACAGGAAGGGGGAAGTGATGTAATCTCCCATCGCAGCGGTATTTCCAACCGCTGCGATGGGAGAAACACCTCACAGTAAGTGTGCACCAACACAACACTGACACACACTCACATAGGCACATTAACCCCTTGCGATCTGCCCAACCACCCCCCCTGTCACAGTGTCACTGAATGCAGTGATCTAATCACTGCATTTAGTGTCAGTGTGACAGGCAGTGTAAAATCAGTTAGTGTTAGGTTCAGGATAGCCCCCCCACCCCCCCTAATAAAGTTTTAACCCCCTGATCACCGCCCTAGTTACCCTTTCACTCCCTATTGCCAGCGTCACTAAGCGATCATTTTTCTGATCGCTGTATTAGTGTCGCTGTTCCCGCTAGGTAGCTATTTTTTTTATCGCGATTTTTTTTTTTTTACTAAAGACATGTGGCTAAATAAATTTTGGCCTAAATGTTTGACTAAAATTTTGTTTATTTGATTTTTTTTTAACAAAAAGTAAAAAATTTTGTTTTTTTTTCAAAAATGTCGTTCTATTTTTGTATATAGCGCAAAAAAATAAAAATCGCAGAGGTGATCAAATACCACCAAAAGAAAGCTCTATTTGTGGGAAGAAAAGGACGCAAATTTTGTTTGGGAGCCACGTCGCACGACCGCGCAATTGTCTGTTAAAGCGACGCAGTGCCGAATCGCAAAAACACCTTGGGTCATTTACCAGCGTATTGGTCCGGGTCTTAAGTGGTTAATATTTGCCAATAAAAAAAAGCGACAGCCAAGAAACTTTAAATAGGAGGTCCGGTAAAAAAAAAAAAAAATTAAAAGTCAGCAGCTGCTAACACTGTAGCTGCTGACTTTTAATAATAACACTTACCTGTCCTAGTCGCCAGCGATGTCGGCCCCCGCCGAGGCCGATCCTCAATCCTGGTAGCTCCAGGCGCCGCCATCCACAGTAAGGGAAACAGGCAGTGAAGCCCTGCAGCCCTGAAGCCCTGCCCGTTTCCTACTGCGCATGTGCGAGCAGCGCGGCGCTTTGTGAATGGTCCGGCTGCTTTCTGGGATACACACAGTTCCCAGAATGCAGTGCGCCCCATTCACAACAAGACACCGCATGTAGGAGGAGGAGGAAGAGAATCCACCACGGAGGATGAAGAGGCAGATTCGGGACTTCCGCATTGCAACAGCTATTTAGGGTAAGTAAAAAAAAAAATTTTTTCATTTAATTTTTGGAAGAATTTTTGGAAGAATTTTTGGAAGAATTTTTTTTTTCCAGGGTGGAACTCCGCTTTAAGGATTTAGAGAAGAGTGGAGCAAATTCTCTCCTGAGATGTGTGCAAACCTGGTCACCAACTACAAGAAACGTCCGACCTCTGTGATCGCCAACAAGGGTTTCTCCACCAAGTACCAAGTCATGTTTTGTTTGGGGATCAAATACTTATTTCACTCACTGAACCGCAACTCAATTTATAACATTTGTATCTTGTGTGTTTTCTGGATTTTTGGTTGATATTCTGTCTCTGTCATAAAAAATACACCTATGATAAAAAAGATAGACCCTTCATTTCCATGCAAGTAGGTGAATTTACCAAATCTGCAGAGGATCAAATCATTATTTTTCCCAACTGTAGATGTAATACAAGTAAAATACAGGAAGAATGTGGGCACTGTGATGGAAACCCTGATGTAGGGGGGGGGGGGGGTACTCTGATGGGAACAATTGATCAAAGGGGGGGCACTCTGATGTAAGGGTCCACTCTGATTCTAAGGGGGACCCTGATGTAAAGGGGCACTCTTATGTGGACCCTGATGTAAGGGTCCACTCTGATTCTAAGGGGGACCCTGATGTAAAGGTCCCCCTTAGAATCAGAAGAATGTGGGCAATGGTGGGCACTGTGATGGAAACCCTGATGTAGGGGGGGGGGTACTCTGATGGGGACAATTGATCGAAGGGGGGCACTCTGATGTAAGGGTCCACTCTGATTCTAAGGGGGGACCCTGATGTAAAGGGGCACTCTTATGTGGACCCTGATGTAAGGGTCCACTCTGATTCTAAGGGGGACCCTGATGTAAAGGTCCCCCTTAGAATCAGAAGAATGTGGGCAATGGTGGGCACTGTGATGGAAACCCTGATGTAGAATCTGAGTGGACCCTTACATCAGAGTGCCCCCCCCTACATCAGGGTTTCCATCACAGTGCCCACCATTGCCCACATTCTTCCTGTATTTTACTTGTATTACATCTACAGTTATATCCTGCTGATATCTGATGGCACAGGTTCTGTTTAATCACCATGCTCTAATGATAGCCTATTACATGCTAGTGTTTCCCAGGTTGTGACTCTGTGCAGGCCAGATATGTTCCTCCACCCCAAACTCGCTCCTCCATGTCTTTATGGACCTTGCTTTGTGCACTGGTCTAAATCATTTGGTGGAAGGGGGGGGGGGGGGGTTATGGTGTGGAGTTTGTTTTTCAGGGGGTTGGGCTTGGCCCCTTAGTTCCAGTGAAGGGAACTCTTAAGGCGTCAGCATACCAAGACATTTTGAACAATTTAATGCTCCCAACTTTGTGGGAACAGTTTGGGGATGGCGCCTTCCTATTCCAACATGACTGCTCACCAGTGTACAAAGCAAGGTCCATAAAGAGATGAATAAGCGAGTTTGGGGTGGAGGAACTTGACTGGCCTGCACAGAGCCCTGACCCCAACTTAACAGAACACCTTTGGGATGAATTAAAGCAGAGACTGTGAGCCAGGCCTTCTCTCTAACATCAGTGCCTGACCTCACAAATGCTCTTCTGGAAGAATGGTCAAACATTCTCATAGACACACTCCTAAACCTTGTGGACGGCCTTCCCAGAAGAGTTGAAGCTGTTATAGCTGCAAAGGCCGGGGCCAACTCAATATTGAACCCTACGGACTAAGACTGGGATGCCATTAAAGTTCATGTGCGTGTAAAGGCAGGTGTCCCAATACTTTTGGTAATATAGTGTATGACAAAACAATATGATACACAAGACTTTTTCTTTGAACCTGGAAGGAAACAAAGGTAGAAACGGACCATTGCATCCCTTTATAAATAGATAGACCCCACCATAGTGACACGTCTTTAGTATCACTTCAATACACAGCTGTGGAATGGATCCTGTGGAGTACATTAGACGCTCCAAGGGTCCTGGCGTGTAGACAGGTGCAGTCTACTTTCTCTACTGTAAGTTGCACTCTCTGCAGCGGTGCTGCAGTTGGAGAAGTGAAGGGGAACATAGGGCCAGATTCAGGTACAATTACATTGGCGCAGAGTATCAGAGATACACTACGCCGCCGTATTTTACCTGGCTCTACGACAAATTCATGTAGATTACGGCCCGTAACGTACGGCGGCGTAGTGTATTTCTCGCGGCGGAATCGAAATACGCGATTAGGGGGCGTGAAGCATTTAAATTAGGCGCGTCCCCGCGGCGATCGAACTGCGCATGCTCCGTTTAGAAATTTCCCGCCGTGCATTGCGCGAAATAATGTCGTTACGTCATTTTTTGTTTGAGTAGCGTCGTTTACGTACATTCCTATTCCCGGACGACTTACGGAAAAAATAAAAAAAAGACGTTGAAATTCGACGCGGGAACAACGGCAATACTTAACATGGGCTGTCTAATACTAGACCAGATAAAAGCTGGAATAACTTTACGCGGCAAAAAGATGACTACAGATGCCGTAAGAGATTGCGAATGACGCTCGTAACTTCGTGGATTGTCGGAAAATGCTCATTTGCATACCCCGACGCGGAAAACGACGGGAACTCCACCCAGCGGCCGCAAAATTATTGCAGCGTAGATCCGAAGGCGTACGAACACGTAATTCAGTCGGATTGAAGCCCGAAGCCGTCGTTTCATGGTTTGAGGATTCAGACTAATGATACGACCCGCGTAATTTGAAAGTACTCCGGTCTAACGCGAGATACACCTGAGTAAGGGCTCTGTGAATCTGGCCCATAGTTTCTCTATGGTTTCCTGAGTCACTTGGGAATCATCCAATTAGCAGCTGTGACTCTGGCAGCCATCTTGGGTCAGGCAGAGCCCTATAAAGGCCTGGCTCCCAGGCCTGGTGCGCATTCAATTTTATTTTATTTTTTGCATTTTTTTTTTTTTTGTATTTTGCTCGGGCCGCATCTGGAGTAACAGTCTCTCCTTAGAGTAAGGGCGTCCCCAATCAGCTCTGCAGGGCATTCCTCCCCCCTCCCTCTGCTCGCTGACACTGCATAATGCAAGCTCTCACACAACCACAGCCCCCCGATCTGCTCCTTCCTCTGCATCCTCATTGGCACAGAGAAGAGCGAGTTGCAGAAAAGACTCCATGAGCACTGTGTGTGTGTGTGGGGGGGGGGGGGGCAAGCCTTCATCTCAGTTACTGAAAAAACAGACTGATTTCCCCCGTCCAGGAGAACTAGCCTGTAAATTCCGAGAGTGGTGACTGCAAACTGAGCCGAGTGTCAGTCTATGACACTCTTTTACAGCCCAGCGAGTCCAGCCATCACTCTCCTCACATATGAGCAGGGAGGAATACAGCTCCTCCTCCTTTCAGTCCCGCCCACACTATCTTGGTGTGCTGTATCTGAAGAGAGGGGATGTGTGGGCGGGAAATATAAAAATCAGCAGCATTCCTGGCTGGCTTTCAGTAATCCGCGGAAGACCAGGATAGTAGGGGCCTCCTGGAGCTCGACAGGGAGGCTATTCTATAGAAGGCACTCTCCCTGCATGGATGTAGTCCCAAGGGAGGGGGCAAGCATGCCGACTAACCCCCAGCCAGAACAGCTCAGATGAAGCTTACTGAGGAGGAACAGAAGGACGGATGCACAAATAGGGTCAGTAGTCAGCGGATCTCACAATCTGCTGCGCCTACTACGTAGACTTATTCCTTTTATTCCCAGAGAAGACATAGCAGTCGTGGTGGGAACAATTGTTAACTCCAGACTGGACTATGCAAATGTCCTCTATCTTGGACTCCCAAAGTACCAAATCTCTTGTCTGCAAGTCGTTCAAAATACGGCCGCCAGACTTGTGACTGGGAAAAAACCCTGGGAATCCATCTCACCTTCGCTGAGAACCCTTTATTGGTTGCCAGTAAAAGACAGAATTACTTTTAAAGCACTCTGCCTAACGCATAAATGTATTCTGGGAATTGCCCCCCAATATCTATGCGAAAAAATAAAAGCTTACAACTCCAATCGCGTTCTGCGATCCACCAACCAAAATCTGCTCCAGATACCCAAAGCCAGATACAAGTCCAAAGGAGAAAGAAGATTTGCGCTGAAGGGTCCCAGACTATGAAACGCTTTACCAACCAGCATTCAGTTGGAGGAAAACCACTTGGCCTTCAGAAAAAATATTAAAACTCATCTCTTTTGATGTCAAAGGAGACCGGAACAACAAGCGCCCAGAGGCGATTTAGTTTGCATGTGCTGCGCTATATAAGTTCTTCACTCACTCACTTACTCAGAAAGTGAGAAATTTAGACACAAAAAAAACATTTATTATAAAATAAAGAGAGAAGACACAATTCCAAGCAAAAGTATATTTTATATGATGTTATCACTGACAAAGCCATACAATAATATGCAAAGAATTACAGACATCTGTACAAACAGAAAAGTGGAAGCAAAAAGGGTCTAATATTCTATTCAACATAAGCCAAAAAGGCACATATATTTTGTACAAGTGATAACAATAAGAGGACATGGATACAAAATATAAAGTATATTTCCATCTATATAAATACAGAGAGGGGGTATTCTCTTCCTTTTTTATATTTTTTTTATTTGCATAATTTTAACTTTTTTTTTTTTTAATTTTTTTCTTTTTTTTTTTTCAACAGTTTTGGTTATTGGTTGCTGTTGATAGGTTGTGAGGCAAAATATATATAAAGTGTGTTAAGAATCCCGGCTTCCACAAGAACGGAAAGCGGTACTAGTCCATTAAGGCGTAAAGTCTTTTTGCAAGTGGCAAGGTCTTAGCGAAGTTTGGTGCAGCAGCGAGGTCTAACCCTGTGACTTGGTAGAGGGACCATTGAAACCAATGGCTCGTTTACCAATCACGAGAGTTGACGACCAATGACGTGACGATGTGGCTAGGTATAGAGGGGACATAGAAAAAGGAAGGTGATGGGTTTTTTTTTTTGTTTTTTTAGTGGCTTGCAGCAAGTGTGCGTGGCTAGTAAGATGTGGAGTATATGAAGGGTAACTCAGAATTGCTTACTACAGGATGTGAGAAGATGTCCTACTCTTCTACGTTCCACCTCCCCATCAAGATCACTCAACATGTATGATGTTTGAGACTTTATTGCAAAAGTTATCTAAAACATTCTTACTTAGAAATCACAATCTTAAATTTTCATACCTGAGATACCTAGGAAACAAGAGAAGTTGGCAATGGTCAAACGTCTGTTGGTATAACCAACTGCCACGAGTTGCATTTCCTGGAATTATCTAAACTTTGGCTGGCTAGAGCTCCAGATTAACCCAAGTCAACCTTTTCAGGTCTGGCATGGAGAATGACATTTGAACCTAAAGAGCCTAGACCAGTGAGGGCAAACCTTGGCACCCCAGATGTTTTGGAACTTAATTTCCCATGATTCTTGTGCACTCTGCAGTGTAGTTGAGGATCATGGGAAATGTAGTTCCAAAACATCTGGGCCACCAAGGTTCACTATCACTGACCTAGAGCTTTCTGTTTTCTTAATCTAAAGACCAAAAGTCCGCCTACTCTACCGAAACTCACTTGGTCTTCAGAATTGGACATCTGTTGACGCTAAAAGGCCTACAGTTGACTAGGAAATCATAGCAAGGACACAATTTCCAACTCCGGTTATGTGATTCTATGACTTTAATGGTCTAAAGGTCACTTGGTGTATATGATATAAACACCCATCTTGTGTGCGAAAAGTCTGTTAGATATACTTACACTATGACCTATACATCCTTTGGACTTTTTTTTATGATACAAATGACCATGTACATCGAGATACAGACTTCTTGTTGATTTAGGAGCCTAAAGCAGTAGCAACACCACATCTCCAGCAAAAGAACGCTTAAGGCAATGTACGGCAACATGGCTTCTCAAGAAAGAAGTGTCTTTGGTTATTGTCTTTCTATATTACAAGGTTTGTGTGTCCAGTGTCGAGCAAGCTATACAGCAACGTGGCTTCTCTGTTGCTGGGAGGATCTACTGGTTTCAACTCTTACTGAGTTGTGAGAAGATCTCCCAACTAAGGCCACGATCCTTGGTGGCAAGTGCGTGAGTGGTTCCAACTGCCCCCCTCTCCCGTAAAATACTCTGTCCATGTGTGAGTTCACATGCATGTGTAAGAAAAGTGCTGTCACTTAAACATCATATATATATATAGGTAAGGACACAGTGATGCTATTGGCTATGTTTTCATTCCGCACTCATAGAAAAATAAAGTCAGGTTCATTAATCCACATTCATGGACGCTGAAGGAGGAAAAGAGATGATGATCTCAAGTTTGGTGGAGTTCACTTGGCCAAAAGGTCCATCTTGGTGGGTTGGCACCCCAGACTAGAAAAGAGGAGACCATTTCCGCACTCTAATCTGCTTCTTTTTTTTTTTTTTTACAGATTTTAGGAAGAGGAATGGAAAGAACCAAGTTTTCTTCTCAAACTTTTAAACAAGGCTTTGGCCAACTCTGGCCCCATATCTGTTGAAGAGCTGAACGTCCCAGCATGCCATACCTACTGCTGGACATGCCATGGCTCACGATTCATAACAAGATGGCGTGCCGAAATTTGAACAAACAGGTTCATACCCAGGTGAAATACATACAGAATACATGCGAGTTGTATTATCTGCCAAACGTATCTGCACTTCTGTCCACCCAGGACTGAGATTGACACAGCTAGGTCACATTCCCACCCCCTGCCTGTGATTGCATAGTAAAGGAGTAGCAGTATTCCTGGCAAGGTCATCTCTCTGCTCTCTCTCTCCCCCTCATCAATATGCTCCTTGTCATCCCTTCCCTCTAACAGTTTGAGAGTTCAGCTTTGGAGTTCCTTTTAGCGGCTTTCATTTGAGTGGCCATCTTGTCACTTACAATCCACCAACCATAATAAATCTCAAGCTCCCTCTTAGCTAGAATACCTTCCCCCTAAATATAAGTTAATTATAATATAAATCCTTAATGTCTCTAGAATGGGAATGATGTATCACAGGAACAGTGAAATACAAAACAATTGCTTATGGGTACAGGCTCCGCCGTTAAAGGGGTTTTCCCAAGAGTCCATTGACTTCTACATACAGTGGAACCTCGGATTGCGAGTAACGCGGTTAACGAGCGTTTCGCAATATGAGCACTGTATTTAAAAAAAACCTGAGTGTTGTCTCACAAAACTAGCAGGATTCAAACCAATCCTGAGGTGGGGGGGGGGGGGCACCGGAGCCGAGCAAAGCCGAACGGCGCCTCTTAGAAATGCTTGGAAAATCACGGAAATACTCAGTTCCTGATCCTTTCCGAGTTCAGCCGAGGTGTCCTCGGCCCTTTCCGAGTGTTTACGAGGCTCTCCGTCGCCCCCCGCCTCTGGCCGCATGCGGTATTGCATGCCATTGAAGTCGATGCGGAACTAATTATGTTTGCTACCATTGACTTCAATGGGGAAACTCGCTTTGATATGAAAGTACTTTGGATTACGAGCATTCTCCTGAAACGGATTATGCTCGTAATTCAAGGTTCCACTGTACTATACTGAAACCATTGCTTTGCCTTTGTAGTTTTATAAAGAGCTGCTTCAACAAGCAGCACTGGAGAAAACATGGCTCAAACACAACGAGGAAGACCTAAGGAACCAGACACTGACCATTGGTGTGGCCAGAAATGCTGCCACCGATGGCCAAGGGTTGAGGTATTATTTTTTACACCAGGTGGCATCCATTGCAAAGGCCAGTTATAGGTTGGGGTGGTTGCCATGTGTTTGTACTGTGGATTATTTTGGCACCAACCAAGGACAACCTTCTCCCCAATCACCAGCTAAGGATTAAAGAAGAAGAGTGGTTGAGTTTCGGCATTTCTAGAACTTGTGCTCTAGATACTACTGTATCCAGTGCAGACAGCTCAATAATCTACAAGGATAACAAAACCTCACTTATATAGTAAGAGATTCAATGGCTTAGGTACTAATAAAATTACAATGATTTTTTACACCTCTGCTATAAACAGAACATGAAATTAGAATAAAACAGAGGTCTTATGGTCTCCATCCATTCCACCACCATGACCACGTTGTGATCTTCGGTGCTCTTCGAACTTTGGAACCTTACTTTTTCTGTGGCTCCAAGTTTGAAATAAAGTACCAGAGCTGCATTAGATACAGTACCTACCATAGTGCTACTAGGGTCCAGTTGGGATTTTAAGACCCATGTACAAATACGAAAAAGCAAATTTGGACAGGAGCCGGTTAACCTACCAGTATGTCTTCGAAAACATGGGACTACCCAGAGGTATTCTGGCCAGGACTCAAACCAAGGATCCAAAGGCAGAAGTGCTAAACACTGAGCCACAGTGCTGCCCCCTAGAGGGTCTTTGAAATAATAATAAAAAAAGCTAAATTACCACTCATGTACAATTTAGGGGTCTATTTATAAAACATTTGTTGTCCAAATTTCAAAAGCCTTTGTTTCCTCTTGATGAGAAGAATTTGAAGAAGATAAAAAAAAAGCAAAATTAACAAAAAGTCTCCACATTTTAAAGTAGGAGATTAAGGCTGATTCAACCAAACCCCCCGCCCATACCCACCCAGTGGATCCAGTTGCTGTCCTGTGGAGATCCTCTTCTCTACTGCTCTGACATCATCGAAAAGCTGTCGGCTGTTTCGGGGTCCCGTTAGGCCCACCCTTCCCATCTTTACCAAGAGGAAGGCTTTGCTTCCTGGGACACGTGATGTGGCTATCCCAGGTGGCAAAGGGGGAGGGGACAGTACATGTCATTCAGGGGTCTCCAAACTGTGGCCTGAGGGCCAGATGTGGCCCTTTGCTAGCCTTTATCTGGCCATTGGGGCGCTATTACGCCCAATGATATGAAGCACTATTCCTCCCACTTACACCAAAAATGGGTCACTATTTCTTCCATTGATACCAATGATGGGATACTATTCCTCCCCCATTAGTAGTACTACTCCTCCCCCTACTCACCACCAACCCTGAGGCCATATTTATTCACACTGATGTTGGGCCTGGGACATTTTATACCCCCACTGAAGTCTGAACTGGCCCTTTGTTTAAAAAGTTTGGAGACACCTGACCTGGGTGAATGATGTGCAAGGGGGGACGAGGATGGACTTTTATTTAAATTAAAATAAACAGGAAAAAAGCATGATATGTTCAGGACTGGAAGGGGGGTGGAGAAGAGCGATCATGCCGCAGAGGCTGAAGAGGCCCCTTTAATATCTGTATTGTTAGCGACACCTAGTGGCCAGAATGCAGTGCAGTTATCTGAAACGTCTTGATGAGAAAACGATATCGCATTTCAGCCACTAGATGGAGCTGACAACACAAGGCATTCATCTATTACAAAAATTATGGTGACACTTTGCTCAGATTGTACGAAGGCTTCTGACATTCGTCCATCAAATGTTTTATAAAGAGACCCCCTTAGTTTTTTGACCTTCTTGGAAGATGGGGCATTGCACTGTGAATTTGTAGGAGCCTGTACCCAATAAGACAAAGCCTTCATTAAAATCTTCATTAGCATTAAAAATTATAAGCTAAGCTTTGCTACACATAATAAACAACAACAGGTTATCTCCTCATTAGTAACACATAAACCAGCTCTCTTTTACACACTGCATTGAGTCTTTCACATTGAATACCCTTTGACAGCTGGACAGAGGGACAAAGATTCCCCGCCCCCACCCCCAGCCAAAGGGGCGACACCTCCGGGGTGTTTGCTCCGGTATGCTGCTTTAACCCTTTGCACCCTGACCACTGGCTTCTGATGGTCCTACAAGGCACTGTGTGGGACCTGTTTACTGTGGTCTCCTACAGCAGTGGTCCTCAAGTACCCCCAACAGGCCATGTTTGTAGGTTTTCCTTTATCTTGCACAGGTGCTTTAAATCAGAGCCAATGGCTTAGTATTTTGGGCAGCTATTTTATTTAAGAGAAATCCCCAAAACATGGCCTGTTGAGGATACTTGAGGACTGGGGTTGAGAACAACTACAGCACACAGAAAGGGGTGCACAGGGTTAAAGCAGTTACCCAAGTGCCTTTATTACATCACGTTATAAAATAAAAAGAAAAGAACGACGAGCTCTTTGATTAGCCCACACGCAAAAAATAAAGAAAAAACGCACACACTCACGCCTCCCATAAGACTTACCCTCCTCTGATACCTTCTCACATGCTAGATCCTTCATTACAAGAAAAACAAAAAAAACAAACAGGGTAATAGAACGACCGTCAGTCACATTTTTTTTTTTTTTTTGGCGGATGACAGTTGAGCAGAATTAGACGAAGGAAGTTTGATGGTTATAAGGCCAAAATATTAGTTTCAGCAAAGAGTGTATCTTGCTAATGTTAAGTCATTGGGGAAGAATCCAGGAATGGAATGGAGGGGAAAAAGGATTGACGTTAAGCTGTCGGTCTTCAAAAAAGGCCGCCATCGCCTCTATACAATGGAGGCAAAGCTCAGATCTGTTGCTAATAACACTATACAACAAAAAAATGTTTAAGGGACATATACTGTATATTGTACAGAATTCACAAGGGTTTTTATTGTAGAGAAGGACTGAGAGCTACTAAAGGTACAAGAACGGTGCAAAACGGTAGAATTGCTCCTAAAATAGTCTTTTGCAGATTGGAATTTTTACTTGCATGCTACATTTTTTTTTTTTTTATCGCCAAAGCCAATTGTATATTCAACACAATCAATTTTTTATTTTTATTTTTTTGCAGCATACAACATATACCGTATTTATCGGGGTATTGCGCGCACCCCCAATCTAGAAGGGAAAATCCTGAAAAAAAAAAAGAATACTTACAGTTTAGATGCCCCTCGTCGGTGTCTTGCCCGACATCCATCGGCGGCCTTGTCCGGTCCGGCGTCCGTCTGCGGCCTCGGTGGTGTCCTCCCTGCTTCTCCGAGTCGAATCCCTGCTTCCCGCGCTTAGTTTGAACGCCGCCGCCGACATATACCGAGCGCAGTACACTCAGGCACGCTCGGCTTCTCACGAATAAAGGCTAGGAGTGTGACCGCGAGTGAAGCCAAGCCTGGCCGAATGTACCCGAGTGTACTGCGCTCGGTCTATGTCGGCGGCGTTCAAACTGAGCACAGGAAGCGGGTATCGGCGTATATCACGCACCCACGATGTTCCCCTTATTTTAAGGGGAAAAAAGTGCGCGGTACGGCATATATTTTTTTAATGCTTGTAGACCAGGGGTGTCAAACTTCATCGTGAGCCGCATCAGCATTATGATTTGCCCTCAAAAGGGCCGGTTGTATCTGTAAGAATAGATGTCCAGTGCATCCCCTCCCCTTACATTAGATGCCAAGAGCCACCCCACCATCAGAAGTTGGGTCCCCCACTCTCCCTTACATCACAGTGCACCCCCTTTCCTTAGGCTGCTGCTAGGAAGAAGCTGGATGCATTGCTTAAAAGCAGAAAGCAAGGGTCTGAAGGAGGACCAGAGGAGGGCTGGAGGTGCGAGGGACACATGAAATGACCCGCGGGCCTTGCGTTTGACACCAATGTTGTAGATTATTGCATATATAAAGTGGTTGTAAACCTCCGAAATGTAATATGAACAAAGTTGATCGACATTAAAAAAATTAAAAAAAGTTTGAAAGCATGACCTTCTTGCACTTTAGTAGATCTGGTCTGACTCTATCTAGGTGCCTTAGTCATTTGTAACAAGCTGAGAGTTAATACTGTATGGTAGGCTTTGCATAACGATGGATCTGAGGATTAATAATAATAGAGCAGCCCATGACATGGGATCTAATGACGAGCGAAAAATTGGAGTACATATGTGCCAATGACAGGAGACGAAGCAGGTATAGCACAACCAATAAAAATAAGCAGACTGCGGCAGCATGCGGTGCATCGGCTGTGAGGATACTAAAGTGAATCTGATGTACTGACTACATCTGCCTATAGAGCAAGTATAGAGCACCCGATGCGCCAAGGTACTCCGTGATTGGGTGAAGCTGACGCAATTCAGATTTTTTTTTTTTATTATTATAAATTGCATTGAGTAAAGTGAAATAAATTTGCTCCATTGATAAGTCCTACTGAACTGGCTGGGTTAAGCACCAGGAAAGGGGGGGTGGGGGTATTGCAGTTGTTTCATTTGCAGTTTCTTTCTAGCAAAACGTATTATCGATCATAGATATTTGTAGACGAGCCGACGCGGATTCAGTAGTCACAAAGCTGCCAAGTACAGCACGGTCATTTTAAGGCAAGGATAGGCGATTGTTGGTCGGCTGGAGCTACAATCATCAGCAGTCTTTCTGAGACTTGTAGTTCCACCCCGAGCCGAAGCTTGCTACACAGGAAGGTCAGTTGTAGCTCAAAATAACAAAAAATATATATATATATAACAGCCCAAAAGCAGTATTCTTAGTAGTCCGAATGTGATACACTGATCTCAACAGTTAGTGTGAACGAGTAAATAAAACTCAGCGCCGCATGAATGAAACAATGAAAACCAGATCCTTCATTTATATTAAACATGTATTAATGTAGTGGGGCAGAGACACAGAAATTGCCCTTTATAAAGGGGAAAAAGAGCAAAATAAAACCCAAGTGAGAAGCCTCAGATGGAAGCTACCACCCTCCACCTCCCAAGACTGTCTAGTTCTGGGTAGGGTGACCACATTTACAAACTACCATTCAGGGACACCCCCCCCCTTCCCAAAAATCAGCTTGTGCTGTAATAAATCACAGCACAGTGATTGGACACAAGAGGCGGGATTTATGATTTCTCCAATCACAAGCAGGGGGCGGGATTGTGCTCCTCCAGGCATTTCTGGCCAGGGAAAGTACTGTCAGTGAGTATTAGATTGGCCCTGGGGGGGGGGGGTGGCTGTGTCAGTTTCATTCCGGGACACTGTATTGTCCTGGAGTGAAGGTGCCCGGGACAGACCTGCAAAATGCGGGACTGTCCCGGGCAATCCGGGACACCCTAGTTCTGGGGTGTCTCGTTTTGGGCTGGCTCGAGCACTCACTGGTCGCGGGTGGGCGAGCAGAAAGAAAATCACTTCCGGTAGTGGCGGTGAGCCCTCCAAAGCTTTGGGCTGCTTCCTTTTTGGTACGACCTTCTTGTCGTTTCCACATGTAGACTCGAAAAGGTTTGGCAGAAGGAACGGCCAGTGTCCAAAGAAATGTGAGTTTAGAAAGGCGTTTATTGAAAGTAGCAACACAGTATATCAAAGCCAACATGTTTCGGGGGGAAGGGACTCCCCCTTCTTCAGGGCTGTTGCAGAAGGGGATGATTCCCAGATTGGGTATGTTCATAAAATATCAGAAAGGGAGCGGTCATAGTGCCGGCTGTAAGGTGCAGAATCAGCCAGAAGAAATTGCCCCCTTCTATTCCCCTACAGCGACAGCACTAAAAAAGGGGGAGTCTCTTTCCCCTGAAACGCGTTGGCTTGATAGACGTT
Source organism: Rana kukunoris (assembly GCA_029574335.1). NCBI lineage: Eukaryota > Metazoa > Chordata > Amphibia > Anura > Ranidae > Rana > Rana kukunoris. The sequence continues at coordinate 236,012,849 of CM056054.1, forward strand.
GCCTTTTAACCCACCTTCAAACTCACATTTTTTTTTGGACACCGAGTACTCCTTCCTCCATACTTTTTCTAGTTCTGGGGTGGTCATATCATAATATATACCGTGAAGCTGAAAAAGTTCAGCTTCACTACCGGAGAAAAATAGTCTTTTAGCCCAGGCATCAGAGAAGTGGCATCTTCCATCAGAGGCTTTGAATGTTGGTAGACAGAGATCTGTAACTCCTGCTTTTCTCCAGACTTACACAAGACCTCGAAGGGTAACAAAGTTTCAGAAGCGCTCTCTCTGATAGCCAGATCTCCAAGGGCAACCAAGTATCAGATTCTCGATCTCTGATAGCCAGATCTCTAAGGGCAACAAAGTATCAGATTCTCGATCTCTGATAGCCAGATCTCCAAGGGCAACCAAGCATCAGATTCTCGATCTCTGATAGCCAGATCTCCAAGGGCAACAAAGTATCAGATTCTCGATCTCTGATAGCCAGATCTCTAAGGACAACAAGGTATCAGATTCTCGATCTCTGATAGCCAGATCTCTAAGGGCAACAAAGTATCAGATTCTCGATCTCTGATAGCCAGATCTCCAAGGGCAACAAAGTATCAGATTCTCGATCTCTGATTGCCAGATCTCCAAGGGCAACAAAGTATCAGATTCTCAATCTCTGATTGCCAGATCTCTAAGGGCAACAAGGTATGAGATTCTCAATCTCTGATAGCCAGATCTCTAAGGGCAACACAGTATCAGACATCTCTGATAGCCACATAGAAATTGAAGGTAGCTGTGCTTGTCCGATGAAGAGTTGCTCTTTTAGCCTATCAGTCGATAAATTGACATCCATAGAGTCAGCCATTACTAAATAGAGATTATAAGTAGATAATTGGAGATCAGGATCTTCAATCAGAATCCCCATTCCTCCTCACAAATGCATCACCCCCCCCCCCCCACCATGTAATCAATTAGATTCCAAGTCAAAAGTGGTAGTTGGAAAATGGCAGTTGGAAAACAAAAATCTGGCTGCAGGATAATACAGAAACATCATATGTTGCCCCCCCCCAATGTAATCAATTATATTTCAAGCCAAAAATGGCAGGTTGGAGAATGTCAGTTGGAAAATATGTCAGTTGGAAAACAAAAATCTGGCTGCAGAATAATACAGAAACATCATCTGTTGCCCCCCCATGTAACCAATTATATAAGAGAATGTCAGTTGGAAAATGGCAGTTGAAAAATCTAAATCTGGCTGCAGGATAATACAGACAGTCCTTATTACATACTGCGTGTCTCTGTGTCTCCAACCCTTAATCAGTTATAAAATTGCACCTTGTTCCCAAAGAAACTCATCTCCTATTGTCATTGATTTATAAGACTGTGCAAACGGCTCTACAAACAGTAACCCACATCAACCAAAGAATAAACCGTCTTATATCAAAGACCAATGACATTTGATTTGTGGTTGCTACAGGTTACAGAACGTTGCTGGTCCTTGCATTAAATTATTAAAAGCCCGGAAAAAAAAAAATTTTAAACTTTGCGACATAATTCATTCATTCAACTTGCTTAGTAATTTTTTTTTCCTTGCAGCGTGTTTTAATGTTAAAAGCAAGATAAGGATACACAGGCTAAACCTTAATTTACTGTCTCCTTAAAGTTCTACGTAAAAAAGAAATAATGAAAGCGCACGTTTTTTTTTTTTTTCTTACGAATCGCAAACTTCATTCTGACCACTAGGTGTCGCCATCTCACCAGGATTGCTCGCCATAGACAAGGTACATTTAGTGCAAAGTTCTGAAAGTTCTCAGAAGCGCCTGCTCCAAAAAAAAAAAAAAAAAGTTTTTGAATAATCCGATCCTTTTTCTTGACCTCCATTGGATACATTTTATTTAAAAGGGTTACTTTTTATTTAAAAAGACAGTAAATATAGGTAGCTTTGTACACTCAATGCATTTATACAAAATATAGCCTTATATATATTTATTTTTCTCTAAAATTCCTTATAAATTCTGTGTATGCTAGATAGGTTTATATATACGCACGTAGCGGAGTATGCCATTTAGTATTTGCAGGTTCGGAATATTGAGCAGGCTGATAAGTGACCCGAAAATTTGCGGCGCTTTTGCAGTCCTATTCTGCCACTTCATTGTAAAACGGGAAATTTTCCTCAATTGTGTCTCTTTTTTTTTTTTTGGTGATTTATTATTTTTGTTTGTTTTTTTGTCGATTGCTTCCGAGCAGAAATGGCCCCCGTCATCACTTGCCATTTCCCACAATGCACTTGCTCTCTCGCCTTCTTTAGGAGTCTGTTTAGCAAACTTGTGGCTGATTCATAAACAGGAGGAGATGACCCGTGTGGGGGATGGGGGGGTGCGTTCATCTTTTCTGTAAGCCGATCACCCGGGAGACGAAGTTGACTATGGCATTGGCCGGCTGTTTGGGGTCCAACTCTGCGAACAGATGACACACGTTGTCCGTCGTGCTCCCTTGTTTTCGGGCGACGAAGCCGAAGAGCCTGGAGGAGAAGCAGAAAAATGGATGCATTAATGGCGGTGCGATTTTGGGTATTACAGGGCCACCTTAACCCATGGGCAAAGCGCAGGGGCCCCAGGTGTGATATTCTTGCATTACATCATAATTGCCAACTGTCCCAGATTTGCCAAGATAGTCACACTTTTTACTAAGCTGTCCTTACTGTACTGTGTCCTTCCAACCCCCACCCCCCCATTCTAATGTCCTCCTGGCCCCCGTAATGTTACCCGCCTCCTACCCCCCATCCCCCCTGTACTGGGCCCTCATTCCCCCTCCTCGTACTATGCCATCCGAACCCCCCCCCCCCCCCCAGACTGTGCTCTCTTGACCCCAATATTGTACTCTCCTGTCCCCACTCAATACTGTGCCCACCTTCTTCCCTGTACTGTACCCTTCCCCCCCCCCATATTTAACCCTCTTGAACCCCCCCCCCCCCCCCCGTACTGTGCTCTCCTGAGCCTAGTATTGTGCCCTCCTGCCCCCTGTAATGTCGCCTCCTACCCTCCCTGTACTGTGCCCTCATGTCCCCTCCTTGTACTATGCCCCCCCTACAGGCTGTGCTCTCTTGACCCTAATATTGTGCCCTCCTGTCCCCCCTTAATACTGTGCCCATCTTCTTCCCTGTACTGTGCCCTTCTGCCCCCCCATACTTAGCCCTCTTGATCCCCCCATACTGTGCCCTCCTGCCCCCTGTAATGTCGCCTCCTACCCTCCATGTACTGTGCCCTCATGTCCCCTCCTTGTACTATGCCCCGCCCCACACAGGCTGTGCTCTCCTGTCCCCCCTCAATACTGTGCCCTCCTGTACCAAGCCCTCTTGACCCCCCCCCCCATACTGTGCTCTCCTGATCTTAGTATTGTGCCCTCCTAACTCCCCCTGTGCTGTGCCCCCATGCCCCCTCCCTGAACTATGCCACTGACACCCCCCCCCCAGACTGTGCTCCCCCGACCCCAATATTGTACCCCTCCTAATCCCCCCCCCCCATACTTTGCCCACCTTCTTTTCTGTACTGTGCCCTACTCCCTTGTACTGTGCTCTCCTTACTGTAATATTGTTCCCTCCTGCCCCTTGTAATGTCACCTCCTACCCCCACCCCCCTGTACTATGCCATTTCCCTGTACTATGCCATCCTGACCCCCCCAGACTGTTCTTCTGTCGTCCTCATCGTCCCCCATACTGTGCCAAACCTTCCTTCCTGTACTGTGGCCTCCTGCCCCCACCCCCTGTACTGTGCTCTCCTGATTTTAGTATTGTGCCCTTCTGACCCCCCCTTTGTGTTGACTAGTCTTTGATTCATGGCATGTTTTATTATTGTTTACCATCAATTTTATTGAATTGTATTGAAAGTACTAATATATGTTTAATTCTATTAACTATTTATTCTTATGAATTATTGACTTACTTTGCTGGGCTTCCATCCGACTTCATCCACCTGGAGAAGCAACAAAACTCAGATTAATACAGACGGCTCAGTAATGCCTGTACAGCATTGTATTCCTCATACAGGATCTACATCAATAGAGGGGTCACGATGATCCTGCACCAAGGCCCATTACTGGTGATGACTACTCCCAACCAATGTTACCTATGACATGAGGAGGATGGGATTCTCATTATTAAATGTGGGTGTCACTGTTGAATGCAGCATTAGGACCCGTTAAACCACGCCTATGATAATAGAGTGCAGAAAGGTATTTCATGGGGTGATCATCCCCTTCATGCCGACCTACGCAAATTTGCATTCATGGCTAGAAGGGGCTATGCCGGGATGATGCCTGGAGCTGCAGGCATCATCCCCCAGTACCGTTTTTTCAGAGCGGGCGGTTGGCTCTTTAGTGATAAAAAATAGATGCGGCTGTTATCCTAAAGCAGCGGGAGTGGACCCCCCTCTCCCCCCACTGCCTTCCACTACTCTTCCCGGGCCTCCCGTCCCACCGTGTCTGGCGTCTAGGCTGAGACCCGAACAAAGCCAGATTCGGTTTTGTTCGGGTCTCCTATGTAAAATCCTGGAAGCAACGTCTCAACGTCACTTCTGGTGTACTTGGCTGCCAATGGCGCTTTTACCCCCTGTTAGTGGCCGAAGAAGGGGCCATTGCCTGTGCTGCTGCACTTCCAAAGCAATTTTCAGGTGCATCGGAAACGCTGCCCCTTCATTGCAATGGGCAGGACCGCTTTAGGAGCGCGGTATGCTCCCAAACCGCCCCAAAGGTGTTGCTTGCAGGAATTTTTTCTTCCCGCAAGCGCACCGCTCCAGTGTGAAAGCACTAGAGCTTTCACATTCCAGCGGCATGGAAGGCCATTTTTCAGGTGGTTTACAGGCGCTGTTTCTAGCGCTAAAACACCTGAAAACCGCCTTCAGTGTGAAACGGGGGGGGTCTTAGTGTCAGAATGTCCGACCGCAATATGACAGTCCCGCTACAAGTCGTGGCCATTACTAATAAAAAATAAATAAAAAATATCTCATGAATGAATGAATAAATGAGTGACTTGAATAGCGCTACACATGCAAACTGAATCACCTCTAGGCGCTTTTTTTGCAGCCAGTGTCCTTCCTGGTTGGTGCGGTCACTTACCCCGTAGGATCTCGACACGCTTGGGACACACAGTCGTACACACACACATATATATATACTGGGCCAATTTGGACAGGATCCAATTATCCAACCAGCATGTCTTTGGAGTGTAGGAGGAAACCGGAGTACCGAAGGAAACCCACGCAGACACAGGCAGATGGTGTTGTGGTCGGGATTCAAACTAGCGACCTTTTTGCTGCCAGGTGAAAGTGCTAACCACTACACCACTGTACTGCCCCTAATAGTTTGTAGACGCTATATACAATCAATATACACTTATTGGGATTTTTATTTATTTACCAAAAATATGTAGAAGAATACATATTGGCCTAAATTTATAAAGAAATTATGTGATTTTGGTAATTTTTTTTTTTATTGGATTATACATATATATTGCACTATAAACAAAAAAAATATATAGTTAATTTTTTTTATGGATTAGTTTTATAGCAATATATATATATTTTTTGCTATAATCGAATCCAGTTAAAAAAAAAATTAACAATATATATATATATATATATCTTTAGTCAATTTTTTGCACTATAAACATAAAAAAGGCCAACAATTTAGAAATAAATAAAATAAAATATATATTTTTTCTAAATTGTTGGCCTTTTTTTTTTTTATAGTGCAATATATATATATATATATATATATATATATATATATATATATATATATATATTTAATTTTTTTTATTGGATTATCTTTATAGCAAAAAAAAAAAAATGTTATATTATTATTATATTATTTATTATATATATATTTTTTGCTATAATCTAATCCAATAAAAAAAATTAACTATATATATATATATATATATAGACATTGTTCAGAAAGTTTTTGTATAGCGCCAACAGTTTGCGCAGCACTTAACAAAATAAAGGCAGACATTACAGTTGCAATACAATTTGGTACAAGAGGATTTGGAGGGCCCTGCTCATTAGAGCTTACAATCTAAAAAAAAATCACTTATATATCATATTGTACATCATATTCAGGTACTCACTTCCTCTCCTGCGGGTCGAGGTCACAGAATGTGACTGTGTTCAGAGGATAGTGTCTCCGGAAGAACAGCCTAAAAGAAGTAATACATTTCAGTCATCATTCTAATCAAGGTCATTGATAAAGCTGAACTCCAGGCAAATAGCTAAATACAGGGATGACATGCTTATAACAGAGAGTATGGTGTCCGTCCTTTTACAGAAGCAGCTATTATAGGTGCTGTATTTACACAGCAACTCCCTGCTGTCATTTTGACAGCCAAAAATTGCCAGCAAGAATGAGGGGGAAGTATCAGCAGGGTAGAAAAGCAGGACGTACCGCCCTCACCTTGTGCACCCTATGTACTTTGATAACGTTTTTTTAGGGCATTGACAGTACGCTCAATTTCCACAACTACCGAATATACTGGAGTATAAGCCGAGTTTTTCAGCACATTTTTTGTTGTTGAAAATGCCCACCTTGGCTTATACTCCAGTCACCTTTTTGCGCCTGATCTCCCGGATTTTGGGGACCCGGTATCGGCCGGCCAAAGGTCCCCTGGACCCCAACTTTGGCACACAAGTAGCCCCACTCTTCCTCCACAAGTGTGCAAAGTTTTCTGCCTGGAGGACCTACGGCTGGGGAGCACCAATTTTTCAAAATCTGGCACCTCTTCCATAGACTCCCATGTTAAACGTAAGTTTAGTCATGGGCACAATGAGGCATGCACATGGGCACAGTGAGGCATGCAGATGGACACCTTAGGCTTATACTCGAGTCAATACGTTTTCCCATTTTTTTGGGGGGGGTAAAATTAGGTGCCTCGGCTTATATTTAGGTCGGCTACTCAAGTATATACAGTAGTTAATAAAAGCAGGGGGTTTAAAAAGATCTACGAGTACTTATGAAATTATATTAACATGTTCTAAATCAGAGGTCTCCAAACTTTCTTAACAAAGGGAAAGTTTAATACTAAAACAGGAAGAAGTTCTGGACAGCCGGACTCCAAAAAAAGTTTTTGCCTTTTATTCAAAAAATAAAATCAAAAATACATGCCACAGCAGAACAGAGAGAAGAGATGACGCATTTCACACCAACAAACAGTGCTTAGTCATAGCTATGGGTGCACAACAAGCGGAAGTTCCACTTTTGGGTGCACACTTGATAAATCAATGCACTGTGGGATGTGCAAGATTTCCTCTATTAAAAGTTATTTTGGAGAATGAAGGACGTAGAACAATGTTATTTTAGGGTTATACTGTATATTATATAGGATAACCCAGTGCACATTTCTGTATTCGGAACACTATTAGACACACTGGGCCAGATTCAGAAAGAATTAGATTCCCGCAGAGTATCAGAGATACACTACGCCGCCATACTTTACCTGGCTCTAGGAGGAATTCAGAGAGATTTTGGCCCGTAAGGTACGGCGGCGTAGTGTATTTCTCCCGGCAGAATCAAACTACGCGATCAGGGGGCGTGAGGCATTTAAATTAAGCGTGTCCCCGCGGCGATCGAACTGTGCATGCTCCGTTCAGAAATTTCCCGCCGTGCATTGCACGAAATCACGTCGTTACGTCATTTTTTTTTTTTGAGTAGCGTCGTTTACGGACATTCCTATTCCCGGACGACTTGCGTAAAAAAAAAAAAGTCGACGCGGGAACGACGGCCATACTTAACATGGGCCGCGTAACGTTAGACCAGCTAATAGCTGGTTTAACTTTACGTAGCGAAAAAATGACGTACGCGATTGCGAACGACGCTCGTAACTTCGTGGATCGCCGGAAAAAGCTCATTTGCATACCCCGACGCTGAAAACGACGCAAACTCCACCCAGCGGCCGCAAAAAGATTGCAGCGTAGATCCGAAGGCGTACGAAGACGTAAGCCTGTCAGATCGAAGCCCAACGCCGCCGTATCATGGTTTGAGGATTCAAACTAGTGATATGGCGCACAAAATTTTAAATTACTCCTAACACCAGTAAGACAGGCGTAATGGCTCTCTGAATCTGGCCCACAGTGTTTAGGGCCACAGGGGTCCTGTTGGCTGCCCTGAATCAATCCACAGAACGCCATGTAATGTACATCACGTGCCGGAGATTATGTCTAAGCACGGCTGGACCGGCATCGCCGGATGAGGAGCAGCTGGAAAGTAGAGAGCCGTTTATCTATAGATATAGAACCAGAGATGATATGACACAGCTGTCTGCTCTGTCACACTTTATAGGAGTCTGTTCTGTGTTATACGGCATTCGGGAGAGAAGGATGTTGTAACTACTTGGAAAACGTACAGCTCACAACCTTTCACTTTCCATTAAAAAAAACGGGACTCTAGACCAGGGGCGTGCAACATGTGGCAGGGACTCAGAATAGGGGAACCCCCCCCCCCCCAGTCCACCAGGCATTGCCTTTGTTGCATCATGTTTTAGTGGAAAATTTATGTTTCCGAGTTCGTGAGACAACGTCAATATGGTGGCTGAGATTCCATAAAAATGTCAGAATCGCAAGCGGGAGGGGGGAGGGTTTTTGTTATACCAAAAAGAACAATTTATAACATATGCACAAGGGACTTTTAAGGTACCAAAATGACATACAAAGTATCATTTCATGTATAAAAAAGAAAGCTTTCATACAAATACATATATCAGCTGTTCACACATGTTCCATTACAACCTCCATATGTACAACATCAACCACCCACTGATCGGCAAACCATGAGGTCTTTAGAGCCCCAAATGGTATTTTCATTCAGCTGAAGCTGATTCCTGCAGTAAAGTTTGAGATACCGATTTATAAAGGGATGAAGTCTATGGGGGTGCAATATAAATATATAAAAATATTGGGACACCTGTCTTTACACGCACATGAACTTTAATGGCATCCCAGTCTTAGTCCGTAGGTACCAAGTACATGCTAGTACTAATGCCGCGTACACACGAGCATTAAAAAACGACCTTTTCTAAAAAATATCCTTTAAAACGATCGTGTGTGGGATTCACATCATTTTTCGGGTTCTGAAAAACAATTTTTTTTTTTTTTTTTTTCGAACATGCTGCATTTTTTAACATCATTTTAAACCATGTCGTTTTTCGGGTTGTAAAAAATGATCGTGTGTGGGCTAAAACGACGTTAAAAACCTGCGCTACTCAGAAGCAAGTTATGAGACGGAAGCGCTCGTTCTGGTAAAACTACCAATTATAATAGAGTAAGCACATTTCTCACGCTGTAACTTCCCCTTTATAGTAGAGCATGCTATAGAGCATTTTTTTTTTAAAACGATGGTGTGTGGGCAACGTTGTTTTAATGATGAAGTTGCAAAAATGTTGTTTTTTCTACATGCCGAAAAATTATCCTAAGTACATGCTATGTGTTAGAGAAATCTTATAAATTGACAACTTTGTGTAAAAAAAAAAAAAAAAAAAAAAAAGAGTTTTTTGCTTTCTTTCCACATTTTCTAAAAACTTGTGGAAAAAAAATGATGTATTCAAAAGGCTCATTATGCCTTGTAGACTATACATTGGGGTGTTTCCTTTCCAAAATGGGGTCATTTTGTGGGCGTTTCCATTGTCCTTTAAAAATGTGATAGGTAGATGAAATAAAATGTTTAACACCCGATGGTGCTCCTTGCATGTTGGGCCTCTGTATGTGACCAGGCTGTGTAAAAGTCTCAGTAATGTGGTATCGCTAAACTCAGGAGTAGCAGAAGAGTGTATTTTGGGGTGTAACTTTTGCTATGTACATGCCATGTCCCGGACGACTTACATAAAAAAAAAAAATAAAACACGTCGGAAAACGTAGAAATTCGACGTGGGAACGACGGCCATACTTAACATGGGCTGTCTAATATTAGAGCAGCAAAAAGCTGGTATAGTGTTACGTAAAAAAAAGATGACTAAAGGTGCCGTAAGAGATTGCGATTGAAGATCGTAATTTCTGGGATCGCCGGCAAAAGCTCATTAGCATACCCCGACGCGGAAAACGACGGGAAGTCCACCCAGTAGCCGCAATTTTATTGCAGCGTAGATCCGAAGGCGTACGAACACGTAATCCAGTCGAATTGAAGCCCGCAGCCGTCTATTCATGGTTTGAGGTTTTCGACTAGCTAGAAAACACGCGTAATTTGAAATTACTCCAGTCTAACACCAGTTAGACAGGCGTAATGGCTCTGTGAATCTGGCCCTAAATGTGCAATTTATGCTCCTAGTACACCTGATGGTGCTCCCTGCATGTTGGGCCTCTGTAAGTGGCCAGGTTGTGTAAAAGACTCAAACGTGGTATCGCTATACTCGGGAGGAGTAGCAGAATGTATATTGGGGTGTAATTTTTGCTATGTACATGCTCCGTGCTAGAAATACAGGGCCAGATTCAGATACACTTAATATTGCGCTGCGTAATCGAAATACTCTACGCTGCCGTATTTTACCAGGCTCTACACCAAATCCTGGTAGATTTTTGCCCGTACGCTACGGCGGCGTAGTCTATTTCTCGCCGCGTAATCGAAATACGCGATTGGGGGGGCGTGAAGCATTTAAATTAATCGTGTCCCCGCGGCAATCGAACTGCGCATGCTCCGTTCAGAAATTTCCCGCCGTGCATTGCGCAAAATCACGTCGTTAAGTCATTCGTTGTTTGAGTAGCGTCGTTTACGAACATTCCTATTCCCGGACGACTTACGTAAAAAATAATAAAAGACGTCGGAAAACGTAGAAATTCGAAGTGGGAACGACGGCCATACTTAACATGGGCTGTCTATTATTAGAGCAGCAAAAAGCTGGTATAGTGTTACGCAAATAAAAGATGACTAAAGGTGCCGTAAGAGATTGCGATTGAAGATCGTAATTTCGGGGATCGCCGGCAAAGGCTCATTTGCATACCCCGACGCGGAAAACGACAGGAAGTCCACCCAGTGGCCGCAATTTTATTGCAGCGTAGATCCGAAGGCGTATGAACACGTAATCCAGTCGAATTGAAGCCCGCAGCCGTCTATTCATGGTTTGAGGTTTTCGACTAGCTAGAAAACGCGCGTAATTTGAAATTACTCCAGTCTAACACCAGTTAGACAGGCGTAATGTGAATCTGGCCCTAAATGTGCAATTTATGCTCCTAGTACACCTGATGGTGCTCTCTGCATGTTGGGCCTCTGTAAGTGGCCAGGTTGTGTAAAAGACTCACAAACGTGGTATCGCTATACTCGGGAGGAGTAGCAGAATGTATATTGGGGTGTAATTTTTGCTATGTACATGCTCCGTGCTAGAAATACAGTATCTTATACGTTGACAACTTTGTATATAAAAAAATAAGTTTTCACTTTCTTTCCACATTTTCTAAAAACTTGAGGAAAAAAAATGACATGTTCAAAAGACTCATTATGCCTCGTAGAATATATATTAAGGTATAGGGTCATTTCGGGGGTAATTCCATTGTTTTGGCGCTCCAGGGCCTTACAAATATGTGATAGGTAGTTAGGAAACGAAATGTGTAATTTATGCTCCTGGAACACCTGATACTGCTCAGTGCACGTTTGGTCTCTGTATGTGGCCAGGCTGTGGAAAATTCTCACATATGTGATATCTCCATACTCATGAGGAGCAGCAGTGTTGGGGTGTAATTGCAAGTTTATCCATGCCATGTTTGAGAAATGACTTGTTAATATGACAATTTTGTGGGATTTTTTTTTCTTCTAAATTTTCCAAACTTTTGTGGGCAAAAAACTAACTCACTATGGGCCAGATTCAGGTAGAGTTACTCTGGAGTATCAGTGATACGCCAGCATAACTCTTACTTTGAGCCGGCGTTTCTGTTTTCTGTAAGCAGAAAACAAGAAACGCCGGGTTGGAGTTCCTACACGAGCGGCGTAATTGTATTTCGCCGTCGTATCGGAACTGCAATTTTAAAAATGGCGCTCGGGGCGTTCCCGCTGATTAACGCTGAGAATATGTTAATCAGCGAGAATCGGCAATTCACGATCGTACTCGGGCCCGACGCAATGACTTTTACGTTTCCGTAAGAGATACGCGGCGTAAAGAAAAACATGCCCCCTAGGTGGAGTATCCTATGTTAAGTATGGCCGTCGTCATCGCGTCGAATTTAAAAATGTTCGCGTCGTTTGCGTAAAACGTCCGTGAATGGGGATTGACGTCATTGACGTTCACTGACAGAATTTGGAGCATGCGCACTGACAGTCGACGCATGCGCAGTACGTTCACCGCGGGATCGCGCCTAGTTTAAATAATACACGCCCCCTACCTGCCCAATTTGAATTCCGCCGGCTCATTTTCGCTACACCGCCGCAACTTTAGGAGCAAGTGCTTTGTGAATAACAGTACTTGCTCCTAAAGTTTCAGCGGAGTAACGTAAATGAGAAACGTTACTCCAAAATAAAGATTCGCCCATCTACCTGAATCTGGCCCTATGCCTCTTACTAAATATCTTAGACTGTCATCTTTACAAAAAGGGGGTCATTTGGGAGGGGGTATCTGTACTGTCCTGCCATTTTAGGCCTCTAGAAATTAGATAAGGTGTCAGTACATCGGGATTGATTAATTTTCAATGATACCTAGCATAGCTGTTTTTTTTTATTTTTACCAAAGACATGTGGCAGAATACATTCTGGCCTAAATTTATGACAAAATTTGATTTTTTTTGGATTTCTTTTAAAGCACAAAATATTATTTTTTTCTCTTTTTACTTTATTGCAAAAAAAATAAAAAAACTGAGGTGATTAAATACCACCAAAACAAAGCTCTATTTGTGTGAAAAAAAATGATAATTTCATTTTGGTACAATGTTGCATGACTGAGTAATTCTCATTGAAAATACGAGAGCATTAAAAGCTGAAAATTGTTCTGCGCAGGGAGGGGGGGGGGGGTGAAAGTGCCGGTATTGAGGTGGTTAGAGGGATAAAACATGGAGAGAAATGTATTTCAGTTCAGTACAGGAAGTTTGAGCTCACTGGATTTCTGGCAGATCATTTTGAAAGGATTTGGAGAAACATGCAAGAACTTCATCGGTGCATGGCGTGCGTTTTGTGACTCACTTTCTCTGATTGTCAGTCAGGGTGATGCCTTGAGAGGAGACTTTAAAGTGAACGACGGCTGCGTTGGGTTGGGGGTCGGCGGACAGGGTCTCTGCAATGGTCTTGGCGATGGCCTGGGGGCCCGTCAGTGACTCCATATCGATCGAGTTGACGAACAAGACGTTGCAGGCTGGGAAAGGGAGAAAATGATGAAAAACGGTGAGAACATACTGCATACGGTCATAGCTTATACCCGTCACTGGGTACTGCAGTTTTATCTCAACTGGGAAGCCACCAGTCTGAGCAACTTAAAGACCCACAAAAGAGATTTATAGGTGTCCCACTGAGCACAAGTAACCATACTTGGGTAATGGTCTACTCTAGAACAGTGATCTCCAAACTGTGGCCCTTTGCTTGCCTTTATCTAGCCCTTGGGTCATTCCTCCAACTGACACCAACAATGGGGCATTATTCCTCCCACAGATGACAATGATGGGGCACTATTCCTCCCACCGACACCAATGATGGGGCACTAATTCTCCAAACACAAATGATGAGGCACTATTCCTACTGCTGACACCAAGGATGGGGCACTATTTCTCCCACTGACAACTATGATATTGCAATATCCCTTCCACTAAAACAAAGATGGGGCACTATTCCTCCCACTGACACCATTGATGGGACACTATTCCTCCCACTGACACCATTGATGGGACACTATTCCTCCCACTGACAGGGCACTATCCTTTTCACTGACACCAAAGATGGGGCACTATTCCTCCCACTAAACCAAAGATGGAGCACTATTCTTCCCACTAAACCAAAGATAGGGCACTATCCCTTTCCACTGACACCAAAGATGGGGCACTATTCCTCCCACTGATACCAATGATGGGGCACTATTTCTCCCATTGACAACTATGATAGGGCACTATCCCTTCCACTGACACCAAAGATGGGGCAATAATTACTCAATTAAGATTGTGTGTAAATTTATTCAGCTATGACTTGGCACCGCGTATTTCTATCAAGATAAAGCCCGTCACCTACCTGCCCCTTGTTTCAGTAAGTCCGGAGTCGCATTGGTCGGGGTAGCAGTTTCTCTGGTCTCCTCAGAGGGATCTGACAGGACAAGAGAAGGAGGAATTCAGTACACCATAAAGTGATCCTAAAGGTAAAATGTGTCAAAAAAACGAACAAAAAACAAACATTTTATACTTACCTGCTCTGTGTAATGTTTTTGCACAGAGCAGCCCGGATCCTCCTCTTCTTTGGCTCCCTGAGGGCATTGCTGGCTCCTCCTCCCTGCTGAGTGACCCAATAGCAGGCCGCTTGCTCTGGGGGCACTCATTTGTTCTCGCTTCCGAGCTGGATCAGTCCCACATTCTGCTCCCTCCTACCTTCCTTACTCCTACTAGTATGGCTTCCCCCTCCCTCTAGTATGGCTTGCCCCTCCCTCTAGTATGGCTTCCCCCACCCTCTAGTATGGCTTCCCCCACCCTCTAGTATGGCTTGCCCCTCCCTCTAGTATGGCTTGCCCCTCCCTCTAGTATGGCTTCCCACCCCCTCTAGTATGGCTTCCCCACCCTCTAGTATGGCTTCCCCCCATCTAGTATGGCTTCTTCCCCCCCAGAGAAGAGAGCAGTGACTGACAGTAGCTCTCTGCTCACGGAGGTGTGAGAACCGAGTGACCGGCAGTGTTTGATCGCTCGGTTGTTACAGATACAGATGCAGTATCCACAAAGGTACAGTGCAGAAAATAAGTATTTGAACACCCTGCTATTTTGCAAGTTTTCCCACTTGGAAATCATGGAGGGGTCTGAAATTGTCATCGTAGGTGCATGTCCACTGTGAGAGACATAATCCAAAAAAAAATTCCAGAAATCACAATTTATGATTTTTTAACTATTTATTTGTATGATACAGCTGCAAAGAAGTATTTGAACACCTGTCTATCAGCTAGAATTCTGACCCTCAAAGACCTGTTAGTCTGCCTTTAAAATGTCCACCTCCACTCCATTTATTATCCTAAATTAGATGCACCTGTTTGAGGTCATTAGCTGCATAAAGACACCTGTCCACCCCATACAATCAGTAAGAATCCAACTACTAACATTGCCAAGACCAAAGAGCTGTCCAAAGACACTAGAGACAAAATTGTACACCTCCACAAGGCTGGAAAGGGCTACGGGGAAATTTCCAAGCAGCTTGGTGAAAAAAGGTCCACTGTTGGAGCAATCATTAGAAAATGGAAGAAGCTAAACATGACTGTCAATCTCCCTCGGACTGGGGCTCCATGCAAAATCTCACCTCGTGGGGTCTCAATGATCCTAAGAAAGGTGAGAAATCAGCCCAGGACTACACGGGAGGAGCTGGTCAATGACCTGAAAAGAGCTGGGACCACCGTTTCCAAGGTTACTGTTGGTAATACACTAAGACGTCATGGTTTGAAATCATGCATGGCACGGAAGGTTCCCCTGCTTAAACCAGCACATGTCAAGGCCCGTCTTAAGTTTGCCAATGACCATTTGGATGATCCAGAGGAGTCATGGGAGAAAGTCATGTGGTCAGATGAGACCAAAATATAACTTTTTGGTCATAATTCCACTAACCGTGTTTGGAGGAAGAAGAATGATGAGTACCATCCCAAGAACACCATCCCTACTGTCAAGCATGGGGGTGGTAGCATCATGCTTTGGGGGTGTTTTTCTGCACATGGGACAGGGCGACTGCACTGTATTAAGGAGAGGATGACCGGGGCCATGTATTGCAAGATTTTGGGCAACAACCTCCTTCCCTCAGTTAGAGCTTTGAAGATGGGTCGAGGCTGGGTCTTCCAACATGACAATGACCCGAAGCACACAGCCAGGATAACCAAGGAGTGGCTCTGTAAGAAGCATATCAAGGTTCTGGCGTGGCCTAGCCAGTCTCCAGACCTAAACCCAATAGAGAATCTTTGGAGGGAGCTCAAACTCCGTGTTTCTCAGCGACAGCCCAGAAACCTGACTGATCTAGAGAAGATCTGTGTGGAGGAGTGGGCCAAAATCCCTCCTCCAGTGTGTGCAAACCTGGTGAAAAACTGCAAGAAACTTTTGACCTCTGTAATTGCAAACAAAGGCTACTGTACCAAATATTAACATTGATTTTCTCAGGTGTTCAAATACTTCTTTGCAGCTGTATCATACAAATAAATAGTTAAAGAAATCATACATTGTGATTTCTGGAAAAAAAATTTTGGATTATGTCTCTCACAGTGGACATGTACCTACGATAACAATTTCAGACCCCTCCATGATTTCCAAGTGGGAGAACTTGCAAAATAGCAGGGTGTTCAAATACTTATTTTCTGCACTGTAAGTAGGAATCTAAAAAAAAAAAAACATACTCCCTCCTCCCTGTTGAGTGACCCAATAGCAGGCCGCTTGCTCTGGGGGCACTCATTTGTTCTCGCTTCCGAGCTGGATCAGTCCCACATTCTGCTCCCTCCTACCTTCCCTACTCCTACTAGTATGGCTCCCCCCTCCCTCTAGTATGGCTCCCCCCTCTAGTATAGCTCCCCCCTCTAGTATGGCTTCCCCCCACCCTCTAGTATGGCTCCCCCCCACCCTCTAGTATGGCTCCCCCCCACCCTCTAGTATGGCTCCCCCCCACCCTCTAGTATCGCTTCCCCCCACCCTCTAGTATCGCTTCCCCCCCTCTAGTATCGCTTCCCCCCCCCCCTCTAGTATGGCTTCCCCCCCCCCTCTAGTATGGCTTCCCCTCCCCCCTAGTACGGCTTTCCCCCCTCCCTCTAGTACGGCTTTCCCCCCTCCCTCTAGTACGGCTTTCCCCCCTCCCTCTAGTACGGCTTTCCCCCCTCCCTCTAGTATGGCTTTCCCCCCTCCCTCTAGTATGGCTTTCCCCCCTCCCTCTAGTATGGCTTTCCCCCCTCCCTCTAGTATGGCTTCCCCCACCCTCTAGTATGGCTTCCCCCCATCTAGTATGGCTTCTTCCCCCCCAGAGAAGAGAGCAGTGACTGACAGTAGCTCTCTGCTCACGGAGGTGTGAGAACCGAGTGATCGGCAGTGTTTGATCGCTCGGTTGTTACAGATACAGATGCAGTATCCACAAAGGTAAGTAGGAATCTAAAAAAAAAAAACATACTCCCTCCTCCCTGTTGAGTGACCCAATAGCAGGCCGCTTGCTCTGGGGGCACTCATTTGTTCTCGCTTCCGAGCTGGATCAGTCCCACATTCTGCTCCCTCCTACCTTCCCTACTCCTACTAGTATGGCTCCCCCTCCCTCTAGTATGGCTCCCCCCTCTAGTATAGCTCCCCCCTCTAGTATGGCTTCCCCCCCTCTAGTATGGCTTCCCCCCACCCTCTAGTATGGCTCCCCCCCCTCTAGTATGGCTTCCCCCCCTCTAGTATGGCTTCCCCCCCCTCTAGTATGGCTCCCCCCCCCTCTAGTACGGCTTCCCCCCCCCTAGTACGGCTTTCCCCCCTCCCTCTAGTATGGCTTTCCCCCCTCCCTCTAGTATGGCTTCCCCCCCCTTGGATGGCTTCCCCCCCCTCTAGTATGGCTTCCCCCCCCCTCTAGTATGGCTCCCCCCCCTCTAGTATGGCCTCCCCCCCCTCTAGTATGGCTTCCCCCCCTCTAGTATGGCTTTCCACCCCCTCTAGTATGGCTTCCACCCCCTCTAGTATGGCTTCCCCCCCTCTAGTATGGCTTTCATCCCCTCTAGTATGGCTTCCATCCCCTCTAGTATGGCTTCCCCCCCTCTAGTATCACTTTTAAGGTATAATAAGAGAGAACCTCCTTTTGAATTTGTTTCTGTTATTCTAGATTCTTATTGCACCGTGTAAGTGCCAATTGTCCTTAATTATTCTCAATAAAATTCAAATAAATGGGTTGCCCCAAAAATTCGGCATGCGCGATGCACAAGAAAAAGCATACGCGCTCAAGCGCACCTCCTGCTGTGAACGAACCCTAAAAGCAGAATGGTAGTTGCAAAAAATTGTCGTTACCTCTGCTGGGTATGACCAACTTGCAGGGCAGTGCCAGGGGTGTGATTGAGTGCTGATACACCAGTGCTGAGAGGCAACCTGCAGAAAAAAGAGAACATAAATCCAGTATAGCTCATTTCTCCGTTTACAAACAATTTTATTGATGAAAGAGTCAAGGTTCACAAAAAAAAGGGATAACAATAATAGTACAGAGATGTATACAGGTATCGCTGGTATTTAATATTGTACAGCAAGAAATGGTTGTGGTTAGTGCTAATTAAACTATAGATAATTAAACTAATTAAACTATTAAACTAATTAAGTATAGCTCATTTCTAACCCGTTTCTCTTAAGTCGTTAATTTTACTTTTATGCAAACATTAACATTTTCTACAATGGGTACGTCACGCTAATAGTAAAAAAAAAAAATCTATTTTCAAGTTTGGGCTTACCAAAATAAGGTTCATTTGGGCACCCCTTTAATTTCACTCCTCGGGGGCTGGTCTCTATGAGGAAGTGCCTCACCAGCTCATTGGTGGCATCTCCTAAGAGGGCAGAGAAAAAGATTAATTAAAATGGCTCCATTATGTCAGTTTATCCCAATACTGCCTCCTTCCATGGTAATTACCTTTCTTGCTCTGCTGGCCTGTATTAGGAGGCGGCGTGGCGACCTTCATGGCGAGTCCATAGGCTCCTCTGAACGAGTGGCTATCTCGAATTACGAAGGCACCTGGATCTTTGTCCTTTAATAAACCAATTGCTGGATTGAAAAAAAAAAAAAAAAAACAATACTTTATCTTCAGAATTAAAAAAAAAAATATTTGGATCACAGAGAGGTCCTCCTATGTAGTTGATTAGTACTGCATATAATACTGATCCTTCCATTTCCAGTTCTCCTAATTCTACTGCCTTGGAATCCAGACCATCGATGGTCTTTCTCACCTACTTGGTCAGTAGTTAGAGTAGAGTTTTGTTTTGCCCTAAAAGCTGAAGGGGTAATTCAGTAATCTTTGCTTTTAACCCCTTTTTGCAATTCGGCAATGCGTCACTTTTACTGACAATTGCGCGGTCGTGCGACGTGGCTCCCAAACAAAATTGGCGTCCTTTTTTTCCCACAAATAGAGCTTTCTTTTGGTGGTATTTGATCACCTCTGCGGTTTTTATTTTTTGCGTTATAAACAAAAATAGAGCGACAATTTTGAAAAAAATGCTGTATTTTTTGCTATAATAAATATCCCCAAAAAAGATATAAATTAGGGCTGTTACTGATCAAAATTTTTGTGTTCGATTAATCGTTTTTTTTTTAATCGATTAATCGACTAATTTCGATTAATTACAACGCACATAGAGATTCCCAGTGCAGCTCCCAACAACTGGAAAAATGGATATAATGTATAGCAGGATACAAAAAAACACACAAAGGCAGCGCTCGATGGGAATAGCATTGAAACTTTTATAGTCTTCAAGTAGGTAACCAAACAAATATTGCAAACAAATATTGCACTGGAGATAAAATCGATGTAGCTACATAAACTGTAAAAATGGTGCGAGTAATACCAAACGGTACCAAAAACAGTCATAATAACATGTAGCCAAGTATGATACTGGTATAAAAATGTGTACAACGATACTACTGCTGAATCCAGATGAGGAGAAGTTAACATCAGTCCGTCGGCATGTAGATGTACCATGAAGGGAATTATCACAACTCCCAATGGATGGTTGTAGAATCCCAGGGTGATAGAGGGAAGTGTAACAGCCTTTGCATGTAGCAGATAGTAAGGTCCCCCCGGCATGCAGATATGAAGGCACAGCAAAGGAGCCCTTCAGATGGACACGGTAAGCCCAGCTGATGTCCGTGACATTACCGGATCTCCAACAGAACTCCCTGAAGGCCCAGAAGCCAGCGGAGAGATGAGTACCAATCAAAAGAGTTTTAATCGATCAAAAAGATTTTGATCGATCAAAAAAATTAAAGATTAATCGATCGATTAAAAGTTAATTTGCACAGCCCTAATATAAATCTTTTTTTTTTTTCTCAGTTTAGGCCGATACGTATTCTTCTACCTATTTTTTGGTAAAAAAAAAAATCGCAATAAGCGTTTATCGATTGGTATGCGCAAAATGTATAGCGTTTATAAAATAGGGGATAGTTTTATGCCATTTTTATTAATATTTTTTTTTTTTTTACTACTAGCGTTTTTTTTCATGACTGCGACATTATGGCGGACACTTCGGACAATTTTGACACATTTTTGGGACCATTGTCATTTTCACAGCGAAAAGAGCTATAAAAATGCACTGATCCCACTGGTCTCTGCTGCCTTCTGCGACCTGTGTGTTTCCCAGAAGACAGCGCGGGGACAGATTAGGCGCCGGACGTGGCGTAGGTCACTGCGGTGATCTATGCCCGGAAGTGGGAGCAAATACCTGTATTTGACAGGTATCTGCTCCCCCCAGAAAGGTGCCAAATGTGAAACTGGAGGGGGGGGCGGGGGTTCGAAAAGCAGAAGTTCAATTTTTGGGTGGAACTCCTCATCTTCTTTAACCACTTCAGCCTCGGAAAGGTTTACTGCCTTATTTCAACAATGCATTTATGTCCTTTTCCCCCCACAAATAGACCTTTCTTTTGGTGGTATTTGATCACCTCTGCGGTTTTTATTTTTTGCATCGTTTGCAGCGTAAAGTTACCCCTGCTGTATAGAGGCGTGCGTAATGTTAAGTATGGACGTCGGGCCAGCGTCGATTTTTTCGTCGTTCAGGTCGTTTGCGTAAACCGTTCGCAAATAGGGATTTGCGTAAGTTACGTTCACGTAGTTTTCATTAATGTTTTGCGACGTGATTTTGCGCATGCGCACTGGGATACGTCCACGGCCGGCGCATGCGCAGTTAAAATAAAAGCGTCGTTTGCGGCGGGTCATTCATAATTATAATAAAACACGCCCCCCACTAGTAAATTTGAATTACACCCGCGTACGCCGGCCCATTTACGCTACGCCGCCGTAAGTTACAGCGGCATTTCTTTGTGGATAAGGATACGCCGCTGTAACTTACAGCGGCGTAGAGTAAATGGGACACCGGCGGGGCAGGTATGTGGATTTGGCCCATAGTGTCTACAAACTATGGGATGTATTTAAATAATTTGTATTCATTTATTTCTACTAGTAATGGTGGCAATCAGCGATTGTTAGCAGGAATGTGACATTGCGGTGGACAAATCAGACACCTGACACTTTTTGGGGAACAGTGACACTAATACAGTGATCAGTGCTAAAAAAAAATAAAAAAAAATGCACTGGCAGGGAAGGGGTTAACATCAAATAATTTAATGTGCTCTTAAGGAGTGCTTTCGAACTGTGTGGGGGAGGTGCTTTGACTGGAGGAAGACAGAGATCCGTGTTTTTGCCAAGCAGAAACACAAGACGAGCATCTTCCTCTTTTACAAAACGGCGGTGTGCCTTGTTTACATAGGCAGACCGGCATTCTCCCTCTCCTGAGAACGATCAGTGGGTCCCGGTGGACATCGCATCCGCCGGACCCACTGATTGGTTCCCGTTGTGTTCAATTTGGACACAGCAGGAGCGCGCGCCTTAGAATCACTGCGCAAAATCACCTTCAGGTACGTGATTTTGCTCAGGAGGGCCGCCCTGCCGCAGTATATCTGCGTGGGGTGGTCCTTAAAGGGGTGTTCCAGACAAATTTTATGTTTATTAAAAGTCAGCAGCTACAAAAAGTGTAGCTGCTGGCTTTTAATAAACATACACTTACCTGCTCCAGCGTTCCAGCGCCGCGCCGGCCGGGGCTCTGCTCCTCTCCCCCCCTCCCCGGCCGGCATCCTCATTGCTACTGTGGGCACCCAGCCGTGACAGCCTTCGGCTTCACGGCCGGGCACCCACTGCGCATGCGCGCGCGGCCCGGCGCTGCGCCGTCCTATTGGACAGGCGGTCGCCTAGGACCTGTCAGTGTCCTAGGCCATCGTCTACAGGGAGGGGCTGCAATAAGGCGATTAAGCTTTATCGCCTTACCAGCCCCTCGGCGGAAGGAGGAAGTGGGACAGGAAGTCCCACTCCTCCTGAAGCCCCCACTACCCCCCCAAAAAAATTACATGCCAAATGTGGCATGTAAGGGGGTGAGGAGTGGGATAAGTGGAAGTTTCATTTTTGGGTGGAACTCCGCTTTAAGGAGTTAATATATCCAGGCAAAGAAAAGCTAATTTGCCACCAAAAGTTTCTGAAGTTTAATTAACATTGGCTGTCAGAGATCAGCTGGGAAAATGCATAACTAAAGGGATGTCAGGGATTTGTTTTTTCTACAATCTATCAATACCTGTTTTCCCCGTTGATACATTTTGTTTTAGTACAGGATCCCTTCCAGGTAATGCCATGTCTCTATCTTTAGACAGGACTACAAATCCAAACTTCATTAGAGAAGTTCTTTCTTTTCTCAGAAGTAACATTTTCATTCTCATTCACAAAGCTTTGTATATGAATTGTAGATGATTTGGGAAAACACTTTTTTCATTGATATAAAACAACTTACACATAATAATAAAGAAAGTTAATGTTCGGGGTAAGAGAACTCACCCTGGTCTCGGGAGATCTCCGGCTTGTACCAATACTTGGATGTGTCCTGAACAAACTTGACATTCGCTCGGGTTTCTGGGCTGCTGTCTGGAAAACAGAAACCCAAATGAACAATCAATACTCCTTGGTGGCTGTGAGATGAATGACCATAAACTAGACTCTTCGCCTTGCCTTTACCTGACACTTGGGGCACCACTTCTCCCACTGACACCAATGATGGTGCACTATTCCCCCCCACTGACAACAATAATGGGGCACTATAATTCCCACCGACACCAGTGATGGGGCACTACTTCTCCCACTGACACCAACAATGGGGCACTACTTCTTCAACTGACACCCATGATGGGGCACCATTTCTCCTTTTGACACCATTGTTGGGGAACTATATTTCCCACTGACACCAATGATGGTAAACTACGTCTCCCACTGACACCAATGATGGGGCACTATTTCTCCCACTGACACCAATGATGGGGCACTATTCCTCCCACTGATACCAACGATGGGGCACCATATCTCCTCCTGGCACCATTGTTGGGGAACCATTCCTACCACTGACACCAATGATGGGGCACTATTCTTCCAGCTGACACCAATGATTGGGCACCATTTCTCCTTCTGACACCAATGATGGAGCACCAGTCCCTCTTTGTAATACCATTTTTGGGGCACTATTCCTCCCACTGATACCAATGATGGGGCAACATTCCTCCTCTGACACCAATGATGGGGCACCATTCCTTCTGAAACAAATGATGGAGCGCTATTCCTCCCATTGACACCAATGATGGCGCACCATTCCTTCTGACACCATTGTTGAGACACTATTCCTCCCATTGACACAAATGATGGAGCACCTATCCCCACACTGACACCAATGATGGGGCACCAGTCCTTCTGACACCAATGATGGGGCACTATTCCTCCCATTGACACCAATGATGGAGCGCTATTCCCCACACCGACACCAATGATGGGGCACCATTCCTCCTGACACCAATGATGGGCACTATTCCTCCCATTGACACCAATGATGGAGTGCTATTCCCCACACTGACACCGATGATGGGGCACCATTCCTTCTGACACCAACAATGGATCCCTATTCTACCCACTAAAACCACTGAGCCTTGGGCATTGTATATTCGTCTGACCTTGAGGCATTTTCTACCCCCACTAGCCACAGTCTGACCCCAATGAAAGCCTAAAGTACAGTAAACTAGGTCTTTGTTTAAAAAGTTTGGCGACCCCTAAACTAGACAATAAACTAGCCGAGGAAAGTATAAAACTAAAATATACAAAGTATTGTTTTATGAAAAGAATAGGGGATGCTGGACCCCGAATCTGGCCAGGGTAGCGAGCCAATCAACAGTAAGGGAATATGAATTTGTTGGGGATAAAAATGTGACTATGCCCCCCCCCCCCCCCCCAAAAAAAAAGGTTAAAAGAAAAGAAAACAACAAACATTAAATAAAGAAAACAAAAACAATCGAATGAAGGGAAATGGGAGAACTAGATGGACCACCATTTCTTTTTCTTTAGTTACATTTTCTTTTTCTATCTATCATTCAATTACCTTAGTGAAAGTATTCTTCACACATTTCTATTTTTTTTCTCCATATCACTGTGAACAGGCTGGACTGGCCATAGGGCATACCGGGCTGAGCCAGAGGGGGCAGCTGAGCCAGAGGAAGCGGCGCTCCGGTACCCTCTATAGATGCACTGCCACTGTCTATCTCTCTTCTTTCTTTCTATCTTTATCTATCTTCCTTCCTTTATATCTATCTATCTATTTGTATCTATCTATCTAGATCTATCTACCTATCTTCCTTCCTTCTCTTCTTTTTTTCTATCTTTATCTATCTTCCCTCCTTCCTTTCTTTCTCTACCTTTCTTTCTGTATCTATCTCCCTTCCTTCCCTTCTTTCTTTCTATCTTTATCTTTCTTTTTCTATCTATCTATCTATCTATCTATCTATCTATCTATCTATCTATCTATCTATCTATCTATCTATCCATCTACCCTTCTTGCTTTCTATCTCTATCTATCTATCTACCTTCCTTCCCTTCTTTCTTTCTATCGGTATCTATCTTTCTTTATCTATTTTCCTTCCTTCCCTTCTTTCTGTATATATCTTCCTATCTATCTTCCTATCTATCTATATATCTATATATCTTCCTTCCCTCCCTTTTTTCTATATTTATCTATCTTTATTTCTTTATCGATCTTCCTTCCCTTCTTTCTTTCTATCTATCTTTATCTATCTTCCCTTCTTGCTTTCTATCTTTATCTATCTTTATATCTCTATCTATCTACCTTCCTTCCCTTCTTTCTTTCTATATTATTCATTCTTTCTTTATCCATCTTCCTTCCTTTCTATCTATCTATATCTATTTATCTATCTTCCTTCTTTCTATCTTTATCTATCTTTCTTTCCTTCCTTCCTTTTTATCTATCTATATCTATCTATCTTCCTTCCTCCCCTTATTTCTTTCTATCTTTTATCTTTCTTTTTATCTGTATCTATCTTTTTTCTCTCTGTCTATCTATCTATCTATCTATCTATCTTAATCTTTCAATCTATCTTTCTTTATCTCACCCCACATCCCGTCATTAACCCCCGCTGTGCCCCCCCCCCCCCTGGGCTGCTCAGTCTAAAATGCCCGGGCCTATTTTTTGTCCCAGTCCGGGCCTGCCTGTGAATGATCAGAGTGGTCAAGGAGCTTTAATCTGGTTTTATTTTTTAATTTTTTTGCCCCTTGACAGAGAGAAACACATTTGTTTGGTGATCACTGTCAAACCTCAATGATCACCATCAACTAAACTCATTCTGTGGTGTTGGCAACAAGCCATTCAGATTACCGTGAGGCTGCATTCACACCTGAGCGGCAAAACGCCTGTCGCGCGACGCTCGTGCCGCTGGAGGGGAAATTTCCCATTCATGTCTATAGAGATGGTTCACATCTCTGAGACGCCGAACGCCTGTCGCCTGAAAAAAAGTCCCGGACCCTTTTTTTCAAGCGACATTGGCGTTCGCCCATAGACATGAATGGGAAGATTTGTAAAAAAAAAAAAAATAAAATAAAATAAATCGAAGCGCGGCAAGTAAAGCCGCGTATGCGGCGTTACTTGCCGCTCAGGTGTGAATGCAGCCTGAAGGTGTGCAGTGCTACACTTCCATACCGCGCCTATTCTGACACTCCTCTCCTTCATGTAAAAATCTTAATTTTTTTGCAAAAAAATTACTCAGAACCCCCAAACATTATTGGCTAGATTCACGTAGAGCGGCGTAATTTTATGCGGGCGTAACGTATCTCAGATACGCTACGCCGCCGTAAATTAGAGAGGCAAGTGCTGTATTCACCAAGCTAAGTTACGGCGGCGTAGCGTAAATGGGCCCGGCGTAAGCCCGCCAAATTCAAATGTGTTTGATGTGGGCGCGTTTTATTTTAAATCAAGTGTGACCCCACGTAAATGGCGTTTTTTACTATGCACATGCTCCAATTTACGCCGCTACGACTCATTGGTTTCGACGTGAACGTAATTTACGTCCAGCCCCATTCACAGACGAGTTACGCAAACACCGTAAAATTTATAAAATTCGACGCGGTCCCGACGTCCATACTTAACATTGGCTGCGCCATCTTTTTGTTGGAATATCTTTACGCCTGAAAACACCTTACGTAAACGGCGTATCTGTACTGCGACAACTGGGCGTACGTTCGTGAATAGGCGTATCTCACTGATTTACATATTCTAGGAGTAAATCAGCATATACACGCCCCTAGATACGACGGCGTAGGAGACTTAGGCTGCATTCACACCTTCGCGTTTTTACGCCCTACGCCCGGCGCTACAAAACGCCTGACCATCGAATTTACATTATTCTCTATGGAGATCGTTCACATCTCCGAACGCCGTACGTCGATAGAACGCCGAATGCCGAAATTCAAACAAGTCCCGGACCCTTTTTCGATGCGCGTAACGGGCGGCTTCAGTGTTCCGCATAGCCCACAATACAGTATTAAAAAAAAACGAGGTTTAAAATGACGCATTTTGTCGCCGCAAATCGCGGAACAAAACCCCTTTTTTTATGTCGCCGCAAATCGCCTACGCCTAGGTGTGAATGCAGCCTTACGCCAAGCGTATCTTAGCAACATTTAAGCGTATCTCACTTTGAGAATACGCTTAAAGTGGATGTAAACCCAAAAACACATTATTATTTGTTTGATGTCACCATGTAGAGTATAAGATTTGCTATCATCTGTGCCCAGTCTTGCCACGCAGAGTTAATCCAGCGCTGAGTAATCCTCTTGTAATGTTCAGTGCAAATTAACAGAATTCCAGATAAAAACTTGCCAAATTATAAAGTCTGTTTCTCTGTTTTTGCTTTCAGTAACAGGTTATTTACATATCTAGCTTGGACATGTTTATCATAACACGAGTTGATCCAAAGTTCATTGTATATTACTAGGATGTGTTATGTGGGGGAGGGGTGGATTTCTCACTTTTTATACCTCATGTTATGATAAACATGTAAATAACCTGACACTCAAAGCAAGAAGAGAGAAAACTGACTTTTTATTTAGGCAGGTTTTTATCTGGAAGGCTGTTCATTTTCATTGAACATTAAAAGAGGATTTCTCAGATCTGAATTAACTCTGTGTGGCAAGACTGGGCACAGATGATAGGAAATCTTATACTCTACATTGTGACATAAAAAAAAAATAAAAAAAAATGTGGGTTTACATTCACTTTTAAAGATACGACGGCGCAGATTCTGAGTTACGACGGCGTATCTACTGATACGCCGTCGTAAGTCTACCTGAATCTGGCCATATATATGTTTTTTTTAGCAGACACCCTGGGGAATAAAATGATTTCATAAATTAAAAAAATATCAAAACAGTAAAGTTAGCCCAGTTTTTTTGTATAATGTGAAAGATGATGTTACACCGAGTAAATAGATACCTAACATGTCACGCTTCTGAGTGCGAACTACTGGGGACAGGGGCGTTTATCACTTGTATTCCTATTACAATTAATGTAAACATCCCTTGTAATAGGAATAGTGTGTGACAGGTCCTCTTTATGGAAACCCCACATCTCTCCTTTAGGCAAAAAATTCACCGATCTCATGCCAACAGCTGCGATTGCGGCTTTTGACCATCTGATCACCGGAAATCTCTATCCTCCTCATGCGGCGGTGGCCGATTCGTTTTCCGGGCCTCCGATGGCATGGGAGAGCCTGGAGAAGCACCGGATGGCGGCGGGAGGGGGGGGATGTCCCCTCCCACCACCTATAAGAACGATTAAGTGGTGGGACCGCCGCTATGATTGTTCTTATGGTGCGCAGAATCGCTGCCTGAAAAGAAGTATATCTAAATGAAGCCTATACCTGCTCCCATTATTCAGATATCCCCCACTGAAGTCCAGGATGTCATATGGTAGGGAAATGGTTATACATTATATTTCCAAAGTATTGGGACGCCGGCCTTTACACGCACATGAACTTTAATGGCATCCCAGTCTTAGTCCGTAGGGTTCAATATTGAGTTGGCCCCGCCCTTTGCAGCCATAACAGCTTCAACTCTTCTGGGAAGGCCGTCCACAAGGTTTAGGAGTGTGTCTATGGGACTGTTTGACCATTCTTCCAGAAGAGCATTTGTGAGGTCAGGCATTGATGTTGGATGAGAAGGTCTGGCTCACAGTCTGCACTAATTCCTCCCAAAGGTGTTCTATCGGGTTGAGGTCAGGACTCTATGCAGGTCAGTCAAGTTCCTCCACCCCAAACTCGCTCATCCATGTCTTTATGAACCTTGCTTTGGGGTGGAGCAACTTGACTGGCCAGCACAGAGTCCTGACCGAAACCTGATAGAACACCTTTGGGATTAATTAGAGTGGAGACTTGAGCCAGGCCTTCTTGTCCAACATCAGTGCCTGACCTCACAAATGAGCTTCTGGAAGAATGGTCAAACATTCCCATAGACACTCCTAAACCTTGTGGACGGCCTTCCCAGAAGAGTTGAAGCTGTAATAGCTGCAAAGGGCGGGGCCAACCCAATATTGAACCCTACGGACTAAGACTGGGGGGCCATTAAAGTTCATGTAAAGGCAGGTGTCCCAATACTTTTGGTAATATAGTGTATCTCTTCCTGCATGCATTACCATGGGCCCTTCTGTACATGCTGGACCCCCACAGTACAGGGGATTTTTTTTTTCTTTTGGATTGGAGTAGACCTCATTGGCATATAATATGAATACATTATTATAGATCAGGATACAAGATGTGCTTCCTGCTTATTGGAGAAACCCTCTCGTACCTGGCATGGAGAATTTGGAGAAGTCCGGCAACGTGTGGGTGAATGCCATTGTGTTGCCATTGCTAGGGCTGGACATGCCACTGGACATGGGTGAAGGAGCTTTTCCGTTGAGGGTGGAGTAGTTCGGCATACTGTTAGACCTATCGCCAGAGGACATTCTCCGTTTTTCTGGCAGTGAGGGCTGAGGAACGGGGCTTCCTTGGCGGTAAAGGGTGGAGTCCGGGGAAGAGGAGGAAGGGCTGCTCATGCCTTGGTAGTACGCAGGCGACACGGGGAAACTTGGGGTGGATGGAGCCTGGTATCCGGAAGCGCTGCTCTGCCTGGACAACGTAGGACGTCGCTCCTCAGGGGTGGAGAAGCCATGCATGAGATGTCGCTCCAAGCTGGGGCTTCCTGGAGTAACCGGGGCACTTCCTGTCATTACAGCCTGGTGACGGACAAGGCTTGGGCTGCCCGGTGGCACAGTTCCCATGCTTTGTGCCATAAAGGGATGCCTGCTCAAGCTCGGGCTTGGAGGAGCATTAGACATGGTTGGGGTGATGACTCTTCTTCCGAATCCAGGGCTAGGAGGAGTGTTCGTGCCCACCGTTCTGTGAAGCGGCTGGGGGCTTCCATGTAAAACCTGGCTGGAGAGTACGCCAAGCGGAGGTCCAGAGTAACCGTCCGTCTGTGTGATGCCGTTATTGGGGCTGAACTGATATCCGTCATATGAGCTGACAGGCGTGCCCACGTGGTGCGCCATGTTGGGTGTGGGCGACGCGTTCTGATAACTGCTTTGTGGTGATGCCTGAGACAAGCTGGTGGACCTGAAACTGGAATCCGCAGACGGCTGGGTGGGGGTGGGCAGACGGACGCTGCTCTCTGCTGATGGACAGCTTCTGACAGACACCCTGCAAGAGACAAATTGTAAAAAGTAACTAAAGCGTGTTTGCCAACGGGTGCCCATTTTCAGATGTTAAAGGGGTTGTAAAGGTTTGTTTTTTATTTTCTAAATTGGTTCCTTTAAGCTTGTGCATTGTTGGTTCACTTACCTCTTCCTTCCATTTCCCTTCTAAATGTTTTTTTTTTCATTGTCTGAATTTCTTTACTAACTTCCTGTTCCTCCTCAGTAAGCTTGCCCCCATCATCCGAGCTGTTCTGGCTGGGTGTTACTTAGCGTGCTCGCCCCCTCCCTTGGGACTACATCCCTGTGAACACAGCGTCTCCCCGCAGGGATGTAGTCCAAAGGGAGGGGCGAGCACGCTGACTAACCCCCAGCCCGAACAGCCCGGACAATGGGGCGTCACCCCGCAGGGATGTAGTCCCAAGGGAGGGGGCGAGCACGCTGACTAACCCCCAACCAGAACGGCTCGGATAATGGGGCATCTCATCGGACAGGGATGTAGTCCCAAGGGGGGGGGCGAGCACGTTGACTAACCCCCAGCCAGAACGGCTCGGATGATGGGGCCTCTCCCCGCAGGGATGTAGTCCCAAGGGAGGGGGCGAGGACACTGAATAACCCCCAGCCAGAAAGGCTTGATTGATGGGGCGTCTCCCCGCAGGGATGTAGTCCCAAGGGAGGGGCGAGCAGCTGACTAACCCCCGGCCAGAACATCTCGGATGATGGGGGCAAGCTTACGGAGGAGAAAAAAACATTTAGAAGGTAAATGGAAGGAAAAGGTAAGTGAACCAACAATGCACAAGCTTAAAGGAACCTATTTAGAAAATAAAAGACGAACCTTTACAACCCCTTTCATCATCTGACCAAAAAAAAAAAAAAGTATAAAAATGTTGCCAAATTAGAAAAAAAAAAAAAAGAACAAGAATGTGTGAAGGATATTTGAAATGCCTGTTTAAAAAGATCTGCAAAATTATTTTCTGAATTGCCTTTTGTTCCCTGAAAAGGCGGTCACTATGTTCTGGGAATGGATGGAATGTAAAGAACTGAGAAGTCACGTTGGAACGAAGGCCACAGCAAGTCTAGAGGACTTTCACATTTTTTCACACATAACTGGTTGCCAATTCAACAAACAATACCTGGTACTTCTGAGTATGGGGAGCATGTGACTCGCCCTGCTTCTTCCTTCATGTGACAGCACTGCTAATTTCCAGTTGGCCGGCGCAAGGACCGGGTGCTGCCACATGGAGGCAGCAGAGAGTCATGAACACCGTGTAAGCTCCAGCTGGGTTAATGCTTTTCCATACAGCCGTTTCCATCAGTGCATGGATTCTATGGAGTAGGGCTTGTCATGCTCTCTCAAAAAAAAAAAATCTAACTTGAGCTGCCCATACATGGATTGAAGCTCAGCTGGTTCAGCAGGGACCGGCCAAATTTCCATCCACGTATGGGCACTGTGGTTGTGAATAGAGACGTGCACGACTGAAAAATGTGTTGTTTCAGATTTGTTCTGGTCATGTTTAGAATGATTCGTTTTACAAATATGTTTCGTATATTCGGATTCGTTTTATATATTTGTTGTTTTCAAATCGATTCGAAATTTAAATTTCTTGCGGCTATATTCATTCTATTCTATTTTTTCTATACTATTCTTTTATTTTCTGTTTTTAGCGTTAATTTATTTTATTATATTGTTCACTATTCTATCATTTTACGTTCTATTATTTTCTATCGTATTATTGATTTATTTGTTTTTATTTTCAAATTCAGATAGATACATTATTTTATATTTCATTTCCTGTTCTTTTTTATTCTTTCCTATTCTATTTTCTATTCTAGTATTTTCTATTCTAATATATCTTCTGTTTATTTTCTATTATTTTATTTTCTATTCTATTTTATTTCCTGTTCTTTTTTATTCTTTCCTATTCTATTTTATTATTTTCTATTATTTTACATTTCATTGTCTTCTACTTCTACTCCTTTATTCTCTATTCTATTCTGTTTTATTCTATTCTCATCTATTCTATTATTTTGTATTCTATTGTATTTTAATCGATTCTATTCAGCAGCCTTAGTAGGAATCTTCTTATTTTACTTTTGTAGGTTACTGTATTTTTTGCAACATGTTTTCATTTTCAAACTTGAATTCGTTTTCGACTTTGTTTCCATTTTCAAATTCTAATTAAGATATGCTATTCTGTTACTTTCTATTCTATTATTTTATTTTCTGTTCTATTATTTTTTTTTCTACCCTATTCAGCAGCCAAAAGGTAGGAACCATCTTATTTCACTTTTATACATTACTGTATGTATTACTGTATGTATAACTCAAATCATAATTTGAAATTTGAATTTGTTTTCAACTTTGTTTTTATATTCTAATTCAGATAGTCTATTACATTCTTTTCTATTCTATTTTATTTTGTGTTCTTTTCTATTTTCTATTCTATTTTTTTATTTTCTGTTCTATTCTATTATTTTCTGTTCTATTTTGGTTTTTTTTCCCTTCAGCAGCCTAGGTAGGAATCATCTTATTTCACACATTACTGAATTTATTGCAATAGGTTTCATTTCAAACTCAAATTACTCGAATTTGTTTTCAACTTTCGATTTTATTTCCAAATTTGAATTCAGATAATTAGTTTGATTATAATTTATTTTGGATTCTTTGAAATGTGTTTTGGAAAATCCGTAGGAAGGAAATGCGATTTGGTCACAGCCTGACATTATACAATCCTCCAACTTTTTGAGATAGGCATGAGGTACACCTATCAGCAAAAGTATGCAGGCATAGGACACACCCCTGACCACGCCCCCTTAAAGGAGAATTGTACAAGATAGCTTAAACCCACAAGTGCTTTTTTTTTTACCACTACTATTCTTTTATATTGCCTTTTGGAGTTTACAAATGCAACCATTTAGAAATCAGATGAAAGGTTTAGCACTGGGAACAGGGCCACCTACAGGCAGTACACCTGTAAAGGGCCTGGAGGTCCCCCCTTTTTTTTATTAAAGGGCACGGAGGTCCCCCCCCCGCTTCTTAATTTGAGGAGGTCCCCCCCCTGGTTCTGCTCCAGGGGGCCCATGCCTGAAGCACAATTCCTGATGGGAAACACGTTTTGATAGATAAAAAGTGCATTTTATATACAACAATATACAGACCAAAATGAGGGACAAATGAGGAGGAATGAGGGACATTGCTCCAAATCAGGTACAATCCCTCTTAATCAGGGACAGTTGGGATCTATGTTATAAGTCTTATGGAGATTTCCCCTTCAAACATTTAAAGTTAGCTCCTGTCTTACCCATCGATGCTGTGTATGGGGCTGCTTGTAGAAATGGGGCTGTGGGAGGCAAAGGTGTTGGGGTATCCTCCGTTCCTCAGGGTGTCCATGGTGTAGGTCTGTGGTTGTGTGGGGGACGGGGGAGCGCCGATGCCAGCTGCTCGGGCAACAGACTCAACATAACTCCTGGGCTCTGCTAAAAAAAAAAGAAGGGGGGTAAAGGTTAGCTCATTAAGATCATCAATTGTATGGTTACCAAAAAAAAAGAGAGAGTAGATGGAGTGAGTCGTAGTAATAGAAGCTCCAATAAAAGATGGTAAACTGCAGAAAATGGGAAAATCTAAGGCAGGCAACAAGCAAACGTGCAAAACACCAACATGGCTGCGGTTATGTTCGGATACATCGGTATTATCTGCCCAAATTAAAGACGTTACATAGACCTTGTCACACACATCACTGAAGGTCACTCTCCGATGAAAAGAACATTGAGACAAACAGGAAAACCCACACAATTAAGGAGACATTTTTATGGCATTGCAACCCATCAAAATGAACACTCTGGTTGTGATTGATGCTACAAGTTCTTTAGAAGTTTAATCTGCTTGGATCATTCCTTCCCTATTTCCATGTTCCCTCATCAGCATGCTAATAAATACATTAAAATAATCTGTTTTATATATGTTTATAATCATAAGGCCTCGTTCATGCGGGACATTTTCATCTGTGCCCCATGCAGGGATGCGTTTATCTGCACAGGTGTTGCGTGCATCCTCCCCATGCCGGCAGTCCCATGGGAAGGCTGGTTGTAAAGATTGACTTCTGTACAACTCGTTTTTTGTTTTTTCCTTGAACAATCAGTGCTGCCAGCTATAGCCAGAAACACTGATCATTGTATTCTGACGACAAATGTGTGGATGAGAGAATAGAATATTTTTTTTTGCTCAACCCACAAGTTTTTTTATCAATGTATGCGTTGCTTAAGAGGTGACGTGTGGCTCAGCGTTAAGCAAGTAAGCAAGTAGAACACCCCTGCTGCCGTAAATAACATTTGTCCTCTATACCTGCCTCCAGTCTTCTGTGTCTTCCATGCCTTCTCAATTGCCAGTGTTTACTGTGCTACCCTTATGCCTCATTGTCCCTGTGTTTCCAGTGTGCCCTGTGTTCCCCTGTGTCTCTTGTGCACCGTGTGCCCCTATGTCTCTATTGGCACCCTGTGTCTCCAAGTGTGCCCTGTGCACCTGTGTCTCCAAGTGCACCCTGTGTCTCCCCCTGTGTCTTAAAGTGTGCCCTGTGTGTCCCCATGCGTCTTGAAGTGTGCCCCTGTATCTCCACATGTGCCCCTGTGTCTTCAAGTGTGCCCTGTGTACCATGTCTTCAAGTGTGCCCTGTATCTCCAGACGTGCATTGTATGCCCCTGTGTCTCCAAATGTGCCCCTGTATCTCTACTGCAGCCTCTGTCTACCCTTGTGCCTCATTGTCCCTGTGTCAAGAGCTCATTTGTGTTTCTAGCATGCCCTGTGTTCCCCTGTGCAACCTGTTCCCCTGTGTCTCCAAGTGCACCCGTGTGCCCCAGTGTTTACAAAGTGTGCCCTGTGTTTCAAAGTGTGCCCTTTGCACCTCTGTGTCTCCAGGTGTGCCCAGTTCTCCCCCTAGTCGGCAAGTGTGCACTGTCTCCACTGCAACCTATGCCCCCTGGTGTCTCAAGTGTGTCCAGAGCACCTGTGTCAACAAGTGCAACCCAGGGGTTCCCTGGGTTTCCAAGTGACTCTTTGTGTACCCGTGTCTCCAAATGTACTCTGTGTGCCCCTGTATCTCTAAGCACCAAGTGTGTCTCTGTGCCTCTAGTGTGCCCCACATCTTAAGTGTGTCCTCTGTCCCCAAATTCTCCCATGTGCTTCCATGTGTACCCTGTGTGCACACGAGTCTCCAGTGCACTCTCATGTCTCCCTGTGTACCTCCATGACACCTGTGTCTCTTTATAGCCTCCTGTCTGCTCCTGCAATCCCTTGGAGTTGGACTGCCCAACTCCGTGGATACAAACCTTTCTGGGAAGATGTACTAATTGTCCTGATGACCACTGTCAATGTGACGTAAAGTTATAAGAATCCAAATTTGAATGTCATCACCGAAAGGAAGGAGAAACCTTCCAACACAAAATCTTTTTGTAATAACTGAAGATCCCAATTCAAATTTGGAAAGCCATCCTCTCCTGTGGTATCTCTGGGACAGAAAGAGAAAGGAAACCTCCCAAGCAAAGGAAAAACCTACCAGTGGTTTACAACCCTTCCGTTATCCGCCCAAAACTAAAAACAAAAAGATTTGGCTATACATACACTTTAGTAAATCAAACAAGTAAATGTGCCGAGCCGACAATCATCTTACATCTTGTGACTACATCTTAGAGTCTTTTAGACATATTAAATAATCCCCAATGTAATTAATAATTGCCGTATTTAAAGCTCGCCATTGCAGTGTTGAGTTTGTCACCGTCTGCCATGACATTTCCCAAAGAATGAACAACAGATTAATTGATTTCCACCTCTCTCACAAGTACTTTCTCACAGGGACAAAAGACGAGACGAGGAATCCATAGAGTGTGCCATGAATAGTTAATTCTCCTTTTATACACAAGTTCGTTCTATTCATGCTTCAATGGGTCTCTCTTTCTCTGTGCCCTACTTTCATCCCTGTGCCCTTTACACCCGTTCTTCCTCCATCTCCCAACACTGGCTGGTGGCACCAAGCTCTTCACAGATCATCATATAGTAATGCTACATATTTATATAAAATAATTTCTGATAAAATGGATGGCCGATATTATAAACAGTTCAGGAATCTATCAGAACACCTAAAGCCTGATTCGTCAGGATGAAGAGTTAAAATGCAAAGCTGATCTATGGCTAAATTTGAGGACACCTGACCATCACACCTTCTATATGTCCAAAATTATGTACCATATTTTCCGGCATTAAGTGGACCTTTTACACTTAAAAAAATCCCCCAAAAATCAGGGGTCGTCTTATACGCCGGTATATGGATGCCAGCCCGCTGGATGTGCATTAAATGTCCGCTGAGCCAATCACGGCGAGTGATGTATTCTATTAATGAATACAAAGCCTGCTTGGATTGGCAGAGGTTGTACTATCATCAGCCCGCGCCTCTATGAATCTCAAAGCCAATCCAAGCAGACTTTGTATTCATTAATAGAATACATCGCTTGCTGTGATTGGCTCAGCGTGGTATACTGTAATACTGTATACAGTATGTTACCCAAATGGGGCTACCCCTTGGCTCCTCTTCCTTCTCCATCCACCACCTGAAATTTGGTTTGAAGCACCTGACCCTCCACATCTGGCACCTGACCCTCCATCTGAAGCACCTGAAGGAGGTCGTCTTATACGGCGAGTATATCTCAAAACCAACGTTTTAGCTGGAAAATTAGGGGGTCCCCTTATACACCCAGTCGCCTTATATGCCAGCAAATACGGTAGCCATGCCACCAACAGTTTCAGTTCAGGAGTTTCTTATGAAGGATACGGCTATTCCTACAGCATGCAAACACATTTTAGACAATTGTGCGTTTCCAACCTTGTGGTGACAGTGTGGGAAAGACCCTTTCCTGTTCCAGCAAGACTGTGGTCCTCTGTACACATAAAGACATGGTTTGATGAGTTTAGTGTTTAGGAATTTGAGTATCCTTCACAGAGCCCTGACCTTAACCCCACTGATTACCTTTGAGATGAACTGGAAGGAGCCTGGTCTTCCCAATCAACGCCTCCATAAAGACATAGATGAGCGAGTTTGGGGTGGAGGAACTTGACTAGCCTTCACAAAGTCCTGATCTCAACCCGATAGAACACCTTTGAGATGAATTAGAGCGGAGACTGCAAGCCAGGCCGTCTCGTCCAACATTAGTGCCGGACCTCACAAATGTGTTTCTGGATAAATGGTCAAACATTCCTATAGACACACTCCTAAACCTTGTGGATAGCCTTCCCAGAAGATTTGAAGCTGTTGAGATTTGATAGCTGCAAAGGGTGGGCCAACCCAATATTGAACCCTACGGACTAAGACTGGGGTGCCATTAAAGTTTGTGTGTGTGTGTAAAGGCAGGTGTCCCAGTACTTTTGGTAATAAAGTGTAAATTCTGTCCAAAAGTTCTTGTATGAAAAGTAGATCACAAAATCTAATAAAGTAATAATCAGACATATCTGTTGTCATGTACACTTTAGCCTGAGATGGCCTTTTTTCTAATTTTTTAGTTATACTTTGTGAAGCATTCTAAGTCTAGTAATTGTAGGACTAACCTACCACATTCATTCACTAATCCATACATCAGATGGGTGAGAATGAACGGCCCAGTCCCTTTGTTTCGCCCCTCTGTGAGGGATCGTGGGAGTTGAGAGCCTCCTTTGCTTGTAGAAAGTTAAACATTCCGACGTAGCCTGGTCTTTCTGGCACTTGTGACACCATCCCCTAATCAGCTGATGTATTTGCCTACAAACACAATGGGGGAAATTCACAGGCAGGATTCAGCCACTACAAAAGGGCCGTGTCAGCTGGGTGACGTAGCGGGCACGTCTGCCTCTTGTGTGGCGCAGCTGTCACAGAGGTCAAACATTCAACTTGTATTGAAGTGCCAGAAAAGGGTCAGGTTCAAGTAGATGATGTAAAATGGGAAACTTGGCAGTCTCCGGTGGCTTGTACAAAGCATGGCACCTGTGTGGTCCCCGAATCACGTGTTGGCTCGTTCGCAAGGAACTCCTAACATCTGTTTTCACCTAAACTGACCCCATTAAACAATCTCAGTTCAACTTCAGGAAAGCTACAACCCTAATTGAACAAATAATAACACATACTGGGCTAAAAAAAAAAATGGCGTCTATTTTCCATGGAAACCCTAATAATGAACATTTATTATTTTCCCCGTTTGGGTATGTTAACCACTTAAGCCCCGGACCATTTGGCTGGCCAAAGACCAGAGCACTTTTTGCAATTCGGCACTGCGTCGCTTTAACTGACAATTGCGCGGCCGTGCGACGTGGCTCCCAAATAAAATTGACGTATTTTTTCCCCACAAATAGAGCTTTCTTTTGGTGGCATTTGATCT
Source organism: Rana kukunoris (assembly GCA_029574335.1). Lineage (NCBI taxonomy): Eukaryota > Metazoa > Chordata > Amphibia > Anura > Ranidae > Rana > Rana kukunoris. The sequence goes on from CM056054.1 coordinate 236,051,119, forward strand.
CCTCTGCGGTTTTTATTTTTTGCGCTATAAACAGAAATAGAGGGTCAATTTTGAAAAACAAGCTATATTTTTTACTTTTTGCTACACCATCTACTCAAATGTGAGTTGACAATTTTCTGTATTGCTAAAAGTGTCATTAAAACATCTACACTTAGAGGCGCCTCTCTCCTTGTTTTTTTATATATGTTACCCCACAGGTTGATATTTTTCCCCATGGATCGGGATTGTACCCCCTGGATTGATAAATTACCCAATAGATTTTACTCCCTCGATCGATATTTTACCCCATTGATCAGTACTTTACCTCCTGGGTTGATATTGCACCCCACAGGTGGGCGTTTTACCCCATGGATCAGTATTGTGCCTCCTGGGTTGATATTTTACCCCATGGATCGGTATTGTACCTCCTGGATTAATATTTTACCCAATAGATCAGTATTTTACTCCCTCGATCGATATTTTACCTCACAGGTTGGTATTTTACCCCATGGATCAGTACTTTACCTCCTGGGTTGATATTGCACCCCACAGGTGGGCGTTTTACCCCATGGATCAGTATTGTGCCTCCTGGGTTGATATTTTACCTCATGGATCGGTATTGTGCCTCCTGGATTAATATTTTACCCAATAGATCAGTATTTTACTCCCTCGATCGATATTTTACCTCACAGGTTGGTATTTTACCCCATGGATCAGTACTTTACCTCCTGGGTTGATATTGCACCCCACAGGTGGGCGTTTTACCCCATGGATCAGTATTGTGCCTCCTGGGTTGATATTTTACCCCATGGATCGGTATTGTACCTCCTGGATTAATATTTTACCCAATAGATCAGTATTTTACTCCCTCGATCGATATTTTACCTCACAGGTTGGTATTTTACTCCATGGATTAGTACTTTACCTCCTGGGTTGATATTGCACCCCACAGGTGGGTCTTTTACCCTATGGATCAGTATTGTGCCTCCTGGGTTGATATTTTACCCCATGGATCAGTATTGTTCCTCCTGGATTGATATTTTACCCAATAGATCAGTATTTTACTCCCTCGGTCGATATTTTACCCCACAGGTTGGTATTTTACCCCATGGATCAGTACTTTACCTCCTGGGTTGATATTGCACCCCACAGGTGGGTCTTTTACGCCATGGATCAGTATTTTACCTGCTGGATTGATTGATTGACCTTCTGCATAGGTGTGTGCAGCCTATTACATTAGGGTGTGCACCCCAAAGCTCAAACACACATTTATATATATATATATATATATATATATATATATAACAGTAGGGCAATGGACAGTGTCAGTGATTACGGTGTACCTGGGCACCACCGGCACACCCTGTGCGCACGTGCCTATGACCTCCTGGATTGATATTTTACCCCAGCTATAGACCACATTTGTTGATTTTGCATTTCAGTTTCCATTTGAAAACCAGAGAAAAAATGTGAAAGAATTGTTGGCAGATTGCTGTAAACGGTTTAAAAGGAGAAAAGAAAAAATAACTGTCTAGAGTTACTCTTCAACAATCACTGACATAACCAGCCTATAATTCTGTACATATCCTAATAAATATATCTAACAGAGTGCAGGCAGCTGTGTTTTATGATCCTGCACCTTCCAACCCCCCCCATAGAACACGTCTAGAACAATGACATACAGGACAGACAATGCCTCTTCTGAGACTCTTATAAGGGAAGATTGGCTGTCGGTGATGCTCGGTGACGGCTCATCTCTATCCAGGCTAACGTCAGCTTTTCACAATCTATTTTTAATACCTTGCGACTAATAGCCATGATTTCACTGTACCGTATTCTGCTCATGTTTAAATATCCCAGACGTGGTCTGTTTACATGCCATGCTTTAGCCAAGCCAGAACTCCCTGTATAATGTCCAAATTTGGGAATGTATATCCTAGCCGCTTGACGAACGTGCAAAGCTTGTGTGAATGGTTAGGGGGCGTCCAATTTTTTGCTTCTGTAAATTGGCGAGTTGCTGTAGTGCAAGATAAATGAGAGAGCACCACATCAATATCCACCATACGCATCATAAAATGTATTCCCCAAAAACAGCCAGCGCATTTCAAGGGTCCAAGAACTCCACCTTCATCAGGGCTTGTAAAAAAATGGTGGATTGCTGACAAACGGTCATGGACTGTAATAATGAGAAGAAAGCATGAAACTGATGGTCCATAAGTTTTGGGTTGTTTTATGACGGACTGTTGATATTCGTGTGGAGCTCTCCTTTCTCTTACACTATCTTTATCTCCTCCGAGGGTCCTTCCTGTAAATAAAAAGCTGCTCATTTGAACTGTCAGGTGCACAAGATCAAGCACAGCGGTGACTGTGTTTGATCCAGGACTGCTGCCATATCCACACTATCAGCTGGAGGTCCTACTAAGGGTGGTGAGAGGATTTTGGTGCACAGTACCGTGGTTGAGGAGATGTGATTGATAAGCTTTGATTAATTTTCTTTTCTTGTGAGTGCATTTTTTCCTAGTTGTCATCATAAAATAAGGGGTATTGCAGCACAGCCTGTGAGCTCTTCTCTCTTTTTTTTTGTGTGTTTTCAAGACATACTTTATTTAGGATTTCTGTTCTTTTCAATGCAATGCTGGCAGGGCGCTGTAATTTTTCAGGAAGCTATGTACAGCACCCTGCCGGCCCCTCCCACCATCTGCATTATAAAAAAATTATTTTGAGTGCATTTTTATCTAGTTTTCATCATAAAAAAAGTTGTTGGAATGGACTATCTCGGTACCAGTTTGGACAAAATACACAAAGTGATTTTAAAAAATAAGGGGTATTACACTAGAGCCTGGTCGTTTTTTTTTTCTAGTTTGTGTGTTTTCAAGACATACTTTATTTAGGATCCTGTGATGTCATCACTGGGTTTCTGTTCTTTTCAATGCAATGCTGGCAGGGCGCTGTAATTTTTTAGGAGGCTATGCACAGCACCCTGCCGGGCCCCTCCCACCATCTGCCCAAATTAAAAAAAAATCTTGTGAGTGCATTTGTATCTAGTTTTCATCATAAAATAAGGTGTTAGGAGAAAAATGGAGTCCAGTCCCCAACAGGTTACCCATGAGCAAAAAGGAATGGACTACCTCGGTACCAGTTTGGACAAAATACACAAAGTGATTATAAAAAATAAGGGGCATTGCACTAAAGCCTAGTCGTTTTTTTTTTCTAGTTTGTGTGTTTTCAAGACATACTTTATTTAGGATCCTGTGATGTCATCATTGGGGTTCTGTTGTTCTCAATGCAATGCTGACAGGGTGCTGTGATTTTTCAGGAAACTATGCACAGCACCCTGCTGGCCTCTCCCACCATCTGCCTGCATTACATTTTTTTTCTTGTGAGTGCATTTTTATCTAGTTTTAATCATAAAATAAGGTGTTATGCTGCATACACACGGTCTGAATTTCTGATGAAGAAAGTCAGACGGAATTTTTTCACTGGATATTCTGACCATGTGTATGCCCCATCAGACTTTTTCTGTTAGAAATTCAGACGGAGTTAGAAAAAGAACATGTTCTCTTTTTTTCAGACAGAATACATTTCCATCGGAAATTCCATTTGTCTGTATGGAACTCTGATGGAGAAAAAAAACACGCATGCTCAGAATCAAGTCGACGCATGCTCGGAAGCATTGAACTTGTACATCACCGCGTTCTTGACGGTCGGCATTTGGTGCGACAGTGTGTACGCAAGACAGCTTGAACAGAATTTCGTCGGAAAGACACGCCAGGGTTTATTCTGACAGAAAATCCGACTGTGTGTACGAGGCATTAGGAGAAAATGGAGACCAGTTCTCAAAAGGTCACCCATAAGCAAAAAGGAATGGACCATCTCAGTACCAGTTTGAACAAAATACACAAAGTGATTATAAAAAATAAGGGGTATTGCACCAGAGCCTGTGCGCTCGTCTTTCTTGTTTGTGTGTTTTCACTAATTACTTTATTTTGTACCCTGTGATGTCATCATTGGGTTTCTGTTCTTCTCAATGCAATGCTAGCGGGGTGCTGTGATTTTTCAGGCAGCTATGCACAACACCCTGCTGGCCTCTCCCACCATCTGCCTGCATTTTATTTTTTTTTTCTTGTGAGTGCATTTTTATCTAGTTTTCATCATAAAATAAGGCGGCGTACACACGAAGCTGCATTCCAGCGAGGACCTCGGCCGTGTGTACACAGAGCGCTCGCCCCGCCCGAAGGGAATCCCGTCGAGCGAAAAGAGAGCACGCTCTCTTTTTGCTCGACGGCCCGCCGGGATGAATGGCTGGTTGCCATTCCCGACGGGCAGGTCGCCGATTTAGACGGCCGGCAGAGAACCTCGACGGGCGGAACGATGTGTTCTGCCCGTCGAGGTTCTCTGCCGTGTGTACGCGGCTTAAGGGGTATTACACCAGAGCCGGTCCGCTCTTCTCTTGTGTTTGCCGTTTCTGACTGTGTACACACAGCTGGTTACGAGAGCAGCAAGGATGTGGTGCTATTAAAGATTAACCCTTTCAAGGCTGGAATTATTTTGAACTTTTGGACCTCCTTTGTGCAGGTCACCTGTAGCAATAGCGCAAGTACCAACATGTGCATACATGGGAATGTAATGAAAACAGAATGTTTTTTCTTAGCATGTTGATGGGGGTGGGGGTGGGGTGGAGAAAAACCAGAGAAAGAAAAATTGTAGCAGATTAAACTTGTGTTAATCAAACAAAAAGGAAAAAAAAAATCCTCAAGCAATGTAAAAATGTAGTTTTCAAAGAAGTTATGAAACAAACGTAACAAACGTAACAAACGTAACAAACGTAACAAGATAAAAGTCAGTTGAGCAAACCAAGCCAACTCCTCGCAGTGCAGGAACTTACCGTCCTCATATTCAATAAATGTCTCAATCTCTGATGTTGGAAGGAAGAGATAGAACAGAAATTCATACAGGAAAAAGAGAACGGCAACAAACAAGCAAATTCAGAGCGTGTTAGCAGATAGGAGAACATAAAAGTAAAACGACCCCGGTGTAGATAAAGCTTCGAACATATCTGACAATCAACATACAAAGAGGAGCTGGAAAACTCTGACATTTAAAGTAATATTTTCATCGTGCTGACGGCAAGCAATTAGCTTCAGTAAATTTCCACTTATGCCGAGCTCCGGCGCAGAACCATTAATAGACACAGAATGGATGGATACACTGGCAAAGTTCAGAAACGCAAAGCAGCCAATGAGAAGTTGTTACCCATAAGCAAAAAGGAATGGACAGTAAACTAAAATCGGATTGGTTGCTATGCACTTTGCAAATGTGGGGATGCTCCTCATCTCTTTTCCATCTCTACCCAAATTTCCAGGGATAACCGCATACTGAAATAAACCAACTCCTTAATTTTATTGATGTAAAGATAAAGACAACATCCACAGCAGAACCGGAGAAATGGAGGTGCCAACGCGTTTCATGCTGCTGTGTGCTCAATCATAGCATGCTATGCTTAAAATGGTCGTAAACTGCAGTTGAAGAAAAAAATATATAAAGAAATTCCCTACAAGGCAATGTCATAGTGTGATAGTATGCATTGCAATAAAACGCCGCCATTTTTTGCGGCGCTTTACTGTCTTTTTTCAGTGCTTTTTAGCCCCTAGCGGGGAGATTTTGACACCCGCTGGCAGACAAAAAGCGCTTTGCCGGCAGTTCGGCGGAGCTGTCCATTGATTTCAATGGGCAGGGGCGCTTAAGGGGCAGTGTATACACCGCTTCTACAGCGCTGCAAAGATGCAGCTCGCAGGACTTTTTTTTACCGTCCTGCCAGCGCACCGCTCCAGTGTGAAAGCAAGTGGTTAAGGTCACAGCAGGGTAAAACGCGTTAGCACCGGCCTTACTCCTGTTTTTCTGCGGATGTTGTCTTTGTCTTTATATCAATGAAATAAAGGTGTTATTTCTGGAAATCTGTGTATTGTATTGCGGTGGCAAGCCAAACCAGGACTTGAATCATTTAGCGGTAGACTAGCCAGAACCCAACTTGGATAGGCGTTTCATTTTGTGCGTCTTATCAATCTTTGTGTGCCTTATTGTGTTTTATTTCAGTTCTTCTCCATCTGCATGGAGTTTGTATGTTTCCTCCATGTGGGGTGCCTCCAGTTTCCTCCACAGTGCAAAAACATATCTATGATTAACTGCTTAAAAAAATGACCTTACTAATTAAAGACTGCGCTGGATTGGTTCAGATGATTACCGATAGTTGTTAGGTGGTTCCGCAGGTAAGTGGTGGTCCTGATCTCCCTTAGGAAGTTTGGGCTGCTACCTTTACTGATACGATGGAGCTACTCCTTCAGAAGAACCAATGCTTCAATGAGGAGGAAGGAGAACCTGATGTTCAAAAAATGCAACACTTCGTGGGAGATTACAATCGTTTAGAAAAAGCTGGTACATGCTCAAAGGGATGGATCGACTCCACAGTGGTCATCAACATGAGCACATAGCATTAGCCCTGAAGAAGGGGGAGGCAGTTCCCTTGAAACATGTTGGCTGAACCTGTACGGTCTCACTCATTTATTAAACAAGTCTCCCACCAAGAGCTGCATGTTTTTGAACGCCAGGCACTCCTTCCTTCTTATTCAAAGGACCCGGACTTTCTAAGTGAATCCATAACACATTTACCTTCAAATGTGTCCCACTTGGCTCAATGGAGGTCAACACCTCCTCCTCCATCCACCAACAGGTGCTTTTTTTCAATCCAGGTGTCTGCATGGTCTATTTTTTTAGCCCAGGTAAAGGAGGGTGCTGAGCCCCTAAAACGAGTCAGTTGACTCAGGACTGTAAAAACGTGTGTCGCTTCCATCCTTTCAACACTTTAGCAAACCTTTCTGAGGGTCCAGCAGGAGGCCTCAGTTGCTGGTAAGCAGCCTCCAGGACTGCACACCCCTATCACAACATAACCCATAAGGTTTCAAGCTCCTACAACAGGATCCACCAACAGAAGAAGGCGGCATTCTCAGTTGGCAAGAAATATTGTACAGTGGAGAGGTTGTGGCAGCTACTGCCAGAGCCTTGAGGGCCAATTCATACTAAGGTGTAGTGGTAAGGCACGTGCGTCTGTTGCGGTATTTGTGCTTTACGTGCGTTGGGTTAGAAAGCTTATTCATCTGAATTAATTCAATGTTCAACGGGGCATTTCTTTTGTAACAACGCTTTTGAAATGAATGGCACTGTAGTGCACCATAAAGAGTTCCCTGCATTGCAATAAATCATCGTTAAAATGCTTGGTAGCGTGATGCACCAGCGTGAATTGGTCCCAAGGGCTCATGTAGATGAGCATTGATTTGGCATGCATTTGACGTTAAAATTTATAGGTTCCCATTTACGTCAAAAGTATAGTTTTGGTAAGCGTTTTGGGGCTGTATTTGACGTGGATCCACTGCTAGTGGCATGGTGGTTCCATGGGCGAAGGGTTGTAATTCCAGTGTCCACCAGCAGTATCTGGCAGCAAGCAAAACACTTAGTAGGGGAAGACCTAAATACCCTTCCCAGCAGTCGGCATCACTTGGAAACTGATTACTGGGGTTTGCTGGCTGCTGGGAGAGTATTTAGGTCACCCCTTACTAAGTGCCTCTTGCTCCAGTGTTTTGCCTGCTGCCAGATACTGCTAGCTGTTATCCTGTTCCTGCCTTTCTCGATGTACCCTGTATCCTGCTGCCTTGTACCTGATCCCTGTTTTGTTCCCCCCTTTCCATCTGCCCCCTGCACCTCCAGTTTTACCCTGCTTATCTGTGTTTCCCATTATTTTGTATACATTGTATATAGATAGTTGGGCCTTCTATTTGCTGGTTATTAATCAGGTATTCTGTCACTAGGGTTTTGGGTTCACTTCTATTTTCATGTCTGCTGTGTATTCTGTTTACTGGTGTTTGGAAGGATTTTGTTTCCCTGTAAATAAATCTAACTTAAATCATACACAGTCTGGTCCCAGTTTCCTGAGTATGGCCATGCAGATATAGCCATCTCTGCTGCTGATTCCTTTAAAATGGTGCTCTTAACCCAGCTCTATTGACTGTAGTCGACAGAGGTAAACAAGCAAAGCGGCTTGTTGCAGCCTCACACTGGAATGGCAAATGCAACAACTGAAGACACCCCTCTACATGAGACAAAACCCAGCATTTTCCTGCAGGCTTTAGCAAAAGGCAAGCGAAGATCAGCGCATGCCATGGGGGGTTTCCAAAACACATAAAACTGGGCATTGGTCCTAAGGACCTCACAGACAAAGACAGATGGAACCAGAACAGAGGGCATTCTGCAGTGACCAATGCCAAGGACAAGTGGGGTGGAGGGACCCAGCAGGCTGCCATTCTTCTGCCAAATACCACCATCAAGTAATTGCCCACAAGCTGTATTGTTCAGTAATTACTGCTCAAAAGTTTAATTGATTGTTGGAAGCCTGCAGGACGCTATACTGGACTGTGTCCCATCTTAAGGCAACTTCAGTGGATCTGTTTAGATCTCGGTCATCTCTCATAACTCACCTATCTAGGGGTTCTTATGTTGCCTCATGATACTTTTCTTAATAAAATATTCCATTTACAAACATACTATAGCCACAGGTTTGAAATGGTAATTTTTTTCCCCAGAAATGGATATTTTTTTTTTTTTTTTTTTAAACGGACCCAACCGTACTCAACTGTATGCTATACGGTTGCATCCGTTTTTTTTTTTTCCTTTTTTTATTTTTTAAAGTGTATTTTTGTGCGTGAACTCGAGAGAGAGGAGCCGGACTGCAGGAGTTGGGAGTAGGCAGACGCTCCCCCCGGAGGCAATCGCCATCCTTCTCCATGCCCCTGGTGGCAATGGCGGGTGTGAAGGGGGGCCTCCCACTCACCCCGCCCTACCTGCTCCTCTTGGGAGCCCAACTGGGGCCCAACGGGACCCCAATGGGGCAGAGGGACTCCCCCTATGAGGGAGTGAGGGGGCCTAGCCCACCCAGCCAGCCACGTAGGTCCTTTGCCTCTCTTTATTTTAAGAGACCGCATGGCCAAAGTGCATGTGTTTTTAAACCAATTTTGTGTGCGTGCAAGTGTGGTGGTTTTTGTGGGGGGGGGGGGTGGGCGTACTAAGCACAGGCGTACCTTGCATAGCACACCCACCGGGAGCCGGGCTGAGACCACCAAACTCAATTCACATGTAGCCGAGACCGGGATCCGAACCCTTGGCTGCAGAGGTGAATGGCTTGTCAGCGCAGTGCCAATCACGTTGAGCCACCACAGCTCCCTCAGAAATGGATATTTAATTACCAAATAACATTTATTTCTGACAGCATTTAAACCTATGGATCGCCATTTATACCCATGGGATGGCATTATGCTCTATGGATCAGTATTCTACCCCATGGAATGGTATTCTTCTCCACAGATCAGTATTTTATAGATTGTTTTTTTACGTATCAACTCTATTGTCTATGGTTAACTCTATGGTTCGGTACTTCACCCCGTGGATTGGTATTTTACTCCATGGGATGGGTATTCAACCAACTGGACTGGTTTTCTACTCCACGTAAACAATATTCTACCCTATGAATTGGCATTTTACCCCATGGATTGGTATTCTAACCACTGAATCTGTATTTTACCCCATTATTTGATATTCTACCAACTGGATTGGTATTTGACACAATAGTTTGATAATCGACACCGTGGATTGGTAATTGCCATTTGACCCCATGGATTGTAATTCTACCTCATGAAACAGTATTCTATCCCAGGGATCATTAAATTACAAATTTTTATCCCATTAATTGTTATTTTATCCCCTGGATGTGTATTTTACCTCATTGAATGGTATTTTAGCTTTACAGATCAGTATTCTATCCCATGGGTCATTATTGGTTTAAAGTATTGGCATTTTACTCCATTGAATGGTATTTTACCCTTACATGTCAGTATTCTACCACATGGATCATTATGTTATTCAGTTGATCAGTATTTTATCCCCTGGATGTGTATTTTACCCCATTAAATGGTATTTAAGCCTTAGAGATCAGTATTCTACCCCATGGATCATTATTGGCTTAATGTATTGGCATTTTACTTAATTGAATGGTATTTTACCCTTGCAGGCCAGTATTCTACCTCATGGATCATTATGTTATTCAGTGAATCAGTATTTTATCACATGGATGGGTATTCTATCCCCTGGACGTGTATTTTACTCCATGGGATGGTATTTTACCCTTACATGTCAGTATGATACTATATGGATCAGTATTTTACTCAGTGGATCAGTATTTTATCCAATGCATGGGCATTCTATCCCCTAGCTGTTTTCTTTTTTTTTTTTACCCCTATAGATCAGTATTCTACCCCATGAATCATTATTGGCTTAATGTATGGGCATTTTACCCCATTGAATGTTATTTTACCTTTACAGGTTGGTATTCTACCCCATGGATCATTATTTTACTCAATGGATTGCTTTTTATCACATGGACTGTTAGTCTATCCGCGGATGGGTATTTTACCACATGGATCAGTATTTAACACCATGGATCAGTACTTCATTCAAAAAATCTGTATTTCACCCCACGGATTAGTATTTTACCCCACAAGCAATGTGCTAAATGTCATATGGAGTCATATGTTAATATATATATATATATATATATATATATATATATATAGAAATTTGCAAAATCGGTTCCTTAGCAACGGGCAGTTTTTCTTTTCCTGCCTAGAAATTGGACAGCTGAAGTAACAGGGAAATCCAGAAGCTCGAAGTGCTCCTTCCTTTAAATCCCAGCCAGCCCAGAATCCTTTGCAACATCTGTTGCATTTAATTGTCTGAACAGAGCCGAGTATCAACAGCTGGAAAACGTGCACTGGCTGCATCTGGCGCGAAAACGAACGAGATCCCCACACCATGTCCTTCCTGCCGATGAGAACTGAACGAGCCACGGGGTCACCTCCTGTTCTACGGCGAAAAACACGTGAGCTGAGATTTCCCCTGAGATTCTGCAGAATCCCTGTAGCCCAGGTGGTCGTCTTCACTTCACTGAAAGCTTCAACCTCCCGAGCTTTGATATTCCTACAGCATTCTAACACAGAGGGTCAGATTTTCCACCGCGGGGAGCCAAAGGCCGTTGTGTGAGAAAATATTTGCCAGCGACATCAGTAACGCTTCACTGTCGGCTTAGGGTGATAGAGAAGTGAAAATGCTGTCCATGGCTACCAATCTGACAGATACAAGGAAAATATAAACCCAACAGCTTAGTTTCCCTGGTCACCAGGACGAACCAAAAAAAGGTGTTGGGTTCAATTAGATACAATTTAACCCATCAAGTGCAACAGAATGGCAAGTTTGCCATTGATCAGTATAGTCATGTAGGGTCCCCGTGGGTTGTCACCCATATGTTTTCCCAGTGTGGAAATATTGTGGAGAGGAATAAAATAAGCATAATATAGTTTTAGATGAAAGGTCTACTTCAAGCTAACGTATCTATACTGTTCTGGGATGTGGAAGGAAAGGGGAGCAACTGGAGGAAACAGGGAGAGAACATACAATTCCTGTGTTGGACTTGAAGACCCCAGTGGACTAAGCCAAGAGTAGACATCTATTCACAAATAGATAGTATTGTCTGCCATCATCTTTGAACTAAATATAGAGGATTTCAGGCATTGATATTTTTACATAGTTACACTAGCCCAGTATGGACCAATGTAAAAAGTACATTCTCAACCAGGTTACCATGGAACGCTAGGTTCCTTCAGAGGTTGCTGAGTTGTGGTTCATTGACCTTTCATTTGGTGGTGCCTCCATGGCTCCAGGACCTTCACCATTGCGTAGGGTGACCACATTTCCAAACTACCATTTAGGGACACCCCCCCCCCCCTTCCCAAAAATCAGCTTGTCCTGTAACGAATTACAGCACAGTGATCGGACACAAGAGGCGGGATTTATGATTTCTCCAATCACAAGTAGGGGGTGGGGACTGTGCTTCTCCAGGAATTCCCAGCCAGGACAAGTACTGTCAGTTCAGTGAGTAAAGCGGTGATGTGGCGGCTTTTTTTGGGGGCATCAGATTGGCCCGGGGGGGGGGGGGGTGTCAGTTTCATTCTGGGACACTGTATTGTCCTGGAGTGAAGGTGCCCGGGACAGACCTGTTTGCCATTAACCACCAATAGCTGGATTAAGTAAGGGTTCCCCGAGACCTAGAATTTATTTTGTGGGTTCCTCTGAATTAGAAAAGTTGAGAAACCCTGCTCTAGAAACTGGAAATCACTGTAGTTTGCACCACTACTCCAGTAATCTTCATATTTCTAGGTTCCATACCAAGCGGCTGCCCTGGTACATTGGGAACACAGGAGGTTTGCTCACTTGGCACAGGCGCCATTCAGAGAACACTTTTCATTTTCTCAATGAATGCAATGATTGGACGAGATAAAGACGTGGGGTGGTGATGTTACTTTCTCCAACTTGTTCATTCCAAGAACGCTTTGCATACCAGGTTACTGTGATGAAAACGCACTCACCTCCAGTTTGCTGCAGCAGAATATCCGCCGGGTTGTGTGGCTTTAACCCCAGCGCTGACAGAGGTGTCTTTGCCAATCCTGGAGGAGATCGCAAGGCTAGAGGGAAACACAGAGGCAGAAAACATGAGAATGCACGCTGACAAACACAAAGCTACATAAAGGGATGTATTAAAGTATTTATAAACCCAAAACCAAAAATGTGATAGATTACAGCTTACTAATACCTGCTGTGATGGCTGCATTTGTTTTCTTTTATTTATTACAGGTACTTACCAAAAACGTAAATGTATTTTATTAGGATTTTATGTGATACATCAGGGGTCTCCAAACTGCGGCCCGAGGGCCAGATGTGGTCCTTTGCTAGCCTTCATCCGGCCCTTGGGGCTCAATTCCTTCCACTGATATGAGGCACTATTCCTCCCACTGACACCAACAATGGGGCACTTTATCTTCCACGGATATCAATGAAGGGATACTATTCCTCCTACTAATAGGGCAAATACTCCTTCTCCTATTGACCACCAACCCTGAGGCCATTCTTATTCACACTGATGCTGGGCCCTTGACATTTTCTGCCCCTGTTGGCCACAATCCGGCCGTCCTAAAAACTGAAGGACAATAAAGTGTCCCTTTGTTTGAAAAGTTTGGAGACCCCTGTGATAGATCAACACAAAGTTTAACTTAATTGTGAAGCAGAAGGAAAATGATCAATGGTTTTATTTTTTACAAATTAACATCTGAAAAGTGTGGCATTTGTGTTCGGCCCCCTTTACTCAGATGCCCCTAACTAAAACCTAGTGGAACCAATTGATTGCCTTCAGAATTCACCTAATTAAGGTGTGTGGTCTACGAAAGCTCCGGGAAGGAGTGCGGTCTACGAATGCTCCGTGAAGGAGTGCGGTCTACGAATGCTCCGTGAAGGAGTGCGGTCTACGAATGCTCCGGGAAGGAGTGCGGTCTACGAATGCTCCGGGAAGGAGTGCGGTCTACGAATGCTCCGGGAAGGAGTGCGGTCTACGAATGCTCCGGGAAGGAGTGCGGTCTACGAATGCTCCGGGAAGGAGTGCGGTCTACGAATGCTCCGGGAAGGAGTGCGGTCTACGAATGCTCCGGGAAGGAGTGCGGTCTACGAATGCTCCGAGAAGGAGTGCGGTCTACGAATGCTCCGGGAAGGAGTGCGGTCTACGAATGCTCCGGGAAGGAGTGCGGTCTACAAAAGCTCCGGGAAAGGAGTGCGGTCTACGAATGCTCCGGGAAGGAGTGCGGTCTACGAATGCTCCGGGAAGGAGTGCGGTCTACGAATGCTCCGGTAAGGAGTGCGGTCTACGAATGCTCCGGGAAGGAGTGCGGTCTACAAAAGCTCCGGGAAGGAGTGCGGTCTACGAATGCTCCGGGAAGGAGTGCGGTCTACGAATGCTCCGGGAAGGAGTGCGGTCTACGAATGCTCTGGGAAGGAGTGCGGTCTACGAATGCTCTGGGAAGGAGTGCGGTCTACGAATGCTCTGGGAAGGAGTGCGGTCTATGAAAGCTCTGGGAAGGAGTGCGGTCTACGAAAGCTCTGGGAAGGAGTGCGGTCTACGAAAGCTCTGGGAAAGGAGTACGGTCTACGAAAGCTCTGGGAAGGAGTACGGTCTACGAATGCTCTGGGAAGGAGTGTGGTCTACGAAAGCTCTGGGAAGGAGTGCGGTCTACGAAAGCTCTGGGAAGGAGTGCGGTCTACAAAAGCTCTGGGAAGGAGTGCGGTCTACGAAAGCTCTGGGAAGGAGTGCGGTCTACGAAAGCTCTGGGAAGGAGTGCGGTCTATGAAAGCTCTGGGAAGGAGTGTGGTCTACGAATGCTCTGGGAAGGAGTGCGATCTACGAATGCTCTGGGAAGGAGTGCGGCCTATGAATGCTCTGGGAAGGAGTGCGGTCTATGAATGCTCTGGGAAGGAGCGCGGTCTATGAGTTCTCTCGGAAGGAGCGCGGTCTATGAATGCTCCGAGAAGGAGTTCGGTTGATGAGTTCTCCGGGAAGGAGTGCGGTCTATGAGTTCTCTGGGAAGGAGTGCGGTCTATGAGTTCTCTGGGAAGGAGTGCGGTCTATGAGTTCTCTGGGAAGGAGTGCGGTCTATGAGTTCTCTGGGAAGGAGTGCGGTCTATGAGTTCTCTGGGAAGGAGTGCGGTCTATGAGTTCTCTGGGAAGGAGTGCGGTCTATGAGTTCTCTGGGAAGGAGTGCGGTCTATGAGTTCTCTGGGAAGGAGTGCGGTCTATGAGTTCTCTGGGAAGGAGTGCGGTCTATGAGTTCTCTGGGAAGGAGTGCGGTCTATGAGTTCTCTGGGAAGGAGTGCGGTCTATGAGTTCTCTGGGAAGGAGTGCGGTCTATGAGTTCTCTGGGAAGGAGTGCGGTCTATGAGTTCTCTGGGAAGGAGTGCGGTCTATGAGTTCTCTGGGAAGGAGTGCGGTCTATGAGTTCTCTGGGAAGGAGTGCGGTCTATGAGTTCTCTGGGAAGGAGTGCGGTCTATGAGTTCTCTGGGAAGGAGTGCGGTCTATGAGTTCTCTGGGAAGGAGTGCGGTCTATGAGTTCTCTGGGAAGGAGTGCGGTCTATGAGTTCTCTGGGAAGGAGTGCGGTCTATGAGTTCTCTCGGAAGGAGTGCGGTCTATGAATGCTCCGAGAAGGAGTGCGGTCTATGAGTTCTCTGGGAAGGAGTGCGGTCTATGAGTTCTCTCGGAAGGAGTGCGGTCTATGAATGCTCCGGGAAGGAGTGCGGTCTATGAGTTCTCTCGGAAGGAGTGCGGTCTATGAGTTCTCTGGGAAGGAGTGCGGTCTATGAGTTCTCTGGGAAGGAGTGCGGTCTATGAATGCTCCGGGAAGGAGTGCGGTCTATGAATGCTCCGGGAAGGAGTGCGGTCTATGAGTTCTCTGGGAAGGAGTGCGGTCTATGAGTTCTCTGGGAAGGAGTGCGGTCTATGAGTTCTCTGGGAAGGAGTGCGGTCTATGAGTTCTCTGGGAAGGAGTGCGGTCTATGAGTTCTCTGGGAAGGAGTGCGGTCTATGAGTTCTCTGGGAAGGAGTGCGGTCTATGAGTTCTCTGGGAAGGAGTGCGGTCTATGAGTTCTCTGGGAAGGAGTGCGGTCTATGAGTTCTCTGGGAAGGAGTGCGGTCTATGAGTTCTCTGGGAAGGAGTGCGGTCTATGAGTTCTCTGGGAAGGAGTGCGGTCTATGAGTTCTCTGGGAAGGAGTGCGGTCTATGAGTTCTCTGGGAAGGAGTGCGGTCTATGAGTTCTCTGGGAAGGAGTGCGGTCTATGAGTTCTCTGGGAAGGAGTGCGGTCTATGAGTTCTCTGGGAAGGAGTGCGGTCTATGAGTTCTCTGGGAAGGAGTGCGGTCTATGAGTTCTCTGGGAAGGAGTGCGGTCTATGAGTTCTCTCGGGGAGTGCGGTGTATGAGTTCTCTGGGAAGGAGTGCGGTCTATGAGTTCTCTGGGAAGGAGTGCGGTCTATGAATGCTCCGGGAAGGAGTGCGGTCTATGAGTTCTCTCGGAAGGAGTGCGGTCTATGAGTTCTCTGGGAAGGAGTGCGGTCTATGAGTTCTCTGGGAAGGAGTGCGGTCTATGAATGCTCCGGGAAGGAGTGCGGTCTATGAGTTCTCTCTGAAGGAGTGCGGTCTATGAGTTCTCTGGGAAGGAGTGCGGTCTATGAGTTCTCTGGGAAGGAGTGCGGTCTATGAGTTCTCTGGGAAGGAGTGCGGTCTATGAGTTCTCTGGGAAGGAGTGCGGTCTATGAGTTCTCTGGGAAGGAGTGCGGTCTATGAATGCTCCGGGAAGGAGTGCGGTCTATGAGTTCTCTCGGAAGGAGTGCGGTCTATGAATGCTCCAAGAAGGAGTGCGGTCTATGAGTTCTCTCGGAAGGAGCGCGGTCTATGAATGCTCCGGGAAGGAGTTTGGTTGATGAGTTCTCTGGGAAGGAGTGCGGTCTATGAGTTCTCTGGGAAGGAGTGCGGTCTATGAGTTCTCTGGGAAGGAGTGCGGTCTATGAGTTCTCTGGGAAGGAGTGCGGTCTATGAGTTCTCTGGGAAGGAGTGCGGTCTATGAGTTCTCTGGGAAGGAGTGCGGTCTATGAGTTCTCTGGGAAGGAGTGCGGTCTATGAGTTCTCTCGGAAGGAGTGCGGTGTATGAGTTCTCTGGGAAGGAGTGCGGTCTATGAGTTCTCTGGGAAGGAGTGCGGTCTATGAATGCTCCGGGAAGGAGTGCAGTCTATGAGTTCTCTCGAAAGGAGTGCGGTCTATGAGTTCTCTGGGAAGGAGTGCGGTCTATGAGTTCTCTGGGAAGGAGTGCGGTCTATGAATGCTCCGGGAAGGAGTGCGGTCTATGAATGCTCCGGGAAGGAGTGCGGTCTATGAGTTCTCTCGGAAGGAGTGCGGTCTATGAGTTCTCTGGGAAGGAGTGCGGTCTATGAGTTCTCTCGGAAGGAGTGCGGTCTATGAATGCTCCGGGAAGGAGTGCGGTCTATGAGTTCTCTCGGAAGGAGTGCGGTCTATGAGTTCTCTGGGAAGGAGTGCGGTCTATGAGTTCTCTGGGAAGGAGTGCGGTCTATGAGCTCTCTGGGAAGGAGTGCGGTCTATGAATGCTCCGGGAAGGAGTGCGGTCTATGAGTTCTCTGGGAAGGAGTGCGGTCTATGAGTTCTCTGGGAAGGAGTGCGGTCTATGAGTTCTCTGGGAAGGAGTGCGGTCTATGAGTTCTCTGGGAAGGAGTGCGGTCTATGAGTTCTCTGGGAAGGAGTGCGGTCTATGAGTTCTCTGGGAAGGAGTGCGGTCTATGAGTTCTCTGGGAAGGAGTGCGGTCTATGAGTTCTCTGGGAAGGAGTGCGGTCTATGAGTTCTCTGGGAAGGAGTGCGGTCTATGAGTTCTCTGGGAAGGAGTGCGGTCTATGAGTTCTCTGGGAAGGAGTGCGGTCTATGAGTTCTCTCGGAAGGAGTGCGGTCTATGAATGCTCCGAGAAGGAGTGCGGTCTATGAGTTCTCTGGGAAGGAGTGCGGTCTATGAGTTCTCTCGGAAGGAGTGCGGTCTATGAATGCTCCGGGAAGGAGTGCGGTCTATGAGTTCTCTCGGAAGGAGTGCGGTCTATGAGTTCTCTGGGAAGGAGTGCGGTCTATGAGTTCTCTGGGAAGGAGTGCGGTCTATGAATGCTCCGGGAAGGAGTGCGGTCTATGAATGCTCCGGGAAGGAGTGCGGTCTATGAGTTCTCTGGGAAGGAGTGCGGTCTATGAGTTCTCTGGGAAGGAGTGCGGTCTATGAGTTCTCTGGGAAGGAGTGCGGTCTATGAGTTCTCTGGGAAGGAGTGCGGTCTATGAGTTCTCTGGGAAGGAGTGCGGTCTATGAGTTCTCTGGGAAGGAGTGCGGTCTATGAGTTCTCTGGGAAGGAGTGCGGTCTATGAGTTCTCTGGGAAGGAGTGCGGTCTATGAGTTCTCTCGGAAGGAGTGCGGTGTATGAGTTCTCTGGGAAGGAGTGCGGTCTATGAGTTCTCTGGGAAGGAGTGCGGTCTATGAATGCTCCGGGAAGGAGTGCGGTCTATGAGTTCTCTCGGAAGGAGTGCGGTCTATGAGTTCTCTGGGAAGGAGTGCGGTCTATGAGTTCTCTGGGAAGGAGTGCGGTCTATGAGTTCTCTGGGAAGGAGTGCGGTCTATGAGTTCTCTGGGAAGGAGTGCGGTCTATGAGTTCTCTGGGAAGGAGTGCGGTCTATGAGTTCTCTGGGAAGGAGTGCGGTCTATGAGTTCTCTGGGAAGGAGTGCGGTCTATGAATGCTCCGGGAAGGAGTGCGGTCTATGAATGCTCCGGGAAGGAGTGCGGTCTATGAGTTCTCTGGGAAGGAGTGCGGTCTATGAGTTCTCTGGGAAGGAGTGCGGTCTATGAGTTCTCTGGGAAGGAGTGCGGTCTATGAGTTCTCTGGGAAGGAGTGCGGTCTATGAGTTCTCTGGGAAGGAGTGCGGTCTATGAGTTCTCTGGGAAGGAGTGCGGTCTATGAGTTCTCTGGGAAGGAGTGCGGTCTATGAGTTCTCTCGGAAGGAGTGCGGTGTATGAGTTCTCTGGGAAGGAGTGCGGTCTATGAATGCTCCGGGAAGGAGTGCGGTCTATGAGTTCTCTGGGAAGGAGTGCGGTCTATGAATGCTCCGGGAAGGAGTGCGGTCTATGAGTTCTCTCGGAAGGAGTGCGGTCTATGAGTTCTCTGGGAAGGAGTGCGGTCTATGAGTTCTCTGGGAAGGAGTGCGGTCTATGAGTTCTCTGGGAAGGAGTGCGGTCTATGAGTTCTCTGGGAAGGAGTGCGGTCTATGAGTTCTCTGGGAAGGAGTGCGGTCTATGAGTTCTCTGGGAAGGAGTGCGGTCTATGAGTTCTCTGGGAAGGAGTGCGGTCTATGAGTTCTCTGGAAGGAGTGCGGTCTATGAGTTCTCTGGGAAGGAGTGCGGTCTATGAGTTCTCTGGGAAGGAGTGCGGTCTATGAGTGCTCCGGGAAGGAGTGCGGTCTATGAGTTCTCTGGGAAGGAGTGCGGTCTATGAGTTCTCTGGGAAGGAGTGCGGTCTATGAGTTCTCTGGGAAGGAGTGCGGTCTATGAGTTCTCTGGGAAGGAGTGCGGTCTATGAGTTCTCTGGGAAGGAGTGCGGTCTATGAGTTCTCTGGGAAGGAGTGCGGTCTATGAGTTCTCTGGGAAGGAGTGCGGTCTATGAGTTCTCTGGGAAGGAGTGCGGTCTATGAGTTCTCTCGGAAGGAGTGCGGTCTATGAGTTCTCTGGGAAGGAGTGCGGTCTATGAGTTCTCTGGGAAGGAGTGCGGTCTATGAGTTCTCTGGGAAGGAGTGCGGTCTATGAGTTCTCTGGGAAGGAGTGCGGTCTATGAGTTCTCTGGGAGTGCGGTCTATGAGTTCTCTGGGAAGTGCGGTCTATGAGTTCTCTGGAAGGAGTGCGGTCTATGAGTTCTCTGGGAAGGAGTGCGGTCTATGAGTTCTCTGGGAAGGAGTGCGGTCTATGAGTTCTCTGGGAAGGAGTGCGGTCTATGAGTTCTCTGGGAAGGAGTGCGGTCTATGAGTTCTCTGGGAAGGAGTGCGGTCTATGAGTTCTCTGGGAAGGAGTGCGGTCTATGAGTTCTCTGGGAAGGAGTGCGGTCTATGAGTTCTCTGGGAAGGAGTGCGGTCTATGAGTTCTCTGGGAGTGCGGTCTATGAGTTCTCTGGGAAGTGCGGTCTATGAGTTCTCTGGGAAGGAGTGCGGTCTATGAGTTCTCTGGGAAGGAGTGCGGTCTATGAGTTCTCTGGGAAGGAGTGCGGTCTATGAGTTCTCTGGGAAGGAGTGCGGTCTATGAGTTCTCTGGGGAGTGCGGTCTATGAGTTCTCTGGGAAGGAGTGCGGTCTATGAGTTCTCTGGGAAGGAGTGCGGTCTATGAGTTCTCTGGGAAGGAGTGCGGTCTATGAGTTCTCTGGGAAGGAGTGCGGTCTATGAGTTCTCTGGGAAGGAGTGCGGTCTATGAGTTCTCTCGGAAGGAGTGCGGTCTATGAGTTCTCTGGGAAGGAGTGCGGTCTATGAGTTCTCTGGGAAGGAGTGCGGTCTATGAGTTCTCTGGGAAGGAGTGCGGTCTATGAGTTCTCTCGGAAGGAGTGCGGTCTATGAGTTCTCTGGGTGGGAAGGAGTGCGGTCTATGAGTTCTCTCGGAAGGAGTGCGGTCTATGAGTTCTCTGGGAAGGAGTGCGGTCTATGAATGCTCCGGGAAGGAGTGCGGTCTATGAGTTCTCTCGGAAGGAGTGCGGTCTATGAACAGTGCGATGGAGATCGAGCAGCTCGAAGCACTTTGGACGCTGCACTCTGTCAGATCCTTGTTGTCCTTAATAGGCCAATTGTAGAGAACAGTGAGGAGCTGTGATGATGGATGGTGAATGGGAGAACAAGCTGATTCCAGACATTCTTCTGTTTCCTGACACAATAACTCTGTTATTCATCCTCAGGAATGTTTCCAGTCCCCACTCAGTGAAAGGGAAAGATCGGAATATGACATCCCCACCCTTCTCTGCTGGGATCCCGATTATCCCTCTCCATCTACTCCCAGCAAATCCACAACGTCCTTCAAGTTCTGGGAGCTACAAGTCCCAGCAGGCCCGGGACTCATTCAATAAGTAGTACTGGAAGCAAAAACACTGGACGCAACATATAGGGCCAGTATGGGCAGGAAAGACCCCAAATCTCTCATTAACCCCTTCATGCCTAAGCCTTTTTCTGACATGTGTTGCTTACAAGTTAAAAATCTGTATTCTTTGCTAGAAAATGACTTAGAACCCCCAAACATTATATATATATATTTAGCAGAGACCCTAGAGAATAAAAATGACGATTGTTGCAATATTTTAAAGCGGAGCTCCATCCTAAAGTGGAACTTCCGCTCATCGGATCCCCCCCCCCCCTCCGGTGCCACTTTAGGTCACACTGTATTTGCACAGCGGTCTTTAAAATTGCGCACGCTTGTGGAATGGCGACATACTATGGTACTCAACCACTTGCCGACCGCTGCGCGTCGATATACGTCAGCAGAATGGCACGGCTGGGCACATGGACGTATATATATGTCCCCTTTAAGAGCCCAGCCATGGATCGCGTCGCCGGCGGCACACTCGCGACTCGGTCCGAAGCTCCATGACTACGCCCGCGGACCTGATCGCTGCTGGTGTCCTGCGATCGGTCGCAGAAGCTGAAGAACGGGGAGAGGTGAGTGTAAACAAACCTCTTCCCGTTCTTCTGTGTGGCAGTGACACTGATCGTCTGTTCCCTGATATAAGGAACGATGATCAGTGATGTCACGCCTACAGCCACTTCCCCTTCAAAGACATGGCATTGTGGGCGCGCACCCGCCGTGAGCTCCATGAGTGTGACCGCTGGTCCCATGAACTCGAGGTCCGCCGGGAGTCCCACAATCGTCTCACGGACAGGAAGAACTGGGAAATGCTGATATAAACAAGGCATTTCACCGTTCTGCCTAGTGACAGGACACTGATCACCGCTCCCTGGTCTGGAGCAGTGATCACTGTTGTGTCACACGTAGCCCACCCCCCCCACACAGTTAGAACACATCCCTAGGACACACTTTACCCCTTCAGCGCCCCCTACTAATTAACTCCTTCACTGCCAGTCACATTAACACAGTAATTAGTGCATTTTTATAGCACCGATCGCTGTATAAATGTGAATGGTCCCAAAATAGCGCCAAAAGTGTCCGATGTGTCCGCCATGATGTCGCAGTCACGATAAAAATGGCAGATCGCTGCCATTACCAGTAAAAAAAAAAAGTATTAATTAAAATGCCTTAAAACTATCCCCTATTTTGTAGACGCTATTATTTTTGCGCAAACCAATCAATAACCGCTTATTGCGATATTTTTTTTTACCAAAAACATGTAGAAGAATACGTATCAGCCTAAAAAAAAAAAATTATATATTTTTTAAAGATATTTATTATAGCAAAAAGTTCAAAATATTGCTTTTTTTACCAAAATTGTCGCTCTTTTTTTGTTTATAGTGCAAAAAAATAAAAACTGCAGAGGTGCGCAAACCAATCAATATATGCTTATTGCGATTTTTCTTTTTTACCAAAAATATGTAGAAGAATATATATTGGCCTAAATTGATGAAGAAATTTTTTTTTTTTACATTTTTTGGGAGGATATTTAAAGAGGTGGTTCACCCTAAATATAATCTCTCCCATGTGATCCAGCGCCAGTATGCTGTTTTTTTTTTTTTGTTAAATCCCCCACTTACTGTATTATGTGCAATTTTAATTTCTTACCCCCGTGGTGGACCGCGCCAGTATAGCGCGTCACATCTTACGAAAATACCCGATTAAGGACTCGGGTAATCTCGGCGAAATGCGGCGCCTGCGCACAGACCTAGGAGCTGACTGCGCAGGCGCCTGCGCAATTAAGAAATTAAGAAATACGGCGCCTGCGCAGTTAGCTCCTAGGAATGTGTGCAGGCGCGGAGAATATCCGAGTCCTTAATCGGGTATTTTCGTAAGATGTGACGCGCTATACTAGAGCCGTCCACCGCGGGGGAAAGAAATTAAAATTGCACATAATACAGTAAGTGGGGGATTAAAAAAAAAAAAAAAAACAGCATACTGGCGCTGACGCCAGTATGCTGGATCACATGAGAGAGACTATATTAAGGGTGAACCTCCACTTTAAAGTTAAAAATATATATATATTGTTTTAATTGTCTGTCTTTATTTATTTATAGCGCAAAAAATAAAAACCGCAGAGGCGATCAAATACCACCAAAAGAAAGCTCTATTTGTGGGGGAAAAAAAGGATGTCAATTTTGTTTGGGTACGCAATTGTCAGTTAAAGCGTCGCAGTGCCGAATTGCAAAAAAAGTCCATACAAAAGAACTCCGGCACGGCCATCTTTTATTGATCATAGGATTAGTTGGTGGGATTTCAACATTTGGCCGGAGATGAACAGAGAAGAGATCCTGGAACCGTTCCCCCGACACATCAGAAGGAAATGAGAATGTGATGGAGAAGTTGGATGGAGAATAGAAATAAATACATTGTTTGGATCTGCACAATAGATAAGCAAAGCAGCTGGGCCCCCCAAGGTGAAGGACAACAAGTACAAGAATGCCCTATAGCCACCATTGGAGGAGCAAGAGATGGATTTCCGGGTTTCTGTATTAACCACTTAGGACCTGGACCTTTAGGCAGGTAAAGGACCTGGCCAGTGTGTGCGATTCGGCACTGCGTCGCTTTAACCGACAATTGCGCAGTCGTGCGACGTGGCTCCCAAACAAAATTGGCGTCCTTTTTTTCCCCACAAATAGAGCATTCTTTTGGTGGTAAATTATCACCTCTGCGATTTTAATTTTTTGCGCTATAAACAGAAATAAAGCGAAATTTTTTGAAAAAAATGCAATATTTTTTTGTTTTTGCTATATAATAAATATCCCCCAAAAAAGATATAAAACATTTTTTTTCCTCAGTTTAGGCCGATACGTATTCTTCTACCTATTTTTGGTAAAAAAGAAAATCGCAATAAGCGTTTATCGATTGGTTTGCGCAAAATGTATAGCGTTTACAAAATAGGGGATAGTTTTATTGCATTTTTATTATTTTTATTTTTTTACTACTAATGGCGGCGATCAGCGATTTTCTTTGTGACTGCGACATTATGGCGGACACATCGGACAATTTTGACACATTTTTGGGACCATTGGCATTTTCACAGCAAAAAATGCATTAAAAATGCATTTTTTACTGTGAAAATTACAATTGCAGTTTGGGAGTTACCGTATTTATCAGGGTATAGCGCGCTCCCGCGTATAGCGTGCACCCCTAAAGTGGCCCCCATTCCGGTGGAAAAAAAGTTTTTTATACTTACAGTTTTGGTGTCTTGCGCGGCGTCCATCAGCGGCTTCGGGTGTCCTCTTGGTCGGGTCCAGCGTCCTTCTGCGGCGTCCTCCCCGCTCGGTCCTCGCTTTCCCGCGCTGATTTCGAATACTGCGCCAGCATATACCGAGCGCAGTACGACTATGCCCGAGTGTACTGTGCTCGGTATATGCCGGCGCAGTATTAGAAATTGGCGCGGGAAAGCGAGTATCGGCGTATACCGCGCACCCACGATTTTGCCCTGATTTTCAGGGCAAAAAAATGCGCGGTATACGGCGATAAATACGGTAACCACAATGGGGCGCTGAAGGGGATAAGTGTGACCTCATATGTGTTTCTAACTGTAGGGGGCGGGGCTGGACGTGTGACGTCATTTATTGTGTTTCCCTATATCAGGGAACACACGATCAATGACAGCGCCACAATGAAGAACTGGGGGATAAGCACTAATCAAGTGTGAAACGCGTCGGCTGTTTTTTGATTCTTGCTGTGTATCTGTGGTGCCTGCTAATGCTTTTTCAATAAAGACAACTCAAGAGTTTTTCGGTGTGCGGCCGTCCATCCATTCTTTGTTATTTCCGAACGGGGAAGGTGTGTTTACACACAGCTCTCCCTGTTCTTCAGTTCCGGGGACCGATCGCGGGACTCCAGCGGCGATCGGGTCCACGGGACCCGCGGCCATGGAGCTTCGGACCAGGTCGCTGGCGCGTGCCCGCGACCCACGGCTGAGCACTTAAAGAGGACGTACAGATACGTGCTTGTGCCCATCCGTGCCATTCTGCCGACGTATATGATTATCAGACACACCTTTACAACTTAATGATGGGGGGTGTGGCTTACCTGTGGAGGTGGGGCTAATAGCAGGCAGGATCTCCATTTCCTCGAAGGCCTCCTTGTAGCTGTGCAGGTGAGGCTGCAAAATAGATGCATCAATGTTACTCACTGCTCATAAATATTAACAAGCAGCAACACAAGACAAACCTTTTACAATGAAGCAACAACATGGCTGGACTATAGAATGCCTCCCCTTATGTCACATAGGTGAGAAAATTGGGAGGTGTTCTGTAGTTCAGCAGGGAAGAAATAGGCAGGGCTGACACCGCTGCTTTGGATATCAGTGCAGCAGAGGCAGCATGTTGTCAGCTCATACAGGAAGTTCAGAGCAGGTCTTGTTCCTCTCCCAGCCTGGACAGTGAAAGGAGTAGCAGAGGACCGATCAGCTCATCTCTCTGATACTCTGCACTCTCCTCCTATCAGTGTGCTCTTTTGTTAGCACAGGAGTATTGCAGTAAACCTTCTTGTGCTGCTTCTTCAACAAGCTAGTGACAGCCTGTGGTAAGGACATAAAATACGGCATGACTTCGTAAAATAACTCATGCGGTATTTTAGTAGCCTTTTTTTTTTTGTGAATGCCAAAAACGTGAAAAATGCTGTGCGGTATCTTACTGCGTAATCGGATGCGGTAAGATACCGCTTTCATGAACGAAGCCCAAAAATTAAAGGGGAGGGGGAGAGACATAAAGGCACTCACATATGCCAACATCCGTAATATTCAATAGAAAGGGCTTTTTGACTGCTGGGGAAGCAGTAACAGGGCGGACTTTAAAGGCAAGGATACATACAGTTTATACACGAACGGAGCCCAGTGTGCCTAAAAAAAGGTATGTAATGAGGAGATGGGGGAGGGGCAATATAAAGCAGGTTAAACTTCAGATTTTTACGCATAAAAACATTGACTCAAGGGGCGGTTACCTCTTTCGGCCTCCCCCCTGGATTGGCCGCGATCGTGTTGAAAACTTCAGGCGAAACGCAGCGCACAGGAGAGCGGACTTTGCTGGGATTGGATCCGGGGTCCCCGGCGCTGTCTTCATATTGTCCTTCGCTGGTGGTCCTCCTGCGTGTTAAAGAGCCGATCTCGTCCGGGGTCTTGTCCCGGGTCTGGACTCCTGGAGGACAGGGAAAGGAAAAGTCAGGACTGAGCAGAGTTTGGAGGTGTGTACATTCACTGCTCAGCTGTACATTCAGAGGCGGGTTATAAATAATGCATGGGGCATGCATGGAACAAAACCAGCAAGGACATCCTCTGCAACATACAGAAAGAAAAAAATATATCTAATATATAGATATAGATCATCATTTCTAAAAAAAAATATCTATCTATAGATAGATAGATTAGATTAGATTAGATTAGATAGATAGATAGATAGATAGATAGATAGATAGATAGATAGATAGATAGATCTTTTTTTTATCCCAAAAATAATGATTTCATACTGTATATAATCATTATTTTTGTTTGGAATTAAAAAAAAGAAATTTATATATATATATATATATATATATATATAAATATATATATACAGAGAGAGAGAGATAGATAGATAGATTTTTTTTATCCCAAAATAATGATTTGATACTGTATATAATCATTATTTTGGGATTTTTTTTATAATATATATATATATTAGATGTAAATCATCATTTATAAAAAAAAATATATATATATATATATATATATATATATATATATATATATATATATATATATATATATACACATATATATATATTATTTTATTCCAAAAATAATGATTATATACAGTATAAAAACCTTTTTTAGAATAAAAAAAAGATATCTCTCTCTCTCTATATAAATATATATCTCTCTATCTATATCACAATATATATAGATACAGAGATATATATATATAGATATATATACACACACACACACATTATATATATATATATATATATATATATATATATATATATATATATATATATATAGATAGATAGATAGATAGATAGATAGATAGATAGATAGATAGATAGATAGATAGATAGATTTAATAAATCAATTATGATTTATATCATAATATATATATATATATATATTTTTTTTTTTTTTTATTCCCAAAAAAATGATTAAATACATATACCGTGTAAACTCATTATTTTTGGGATAAAAAAAGATATATCTATATATATAGGTCTATCTATATATAATATAGATATATCTTTTTTTTATAAATGATAATTTATATATAGATAGATAGAAATAAAATCAAATAAAAAAAAATCAAATAATATATAAATAATAAAATCATTATTTTTGGATTCTAGCTCTAAAACACCTGAAAACTGCCTTAGTGTGAAAAGGGTCCAAGTTACATTACAGGTCTTGTTCCTCTCCCAGCCTGGACAGTGAAAGGAGTAGCAGAGGACGCATCAGATCTTCTCTCTAATACTCTTCTCTCTCCTCCTATCAGTATGCCTCCTTGTTAGCACATTATCGTGCGGAGTCCCTCAAGGATCCCCTCTGTCGCCGGTGTTATTCAACATCTATCTCCGTCCTCTTTTTGAGATTATCAGCAGCCAAAAACTGCTCTATCACTCATATGCAGACGACACGCAACTGTATTTTCGCATTTGTAATAAAAAGGATCACCGCCTCAATCTAGAGACATCTAGATAGAGGACTGGATGACAAAGAGTTATCTTAAACTCAACGGAGCGAAAACAGAACTTCTCCTGTTTCAAGCGTATGAATCAACCTGCAACAACCTGGACACCCCCACCCATTCTGGGCAAAATCATCTACCCTAGCGCCAAAGTCAAAAGTCTCTGGGTCATTTTTGATTCCTACATGACAATGGACGCACAAATAGGGTCAGTAGTCAGCGGATCTCATCATCTGCTGCACCTACTACGCAGACTTATTCCATTTATTCCCAAGGAAGACATAGCGGTTGTGGTGGGAGCAATTGTAAACTCCAGATTGGACTACGCAAATGCCCTTTACCTCGGACTCCCCAAGTACCAAATCGCTCGTCTGCAAGTCGTTCAAAATACAACCGCTAGACTTGTGACTGGAAAAAAACCCTGGGAATCCATCTCACCTTCACTGAGAACCCTTCACTGGTTACCAGTAAAAGACAGAATCACTTTTAAAGCACTCTGTCTAACTCATAGATGTGTCCATGGGAATGCCTCCATTATTTATGTGAAAAAATAAAAGCTCATAACCCCAATCGCGTTCTGCGATCCACCAATCTAAATCTCCTCCAGATACCGAAAGCCAATTATAGGTCCAAAGGAGAAAGGAGATTCGCGGTCCAAGGTCCCAGACTATGGAACGCTTTACCAACCAGCATTCGGTTGGAGGAGAACCACTTAGCGTTCAGGAGGAAGATCAAGACTCATCTCTTTTGATACCAAAGGAGACAGGAACAACAAGCGCCCAGAGGCGATTAAGTTCGCATGTGCCGCGCTATATAAGTTTTCATTCATTCATTCATTCAGCACACGAGCATTGCAGCAAACCCGATTGTGCTGCTTCTTCCTTTCCCAGTCTGAGCTTTGTTGTACAGGGGCTGCAAAAAGCTGATGCCGAATAAATTCAGGTATATTCCTGCATTCAAATAAAAATCTATTGATGAATACAGAACCGCACTAACGTGTGAGTTTATATCAGCCTGGAGTTTTATGCACGATAGACACACGAGGGCCACGGGCTCGGTGCAGACCCTGCCCACTGAGGAGTCAGAATAATAATGCAGCAATTCGGTGGAATAAATGTCAGTCTGGAGGAGTAGTTTAATGCCACAGACAGTCTGAGCGCTGAGGCCCCGGGCAATGGGGGGGGGGGGAGATGCTGCAGTTGACGCTGGATGTGAAATGAAAACATGAGATGAACACGATAAAGTGGAAAGGAAGAGACGTGATTGCCGCTGTTCTGCTGTGAAGACCGGAGGCCGGAAATTTGTATAACCTTCTGTTTACACAGCGCCCGCATAGGCTGTAGCACAGGGGTCTCAAACTGGCGGCCCTCCAGCTGTTGCAGAACTACAACTCCCATGAGGCATTGCAGGGCTGACAGTTACAAGCGTGACTCCCTCAGGCACAGGGATGATGGGACTTGTAGGGCCGCCAGTTTGAGACCCCTGCTTGTAGCCAGGGCTGTCTTAATAGCATCATGGGCCCCTACAATGACGACCCAGGACACGGGGGGGGGAGATTTACTAAAACTGGTGCAGCTGTGCATGGTAACCAATCAGCATCTAACTTCAGTTTATTCAATCAAGCTTTGACAATAACCCCCCCCCCCCCGTTCAAAGGCCCCGAATGCAAGTAATCACTCGACTGTGCAGCTCCGTGGAAAAAGGCTCCATAGATGTTGCTATTAACCGCTTAAGGACTGCCTAACGCCGATATACGTCGGCAGAAGGGCACAGCTGGGCACAATCACGTACCTGTACGTCGCCTTTAAGAGCCCAGCTCGGGAACCGGGCCTGTGCTCCGTGACCATGCCCCCGGGACCCGCAGACCCGATCGGGTCACAGAGCTAAAGAACGGGGAGAGGTGAGCGTGAGCGCCACTGATCGTCTGTTCCCTGTTCCGTTGTCTACGGTGCACGTGCGCCGTAGACAACGGCACACGTGCGTCGTAGACAATGGCGCAGCTGCAGTAAGAATCCTATTCATAAAAATGGCAATGCCGTATTTGCCGGCTCCCTCGTGCATGCGCAGGAGTGACGTCATTGCTGCTCCGGCCAATCACAGCGCCGGAGCGGCGATACCCGGAAGTAAACATCTGGGTATCTGTGGAGAGATGTCTGTGGCCGGAGGGGGAGACGAGGACGGCTTTGTGGGACGATCTAAGGCAGGGGGTGTCAAACTCAATTTAATCGCGGGCCGCATCAGCAGTATGGTTGCCCTCAAAAGGGCTGGTTGTATCTGTAAATTTAGATGTCCAGCGCATCCCCTCCCCTTACATTAGATGTCAAGAGGCACCCCCACCATCAGAAGTTGAGTCCCCCACTCTCCCTTACATCACAGTGCACCCCCCTTTCCTTATGCTGCTGCTGGTAAGAAGTTGGATGCATTGCTTGAAAGCAGAAAGTAGGGGTCTGGAGGATTGAAAACGGGGTTCAAGGTACACAAACCATAGGATGGACTATGGGTGACCTGGAGTATTGCAGTGCCACGTCCTAGAGTAACTAGAGAGATTTGGAGAGGTGTGAGGGCCGCATTAAATGGCCTGGAGGGCCGCATTCGGCCCGCGGGCCTTGTGTTTGCCACCTCTGCTCTAAGGTAAGTAATGCATAATGAGCTAGTATGCTAGTCATACTAGCTCATTATGGCTTTGTCTTGCAGGTGTTTTTTTTCCCCCGGGTTTACAACCACTTTAATAGCCCATGTGCATGTAGTGAAACCCGGTTGGCTCTTAGTGTATCCCCTCCCTCTCCCAAATCCTGATATGCTGGGGAATACAGGAGACTGATGGCAAGACCCATTCACATTAGCTGCATGAAGAAATAAATATGAACGCATGCCAAATCGCATAAATTCTTTTCTATTGACTACCTGGAGTTCAGTTTGGAAAGGGCACATTGTGTGCACAGAACATAATATGAGCTGAAATGTCAGGAAACCCCCCATCCCCCGCCTCCGACATTCAGGGGGATAAGAGAAGAGGAGGAGGCGGCGGCGAACATCTCTTGTCATCCGCAACAAGTCCGAACCAGCCCAAACATTTCCCCGTCTGAAGACGATATGCAGAGATGCCGGAGCAGATTCTTTATATGCCAAAGTGTCATTTCCTACACTCTGCAATGGAGAGCATTGTTCTCCCGCCAAGAGGGGAAAGATGGAAACTTGTAGACAATCAGAAGATTCTAGTCCACGCCGTTCCCAATAGCGGGACAGAAAAGAGAACAGCGGCCCAGACCGAGCAACGAGCTGTGCAGAGGACTTGCCAACATGTTCAGATCATTTCCAGGGACCCCTTCCAAATGGGATGGTAAATAATCGGCCAACACAGAGCGTTCTGTCCGGGGCGTTCTACAGAGGCCCATGTGTGACTTGTTTGTTACACTCCACAATATGTCATTCTAATACTCCCGTCCCGAATATTCCTCCCAAGAGGAAGCGCTTGGGAGTGTTTTCATGTCATTTTGCCATTTTTTTTTTTTTAAGTTTAAGAGTTTTTGTTTTAGCCGATAGTGCCTAGGACCGGGGTACAGAGGCGCAGAGGCGTATCTAGTGAAAATGGCGCCTATGGCAAGCAATGAAACTGCGCCCCTGTCAAAGCATTTGAAACCCATCTTTCAGATAACCAGGGACATGGCGGGGACAGAGAGGGACACTGGGCACCACTGGCAGCTGGTGCTGAAAGTATTTTGGGGGGCGCAATCGCACAGGATGACTTAAAACTTTTAAGTCTTCATCATGTGCGATTGTGTGCGTGTGTGCCAGGCATCAAATATAGTGCTCAATATGGATTAAATAAATTTAGGGCTGTTACTGATCCAAACTTTTGTGTTCGATTAATCGTTTTTTATTTTAATCGATTAATTTCGATTAATTATAACGCACATACAGATCCAACAATTTTTAGCGGATCTCCTTGCAGGCCGATTCCCAGTGCAACTACCAACCACTGGAAAAATGGATAGCAGGATACAAAAAACACACAAAGGCAGTGCTCGATGGGAATAGCATTAAAACTTTTATAGTCTTCAAGTAGGTAACAAAATAAATATTGCACTGGAGATAAAATCGATGTAGCTACATAAACTGTATAAATGGCGCGAGTAATACCAAAGGGTACCAAAAGCAGTCATTACAACATGTAGTTAAGTATGATACTGGTATAAAAATGTGTACAACGATACCACTGCTGAATCCAGATGAGGAGAGGTTAACATCAGTCCGTCGGCATGTAGATGTCCCATGAAGGGAACTATCACAACTCCCAGTGGATGGCTGTAGAATCCCAAGTTGATAGAGGGAAGTGATAGAGGGAAGTGTAACAGCCCTTGCGTGTGGCAGATAGTAAGGTTCCACCGGCATGCAGATATGAAGGCACAGCAAAGGAGCCCCTCAGATGTACACGGCAAGCCCCACTGGTGTCCGTGACGTTACCGGATCTCCGATGGAACTCCCTGAAGGCCCAGAAGCTGGCGGAGAGGTGAGTACCAATCAAAAGAATTTTAATCGATCAAAAAGATTTTGATCGATCAAAAAAATTAAAGATTAATCGATTAATTAAAAGTTAATTTTCACAGCCCTAAATAAATTATAAATATGCATAGCCATAGATATCATTAATAAAGTGATTTGTGCAACATGAATATGATGACGAGGATCAAGTAGTACCTGGCTGCTATCCTTGGTGCTGCTGATGGGGCCGTGGTTCCCCATCAGGCCACCATACATTCCTTCTCTCCTGTCCTCTCTTCTCCTCACCTCACGTCCCATTCCCCGCTTTGAGGATAAGATGATAGGGTAGGCGGAGCATTAGGCTCTGCCTCCGCCACTGTTACACTGCCGGTCTGACAAATCATCGCCTGTCATGGGGGGCACCTGTCACTCCCCTCCCCAGGCAGAAGGGGAAGATTAGTGCGGGAGGCGGCCACGGGAGGACGGGTGGGGGTTATTTCATGCAGGGGGGGGGTGGCTTTTTGCCGCCCCCTCCCCATGGCACTTGCCATGGCTGCCATACCCTAGGTAAGCCACTGCCGGGATAGGCAACCTTTGAGAGGTGGAGATCTACCTGAACAACTTGTAAGAGGGGAGGGATCTCCAACACAGCCTGTGATTGACAACCTTAGCTATGTTCCTTTGTGTTGGGGGAGGGAGGGTGTCTCTTCCCTCCAATCAGCTTTCAGAGCTCTTCTCACTGAGCTCTGCAGTGTGTCATTTCAGCTCTTCGCCTCCTTTTTCTGAGAGCTCAGACAAGCTTTATACTACAAGGCCTCATGTACACTGCTGCTGGTAAACGGACGTTTAGGAGCAGTTGGGCATTTTTTCAACTGCTCTTGAACCCTCCTCTATTTTATCTTATCAGTACATGTACACTGGGTCGTTTATACTCGTTTCAAGGCAAGTGAGTTTAGAGGCTTTTTCTGGAACCCCAAAAAATGTGTTCAGAAGCTGAGTTTAGAGACATTTCAAGCAGGTAAACACAGTAACTCTCGTTTAGCAGCGTTTCGTTTTCAGACGTCTTTCATTTTAACCCCAAAGCACTGCCGCCGACTGTATCACTTGGCCCCCAGCACGCCGCGTCATTGATTTTATTGACAGCCAATGGCTGCACTGAAAAGCCCACAAAAGCTGGGGGAAAGCAACGCACCCATGGAGATTCAGGGCTCAGGTAAGTAAAACGGGGACTAAGAAAAATGGATAGCCGCACTCCAAAACCTGATGGGTGGTCTTTTATTCAATAGACAGCATGTACAAAAATAGGGTCACAGCAGTAGAAAACAAGGAGCAGCCGACGCGTTTTGCACTGGATCATTGCTTATTCATGGCTAATTCATGGCTAATTCATGGCTAATTCATGCCTCTGTCTGTGGGAGTCATCCTTGTAACTGTTAGCCTTGCAATGCCTCATGGGACTTGTAGTTCAGCAACAGCTGGAAGGCCAGCATTTTGAGACCCCTCGTTTAGAGATATACTGTCAGCCCAGATTCAGCCAAATGTAGCAAAGTTGATTGGAATGCTCTTCACAGTACAGATGGACAATGATACAAAACACACTGCAAAAGCAACCCAGGAGCTTATGAAGGAAAAGAAGTGGAATATTCTGCAATGGCCGAGTCAACCTGATCTCAACCCAATTATAAAGGCAGAAAGAGCCACAAAGAAAGAACAACTAAAGACAGCTGCAGTTAAAGGGGTTGTAAAGCTTTGTGTTTTTTCACCTAAGTGCATCCTATGCGTTAAGGTGAAAAAACACCTTGCATTTACCGAACCCTGAGCCCCTGTTTTACTTACCTGAGACCCGAATCTCCTTGGGCGTGATCCCGTGTTGCTTTCACCAAGCTCTAGTCGGCTCTTCATTGGTTCATTGATAGCAGCGCAGCCATTTGCAGCCATTGGATCCCGCTGCTGTCAATCAAATCAACGACGCGGCACGCCGAGGGGCGGGGCCGAGTGATAAAGTCAGCGGCTATGGGAGCGTGCCCGCAAGCTAACCCCCTTGGGAGAGCGCTTCCCAGAGGAGGGTTAGCTCTTGCAGGGAGGAGCCGAAACAGCCGAGGGACCCCAGAAGACGAGGATCGGGGGACACTCGAACGAACTGCACAGTGGAGGTAAGTATGAAATGTTTGTTATTTTTTTTTTTTAAAACAAACCCATACAACCCCTATAAAGCCTGGCAAAGCATCAGAAAAGAGGAAAACGAGTCTTTGGTAATGCCCATGGGTCCCAGACTTCAGGCAGTCATTGTCAGTAAATGATTCTCAGCAAAAAAATCTGAAAATGGGGGGTGGGGCTGGGTATAAAAAATGGTTGCAGTTCCTAACATTTGTACTTGATATTTATGTTCAAGCCCTTAAATTAAAGCTGAAAGTCTTCAAATTAATTTGGATTGTTGTGTTTTAATTTCATTCTGGTGGCCTACAGAGCCAAAAGTATGGAAATTGTGCCCGTGGACCTAAATGTATACACGCTTCTTATTGGCTGAATGTTTACCTTCTTTTAACAAATCAACATTGAATAATTCTTACCTGTTATATCATCATTTTATATAAATCATTATAATACTTTTAAAGAGAAACCTAATTCAGTCTAAGCTTGTAGTTGTTACAATAGATGTATTAGAACTTATAGTAATGTTACAATGTGTGTTGTTGTAACTTCCCCCCCCCCCCCCCCACACAAAAACTCAATAAAAAGTATAAAAAATAAAAAAAAAGAGAGAAACAAAATTATAAACAAGCATCAACTTCAACATTCATAAATAATAACTGTATCCTACATTCAGTTGTGTTAGTTTACCTAGTGAACCAGTGAGTCCCAAAAGACAAAAAAATCACACAAAATAGCAAATGTCATTAGAGAGAAACGTCAAATCTCATGCGATGTTGTGTCGTGGCCAGTTGTTGGTTAAAGGCTTCAATTCATACCTTCATCACTCCATGCAAATCGAAAAAAAAAGCAGAAAGGACAGTTGCTGGTCACAGCGATCCATCTTACCCAAAATATTAGTGGCTTGCAGCATGGTTTGGTTATTACACACAGTTTGCTGTACAGCACATAGCAAGTAAACGCAAGAGTGTCCCGCCTTCTGATACATTTGATAAAATAAAGCCGTACAAAAGAAATAATGAATGTGGTATATAGTACTTATTACCTGTCCTGTTTCATTACACCTGTACCAGCTCTGATACCATCTACTGTGCCCAATAGGAAATGCTCGCGTTATCTGATGTCTATCGTTCTCAGTTCTCTCTGGAATGCAGGATTCTACAACAACCTCTCTCAACCTTTGTATCCCAGAGGAACCCTTCAAATAAGTTTTAGGTCTCATGGGACCCCTACTAAAATGTATTCATTGGAGCCAGTGAGAAGAATGTTCCTTACATTGGTGATCAGTGGGAAGAATGTCCCTTACATTGGTGATCAGTGGGAAGAATGTCCCTTACATTGGTGATCAGTGAGAAGAATGTTCCTTACATTGGTGATCAGTGAGAAGAATGTTCCTTACATTGGTGATCAGTGGGAAGAATGTCCCTTACATTGGTGATCAGTGGGAAGAATGTTCCTTACATTGGTGATCAGTGGGAAGAATGTCCCTTACATTGGTGATCAGTGAGAAGAATGTTCCTTACATTGGTGATCAGTGAGAAGAATGTTCCTTACATTGGTGATCAGTGAGAAGAATGTCCCTTACATTGGTGATCAGTGAGAAGAATGTTCCTTACATTGGTGATCAGTGAGAAGAATGTCCCTTACATTGGTGATCAGTGAGAAGAATGTTCCTTACATTGGTGATCAGTGAGAAGAATGTCCCTTACATTGGTGATCAGTAGGAAGAATGTTCCTTACATTGGTGATCAGTGAGAAGAATGTCCCTTACATTGGTGATCAGTAGGAAGAATGTTCCTTACATTGGTGATCAGTGTGAAGAATGTCCCTTACATTGGTGATCAGTGAGAAGAATGTTCCTTACATTGGTGATCAGTGAGAAGAATGTCCCTTACATTGGTGATCAGTAGGAAGAATGTTCCTTACATTGGTGATCAGTGAGAAGAATGTCCCTTACATTGGTGATCAGTGGGAAGAATGTTCCTTACATTGGTGATCAGTGGGAAGAATGTCCCTTACATTGGTGATCAGTGAGAAGAATGTCCCTTACATTGGTGATCAGTGGGAAGAATGTCCCTTACATTGGTGATCATTGATAAGAATGGTCCTTACATTGGTGATCAGTGGGAAGAATGTTCCTTACATTGGTGATCAGTGGGAAGAATGTCCCTTACATTGGTGATCAGTGGGAAGAATGTTCCTTACATTGGTGATCAGTGGGAAGAATGTCCCTTACATTGGTGATCAGTGAGAAGAATGTTCCTTACATTGGTGATCAGTGAGAAGAATGTTCCTTACATTGGTGATCAGTGAGAAGAATGTCCCTTACATTGGTGATCAGTGAGAAGAATGTTCCTTACATTGGTGATCAGTGAGAAGAATGTCCCTTACATTGGTGATCAGTGAGAAGAATGTTCCTTACATTGGTGATCAGTGAGAAGAATGTCCCTTACATTGGTGATCAGTAGGAAGAATGTTCCTTACATTGGTGATCAGTGAGAAGAATGTTCCTTACATTGGTGATCAGTAGGAAGAATGTTCCTTACATTGGTGATCAGTGAGAAGAATGTCCCTTACATTGGTGATCAGTGGGAAGAATGTTCCTTACATTGGTGATCAGTGGGAAGAATGTCCCTTACATTGGTGATCACTGAGAAGAATGTCCCTTACATTGGTGATCAGTGAGAAGAATGTCCCTTACATTGGTGATCAGTGGGAAGAATGTCCCTTACATTGGTGATCATTGATAAGAATGGTCCTTACATTGGTGATCAGTAGGAAGAATGTCCCTTACATTGGTGATCAGTGGGAAGAATGTCCCTTACATTGATTGTCATTGGGAAGAATGCTCCCAATGCTCCGAACGTCGGTGCGCAGGCGACGTATAGAGCCGCACCGATGTTTGGGTTCTTTCGGCAACTCGTGATGCGCTGTATGCGTCGGTCGGATGCCTGTCAATCAATTAGGAATGCCCAGTCCCGAAGATTATACCCGGAAGCCGCGGTAAACATATATATAGAAAACGGTATGTACCGCAATGATTTTTAGAAAAACAGCCAATTGTCATTCTAAAAACTTGCCTGAATGCAATGTTGAAAAAAAAAATTTGGGTGAACCTCCGCTTTAAGGAACCTCTAGCAATCTCTGGCGGAATCCTAGGGTTTCATGAAACCCTGGTCTGTATCAACATGATTAGTTTCAGATAAGGGCTCCGAGGTCACACAGCTCTCAACTCATGCAAAAGTTAAGGAGGTGAGCAAATCACTCAACCAAGGCTTTTTTTCAGCGGGAACGCAGGGGAATGCAGTACCGGCACCTCCGGGACTAAATGTATGTAATGGCAAGGGGTTGTAGAGTGTGCTGTAGGGCCTGTTGATGCTGGCTGTTGGGGGGATCTATTTTCACTGGAGGGGATCTATTTTGTGGGAGGAAGGTCGGTTGTTGCTGGTAGGGGATCTATTGTTGCCGAGGATAGGTCTTATGTTTCTGGTGGGTTCAGTCTTTGCTGGTAGGGATTTACTGTTGAGGGAGGAGCCTATTGTTGCTGGCTGCTGGAAGATCTGTTTTTGCTGTTGGGGATCTACTGTTGCTGAGGAAAGGGGTGGTAATTTGGCTCTAGGTGGTCTGTTGTTGCTGGGGGGAGCTATTGATCGCTTGGGGGTCCATTGATGCTGGCTGGGGGAGATCTGTTGTTGCTTTAGGGGTTTTACGGTTGCTGGGGTGGAGGGTATTTTTTTATGGGTGGCCCATCTATTTTTGCTGGCTGCAGGGGATCTATTTTACTGCTTTTGTTGTTATTATCATTAACGAGTTCCATACAAATCAGTTAGTACCACAAATGTAACATGCTTTTGTATTCTCTAAAAGAGGTGGTCTTGGGAAGTGGGTAGGGGGTGGAACCGAGGAACGGTGCTCAGAGGTGGGTAGGGGGTGGAACCAAGGAACGGTGCTCAGAGGTGGGTAAGGGGTGGAACCAAGGAACGGTGCTCAGAGGTGGGTAGGGGGTGGAACCAAGGAACGGTGCTCAGAGGTGGGTAGGGGGTGGAACCAAGGAACAGTGCTCAGAGGTGGGTAGGGGGCAGAGACAAGGGATGACTTGGAAAGTGGGAGTTCCTGCACCTATTCTTTGAGGAAAAAATCCCTGCACTCAACAATAATACAGAGTTTAGCTCCTTCATAAAGATCCCTTTTATGACTTACAAAGCAGCATTACGAACAGCCCTTGAGTAGGTACAGGCAAAATAAGCAAGACTCTGGCTCCCCCCAGGAACTACAAGTCTCAGCATACCAGCAGGGCATATTATCATTTGCAGTTTCGAAAAAAGCTAGAGATTAGTAGTTCACAATACAACTGACTCTAGAAACACTGCGTCACACTGCATGAGGGCGCAAAATGCCATGCAAAATGGATAGGAGACAGCAGAGAGGGACAAACCAGAGAAAGTGAAGGAACGCTGGCGCTGAAGCTGAGGTGATTGGGGGGATTTCATACTTTTATGGATATTCCGGAGTTTGTTGTTGTATTCTGGTGGACGGATGGAGGGGGGTAGGACCATGGAGTGATAGACAGAAGGGAAAAAATAAAAAAATAAATACACAAGAGAGACAAAAGGACAACATAGACAAATTAAAAAAGGGGGAAAAAAATGACAGTTAATTTTTTAATGATTGAAATGAATGAAAGTGTAAAAATGATAAAAGAGGAGAAATGGGGCTGATTTACAAAAACAAGCCAATCAAAATTTCATTTTTTTTTTGTGCTTAATTGGCTGAAACACATGCTGGAGTTTTATCTCCTTCTTACTAATAATTCACAACAAATAAGTGAAGTCACATTTAAAGCCAAATTCCAGAAATTCAGCCACTCTGTAGAAAGTCACACTATGGGCCACATTCCCGTACATTCTGCGGCGGCGGCGCGTAAGCTATTTACACTACGCCGCCGCAACTTACAGGAGCAATTGCCGTATTCTCCAAGCACTTGCTCCGTAATTTGCAGCGGCGTAGTGTAAATGGCCCGGCGTAAGGACGCGTAATTCAAAGGGGGCGGCTTCTATTTAAATTAAGCGCGCCCCCGCGCCGAACGAACTGCGCATGTGCCGGCCGTAAAAGTAGCCCAGTGCGCATGCTCCATAGTACGACGCAAATACATTGGTTTGGACGGCAACGGAATTAACGTAAAGGCTTATTCGAGTTACGCAAACGACGGAAAAACACGACGCTGTCCCGACGTCCATACTTAACATGGCTTACGCCGGACCTACGCAAGGTTACCCTTCATATAGCAGGGGTAACCTTGCACGTACGCAAACTACGTGAACTACGTCGACGGCACGCAACTTTGTTTGGGAATCGGCGTATCATGCTCATTTGCATATTATACGCTGAAATCAACGGGAACACCACCTGGTGGCCAGCGTAGAATTACATCTAAGATCCGACGGTGTAAGTGACTTATGCCAGTCGGGTCTATGCGTAACTGATTCTAAGAATCAGTCGCATAGATACACAGGGCTAGAAACAGCGATACGACGGTGTACCTGGAGATACACCGTCGTATCTCTTTTGAGAATCTGGCCTTATGTGTTTAGTCCAAGGAGTTGCATGACATCTCCTGGGCTTATCTCTATTATTTACATTTGACAAGACACTCTGAGGATCTGAGAGGGCAGCTATGCCCACCCCTCCCACCTGCTGCCCATTCACAGAAGCCTTTGTATTTTGCGAATGTGTTTACATAATATCAAGGCTTCTGTGATTGGGAAGAAAGAGGGGAGGGGCAGGCATAGTAGTTGCTGCAACTCTCTTGTTCAAGATGCAGCGCTTAGAAGGTTCAGGGTTGCTTTCCTGGAACTACAGCTATAGCTGTCTAAATAATAGAGTTATGTCCAGGGGGTGTCATGCACATCGCTGGACTTAACTCATAGTATTCCTTCATTTTTTACAAAGGAGCTGAATTCCCGGAATGCAGCTTTAAAGTCCACCTTTTATTGTACCGTATATTGCTACAGTCCGGGTGCTTTTAAAAGTGTGTCACCCATAAGATCCGATTTGCAGCTGTATTTTTCTGATTTGTAAAATCGAAGCAAGAATAAGAAGTTTGTGTAAATGAGCCCCAAGCCAATCATGTACCATAAAGCAATGAAAACACAAATACGTCAGTGATGACAACTGATACAAAGACAGAGCTGTGCCGCTCCAGGTGGCAAACATTGCTCGCCTTCAACCTTGTGGTGCAGGTCCAGTCCACAGCCTGAATAAGAGACAATGGTCCAAGAAAGGTTGACCTACACTCCCAGGTATGAAGCAATGCTGATTACTTTACTAAAGATCCATCAAGATACATCATAAGACTTCTATGCAGGTATGGCAAGATTAACGCGTCGGTGATGACACTTTTGAAAAGTTGCTCGGTCACCCAGGAAAATTTAAAGTTTGAACTCATCCACAGAAAACTGGGCTAAACAACAGAGTAGAGTGTTCTAGTTTTCAAGCCCAGAACCTGGTCATCCTCCAACAAGATGGCTCTTTGGAGGATGACCTGGTTCTGAGCTTGGAAGCAGCACACCTTTCTCGGTTGTCTAGCCCAGGCTTTTTCAACTCCAGTCCTCAAGGCGCCCCCCAACAGGTCACGTTTTCAGCTTTTCCCTCAGATGAAACGACTGTGGTAATTACTAGGGCAGTAAAACTGATCAAATCACCTGTGCAAAATAATGGAAAGCCTGAAAACATGACCTGTTGGGGCGCATGGAGGACTGAAGTTGAGTTGGTTGTATCGGATCTATCCTTTGCACAAATCCAATAGCTCATGTGACAAACCCAGGACGGTAGTTGAGAAACCCTGGGCTAGACAACAGAGAAAGGTGTGCTGCTGTCCGCCGTCAATGCTTCCTTTGTCCAGAACCAGCACTATCTAAGTTTCTTTAGCCCCTCAGTCACCAGCCGTACTTCAGTGTAGGGTAAAAACCAGCAGACTACTTTATTCGAGCACATGTTACACAGATATCTCACTTCAAAACACTTCCCCCCACACTTGGAAAACAGGGAGAGTTAAACTGTC
This sequence comes from Rana kukunoris, assembly GCA_029574335.1. Classification (NCBI taxonomy): domain Eukaryota; kingdom Metazoa; phylum Chordata; class Amphibia; order Anura; family Ranidae; genus Rana; species Rana kukunoris. The sequence continues at coordinate 236,092,170 of CM056054.1, forward strand.
CAATGACTATAGACACACAGGTCAGGTGTGTTTAAACTTCTCATCAGTAAACAGTCTTATCAGCAGGGGGGCTGCTGGAGGAGTTCCCCCTCCCTCTTTTCTCACAGCAAGACACTTACACTTCCCATAATGGTTGAGGCAGACAGCCACAATAGAACTATAGAATACAGTCACACCCCAAACCATTACAGCAAATAGTACACAACAGCATGAGACAACACATACTATATACAACATCGAGTCTGACTAGTACAGATCATAGTGGGGTTCTCAATCACCCTGTGCCCCTATTAGACACACTGGGTGATATACACATAAGAGGGTCTGGGGAAGCTGGACACGGAGCCTCCAGAGCTTTCCAAGACAAGCTGAGTTGCACAAACCCCCCACCCAAAGTGACCCCCATCACAGCGCATCTCTTCTATTGCTTGAAAAGTGTAGAACAGATGTCCCCAACCTTAACCAATGGCTGCCAGGCCATGCTCAAAACTCCACCAACATTCCCTTACGTTGCCTATACAAATAATGGAGACCACACAACGAATGGCATGAAAATGGCCATAGCAGCCTATTTAATAACAATTAAACTTAAATGATCATAAAGGAGAAACATGTCTTAAAACAGAAACAGATTAGTTACTAAGCCTGTTTGTCTTTGAAGGCACCTCAAACTATATTCCAATTATACAGTGCGGGACCTTTTACCACAATAGGACTCCAGACACAACACACCGGCTCAGAGACGGCACACTATTCGCAGTGCAACTATTACCATATTCCAGTTTAACCGTCATTAACTGGAATGCACCAGAGGAACATATACCACCGATGGGTCCTGAAACATTCACTTATCCTAAAATTCCAACAGCGAGCAAAGACCAACAACTGCCCAGCTGCCATGACATCCAGTAATCCCACAGATTCCGATAAGGAAAATTACCATAACAAGGAGGGTGGGTGGGAAGCTGCTTAATGCGTCCAGCAAGCTCCACTGGACGCTAGGGCTAAACCACCCCAAGACCCTACCAAGTCACACGCTACCCCCCCCCAATCAAGTAAGTCCCTTCCTTTAAACAAAACCCAACTGGTAACTCCTTCATGACTCATTTCCCCTCTTCCCACCGTCATGCCTTACCTACGCTATTTTTTTCTTTCGCTCCGGGCCTCACTAAGTGTGTGGGTGCCCCCTTTAAGCTGGAGCCTGGCCGTTCAAGCTAAACTTGCTGTATTTAAGACCGCAGGCTTACACGATTGAAACGTTTTCCCCTTGAGGTAACAATAGGCGCCTTTTGTCATGGCCTCTCGAAGCCACACTGAAGCTGGCATTCTTCGTTTCCTAAATGCCCACAGGAGATGTACATTGCTCAGGAATCCGACCCACCACAACAAGGTATTCGTTCCAACATAACGGAGGGAGCAGAGGATCGCCATATAAAGCAAGGAGATCTCACCGCTGGGATGAATGGAGACATTCTGCTGAAATTCCTCACAAAGTGACCAAAGTAAAGTTAGGTGAGGTCGGTGCCCTCAAATCACCCTCTCTAAGAAACCACAATGTGTACAACAAATCTATCCCCTAATAAAAACAGCGGTCAAGCCTCAACCCCAAGCCAGTGGGGAAAATGAAAAGCTTCTACTGATGAATTGTGAGTCATTATTGAAGTGTGATCTGGAAACCAAAGCACTAAAAGCAGAACTTGCTAAGAATGAATTGCACTAAACAGCTGGCTGTCAATTCAGAAAGTCAAAGTGCTCATTAAAAGGGGTTGTAAAGGCTTTTTATTTTATTTTTTAAATAGGTTCCCTGTTGGTTCACTTACCTTTTCCTTCGATTTTTTTTTCTTTGTCTGAATTTCTCACTTCCTGTAAGCTTGCCCCCATTATCCGAGTTGTTCTGACTGGGGGTTAGTCAGCGTGCTTGCCTCGTCCCTGACGGGAACACCGGCCGTATGTACGAGGCTTGAGGCTTTAAAACCACTTTAAGACTTTGGCAGGAGGGAGGCCGGACTGTGGTCAGTGTGAGTAGAAAACACCCCGGTGTCAATAGGAGTAAACAATGTCTCATATTTGGGTATTAGGGGAAGGAATGGTGTCCCCACTGTTGGTGTCAGTTGGAAAAAGTGTGCCCCAAAGCTGGATAAAAGCAAGCAAAGGCCTACATCTGGCCCCTGGGCTGCAATTTGGAGACCACTGCTATAAACAGTTAAAAGATAATACTTTGTGGCCACAAGAATCTGCTACTAGCATTGTGAACTGTAACTCGGTGTCATCATACTCACTAGACATGTGCATTGGTTTTCGTCCGAATGCATTTTCGTCCAAATTTCTGGGATTTTCGCGTTCGTTTTAATAAACGATACCGAATGCGCAGAATCCGAAAACCGAAAGATCCAACATAAAAAATGCTTTATTTTCATTTTGTTCCGACAACAGTTCAATATAGATAGATGATTCGACATGGCGGTGACAATAGCGATCTGTGTCTATTAAACCTGCGGTTTAATGTGCCTAACCTATTAGTCCAATATTTTTCTAAATAGAGAGTAAAGATTCAACATTATAGAGACATGAAGATTCAACGAAGCAGCTAAAAACATACGATCGCAGCGAGCGGACATTTATGGTCAAATGCTCCGCCCATAGGCTATAGAAAAATTCTGGTTGACTAGTAATAATAATTACCTTATATACTCGAGTATAAATCAAGTTTTTTAGCAATTTTTTTGTGTGGAAAATGCCCCCCTCGGCTTATACTCAAGTCACCTTTTTACTCCTGATCTCCCAGAATTTGGGGACCCGGTACCAGCTGGCCATAGGTTCCCTCGACCCCAAATTTGGCACACATGTAGCCCCACTCTTGTATAGGTGTGCAATGTTTGTTGTCTGAGGGACCTGCGGCCGGGGAGCACTGATTTTTTAAAAACTGCCATAGACTCCCATTGTAAACGGTCATTTCTCCAGTAACTTTTGGAACCCGGTACTGACTGGTCGTAGGTCCCCTGAACCCGGGATATTGGCACACATGTAGCCCAATTTTTTCTCTACAAGTGTGCAAAGTTTGTTGTCTGGGGGACCTATGACTGGGGAGCACCGATTTTTCAAAACTGGGCACCCCTTTCATAGACTTCCATGTTAAATGTCAGTCAAGGCATGGGCACAGTGAGGCATGGACAAGGACACAGTGAGGCATGAAGATCGACTCCCTAGGCTTATACTCGAGTCAATACGTTTTCCCAGTTTTTTGTGGTAAAATTGGGTGACTCGGCTTATACTTGAGTATATATGGTAATAAATATAATTATTACTAGTCATACAACATTAGAATTCTACTATAGCTTGTAGGCGGAACATTCGTCTGGAAATGTACGATTGCGGCATCGTACAGTTTAGCTGCTTCGTCTAATCTTCTTAGAACATTCGACAGACACCGCGAGCCTTCAATTGACAGATTCAACCTTAATTTGGATACATTTATTTTTTAACGGAAAATAAATAAAAACGAATTTCGGGAGTAACTAAATATATTTATTTTTCGGAAGAAAACAAAATTCCGAAACAAAATATTTCAGTGTGCACATGTGATCATACTCGCTGTGTTATGGATTGTCCATGGAAGCAATTGGTTGTGATTTATTGCAGCGAATAGAGATAGTTGTGAGAGATTACTCGGATATTTTAAGCAGCAGTTTAAAAATTCAAGCAGCTGTGAAGCTTGCTAAAAGCTTTTTGGAAAGCTGCAGCCAGCACTTCCATTAGGATCTAGGCTCAGCACTCTTCGGCGGCAGGGAAGGGTACTTTGAAGTGCACCTGTCACCCATAAAAACCTGCTAAAGCACTACAATGCCAGCACCTAGTGGTGCTTAGACATTCCCTCAGAGGCTCACTACAGCAGTGCAAATTACGACTTTCCTTCCTGATGGCCCCTACTAGGCTGAGCAACCCAAACTGCCAAAGAGAATCTGAAAAAGGATGAGAGTGCTAAAGATCCAAGTCCAGGAAATATTATTGGACAGGACAAGAAAATAAAAGAGAAAGGGGATCAATACTCCACTATTCAGGGGATCAATACTCCACCCTTCACCTGGGATTAGATGATGGCAGTAAATGAGGAGAATACTGAGAAAACATAGATGAGTGTTAGTTTGGGTCACCGGTCATACTACCAACATCTACACCCTGAAGAAAGGGAAGTACTGAGCCCCCGAAACATGTTAGTAAATCTTTATTGTCAAAAAAGAAGGGCAAGTCTTTGGCACTTCTTCAAATTCCTGACGTTCAGGCCACGTGTGGCGGAGTGGCTTAAAAGTGCCTGTCAATCATCCAGCCTTTAGGCAGCGGGTGGAAATATCTTGGGGGCCTGAGCTGCTGTGGATATCCGGGCTCCTTGGGATGCCCGGGCCCCTTACATGAGTGTGGGCTTTACCCCCCTGATGGCGGCCCTGGAGGAAGTGCAGGAAGGAACACTAGAATATATTAAGATGTCATTAGATTTGTATGATTAAACAGAATCCGTTCCTCCTTATAGCAAGTGTCCCTATCAGGCCTCGTACACACGAGGGGATATGTCCGCTGAAAACGGTCCGATGTACCGTTTCAGCAGACATCTCCGATCGTGTGTATGGGCTAGCGGACAGATTTGTCCACCCGACAGATTTCAAAGCAAGCTTTGAAATCTATCCGGTGGGAATCTGTCCGCCCGACATGTCTGCTGGTTAGTACACTTACCAGCAGACATGTCGTCCCGCACCGCCGCCGCCGCAGAATGGATTCGCGCATGCGCGGAAGTGTTTTACTTCCTGGTGCGGTGACGTGGCGGTGACGTGGCGGTGACGTGGCGGCGTCAACGTCACCGCCGCGTCACCGACACGTCACCGCGCCGTCCGCCGGCGGGGAATTTGATCCGATGGTGTGTCCACGCCATCGGATCAAACTCCTGATCGGACATATCCGATGGAAATGGTCCGCGGACCGTTTTCATCGGATATGTCCGATCGTGTGTACGAGGCCTTAGAGTCACCCCTTACATCAGGGGTCTTTATCAGAGTCCCTCTTTACATCAGGCGTCCCAATCAGAGTGCCCCTTTGCGTGAATTATCCACATCAAATTGCCCCCTTACATTAAATGTCCCATTAGAATGCTCCCTTTGATGAAGTGTCTCCATCAGAGTGCCCCCTTATATCAACTACCCACAATAGAGTGCCCCCTTACACCAATTTACCACATCAGAGTGCCCCCTTACATCAACTACCCACATCAGAGTTCCCCACTTACATCAACTGCCCACAATAGAGTTCCCCACTTACATCAACTGCCCACAATAGAGTTCCCCCTTACATCAACTGCCCACAATAGAGTTCCCCCTTACATCAACTGCCCACAATAGAGTTCCCCCTTACACCAATTTACCACATCAGAGTGCCCCCTTACATCAACTACCCACATCAGAGTTCCCCACTTACATCAACTGCCCACAATAGAGTGCCCCCTTACATCAACTGCCCACAATAGAGTGCCCCCTTACATCAACTACCCACAATAGAGTGCCCCCTTACATCAACTGCCCACAATAGAGTCATGTTGGAACAGGAAGGGGCCGTCCCCAAGCTGTTTCCACAAAGTTGGGAGTGTGAAATTGTCCAAAATGTCTTGGTATGCTGACACCTTAAGAGTTCCCTTCACTTGAACTAAATGGCCAAGCCCAACCACTGAAAAACAACCCCACGCCATAATGATTTGGAGGGGTGGCCCAATACTTTTGGCAATAGTATGTGGGTGAACGAGTTTGGGGTGGAGGAACTTGATTGGCCTGACCTCAACCCGGTAGAACACCTTTGGGATAAATTAGAGCGGAGACAGGCCTTCTCGTTCCAACATCAGTGCCCGACCTCACAAAAGACTTCTGGTCTTGTAAATCTTGATCAGTAAGAGAGCACGTCGCTCCACAGAGAGGCATTGTGCGATGGCAGCTTTGGTCACGTGGTCCCTTTCCCTGCTAGAATCTTTTGGTGTGTGAGCCAGACAGACCAGGATATATTTTAGTGTTTTATTGCTGTGGACAAGATGCTTATGTTATTTAATGCTGGAAGTACCGATTATGTCGTTCTGAAGATGCTGGAAGAGCAATAAAGCTGGTTGTGGCCAGACTGAAACCCGAACTGCGGTGAAAGCCGAGCTAAACTCTTTCTTACTATTTTTATACATTCTACAGTGGAACCTCGGATTAGGAGTATAATCTGTTCCAGGAGAATGCTTGTAATCCAAAGCACTCGCATACCAAAGCAAGTTTCCCCATAGAAGTCAATGCAAAACGAAAATAGTTTGTTCCGCATTGACTTCTATGGCATGCAATACCGCATGTGGCCAGAGGTGGGTGGGGGCACCGGAGAGCCTCGGAAACACTCGGTACAGCTCGGCTGAACTTGAAAAGGCTCAGGAACGGAGTATTTCCGAACGACTCAGATTGGCTCTGGCGCCCCCACACCTCTGGACAAATGCAGTACTGCACAGCGCTGTGGCTTGAATCCTGCTCGTTTTGCGAGACAACACCCGCAAACCGAGACAGGATTTAAAATAAATGCTCGTATTGCGAAACGCTCGTTAACCGCGCAATCCGAGGTTCCACTGTATTTACTTGTTTTCATTTTTTATTTGTTTATTCACTATTTTCTTCTCTGTATAACAGTTCAATAGGCCCTGATGAAGCAGGGTTACCCGCGAAACGCGTAGGCCTCATCTACAATTTACTTCCAGGATCTACATATCCTGGACCAGAGAAACAGTAACGAACTGTAATGTGCAATTTCTTTTTTTAACATTTCCATCTAAGGATGGTGTATTAAACTTTTATCATACTTTCTAAAAAAAAACTCTATGAAATTTACTTATTATTTTTCTCAACTCCATCCGAGCACATTTAAAATCCCATTCCACAACTCATCTTTTATTTTCATACTTGTTTTAAAAAAAAATGTTTTACTTTTTTTTACTTGCTTTTTGGTTAATCTCATACATCCCAGGAGTCTCAGTGGGAGGAGGGGCTTTCGCAGCAAAGCGCACCCTCCTGTCTGCATGCCTGAGCTAAGAGCAGATGGATTCCAGGAAGACAATGCTACATGAATAATCTGCCCTTACTCAAGATGGCTGCAACTAGAAATGCTAGGGGATTTTTCTTTTCCAAGTGATTTCTCAACAAAATAAAGCATGGAGACACTGATGGATGGATTGATGGATCATGGCGATGTTTGCTCTGAATAATAAAAATAAATTAAATTGAGTTTTCAGTTTGTGGTGCCGAGATACCGTTTTATTTTGGCATTAATGCCGTCACTGCCGCTGACAAGTTTTATCAGTCATTTTATAATTCGGTGGGTGGAAGTGACTTCATAGTGACAAAATTAATGAATTAGTCATACGTTAAATGACTCCATGTGTGATCTGGAATTTGTAAAACGACTCCAACTACACTTAGAGATTACTCAGAGTCAGGGGCGGACTGACAACTCATGGGGCCCCCGGGCAATAGAAGATTATGGGGCCCCCAGGCTTACAGATGGGCACCAATCCAGGTGGCAGTACAGAGGCGGGGCAGCTAAAATCTCAGGATTTTCACATCAAGAGCATGTCGGTTTTGGACATATCAGGGACAGATGTAAAAAAAAAACACAGATTTTTACATACTGTCCCTGGTTTTAATGAGCCTGGCAACCCTGATGGGGCCCCCTAGTGGCGGCATTGGACCCTCGGGCAGTGCCCGAGTTCCTCAATGGTCAGTCCGCCCCTGCTCAGAGTGTAATGCCCCAATCCGAATATTGTACGACGGATCGTACGACTTTTTTCACTAAATAGTCGCAAGTAGAAATTGAATAGGGTAATAAAGTCACGAAAATTCTCGTACAAAGTGATGTCATGTGTTGTAATGTATTTGTATTGTATTTTCGGACTACAACTGTAATGACTAAACGAAAATCGTACGATCTGGTATCAGACGGGGAAAATTTTCGTGCTTGTCCGATCGAATATCGGATGAACTGTCGTGATCAGCTCTCGAAAGTAGTGTACACACGATCCGAAAATCGTACCATTCTTCTTCGGACGACCGTTTTTGTCTCATTTTCAGATCGTGTGTACGGGCCATAAATCTCCGTTTTTTTTTTCTGTGTGTATTTTAACCTCTTTAGCTGCAGAAGATTTACACTCTTCATGACCAGGCCATTTTTTGCCATTTGGCACTGTGTCGCTTTAACTGACAATTGCGCGGACGCGCTACGTGGCTCCCAAACAAAATTGGCGTCCTTTTTTTCCCACAAATAGAGCTTTCTTTTTGTGGTATTGGATCACCTCTGCGGTTTTTATTTTTTGCGCTATAAACAAAAATAGAGCGACAATTTTGAAAAAAATAGGGGATTTTATTAATTTTTGTTTTGTTTTGTTTTATTTCTCTTTATTAAATGTTTGAATTCCATATAACATTTAACCACTTTAGCCCCGGACCATATTGCTGTCCAATGACCAGAGCACTTTTTGTGATTCGGCACTCCGTCGCTTTAACTGACAATTGCACGGTCATGCGACGTGGCTCCCAAACAAAATTGGCGTCCTTTTTTCCCACAAATAGAGCTTTCTTTTGGTGGTATTTGATCACCTCTGCGGTTTTTATTTTTTGCGCTATAAACAAAAATAGAGCGACAATTTTGAAAAAAATGCAATATTTTTAACTTTTTGCTATAATAAATATCCCCCAAAAATATATAAAAAAACATTTTTTTTCCTCAGTTTAGGCCGATACGTCCGCCCGCCGCCGACCGCCGCTTATCCCCGTGCAACACAGTGTCTATACACGGATACGTGCATAGACACTCCCCCCTTGCTCGCGATTGGACGGATCCGTCCAATCGTGTGTCTATACATGGCGCCGCGGGTATTACAAGTTTACCAACGAAAACTTGTAATGCTCGCTGTGTTGCACGGGGATTAACCCGGCAGCAGCGGCGGTATAATCAGAGGAGCCGGAGGTATGGGGGACATGACATGGCTGCAATATGGGGCACAGGACATGGCTGCAATATGTGGGGGATATGTGCCATAAAACGACCCCCTATTTTGTAAACGCTATAACTTTTGCGCAAACCAATCAATAAACGCTTATTATGATTTTTTTTTACGAAAAATATGAAGAAGAATACGTATCGGCCTAAACTGAGGGAAAAAAAATGTTTTTTTTATATATTTTGGGGGGATATTTATATTTATTATAGCAAAAAAATAAAAAATATTGCATTTTTTTCAAAATAGTCGCTCTATTTTTGTTTATAGCGCAAAAAATAAAAACCGCAGAGATGATCAAATACCACCAAAAGAAAGCTCTATTTGTGGGAAAAAAAGGACGCCAATTTTGTTTGGGAGTCACATCGCACGACCGCGCAATTGTCAGTTAAAACGACGCAGTGCCGAATCACAAAAAGTGCTCTGGTCATTGGACAGCAATATGGTCCGGGGCTAAAGTGGTTAAGGGGGTGTGGCAAGGTGGGGGTGTGTCCTATGCCTGCATACTTTTGCTGATAGGTGTCCCTCATTCCCATCTCAGAAAGTTGGGAGGTATGATATTGGTATTAGCCGGTCGGCAAGTGGTTAAGGCAGGGCAAAAAGGAACAGCTGCCCCAGGCCCAGTCATTGTTGTGGGGCCCAAAGCAGCTGCCCCTTCAGCCTACACTGCCTAAAAACAGTTGACAAGTGGATTCGGGAGAACCTAAGAAAATGTTTGCCCAGGGTCCAATCAATATTAAAGACGGCCCCCCTGCTGTATTAAACCCTCTGAGCCCTAAAGTGAAAAAACAAAAACAAAAAGGACAGAATTCACTGCAAATTTCAATTGATTTTCAAAAGATTCAAACAAAGTTCTTGGCACATATTTCTGAAGGGCATTGGCGGCCTTTTCCTGCAGGAACATCTTGTGTTTCTGTGTTTATTTGTCCTTTACACATAAATCTAAAGGACCGTATTAGTGGGTTATATTTGCCGTCCTGTAACGGACACCGCCCTATCCGATTTCAGCGTTTCATTTTGGGTGGACATGGATATATCCGTTCAGCTTCCTCGCACAAAAAGCACGCGGCTACGGCTAAATCCAGAGGGGGAAAATATGCGGCCCCCTCGCTCTGTAGAGACTAAAAACTGCTGCTGACCCACCGGATTCCACACATGCCGGATGACGGGACTCGTACAGTAAGGACGCCATTGGTGTACGGAACCTAAATTGGTCGCGGCCACCGCCGGTTTGTCCCCCGCTGCGTGTGTTCGTCATGCAAAAAAGTCACGGGGGCAGCAAGTCTACACTGTACTGGGAATATAGGAGGGAGACATCCAGTACGTAAATATTGTGATAGGGAGCCCCAGATCAGCGGTTGTCTACTGATGAGCTAAAGGGGGCTTTAAACGCGACCCCTGACATCACCAAAGGGGGGGGGCTACCTAGAACATGACAGAGATCACTGCTCCCGATGACACTGATCTCTGTCACCAAAGGGCATAATGTTCAATATACACTACATTGTCAAAAGTATTGGGACGCCTGCCTTTACATGCCCATGCACTTTATTGGCATCCCAGTCTTAGTCCGGAGGGTTCAATATTGAGTTGGCCCCGCCCTTTGCAGCTATAACAGCTACAACTCTTCTGGGAAGGCCATCCACAAGGTTTAGGAGGGTGTCTATGGGAATGTTTGACCATTCTTCCAGAAGGGCATTTGTGAGGTCAGACACTGATGTTGGATGAGAAGGCCTGGCTCACAGTCTCAGCTCTAATTCATCCCAAAGGTGTTCTATGTGGTTGAGGCCAGTCAAGTTCCTCCACCCCAAACTCGCTCATTCACGTCTTTATGGACCTCGCTTTGTGCACTGGTGCGCAGTCATGTTGGAACAGGAAGGGGCCGTCCCCAAACTGTTCCCACAAAGTCAGGAGCATGAAATTGTCCAAAATGTCTTGGTATGCTGACAACTTAAGATTCCCTTCACTGGAACTAAGGAGCCAAGCCCAACCCCTGAAAAACAGAAGCTGTCTTAATTACAAGGGACAGCTTTGCTCTACGTGGCTCCTGGATCTAACAGATCCATGCATGCACTCACGGGGGTGCACGGCAGGGACAGAGCTCCAGAGAGAGAGAATGATCTCCCTGCAAGGCTAGGCAGAGTCGCCTACAGGGGAGATACTAGAGCCAGGCCAAGTAGGAGAGTGAGATGCGAACTTGGGGAGGAAAGGGGGGGTTGGGGTTGTACACTGTGCATAGCTGACCCTGAACCCTGCACTCTGTACATAACACACTCCTGAACCCTGCATTTTGTAAGTAGCACAGCCTTAATTCCTGCACTCTGTACATACCACACTCCTGAACCTTGCACTCTGTACATAGCATACCCCTGAACTCTGCACTCTGTACATAGCACACTCAGGAACTCTGCACTCTGTACATAACGCACCCCTAAGCCCTGCACCCTGTACATAGCACAGCCTTAAATCCTGCACCCTGTACATAGCATGGCCTTAAATCCTGCACTCTGTACATACCACACTCCTGAACGTTGCACTTTGTACATAAGGCACCCCTACGCCCTGCACATAGCACACCCCTGAACTCTGCACTTTGTACATAACACACTCCTGAACTCTGTACACAACGCACCCCTAAGCCCTGTACATAGCACACCCCTGAACTCTAAACTCTGTGCATAAGCCACCCCTGGAACTGCACTCTGTACATAGCACAGGCTTAAGTCCTTCAGGCTTTAAGAGGGTTATTTTTTTGCCCAGTGGGAAAAACTAGGGTTGTCCCGATACTGATACCAGTATCAGGACCGATACCGAGTATTTGCGGGAGTTCTTGTACCGATACCTGAATAGAATACTTGTCGCGCCCCGCCGCCGCAATGAAAGCCGCCATTGCATCGAAAGCCGCCGCCGCATGGGTTAAACAGCGCGCGGGAACATCAGAGCTTTCATTTGAATAGCTGTAGTGTTCCCGCTGCGTATAGACACTCCCCCTTGCTCGAGATTGAATGGGTGATCGTGATCTGTCCAATCCCGAGCAAGGGGGAGTGTCTATACGCGCGGGGAAAACAGCTATTCAAATGAAAGCTGTGATGTTCTCCGTGCGGCGGCTAGGTATGGAGGACATGGCTGCGGGGACATGGCTGGAGGGACATGGCTGCGGGGGAAATGGCTGCATATGTGGGGGACATGGCTGGAGGGACATGGCTGCATATGTGGGGGACATGGCTGGAGGGACATGGCTGCATATGTGGGGGACATGGCTGGAGGGACATGGCTGTATATGTGGGGGACATGGCTGGGGGAAAATGGCCGCATATGTGGGGGACATGGCTGGAGGGACATGGCTGCATATGTGGGGGACATGGCTGGGGGGAAATGGCTGCATATGTGGGGGACATGGCTGCATATGTGGGGGACATGACTGGAGGGAAATGGCTGCATATGTGGGGGACATGGCTGGGGGGAAATGGCTGCATATGTGGGGGACATGGCTGGGGGGAAATGGCTGCATATGTGGGGGACATGGCTGGAGGGACATGGCTGCATATGTGGGGGACATGGCTGGAGGGACATGGCTGCATATGTGGGGGACATGGCTGGAGGGACATGGCTGCATATGTGGGGGACATGGCTGGAGGGACATGGCTGTATATGTGGGGGACATGGCTGGGGGAAAATGGCCGCATATGTGGGGGACATGGCTGGAGGGACATGGCTGCATATGTGGGGGACATGGCTGGAGGGACATGGCTGCATATGTGGGGGACATGGCTGGAGGGACATGGCTGTATATGTGGGGGACATGGCTGGGGGAAAATGGCCGCATATGTGGGGGACATGGCTGGAGGGACATGGCTGCATATGTGGGGGACATGGCTGGGGGGAAATGGCTGCATATGTGGGGGACATGGCTGCATATGTGGGGGACATGACTGGAGGGAAATGGCTGCATATGTGGGGGACATGGCTGGGGGGAAATGGCTGCATATGTGGGGGACATGGCTGGGGGGAAATGGCTGCATATGTGGGGGACATGGCTGGAGGGACATGGCTGCATATGTGGGGGACATGGCTGGAGGGACATGGCTGCATATGTGGGGGACATGGCTGGAGGGACATGGCTGCATATGTGGGGGACATGGCTGGAGGGACATGGCTGCATATGTGGGGGACATGGCTGGAGGGACATGGCTGCATATGTGGGGGACATGGCTGGGGGGACATGGCTGCATATGTGGGAGACATTTGGGGACACATTTAAAAAAAGTATCGGTATTGGCGAGTACTTGAAAATAAGTATCGGTACTTGTACTCGGTCCTAAAAAAGTGGTATCAGGACAACCCTAGGAAAAACATTTCCCATCCTTTTATTTTAGTTGGAGGAATAATGCTCCATTGTAGGCATTCAAGGGAGAATTAGTGTCTCATCCTTGATGTCTCTTGGGGAAATGGTGCCCCATCATTGTGGTCAGTGGATGGAATGGTGCCCAAGGACCAGATAAAGGCAAGCAAAGGGCGCCATCCTGCCCGCAGGCTGCAGTTTTGAGACCACTCTTCTAAATCAAGGTATTTGGTGGCTTTTAATAAGTCACATTAGCACACTTAAAGTGTAAATAAATTGTCCACAACATTTTTGTAATACACAAAGATTTGGCCAAACATAAAAAGACAAAGTACTTATTTCAAGGATTGTTTCACCCTCTGAAAAGCCAACGCTAAATGCGTCCCATGTTGTATCTACCATTACCATAGGGCCAGCTATCCTTTATGTACAGAAGGGGTCCCTAAACATGTGTGAAAAGTTTAGTTTCCCGAGCTGTAGACTCATGTGTTCCACCAGGAGGAAAAGAGTCCAGCAACAAGCCGGGAGGAATGTGAGGTTGGCCACACTCTGTCTGTGGTCAATGGATTCCAAACACGGCCTGTAATGACCACATTTCTGTATACCAACCATGCAAATATTTACCCTGGGCACTCCGTAACCATAACAATGTATCAATGACAAACGAGACCAGTTACTACAAAATGATGGAGAGGGTTTGTGTAAGGACAAGTAGGGCTTTAACATACCGGTCATCCTAACGGTGAACACCACCAACCTTCAACACAACCAACTCCTAAACAATTTATACCGGAAGAAAACAAGTACGTTCACGAAAAAATATAGTAACAGATCAGAATTCTGTCTTTTGATTATATAAATTATTTCTCCTAACTTTATTAATAAAATGGATTCATCATACAACATGGCTACCTGGTGAAAATCAGAATGACAACTAAAGTAGACTTCGTATTAATGGTTCCCATGCTGGTTAAACAATTTTATATTCAGTTTTTTTGGCAGAATTTGGTCTCTGCTAGGTGCAAAAGCAAAGATAGGTTTCTTACCTGCAACTCTTTGAGCGACAAGTCCTTCCACGTTATATTGCTCATCCTCCGAGGCATCCTTGATAGGTTGCTGGGGTTGGGCATTGACCGGAGTGAGGACTGGGGAAGTTACAGCAGATGACTGAGGGCTTTGCATAAAAGCAGACAACGGTGGGATATTAGAGGTGCCAGTGGGCGTCCCATAGCTGTAACTTCTCACCAAGGTTGATTGAGGTTGTTGGGTTTGATAACCATATGGAGAATAAGATCCAGAGTAGGGCTCTCGGTATTCATTTAGAGGTCTGGCTGCCTCTATGGGTCGTGGTGGTTCATACATTCCAGATGAATATGCTTTTGGACTTTGCTCAATAGGCGTATGAGGCTGGCTAAATGAGGTGACAGGGAGGGTGCCAGTTGGGGTGACAGCATACGAATTGCTTGGTCTTTCAGATGCAATCTGAGGGAAAGAAGGAAAAGACTGGTAGCTATAAGCTGCCAGAGCAGGTTGAGCAGAGTGTGACCCTGAAACTGGCGTTATTCTGTCCTCTCTTGGAGCAACAGGGACACTCTGGGACTTGTGCATCTGTGAAAAGGAAGGGTCAAGGTCCAACATTAGCATATTAAGTGCTTCGATTGACTGCTCAATCTCCTTTTGGGAGGCCATATTGGGGAATTCAGGGATACTGTGGCTTTGGGGAACAGTCTGAAAAGTGCTTGGTTGCAGACTTGGGCTGCTATATTGACTCTCTGTTACAGAATCCTGTTGACGGGATGGTGGGCGACTTCCACCCTGTTGCCAAGAGTTAAGACCCCGCTGGACCGCCTCCCTGCTGCTTCCGCTCCGAGCTGGTGCTTGAGGCAACTGTGAATTGGGGTCGTATTTAACCGGTTCTACAGCTGTGAAGGACTGAGACCGGTACATCCCATTGGGGTCATAATAATATAAGTGCTTTTGTGTCATTGCAGACGGAGGTTGTGCCCAATTGGACATTGTTGGCTGGCTGACCTGGTAGGAAGACAGACTGTCCTGGGCAGATACAGATGGCCTCATTTGACTGCCCATGTCTTGAGACAGTGGCATAGTTGTACTTTTTGGGATGTTCTGGTTGTTGTATGGATACATGCCATTGATCATTGTTTCCTTACCAAGATAGCCATGTTTTTGCAGCTTCTCTATGCCGTTAAGGGTTGTTGGCCCATTGGTTAATGACATGCTAATAGGAGAAGACTCCTGATAGCCAGTCTCGCTTACATTGGGAGTACCATCAAAGGATGACAGTGTACCCAAGCTGCCAACACTATGTCCATCGTGATTGGGTAAGTCATCATCCAAAATATCGGTCTCCCTTTCCACTGGTGGGGACAGGCTATCTCCATTGACATGAACCTGCGCTGGGACCACATGCAACATAGCTCCGGTTACTGAAGTTCCCTGGTTTAAGTTGTGCATCTGTGCGTCAGTGTCCAGTCCAAAGCCACTGAGAAGGCGTTCAAGCTCTTTCTTTTCCTCAGGTGTCAACCCTTGGTTGGAGACTGCATTAGCCACGTGTTCATCAGTTTTATCTGTTTTTGTTGAAGCGGTTGAATTGCCAGAGTCGCTGCTCACAGACAAGGTGTGTTCAATGTGATTGGGGGCAGCAGATAGAGGGATGACCCCGGCATTTACTGTGCTCGTGCTCCCGTTTGTTGAGTCTTTTTTCTTAACTTTGGCGTACAAGCTTCCATCTAAAGGACCTTGGGTGTGTCCAACTTCTGAAAAAAGAAAAAAAATCATCATCACTTTAGTGCTCGGAAATATCTCCATATGGAGATACATTAATATCTGTCTACTGTTTGGTTTACCTAAAATACATTATAATATCCATAGGATCCAGTGAGAGACAAAATGGCTCCTATCTAAAAACCGCCGAGCCTAGGCTTCAGCTCAAATATCAATTCTTATTGCAGAACAAAGGCATTACAATTCTTCATCAAAACAAAACTCAGGCTGTAAATCTAATTTCATTTTTAATTTAAACGCCATCACTCCAATCCCACAGGAGCTTGTCCCTGATCCAAGCACTTTAGCCTCCCAATATTAGCTTGTGACTTTAACAACATCTTGTTTTAATGGCACAGATAATGGAGTTTTGGAACGTGGTATACAATCATATGGGGATCAATTATCAGCTATCTCCGCAAACAGAACTCTGACTCACGCGGCCATGGGCTGTTATCTATAGAGAGAGGTCCCAATGGTGCAAGTTATTTCCTTCTTCAATATTCAATTAAATTTCACTGGAAATGTTAACTTGTTAACAAGAAAAAACACATTTAAACGTCGGAATATATCAATATCTACCTAAAAGAAAGGGGCTTCTTTTTTCCTCTTAATTTCAGAGGTTGCATCATCTTTCTTGCCTTGCCAAATTAGCTTTCTTACCCAACCTCTCTGGAGTTAATACTCAGCCTAAACTTTTCTTTCGTTTTGGATAAAGCAATAAGAACCCCTGTTGGGTTTCTACATTTATCACTAGAGAAAAAATCTCCAAGGGGAGGTAAGGATTACCCAAGCTGGTCAGATGCAGGGTGGGAAGACCACTATGGAGCCCAAACGTTGAGGAACTTAGAGTGAAAGTCATGTAGGATCATGGTCAGGATGTTCTTCACCTCCATGAACGAAACAGAATGCTTTTTCAAGGCCCTGGCTATCATGATTTCTAATATTTTAATGTATATTTATTTTGTTCATATTAGGAGACATCATGGCCAAGTCAAGTCAAGATCAAGTCAGAACACTATATGGGATGGACAAGTCTTGGTCAAAAAAATTATTGTACAGCTTAACCTATACAATTACCAATCCAATCAGGATAGATCCTGGTCAGGACAGAACACTATATAATGTCTATGGACAACTGCAGACAGATCAGGGTGGACATGTCTTCATGAGAAAGGAACTGTATAGGTTAAACCACCAAGACAATTATGTTCAAACATCCAACCAAGAGAGATCATGGCCAGATCAGAACAATATGGGGCAGACAAGACTTGGTGAGTGTAACGGGAGGGCCCGTGGAACCCAGAATCCCTTGGAAAGTATGAGATACCCTTGCTTTAGCTCCCCATGCACCTCTTATGTCTAAATCACCCTATGTCCATTAGGGACTCCGAAAATATATCTTGGACCACTTCAAATGGGACAGTAATATTCATTAACCACTTTAGCCCCGGACCATATTGCTGTCCAAAGACCAGAGCACTTTTTGTGATTCGGCACTGCGCCGCTTAAACTGACAATTGCGCGGTCGTGCGACGTGGCTCCCAAACAAAATTGGCGTCCTTTTTTTCCCCACAAATAGAGCTTTCTTTTGGTGGTATTTGATCATCTCTGCGGTTTTTATTTTTTGCGCTATAAACAAAAATAGAGCGACTATTTTGAAAAAAAATCAATATTTTTTACATTTTGCTATAATAAAAATCCCAAAAAAGATATAAAAAAACATTTTTTTTTCCTCAGTTTAGGCCGATACGTATTCTTCTACATATTTTTCGTTAAGAAAAAAATCGCAATTTGCGTTTATTAATTGGTTTGCACAAAATTTATAGTGTTTACAAAAAAGGGGGTCGTTTTATGGCATTTTTATTATTATTTTTTTTTACTAGTAATGGCGGCGATCAGCGTTTTTTTTTTCGGTACTGCGATATTATGGCGGACACATCGGACACTTTTGACACATTTTTGGGACCATTGCCATTTTTATAGCAATCAATGCTATAAAAATGCATTGTATTACTATAAAAATGCCATTGGCAGTGAAGGGGTTAACACTAGGGGGCAGGGAAGGGGTTAAGTGTGGTCCCGGTGTGTTCTAACTGTATGGGGGGGTGGCCTCACTAGGGGAAGTCACTGATCTTCTGTCCATACATTGTATGGACAGAAGATCAGCGTTTCCCCCGCTGACAGGAACGAAAGGTATGTGTTTACACACATACCTCCCGTTCCCCGCTCTGTAACGAGCAATCGCGGGTGCCCGGTGGCGATCGTACCCACCGGGCACGCGCGCGACAAGCTGCTAAAGGGAGGACGTAGAGCTACGTGCTCCCGCGTAGCAGTGCCACCGTCCCGCAGTAATATGACGGCGGGCGGTCGGCAATCAGTTAACAATATCTCTCAAGAAATATGAAGGTGTTATCCCCTGTGTGCTGTAAGGGCTATGCCCAGGAAGTATAACTCCTTATTTTCTTAACAATGCTAATGTCACCAACTCCAACCACCTGTCTTTCGGTTGTATGTTATAATGTAAATGCGTCTAGGATAACGTCTAAGGATCTTTCATTGTTGCTTGTGTTAATTGACCCTGTAATTGTGTGAAGGAGTTCTGTGTTGATATGTATGCTAATGTGTATTGTAGTCTAGGAGACAGCAAGACTAGGACCTGAAAGGTCATGCCTATGAGTTACCTATGCTGTCTAAGGGATTAGTTAATGAGCTCATGTTAATTAGGTTCCTGGTCACATGTGTATTGCTTGAGTGGCATGAGCAGGTTGTAGGAACCTCCTCTTTTTCTGTATATAAGAGTCTGTATTCCTCAATAAAGATGTTTTTTCCTGCTTGAACCTCAACAGCTGAGGACAGACCAGAGTGGACAAGTCTTGGTGAGACTTGGACAACCTTTACCTATGCAATTACCAATTCAATCAGGATGGATCCTGGTCAGGACAGAACACTATACAATGTCTATAGACAGCTGCAGACAGATCAGGGTGGGTAGGCCTTGGTGAGAAAGAAATTGTACAGATCGGACAACATTTGCCAGTACGATCATGACAGTTCCTGGCCAAGTAGAACACTATGCTCTATGACATGGGTCTTCAAACTATGGCTCTCCAGTTGCTCAGGAACTACAATTCCCATCATGCCTAGTCATGTCTGTGAATGCCAGAGTTTTACAATGCCTCATGGGATGTGTAGTTCCACAACAGCTGGAGGACCGTAGTTTGCAAATCCCTGCTCTATGATGTCTATGGACAGCTGTTAAAACAGATCTGGGTGGACAAGCATTGGTGAGAAAAGAATTGTACAGGTTAGATAACCATAACTAATACGATTAACAATCCAACCAGGGTAGATCCTGGCCAGATCTACTGTGTCAATGGCCAAGAAAGTTATTAGACAGGTTGGAAATCATAGACTAATACCCGTGGAGATAAAGTGAGCACCTGCACTGCTTACTTCCAGTGTTGCCAACCGCCAGTATTTTTACTGGCAGCCAGTAAAAAATGACAATTAGAGGAGAAGGTTGCCAGTAAAAAATATGGCTGTGACACTTGACTCGGAACTGCACATGCGCAGCTCAGACCTGGAGCTGGCCGAGACTATCCAAGTGCCTGCTACAGGGTATTCGGGTGGTTTTGTGAGGGGGGGCGGTTCAGGTTGAGCCGTTGTCTATGCGTGTCCTGTGATTTCAGCCAAGCGGAGCCTTGTGTGCGTGTCTGCGGGACAGGATTAAGGCAAGCCAGGAGCCGGACTGTCGGTGCCGTTTGGACTGGATTGGACTGAAGGGACCACCTGGCATGGAGAGAGACTGTCACTGTGACTCAGGAGAGGACATGTCGTGTTGGTAATCTGCATTACCCATTCTAGTCCTGTCCCTGAGCTACTTGCAATATTGAAAATAAAATAAGAAATGTGCCTTTTGCCTTAATATCTACCTCAAATCACATTACTAATTGCATATTGTACTTATTTGTAGCCCAAATACAAAATTACAGTTTTAAGTGCAAATTCCAGTAACTTTTGTAATTGCCAGTAAAAACTTGGCAGTGCCAGTAAATTTTGGGTGTCGTGTCAGTAAATTTCAATCTGGTAGGTTGGCAACACTGCTTACTTCACATGTTCACCATCTTTCCTACCCCTCTCCATAGCCATAACCCTTAAGTGTTTTGCCAAACCAAACATGCCAAATGTCCATGTATGCTACTTGGAAGCGGTTGGATTATGCCTGCCGGTCCACCTACCCCGTTAAGTCTATGTGTGGCTTTGGTTGTCTTAAGAAAAGTAAACTCTCTTCCCAAAAATGAACCTCGCCACACCAAGGAGCAGAGCCAGCGTAAGGCTGCCAGTGTTCCATAGTGTTCTGTCATATGTTGTTTCTCTGTGAGCCGCAGCACCACACCCTCTCTCTGGGATTTACTGTCAGAGACATTAGATATATTTATCCCCTCTGGGAAGCTTGGGGCTGCCTGATTCACACTGTGCTTTAGGGGTGGAAGTGAGAAGAACTGAATGGCATCAAAACACCCATCCCAAATGACTTCACGGTGCCAACACTATCATGTTGTACACATTGCAAAGCTATGAGAGGATGTGTCAGCAGCACAACCATGAGTCACCAAACGTACTGCAGCTCGAGGGGGGGGGGGGCAAAAAGATGACATAGGTGCTTACTATATAATGCCCAGAACTTCATTAATCAGGGCAGGCAGAAAACTGGGCAATGTACAGTATACTCGAGTATAAGCCGAGTTTTTCAGCACATTTTTTTGTGCCGAAAATGCCCCCCTCGGTTTATACTCGAGTCAACTTTTTGCGCCTGGTCTCCCGGACTTTGGGGACCCAGTACCAGCCGGCCGTAGGTCCCATGGACCCCACTCTTCCTCTACAAGTGTGCAAAGTTTGTTGTCCGGGGGACCTACGGTCGGGGAGCACCGATTTTTCAAAGCCAGGCACCCCTTCCATAGACTCCCATGTTAAATGGTAATTTCTCCAGTGACTTTGGGGACTGCATCACCCATTCTAATGTATTGCCCCCCTGAGTCCTGTCCCTGAGCTACTTGCTATATTGAAAATAAAATAAGAAATGTGATTTTTGCCTTGATATCTACCTCAAATCACATTACGAATTGCATATTTTACTTATTTTTGGTCTAAATACTGGAATTTGCACTTAAAACTGTAATTTTGTAACTGCCAGTAAAAACTTGGCAGTGCCGGCCGGTCATAGGTCCCCTGGACCCCACTCTTCCTCTACAAGTGTGCAAAGTTTGTTTTCCGGGGGACCTACGGCCGGGGAGCACCGATTTTTCAAACCCGGCACCCCTTCTATAGACTCCCATGTTAAATGGTAATTTCTCCAGTGACTTTGGGGACCCAGTACCGTCCGGTCGTAGGTCCCCTGGACCCAAAACTTGGCACACATGTAGTCCAATTTCTCCTCTACAAGTGTGCAAAGTTTGTTGTCTGGGGGACCTACGGCTGGGGAGCAGCAACTTTTCAAACCCGTAACAAAGATTGTCTCTGGACAGCCGCACTCTGAACAAATTGTAGCCTTTTATTAAAAGAAGGACAGCACTACAAGTCACAGCAAGATAAAATAAAACCTGGCTCTGACGCGTTTCGCACGGAAACTAGTGCTTAGTCATAGCTATGACTGTCCTCCTTTTAATAAAAGACCACAATTTGTTCAGCGTGCGGCTGTCCAGAGACAATCTTTGTTCCTGCTTTGCTAAGTGCATTGACTGTACCCGAGTTGTCTGCAACGGAGGATGTTCATCTGGGATCCCACCTGGAGCGGCTACTTCCTTTTCCCCCAACTTTTCAAACCCGGGCACTCCTTCCATAGACTCCCATGTTAAACGTCAGTCTAGTCATGGGCACAGTGAGGCATGGACACAGTGAGGCCTGGACACAGTGAGGCCTGGACACAGTGAGGCATGGACACAGTGAGGCATGGACACAGTGAGGCATGGACACAGTGAGGCATGGACACAGTGAGGCATGGGCACAGTGAGGCATGGACACAGTGAGGCATGGACACAGTGAGGCATGGGCACAGTGAGGCATGGACACAGTGAGGCCTGGACACAGTGAGGCCTGGACACAGTGAGGCATGCACATGGGCACATGGGCACAGTGAGGCACAGTGAGGCATGTAGATGGACACCCTAGGCTTATACTCGAGTCAATACATTTTCCCATTTTTTGTGTGGTGAAATTAGGTGCCTCGGCTTATACTCGAGTATATACGATATGTGATTTGCAAAAAAAATATGATTCCGCCATTTAAAAAATTCAATGCATAAAACAATAAGCACCCTTTGAGAAATGCTTCCCTTCCATATCTCCCTTAGGTTATAAATATCCATGGATATTGCCCATTTGGTAGTTGAATATACAACGTTTGCCGAAATTTCCATCCAGCTACAGGAATGCCGATATTAGTATTCAGTTATTGTGGTTTAGTACAGAACTTGGTGTGTCGCTCGGAGATGTTTGAACACGCCGGTGTAAAAGGAGCAAATTAAAGAATAATAAAGAATATCTGGAGAAAAAGTACCGGTAAGTTTCCCCCGATATTGAGCATTTTTTTGTAACAATAGCATAACAACCCAAATGTTTTCTTGTGTCCTATCTCTATTTATTCAACAGCTGCAAGACCCGGATAACAGGACATGCCAACACATTCCTGGCTGAAAAATAGCGCTGTAACTTCAGAACTTCCATCTATGTGACCGACAAGAAAACATTCCCACTTCAAGTGATTGTAAATGGATTTTTTTTTTTTTTTTTTTTAACAACAAACATATCTTGCTTACATGCTCTGTGTAATGGTTTTGTACAGAGCAGCCCCAATCCTCTTCTTTTGTGGCCCCCGCAACTGGCACTCCCGTCTCCTCCCCCTGCCGATTACCCCCCATAGCAACCTGCTTGTAATGGTGGCACCCGTGCAGGATCGAACCTGAGCCACGCTGTGTGTGTCCATAGACCACATATGTCAAACAGGAGGCCCGCGGGCCGAATCAAGGACTTGTCATGTGGCCCTCACAACCAGTTTTACAGCTGGAATTCCATTCTGCCACCTCTGGCTCTCCTTCTCTTCCCCCACTCCCCACTTGTAAACACAGAGAATGATCTCCCTGCAAGGCGAGGCAGAGCCAGTTACACAGGGAGGTGCTGTAGCCAAATACATGGCTAGTAGAGTCACCTGCAAAGGGAGGTAATACAGTAGAACCAGGCCAGGTAGGAGAGAGAGATGCGGAGAAGCTTGGGGGGGCATGGTTGGGGTTGTGCACTGTGCATAGCACACCCCTGAAACCTGCACTCTGTACACGGCACACCCCCTGAACCCTGTACACGGCACATCCCCTGAACCCTGTACACGGCACACCGCCTGAACCCTGTACACGGCACACCGCCTGAACCCTGTACACGGCACACCGCCTGAACCCTGTACACGGCACACCGCCTGAACCCTGTACACGGCACACCGCCTGAACCCTGTACACGGCACACCGCCTGAACCCTGTACACGGCACACCGCCTGAACCCTGTACACGGCACACCGCCTGAACCCTGTACACGGCACACCGCCTGAACCCTGTACACGGCACACCGCCTGAACCCTGTACACGGCACACCGCCTGAACCCTGTACACGGCACACCCCCTGAACCCTGTACACGGCACACCCCCTGAACCCTGTACACGGCACACCGCCTGAACCCTGTACACGGCACACCGCCTGAACCCTGTACACGGCACACCGCCTGAACCCTGTACACGGCACACCCCCTGAACCCTGTACACGGCACACCCCCTGAACCCTGTACACGGCACACCCCCTGAACCCTGTACACGGCACACCCCCTGAACCCTGTACATAGCACACCCCCTGCACCCTGTACACTGCACACCCCCTGAACCCTGTACACTGCACACCCCCTGAACCCTGTACACTGGCACACCCCCTGAACCCTGTACACAGCACACCCCCTGAACCCTGTACACAACACACCCCCTGAACCCTGTACACAGCACACCCCCTGAACTCTGCACTCTGTGCATCCCAGATACAACCGGCCCTTTGAAGGCAACCATACTGTTGATGTGGCCCACAACTAAATTGAGTTTAACACCCCAGCCATAGACACACACACAAAGCACGGCTTGGCCGCCCCCACCCTCTCTGCTCATTGGCTGGAACTGACAGCAGCAGGATTTAATGGCTCCCGCTGCTACCTCCGTGTCAAATGAGGAGAGAGTGATTGACGTGGCTCTCAGGCACAATGCTGGATTGAGATTGGACTCCGTAGTCTTAAAGTTGTTTTTCATCGTAATGCCTTCTCTGCATTAAGGTAAAAAATGCCCCACTATAAGTCCCAGACCAAACATTCTCCTGGCTCCATAGCACCACTCCAGCACCTCCCCCCTCCCCCTCTCACTTTCACAGGAGAAACTGAGGGCAGTGGAGCAATAGGCTCCTGTGAGGATGGAGTGGGGCGTGGCTTACTAGTGCTGTGCATGTCTATACATGCACACAGCACGCATGGGGATCTCCATAGCATTCAGTTTGATACAGGAGGCACCCGAAGGAGCTGACAGCGCCGGTGGAGACTGCCAGAGGAGGCAGTAAGTGCAATATCGCTGCATAAAGCAAGTATTACCTATTAAAAAAAAATGTTAGCATTACTTTAACTCTTAAAGATATGTTTGAAAGTTGTCAACACCACCAAAGTAAATTAGACAATACAGAAGCCATGTGCCAAAGGCAGTTTTGGCATGATAGTTTAATTAAAAATCCCCATTGGGAAAAAAAAAATCTGACATTTAGGAGGCGGTAGCAGGCAGCGTCCTCTCCTAAATGTCTTTAAACCAGCTCCAGGGCCGATCCTAGGCAGGGTGCACAGGGTGCTTTGCAGAGGTGGGGGCGCCAAAGTGCCAGAGTTCTCCCCTCCTGCCTTCCCTGCTTGTTTGTGTCCGTCCAGAACTAGTGTTCTGAGCATAGGCGTGTGTCCACCCAGAACTGATGCATGATCATAGTGCAATCTGTCCAGCCTGACAGTGCTCGGGGGAGGGGCTGCTCTACTTCCTGACATGAGGGTTCTAGATTTCAGTGGCTGCTGAGTGCTGATGTGCAGGAATGAATTCCTCACACTGGGAGTCTTGGATCCCGCACTGTCTCCACCAATTCCAGTTGGAATGCCTCCCCATCCCATCTCTAGCTTGGGCTGCACAGAGAGAGAACCAAGGTGAGTCAGTGTTCAGTTAGGCCCCTTTCACATGTGCGGACCGTATGTCTGCATTTTTATCCATCCGTTGCGGATGAAAATGGGACATACTTTGGTCCCTATGTGATTGCGGGTGTCAGCGGATGAACATCCGCTGACACCCGTAATCATCCGCCTCCGCAAAGATCCGCTTTTTCGATTTTTTCTTCCGTCCGCAGAGCGGATCGGATGAACACGGACACACGGTCCGTGTTCATCCGCTCCCCCATAGGGGAGAGCGGAGCAAAAACAGGGCGGTCTCTGCACAGTCTGCGGGGACCGCCCTGTCAGCCGACAGCTCAGCAGGGATTTATGGAGGATCCCCGCTGAGCAGACGGACACACACGGGGCAGATCAATACTGATCCGCCCCGTGTGAAAGGGCCCTAAGCTGGGGGATGGCATCCCCAGCATCCCTTTATGCTCTGGGCTGCTTCTGCTCTAGATGTTTTATGGCATGATAGATTGCAAAGGATACACACCCCCCTGCCCATCTCCTGTACTATGTCTGCAGTCTATGACAATCTCCTGTAATACATATCAGTCTCTGACCATCTCCTGTACCAAGTCTGCGGTCTCTGACCGTCTCCTGTATCATGTCTGCAGTCTCTGACCATCTCCTGTAATATATATCAGTCTCTGACCATCTCCTGTACCAAGTCTGCGGTCTCTGACCGTCTCCTGTATCATGTCTGCAGTCTCTGACCATCTCCTGTAATATGTCTGGTGGCTCCTTTTAACAGACTCTCTAACAAAAACCCTGTCTGTGTCCATCAGAGAGGCCCCCCTCCAGGTCCCGAGTTAGTAAAATGACCAAGCCCATGTGGGGGCGCCAGGAATATTTCTGCACCCAGGCGCCTGTGACCTTAGGATCAGCCCTGACCAGCTCTAAACTGCCCCTGAAAAGAATGCTCCACTGCAGATCGCTTTTAAGAGGGGAGGCACAGCCTTCCATGCAATGTGACCTTCAAGGTTAATAACGTGCATCCAGTAATCTCATGCGATCAGTCTTTAGGAATAGGCGAACAGGAACTTTGCTTTAACCAAAGCAGCTTGGAAAGGTACCAATCCATTAGATGGGATGAATGTAAATAATAAATAAAGTAGCGCAGGATGAGGGAGAGGAGCTCATTTCCCCTCCTCCGTGTCATGTGCCACACCGAGATCAATAGAATTAAAGTATAAATAGACCGCAGGCACACAAAAATAGTGAAGGAGATGTCCTATCCTGAGTGCAGCTGCTGGGAAGTGTGGATGGGGGGGGGGGGGCATACGGCTCTTTAACTGAAGGGTACAGAGGGGAGAGAGACCTCCAGAGCGGAGAGAGACCTTCTGAAAAGTCCGGAGACATTCCTGATTTATAATAGCTACGCTAGAAAACCCACCATGGAGGGTGACCACACCGAATGTCCCTCTGAGAGCTCCGCACTACCAGGGTCAGCACACTGGCACGATCCTGATGGTGGGATCAGCATGTCAAAGGGGTCCTACACATCGCTGGTGACATTTGGGATTACTCATAGATCACAGCGATCACGCCTTACAAAGGACAGTCCTTCTACAGGACCCTTCTCCCATTCACATCAATGTTTCTACTGTTCCCTGCAGTGTTTTCATAGATGGAAAGCCTAACTGAATGACATTAAAGAGGGGCTCCAGCCCCCCCCCCCCCCAAAAAAAAATAATAATCAGCAGTTACAAAAAATACTTCAGCTGCTGATTTTTAGTATAAGGAAACATACAGTGCCTTGAAAAAGTATTCATACCACTTGACATGTTAACATTTTGTCACGTTACAAACAAAAACAGAAACGTCGTTTATTGGGATTTTATGTGATAGACCAACACAAAGTGGCACATAATTGTGAAGTGGAAGGAAATGATAAATGGATTTCAAAATGTTTTACAAATAAATATGTGAAAAGTGTGGGGGGTACATTTGTATTCAGCCCCCTTTACTCTGATACCCCGTAACCAATATGTAGAGGAACCAATTGCATTCAGAAGTCACCTAATTAGTAAATAGAGTCCACCTGTGTGTAATTTAATCTCAGTATAAATACAGCTGTTCTGTGAAGCCCGCAGAGGTTTGTTAGAGAACCTTAGTGAACAAACAGCTTCATGAAGGCCGAGGAACACACCAGACAGGTCAGGGATAAAGTTGTGGAGAAGTTTAAAGCAGTGTTAGGTTATAAAAAATATCCCAAGCTTTGAACATCTCACAGAGCTCTGTTCAATCCATCATCTGAAAATGGAAAGAGTATGGCACAACTGCAAACCTACCAAGACATGGTAGTCCACCTAAACTGACCCGGCCGGGCAAGGAGAGCATTCATCAGAGAAGCAGCCAAGAGGCCCATGGTAACTCTGGAGGAGCTGCAGAGATCCACAGCTCAGGGGGGAGAATCTGTCCACAGGACAACTATTAGTGGTGCTCTCCACAAATTTGCCCTTTATGGAAGAGTGACAAGAAGAAATACATTGGTGAAAGAAAGACATAAGAAGTCCTGTTTGCTGTTTGTAAGAAGCCATGTGGGGGAGGGGACACAGCAAACATGTGGAAGAAGGAGCTGTGGTCAGATGAGCTAAAAGCAAAACGCTATGTGTGGGGGAAAACCAACACTGCACATCTCCCTGAACACACCATCCCCACTGTGAAACATGGTGGTGGCAGCATCATGTTGTGGGGATGTTTTTCTTCAGAAGGGACAGGGAAGCTGGTCAGAGTTGATGGGAAGATGAATGGAGCCAAATACAGGACAATCTTAGAAGAAAACCTGTTAGAGTCTGCAAAAGACTTGAGACTGGCGGAGGTTCACCTTCCAGCAGGACAACAATCCTAAACATACAGCAAGAGCTACAATGGAATGGTTTAGATCAAAGCATATTCATGTGTTAGAATGGCCCAGTCACAGTCCAGACCTAAATCACATTGAGGATCTCAAATTGCTGATCACAGACGCTCTCCATCCAATCTGACAGAACTTGAGATATTTTACAAAGAAGAATGGGCAGAAATGTCCCTCTCTAGATGTGCAAAGCTGGTAGAGACACCACCAAAAAGACTTGCAGCTGTAATTTCAGAGAAAGGAGGTTTTACAAAGTATTGACTCGGGGGGGGGGGGGCGCCATACAAATGCCCCCAACACACATCTATAGTGTATGTCACATCACAAACACAGGTTTCTCCGGGTGAGCCAAAGAAAAAAAAGAAAAGTTGGACTTTCCCTGCGGCTGTGATTTCTCCGTCTCCTCTCCATGACGGACATCTCGGAGAGCTTGCATAAACAGATAGATAGATTGCATTACATGTAATCCGGCGTAATAATAACACTGCATTCAGCTGTATGATTTCTGCTAAATGCCTTTAGCTTAAGAATGCAAACAAATCCCAGCATGCACACATCACGCACGCAAAGCCTACCGTCGGCAGCCAATCATGCCGCAGGCCTCCTGCCAGAAGAGGTTTACTGTCACAGGACAATCGACCTGCCTGTTAATCGCGAATGACAGATGACAGGGAAGGGGGAAGATGGGCTCCTTTCAATGGAATAAAGATAAACCCTCGTCACACCCCATGTCGTACCTACTTCATGTCAGACAGGTGGAAGCAGACAGACCGATCCCTAAAATCTTAAGCTGGCTTGTTTACACTTGTTTCAAAGTGTGGCATTGGACACACTTTTTTTTAAAGCACTCTGAATGCCAATCAAAGCTCTAGTCACAAAAAAAGTGAGTGGGGACCGGAGAGAGAGAGTGGGATCAGTTGAGCTGGGGGTTACTACTGAGCGGGGGGGGGGATTAGCGGAGCAGAGCGGGGGATTACTACTGAGTGGGGGATAAGCAGAGCTGGGGGTTACGGAGTGAGAAATCGGCAAAGCTGGGGGTTACTATTGAGTGAGGGATCAGTAGAGCTGGGAGTTACGACTGGGCAGGGTATCCGTAGAGCTGGGGGTTACTACTGAGTGAAGGATCAGCAAAGCTGGGGGTTACTACTGAGCGGGCGATTAGCACAACTGGGGGTTACTACTGAGTGGAGAATCAGTAGAGCTGGGGGTTACTACTGAGTGAGGGATCAGTAGAGCTGGGGGTTACAACTGAACAGGGTATCCGTGGAGCTGGGGGTTACTACTGAGTGTAGGATCAGCAGAGCTGGGGGTTACTACGGAGTGGGCGATTAGCAGAGCTGGGGGTTACTACTAAGTGGGGGATAAACAGAGCTGGGGGTTACTAATGAGCAGGGTATCCGTAGAGCTGGGGGTTACTACTGAGTGAAGGATCAGCAGAGCTGGGGGTTACTACTGAGCGGGCGATTAGCAGGGCTGGGGGTTACTACTGAGTGGAGAATCAGTAGAGCTGGGGGTTACTACTGAGTGAGGGATCAGTAAAGCTGGGGGTTGCGACTAAGCAGGGTATCCGTGGAGCTGGGGGTTACTACTGAGTGAAGGATCAGCAGAGCTGGGGGTTACTACTGAGTGGGGGATAAACAGAGCTGGGGGTTACTAATAAGTAGGGGATCAGCAGAGCTCTTATTACTTCTTGTAGAGAATAGAGATGGGTCGAACAACCCCCAGATCTGTTCAAGCCAGAACTCTCAAACATCGCAATAGTTTGGACCTGGACCGCAAACACTATTAAAGTCTATGGGACCCGAACATGGAACATCAAAGGTGCCCATTTTGAAGGCTTATATGTTTTTTACAGGAGCAGTGATTTATTGATGCTTATAGTGAAACAATAAAAACAATATGGTGCCAGGGGGTCCCCCTAGTCTGCCTGTAACATGGCGCATCTGTACCATGTATAGAACCTGCCGCAGCAAAACTGACATTTATAAAGAAAACCAAATTACATTTAAACTGCCAGCAATACAAAAATGTTTAAAAAACTGACACGGGGTCCCGACAACCCAATGCTGTGTGTTGTGAGGTCTGCGGGTGGGGGGCTTATCTAAATCTGGAAGCCTCCTTTAACAAGGGGGGCCCCCATATCCCACCCCCCATGTGAGTATGGGGCACATTGTACCCCTACTCATTTGTTCCCAAAAAAAGTGTCAAATATATATATATATATATAGACTGGCCAGAGTGGGATCACATTGGTGCAGATGGGCAGGTTCACACATCACAATATAAGCAAGATGAGAATCCCTGTTTTTATGACTATTGCTATGAATATGTAATGGTGTAAAGCCGTGTTCATTCAGTATTTTCAGTGTCAACATGTCGTCACACACCATACCACCTAATTTATAAATAGTGTTGAGCGGAATACGCCATATTCGATTTCGCGATATTGCGCGAATATATATAAGAATATTCGCGAATATTCGTGATATTTTATCCCAAAAAAATTTTGCGAAATTTCGCTAATGCGAAAATGATTGCGAAATTCTCATAAACGGAGATCATTTCCTGTATTACTAAACTAATATGCACTAAACACTAACTCTACACTAACTCTACTTAAAAGAAAGGAGAATAAGGGGGCAAAAGAAGGGCGGAGAAGATAATCGCGCAATATTCCTATTGCGCGATTATCTTCTCCGCCCTTCTTTTGCATCAGAGCCAATCAGAATAACTTGAATATTCGGCAAAAGGAATATCGCGCGATTTTCTTCTCCGCCTTTCTTTTGCATCAGAGCCAATCAGAATAACTCGAATATTCGGCAAAAGGAAAATCGCGCAATATTCCTTTTGCCGAATATTCGAGTTATTCTGATTGGCTCTGATGCAAAAGAAGGGCCGAGTAGCTGATGCGATTCTTTTATGTTGCCGACAATTCTCAATGTGAATTTTCGGCAACATAAAAGAGTCGCATCAGCTACTCGGCCCAGGGTCTCTCTCTAATCATACCAGCAATGCTTTTAGACGTCGATGGAGATCACTAGGATGTGATCTGTTTTACAAATAAATTTGAAAAAATACGAATATTCGCCATAGCGAATATTCGCCGCAATATTCGAGTTATTCGCGAATACTCGAATATGCAATATTCGTAGCGAATATTCGCAATGCAAATATTCGTGAGCAACACTATTTATAAATAGTGTTTATATATATATATAATGTATGTAAGCTATTTGCATTAAAATTACAAAGTAGAGCAGGTGCAAGGATTGCCAATGTGTTCTCAGGAGTGAGAATGGGTGTACAGCATCTACATATACTACATAATGTCACCTACCTCCGGGGATCATGTTCTAATCTGTATATTACCAATGAATGACAGCTGGGGAAGGATTCAATATGAATATTACATACGAGTTCTGCATTCGGACGCCCTGCCAATGTACTGATGTAACTGTATATAATATATACCAATTTATTATGAATATATATATAAATATATATATATGTATAAATAAATATAATATATAATGTATACTATTATATATATATTATGCATAAAAATATATAGATGTATATACTCGAGTATAAGCCGACCTGAATATAAGCCGAGGCACCTACTTTTACTACAAAAAACTGGGAAAACGTATTGACTCAAGTATAAGCCTACGGTGTCCATGTGCATGCCTCGCAGTGCCCATGCCTCACTGTGCCCATGCCTCACCGTGCCCATGCCTCACCGTGCCCATGCCTCACCGTGCCCATGCCTCACTGTGCCCATGCCTCACCGTGCCCCATGCCTCACCGTGTCCAGTCGTAGGTTCCCCAGACAACAAACTTTGCACACTTATAGAGGACAAATTCGGCTACATGTGTGCCAAGTTCCAGGTCTAGGGGACCTATGATCGGCCGGTACCGGGTCCCTAAAAACACTGTTTAACATGGGAGTCTATAGAAGGGGTGCCCGGCTTTGAAAAATCGCTGCTCCCTGGTCGTAGGTCCCCCAGAAAACAAACTTTGAAAACTTGTAGAGGAAAAAAGGGGCTACATGTGTGCCAAGTTGCTGGGTCCCCAAAATCCAGGAGATCAGGCACAAAAAACGGACTCAAGTATAAGCCGAGGGGGGCATTTTCAGCACAAAAAAATGTGCTGAAAATTTGGCTTATACTCGAGTATATACTGTATCTCTCTCTCTCTATATATATATATGTATACACACAAACACACTGCGACAGTCTTTCCCCCCCCCTCACTGGAGAATATGTAAGCACACATTTTTTCCAATAATGCATACATTCGATGGGTGAATATGCATGTGCATTCATTCTGTATAAATTGAGCAAAAAACAAATGTTCTTTAAGGCTATTTTTTCTCCTGGGCGAATGCTATTTTATTATGGCCAGTAGTTCAATACCACATTATGGCCACTAGAAGGAGCAGAGGAGCCTAGGAAGAACATAGATCTGAGCAAGAAGCGATACAATGTAACAATTGAAGAGAATGCTAGAGGGAATGAGCAAAATAAATGTAACTATTGATTACACAGTGATGCAAGGATGCTTTTGGGGGGGGGGGGGGTTGAATTCTTTGTTTTATTTTTATCAGGCCACTTATGTTTATCTCATTCATTTTGGATGGAGATCTGCTTTAATAAACACAGTTCTATTAATTTGTATCTTTGATCTTTTTCTTGTGAAAACTCCTCAGTTGGCTCATCAGATAATGTATTTACTGCAGCCATGCCAGACACTAAATGACGCTGAATCATTCCAAGGTTTTCTTTTCTCTGTTTTTGGCGTATCGTCCTTATTTATATTTACCTAAACTTTCTTGCTGTTACGACAGCTCTCCCGTCCGATCACCTGGGAGCCCAATCACCGGGAGCCCGATCGCCCGAGAGCACAATCACATCCTGTGTATGGATAATCTGACACTTTCTCAGCACACAATGGACTAATCTGCTAAATAGATCTGTCAGGATGGGGGACAGGTGCAGCGATTCCTTCCACGGCTATTAAAAACACATCATTAGCGATTAATTCGCTTTGCGGCTTCGCTTTCAAAGGTGACGCTTATTGTTCTCATGCATAAGGATCCCCCCCCCATTCCTTTCCTAAGGGGTGAAAGCTATAACAGACTCGGGATACAGACCGCAAACAACAAGCGAGACTTGGCAATACGTAATTTACTTCTCAAATTAAATCGAACGTTTCCTATAGCGAGACCGCGGAATGTATATGAGCAGATCAGAGGGGACAAGGAGGCGGTGCGATTCCCTATTCTTTTCTAAAACCTTCTTTATTACCCCCGGACAGTACAATGTGTACTGAATATAATATACAGAAATCAGTGCGCTGGAAAAGAACCAAGAGATTGTTCATTCAACATAAAAATGAGAAGCGATTGGTCACGGGAAGGATGCACAATGGTCGCACACATTAAAATGTATTGAAACCCCTAAGGCACAAATGTCAAACACAAGGCCCGCAGGCCACATCCAGAACGCCAGGCCTGGTCCTGTGACTGTTGCACCCAGTTTTGCGGCTGAAATGTGGCGGACCTCCGTTCCACCACAACCACCGGCTCTCACCCTCTGCTCTCCACTGTCATTTATAAACACAGAAGCCTTCAGTGTTCACGAGGGATATCTTAGCTCAGAGGCTCCCGGATCTAACAGATTTCTGCATGCACTCACAGCGGGGACAGATCTTCAGAATCTGAGAGGGAGAACAATTTCCCTGCAAGGCGAGGCAGAGCCACCTGCACAGGGAGGTACTAGAGCCGAATTCACAGGTATTAGAGCCGCCTACTGAGGGAGGTACTATACTTCAGCCCGGCCAGGTGGGAGAGAGTAAAGATGTGAAGAAGCTTAAAGGGGAGTGTTGGGGTCACTCTGCACATAGCATGCTCCTGAACTCTGTGCACAGCAGGAGCCTGAACTCTGTGCACAGCAGGAGCCTGAACTCTGTGCACAGCAGGCGTCTGAACCCTGCCCTCTGCACACAGCATACGCCTAAACTCTGCCCCCTGCACACAGCATACGCCTAAACTCTGCCCTCTGCACACAGCATACGCCTAAACTCTGCCCCCTGCACACAGCATACGCCTAAACTCTGCCCTCTGCACACAGCATACGCCTAAACTCTGCCCCCTGCACACAGCATACGCCTAAACTCTGCCCTCTGCACACAGCATACGCCTAAACTCTGCCCTCTGCACACAGCATACGCCTAAACTCTGCCCTCTGCACACAGCATACGCCTAAACTCTGCCCTCTGCACACAGCATACGCCTAAACTCTGCCCTCTGCACACAGCATACGCCTAAACTCTGCCCTCTGCACACAGCATACGCCTAAACTCTGCCCTCTGCACACAGCATACGCCTAAACTCTGCCCTCTGCACACAGCATACGCCTAAACTCTGCCCTCTGCACACAGCATACGCCTAAACTCTGCCCTCTGCACACAGCATACGCCTGAGCATAAGCTTCCCTCGCAGCCCCCTTAATACTTACCCAAGCCTGAATGTGATCCAGCGATGTGGATGAGAGAGGCTGCTCTGTCAGGTATCTGTTTCCTCATTGGCTGAGAGACAGCAGAGGGAGACAAAAATACCTGCTGATCCTACCAGAAATCTGACAAAGCCGATTACTTCCTGTGCCTTTGCAGTTTATTTACTTATAATTTCTAAAACGGAAAATTATTGCAGTTCGAAGGTTCACTGTGCAAACAATCATTTCCTTCTCGTACTCTAAAATCTGATTTTCGACAAATGTTGGGAGAATTCTATAGCTGGCACTGATGTGAATTGCTTCTTTGCTTTCATTCTCGTTATACGTCATTCCGATATCTACATCAAGCAACGGTCAAAATCTTTAAATTCTTGCAAAATTGACCGAATCCAGATAAGTGAATTGATCTGCGACTCAATCAAGCAGCTGTAGTTATTTATTGCTCGTCTCTTATCTACGATTCGATTCAAGGACAGGACAATATACAAAAAGAACACAAACTCCTGCGCACGAGTGGGATGTTCAACAAATAGTCAATATTCTGCATACAGAGTACTTCAAATGTCAAACGGTGGCAAAAAAAGCCTTGCTGCCCTTCATGGATGGGGGGATCCTGGCAAAAAACAAGAAAGGAAAAAGAAAGGCGCACCAGCCTCGTGTACTACCATTTGGAAATTTATTAAATAAAAGATTAATAATACAAACTACTCATAAACAAATGGTGATAGAAGGCTTGTCACTTGTTTTGTGGTGCGTTACTGCTGGCTTACGCGTTTCGAGGCGTCAGGGGCCTCTTCTTCAGAGCCCAACGGGCTCTGAAGAAGAGGCCCCTGACGCCTCGAAACCCGTAAGCCAGCAGTAACGCACCTCAAAACCCCCCCTACATTCCGGAGTGTGGTTTGAGGGGTATCTACTTTTATCATTTGTGACAAAGAAAGGCGCACCAGCCTCGTGTACTACCATTTGGAAATTTATTAAATAAAAGATTAATAATACAAACTACTCATAAACAAATGGTGATAGAAGGCTTGTCACTTGTTTTGTGGTGCGTTACTGCTGGCTTACGCGTTTCGAGGCTCTGAAGAAGAGGCCCCTGACGCCTCGAAACCCGTAAGCCAGCAGTAACGCACCTCAAAACCCCCCCTACATTCCGGAGTGTGGTTTGAGGGGTATCTACTTTTATCATTTGTGACAAGCCTTCTATCACCATTTGTTTGTGAGTAGTTTGTATTATTAATCTTTTATTTAATAAATTGCCAAATGGCAGTACACGAGGCTGGTGCGTCTTTCTTTTTCTTTTCAAGGACAGGACAAGCTATGAAATTTTAATGCTCTTTAACCCCTTCCCGCCGAGCATACACGTATATGCGACTTCGGCTTTTGGGGGTTATATCGGGATGATACCCGCAGCTGCAGGCATAATCCCGGTATCGTTTTTATCGTTTTAGAGTGGGCGGTCGGCTTTCCAGAGATAACAACCAATGTGGCTAAAAGCCTCTCAGCTGTTATCGCGGAGGACCGGGAGGGGACATCTCCCCCTCCCGCCACCTTGACCGGGCCTCCCGTCCCACCGGGAGACCCGATCCCCGATCCAGCACGTCCGGCGCCTAGAGACAGACTGGAACGAAGGTGTAAAAAGCTTTGTTCCAGTCTCCTGAACTATTCCGTTTTCTTGGCTGCCAATGGCGCCGGATTAAAAAAAATATATACAGTATTCAGAATCGCCGTTTTTGGCGATCTGAATACTTTGAAGTGCAAAGGAGGGATTGGAGGTCTTTTAGGCCCCATACACACGAGCGGACAGATTTGTTCAAATCTGTCCGTCCGACAGATTTGAACAAATCTGTCTGCTGGGATTTTGGTTTGCTCGCGTGTACACACGAGCAAACCAAAATCCCCGCCAGCAGAGAGCGCGCTGACGTGTCGGTGACGTGGCGGTGACGCTGACGCCGCCACGTCACTGCACCAGGAAGTAAAACACTTCCGCGCATGCGCCGAATCCATTCGGCAGCGGTGCGGCGGCGGAGCGGGACGACATGTCTGCTGGTAAGTGTACTAACCAGCAGACATGTCGGGCGGACAGATTCCCACCGGATAGATTTCAAAGCATGCTTTGAAATCTGTCGGGTGGACAAATCTGTCCGCTAGCCCATACACACACGATCGGAGATGTCTGCTGAAACGGTCCATCGGACCGTTTTCAGCGGACAAATTCGATCGTGTGTACGAGGCCTTAGACCCCTGATCCCTCCATAAAGAGTACCTGTCACCAACTATTACTGTCACAAGGGATGTTTACATTTCTTGTGACAGCAATAAAAGTGATAATTTTATTTTTATTTTATTTAAACACATTATTTAATATAAAAAAAAAATAAGATTTTTTTTTTTTTTTAAAGGCGCCCCCGCCCCCGCGAGCTCCCGCAGCAAAGAAAATACGGAAGTCACGCACGCATATGTAAACAGTGTTCACAGTGTTGGACCTCCTCTGTAACTCTAAAGCCGCGTACAGATGACCGGTTTTCATGACGAAAAAAATGCAATTTTTTGAATTGGTCGAGAAAAAAATTCAGAACATGCTCTATTTTTTCTCGTCGTTTTTCACGACGTCGTTTTTCCTCGGCATGAAAAAAGTCGCGTGTACGCTTTAACGACGGGGGAAAAAACTTGCATACTCCAGAAGCAAGTTATGAGACGGGAAATTAGCATAATCAGCCCAAAGGGTGGCGCCATTCGAATGGAACTTCCCCTTTATAGTGCCGTTGTATGTCACCGCGCTTTGCTCAAGCATTTTTTATAACGATCGTGTGTATGCAAGGCAGGCTTAACAAGAATCACGTTGAGAAAAACATTGTTTTTTTCCATGACATTAAAAACGGTCATGTGTACGCGGCATAAACTGGCAACCGTAAAACAAATGTAAACGTCGCCTATGGAGATTTTTAGGTACCGTAGTTTGTCACCATTCCACGAATGGGGGTTCCAAGTAATTTTCCAGCAAAACATTTGGGGCCAGATTCAGGCACACCTAAATTTGCGCAGCGTATTCGAAATACTCTACGCTGCCATATTTTACCAGGCTCTAAATGGAATTCTGGTAGATTTTTGCCCGTACGATACGGCGGCGTTGTCTATTTCTCGCCGTGTAATCGAAATACGCGATTAGGGGGCGTGAAGCATTTAAATTAGGCGCGTCCCCGCGGCGATCGAACTGCGCATGCTCCGTTCAGAAATTTCCCGCCGTGCATTGCGCAAAATCACGTCGTTACGTCATTTTTTGTTTGAGTAGCGTCGTTTACGAACATTCCTATTCCCGGACGACTTACGTAAAAAATAAACAAAGACGTCGGAAAACGTTGATATTCGACGCGGGAACGACGGCCATACTTAACATGGGCTGTCTAATATTAGACCAGCAAAAAGCTGGTATAGTGTCACGCAAAAAAAAGATGACTAAAGATGCCGTAAGAGATTGCGATTGAAGATCGCAATTTCTGGGATCGCCGGCAAAAGCTCATTAGCATACCCCGACGCGGAAAACGACAGGAAGTCCACCCAGTGGCCGCAATTTTATTGCAGCGTAGATCCGAAGGCCTACGAACACGTAATCCAGTCGAATTGAAGCCCGAAGCCGCCTTTTCATGGTTTGAGGTTTCAGACTAGCTAAAAAACGTGCGTAATTCGAAAGTACTCCAGTCTAACACCAATTACACAGGAGTTACAGGTCTCTGAATCTGGCCCTTGGATTTTAACTTGTAAAAACCAAAATGTCAAAAATAGGCTTAGTCATGAAAGGGTTAAATCCAACTCAGAAATGTCCTATTACAGCCTCATTTCCAAGAATGAGCGGCACCAAGGAACAGAGTAAAAAAATTCCTTACGACTCTTAACAAGGTGCCACTGCAGCTTAATATTTAACCTCTGCAATCCTAAACTGGTTAACTGCATTCCTTTGGCTGGCATCTCTAGTGTTTGTATGGAGAGCAAACACACAGAACAAGGTCCCGAAAAGGAGGAGGTTTGGCCAGGAAAGAGGAGCATCAAAGGATAAACAAAATACTTGGGGACATGAGATTTTTGTTCCATCTTTGGCTCCGCGTCCACTAAAAATTCCTGAGCTGCACTTAGCCACTTCTGGTGTAAAACGAGGAGAAAAAAACAGAAGACCTGGCGATACTCAGGTGGGTCTCAGGCTTTGGAGGAACTACAAGTTCAAGATTTGCCATGGAAGTAGAAGTTTGGATTCTCGCTAGACCAGCCTTGCTCAACTAGGATTCTGTGGAAGCCTAGGGTTCCCTCTAAATGTTGACAAAAGCTGCTCTAGACTATGATTTGGAGCTGCTAGTGGAAGCTTGGTGGTCTCCAGGTTTTGGTGAACCACAAGCACTAGCACGCTTTATGCTGCATTTTGAGATTTCCATCAAATAACTACTACAGTAATGTTTCAACCACCAGATTTCTTCGACTTAAAGGGGTTGTAAAGTTTTGTTTTTTATTTTCTAAATAGGTTCCTTTAAAGGGACACTAAAGTCAGTTTTTTTTTTTTAAATAACAAACATGTTATACTTACCTCCACTGTGCAGTTCGTTTTGCACAGAGTGGCCCGGAAAGCTGTCTTCTGGGGTCCCTCGGCGGCTGTCTGGGCTCCTCCTCGCAAAAGCTTTTCATCTTCATGCGAGGGCGCTCGCACGGTAAAAAGCTTTTGCGAGCGCACTCCCGTGATACAGCGGCGGCCATAGCCGCCGACTGTATCACTCGGCCCCGCCCCCGGCGCGCCGCGTCATCCGCTGTGATTGACAGCAGCGCCAGCCAATGGCTGCGCTGCTATTAATCCGCCCAGCCTAGCCAATCAACGGCCAGGCTGGGAACCGAAGAGGATGATGTGGATGTGCCCGGGAGTTTCGAACTGTAAGGTAAGTAAAACAGGGACTGGGGGGCGGTGCTGTGAGATGTTTTTTTACCTTAATGCATAGGATGCATTAAGGTAAAAAAACTTTAACCTTTACAACCCCTTTAAGCTTGTGCATTGTTGGTTCACTTAAATTTTCCTTCCATTTCCCTTCTAAACTTTTTTTTTTCTTTGTCTGAATATCTCACCTCCTGTTCCTCCTCAGTAAGCTTGCCCCCATCATCCGAGATGTTTTGGCTGGGGGTTAGTCATTTCCGGTGACCCCTATTGCCACTGTGATCTTCCCCCTCCAGGGATCATTATTTTGGTGATACGTATTGTCTATCGCTATGTTTTTATATTGTTTATTTTTGTTTGTGTTTTATTGATGTTGTATTAATAAAAATGTATACTTTTTCTCTATATGTATCTACATATTTGATTCTACCTACTTACCTGTACTGCAATAGTCCAACTGCTCCGTGTTCTTCTCTTTGGCCTTTTTGGTTGGGGGGACCAAAAGTCCAATCTCTATTCAATTAAAATTTTTGGATGATGGTTCTATTAATAATATATTATATGTGTTCTTTTAGAGGAAAAAATATAATATAATATAATTCAAAGCTGCCATGAAGCTATTTTTCAATTTTCATGACAAAATTTACTACAAAGTGCTTGGCTACCCATTAGTACCAAAAAGTGTTGGGACTTGTAGTTCCACAACAGCTGCAAAGCCGCACCTGCCCACTTTTATGAAAAAGCATCAGGACATCTAGATTGCAAGCTCTTTCGGGGACAATGTCAGGCCTTGAACTTCACATAGGTGTCATTTACTAAACTTTTTGGTTCTTTGGCAAGTCTCTCCAAAACCCATTTGCTGTCATTATGTCATTGTTATGGCTATGAAACTATACAGTAATGGACTCCAACGGACAACCAGCCATAGGTGTGCACCCTAAAACTCAAACACACATGTGTGTGTGCATGTGTATATATACTGACAGCGTCAGAAGAGCAATAGACGGTGTCAGTAGGGCAGAGATTGGTCAGTAGGGCAGTGGACAATGTCAGTATTTTTATTTTATTTTTACAATTTTAGGGGGGTATGGTTAAATATCAGGGGCTAAACAGGGGGAAATCTGCACCACACAGGGTAATTAGGGTGTGCCCAGGCACACCTGGCACACCTGACACACCTTGTGTGCACACCTATGCAACCAGCAATACAATGTAAATGCATTCAACGTGAAAACCTCAAATAGCAAAACAGCCAGGGACGGACTGACCGGGCACTGCCCGAGGGCCCCATGCCACTAGGGGGCCCCATCAAGGTTGCCAACCTCTGTAAAACCAGGGACCGTATGCAAAAATCATTTTTTTTATTACATCGGTCCTTGAAATGTCCCTTAACGATATCCTTTTGGTCTAAAAATCCCAAGATTATAGCTGCTCCGCCTCTCCAGTACCTTCTCAGTGTGTGTATGTGTACTGTGTGTGTATTGTGTGTCTGCATGTGTATGTTTACTGTGTGTGTGTACTGTGTGTGTGTATGTGTATACTGTGAGTGTGTATACTGTGTGTACTGTGTCTGTATGTATACTGTTTGTGTGTACTGTGTGTCTGTATGTGTATTCTGTGTGTATATACTGTGTGTATGTGTATTCTGTGTGTGTATATTGTGTGTATACTGTGTATGTATACTGTGTCTGTATGTGTTTTCTGTCTGTATGTATACTGTGTGTGTATATTGTGTGTCCCCATAATCTATTGCCCGGGGGTCCCATATTCTACTATTGCCCGGGGGCCACCTAATCTTATATTGCCCGGGGGCCACATAATCACCTATTGCCCAGGGGTCACATAATCTTATATTGCCCGGGGGCCACAAAATCACCTATTGCCCGGGGGCCACAAAATCACCTATTGCCCGGGAGCCACAAAATTACCTATTGCCCGGGAGCCACATAATCTTATATTGCCCGGGGGCCACATAATCTTCTATTGCCCGGGGGCCACATAATCTTCTATTGCCCGGGGGCCACATAATTTCCTATTGCCTGGGAGCCACCTAATCTTATATTGCCCGGGGGCCACATAATCACCTATTGCCCAGGGGTCGCATAATCTTATATTGCCCGGGGGCCACAAAATCACATTGCCCGGGGGCCACAAAATCACCTATTGCCCGGGAGCCACAAAATTACCTATTGCCCGGGAGCCACAAAATTACCTATTGCCCGGGAGCCACATAATCTTCTATTGCCCGGGGGCCACATAATCTTCTATTGCCCGGGGGCCACATAATTTCCTATTGCCTGGGAGCCACATAATCTTCTATTGCCTGGAGCCACATAATCTTCTATTGCCTGGAGCCACATAATCTTCTATTGCCCGGGAGCCACACAATCCTCTATTGCCCGGGGTCCCCATAATCTCCTATTGCCCGGGGGTCCCATGAGTTGTCAGTCCGCCCCTGAACACAGCTCTCTTTTTTTTGAGGTTCCTCTCCTGGTCTCTCCAAATCTCTTGAAGGTATAAAGTAGAACATTTTGGTTCCTTTGATCATCTCCCAAAAACCTAACCGGTCGATCCTACTGTCTACATGTCAATGTACAGCAATGAATTGTATAACTCAATAACAACTATCTGAGAAAGAAGTAACCATCAATATAACAATGTAACTACATGAGACGCAAGCGCCCCCGCCG
Source organism: Rana kukunoris (assembly GCA_029574335.1). Classification (NCBI taxonomy): domain Eukaryota; kingdom Metazoa; phylum Chordata; class Amphibia; order Anura; family Ranidae; genus Rana; species Rana kukunoris. Next base: position 236,134,566 of record CM056054.1, read on the forward strand.
CTCTCTTCTCCGAGTTCAGACGCTCTAGTAGAGTTGGAAACATTCTAGCCAACGTTGTCACCAATAACTCTGAGATTTGTGTCACGACAACTGCAGCAAAAAGGCACAAACTGGGTTTAAAAGGTTGTCAAGCAGACTGACAAGCAGCGACAAGCAGAGGAAAGGGGGTCTGGCACTTACCAGCGAGGCTCTTAAAGGGGAGATTTAGTCCTCAGCATCAGTGCTGAATTAGGAAGACTTTTCGGATATGCTCGGTCCTCTGGAGTGAGGGAGAGAGACCGGGAGGGGGAATGAGAAGGAGAAGGAGGAGTGTCTGCATTGCTCTCCACAGCTTGGAGCAGATAGAGGAACTCTGCAATGAGGCATTTCGGGGGGTTTGGCCTCAGCTATGCCATTCAGCTATGACATCATCGCAGACAGAGAGAACAGTCTTTCCCTCTTACAATAACAGGGGCTGGAGCAAAGCGGAGGAGTAAAGAGGCACAAAACAAACTCTGACTAGCAGCTTAGAGGAATTTTTCTAAAGTTTCCAGGGCATGGACGGCACACTTCAACTTAAAGGGCATGACCACCCCAAGGAGGAACTTCTCCCCATTGGTCTGTTAAATACACCATTGAAAGCATTTTGTCCTGCTTTACAAGTAAAAAACAAATACCTGTTAGATCCTGCCAGAAATCATGTGATCCTGTTCTCTTCGCCTGTCCTGTACGCCTCTTAAGGTGGTAGTAAAAGTGTTTTTTTTTTTTTATATTTATATTTTGTAATTTTTTGTATTTATACCTACAGGTAAGCCTATAATAAGACTTGTTTACCTGCAGTTATATGCAGATAGCTGCGCAAAATCGTTCCTGGACGCAGTCAAATCTATTTTTTCTATCTGCGCCAAACCGCATGTAATGAAACCGCAGCTAAACGCAGTGTGTGAATGGGGCCATAGAAAAGCATTGTGTGCTTTCAGCTGCGGTAGAAAACTAGAAAATCCGCAGCTAAAAGCACCATTCTATCCGTCCTTGTGAAAGAGGCATTACAGTACAGTGCCTGCTTTACATCACAGCCCCCCTTTTCAATCAAAGTCCCCCCATTTTACATCACAGCCCCCTTTACATCACAGACAGGCCTCCTTTACTTAAATATCTTATGTCCCCCTTCACATCACAGCACTATCACCTTACATCAGAGACCTCCACCCTTTACATCAGTTCTTTTTTCCTTGCACCTCAGTCCATATACCAGTCCCCCTTGCTTGTACCTCCGTCCACTACACAGCCCCCCTTCCTTGCATCTCAGTCCACTACACAGCCCCCCTTCCTTGCATCTCAGCCCACTACACAGCCCCCCTTCCTTGCATCTCAGCCCACTACACAGCCCCCCTTCCTTGCATCTCAGTCCACTACACAGCCCCCCTTCCTTGCATCTCAGTCCACTACACAGCTCCCCTTTCTTGCTGCACCTCAGTCCACTACACAGCCCCCTTCCTTGCACCTCAGTCCACTACACAGCCCCCCTTCCTTGCATCTCAGTCCACTACACAGCCCCCCTTCCTTGCATCTCAGTCCACTACACAGCCCCCCTTCCTTGCATCTCAGTCCACTACACAGCCCCCCTTCCTTGCATCTCAGTCCACTACACAGCCCCCCTTCCTTGCATCTCAGTCCACTACACAGCCCCCTTTCTTGTACCTCAGTCCACTACACAGCCCCCCTTCCTTGCATCTCAGTCCACTACACAGCCCCCCTTTCTTGCATCTCAGCCCACTACACAGCCCCCCTTCCTTGCATTTCAGCCCACTACACAGCCCCCATTCCTTGCATCTCAGTCCACTACACAGCCCCCCTTCCTTGCATTTCAGCCCACTACACAGCCCCCATTCCTTGCATCTCAGTCCACTACACAGCCCCCCTTCCTTGCATCTCAGTCCACTACACAGCTCCCCTTTCTTGCTGCACCTCAGTCCACTACACAGCCCCCTTCCTTGCACCTCAGTCCACTACACAGCCCCCCTTCCTTGCATCTCAGTCCACTACACAGCCCCCCTTCCTTGCATCTCAGTCCACTACACAGCCCCCCTTCCTTGCATCTCAGTCCACTACACAGCCCCCCTTCCTTGCATCTCAGTCCACTACACAGCCCCCCTTCCTTGCATCTCAGTCCACTACACAGCCCCCTTTCTTGTACCTCAGTCCACTACACAGCCCCCCTTCCTTGCATCTCAGTCCACTACACAGCCCCCCTTTCTTGCATCTCAGCCCACTACACAGCCCCCCTTCCTTGCATTTCAGCCCACTACACAGCCCCCATTCCTTGCATCTCAGTCCACTACACAGCTCCCCTTTCTTGCTGCACCTCAGTCCACTACACAGCCCTCCTTCCTTGCATCTCAGTCCACTACACAGCCCCCCTTCCTTGCATCTCAGTCCACTACACAGCCCCTCTTCCTTGCATCTCAGCCCACTACACAGCCCCCATTCCTTGCATCTCAGTCCACTACACAGCTCCCCTTTCTTGCCTGACCTCAGTCCACTACACAGCCCCCCTTCCTTGCACCTCAGTCCACTACACAGCCCCCCTTTCTTGCATGTCGGTCCAGTACACAGCCCCCCTTTCTTGCATCTCAGTCCACTACACAGCCCCCCTTTCTTGCATCTCAGTCAACTACACAGCCCCCTTCCTTGAATCTCAGTCCACTACACAGCTCCCCTTTCTTGCTGCACCTCAGTCCACTACACAGCCCCCCTTCCTTGCACCTCAGTCACCTACAGTGTCCCCCTTCCTTGCACCTCAGTCCACTACACAGCCCCCTTCCTTGCATCTCAGTCCACTACACATCCCCCTTCCTTGCACCTTGGTCCACTACACAGCCCCCTTCCTTGCATCTCAGTCCACTACACAGCCGCCCTTCTTTGCACCTCCGTACACTACACAGCCCCCCTTCCTTGCACCTCAGTCCACTACACAGCCCCCCTTCCTTGCACCTCAGTCCACTACACAGCCCCCCTTCCGTGCCCCCCCCAGTCCCCTTCACAGCCCCTTCTCCTTGTGTCACAGTACCCCTCACAGCCCACTTTTACTTGCACCCCAGTTCCCTTCACAGCTCCCCTTCCAAGCACCCCAGTTCAATTTACAGCCCCCCTTACTTGCATCTCAGTCTCCTTCACAGCCCCCCCCTCCTTGTATCCTAGTCCCCTTCACAGTCCCCTGCCCTCCTGCACCGCAGTCCCCTTTACACCCCTCTTTTACTTGCATCTCAGGACTGAAGTTCAATGATTCCGAGCATGCGTCAAATTGATTCCGAGCATTTGTGCGTTGGACTTGGCTACACACGATCGGAATTTCCGACCAAAACTTTTCTTGTCGGAAAAATTAAGAACCAGCTCTCCCATTTTTCTTGTCGGAAATTCTGACAGAAAAATTCCGATGGGGCCTACACACGGTCGGAATTGCCGACCAAAATCTCACATGGAACTTCTCTTGTTGGAAATTCCAACCGGGTGTACGCGGCATAAGTTTGACAACCTGGCACCTGGGATTTGCCCATGAGGGTCCGTTTATGGAGACCCAAATCTGCCCAGTACCAATGTCTCCAACCAAAGCAATTTTTGAAAATCTGCAACTCAACCCAAGCCAACATTTCTGTTAATTCTGTAAAAATATTACAAATATTATAAGCAGAGATCTGTGATTTTTAGGTTCCTGTTGAGCACCAAGAAGCCATGCCCCAGCACTCGCTTTTGAAACCCCCTAGTACCCTCCGACCAGCCCAGGGGGGTATGTTTTCTGTTCCTGTTCTTCTTCCCTGGGCTTCCAGAGTTAATCATTCAAGAGTTGGCAGGTGGTGAGTGAATTACAGTTGCTCAGGGAACAACTCTTACCCTGCCAATAGTAGAAATGTAAAGAACGGACGAGGAGATGTCACTATGGAGGACCAAACGTGATGAACATTACAGGTGCCAAGACTCATGTTACAGCCACCAGACAGTGACCTAAGCGGGACCGTTTCATGGTAAACACACAGAAGTGACGTCGCAACACGCACTATAGATAGGGCAATGCTGGCAATTAAATCTCTTTGCTACTGAGAGATTTTATCACCTGTTGGCAGTCTTATGTGTAGCACTCGAATATCAATGCGGGTCTAATGAGATAACTGTCAACAAGAATGTATTTCTCTCCATAGCAGAGATCACCAGAGTAGCCAAGGATTAGAGGGACGCTGCAAATAGCAGAGCATGGGCTGGTACAATCACAATGTAGTAGTAGTAGTCTTCCATGCTGTAGAAGTGGTTCAGAAGGCACACCGAAACAAAATGAAATGGTTTTGAGCATAACAGCCCTGATCCTCTTCTTCTCGGGTCCCCCGCCAGCGCTTCTTGCTCCTCCCACCTTAGGAGTGCCCCCATAGCAATCTGCTTGCTATAGGAGAACTTATGAGGGCTCAATCCCAAGCTTAGCCTCTCTCCTCCATCTCTCCTCACAGACTGATTGACAGAGGCAAGAGCTCCCGCTGCTGCCTCCATGACCACTGAGGAGAGAGAGTGGAGAGAGCTGCTGCTCTCAGGCACAGTGTTGGATTGAGATTGAGATTGGGTAAGTAAATACGGGCTGGGGGAAATGAACAAGTAAGGTTTTTTACCTTAATGCAGAAAATGCATTAAGATAAAAAACCTTCTGCCTTTAGAACCAGTTTAACCTCTTCACACCGACCATATGCAATCTCTCGGCAGGTTTGATGTAACGATGCGGCGGTAAACAACTTACCGTGCTGAGAGCGTGCTCCCTGCCTGCTCCAAGCACGTTGGCCTGCGGGGATCGGTAGGCTGCCAATGCATACTTGTGATTGGGAGCTTTCCGATCAGATGACAGTCAATCACAGCAGTCACATGACCTGAATGCCTGCCTTCGCCTCCCGGCTTTCAGTACTCTTAAAGGGCCAGGGGGCAGTCAGCGTGAAAAGGGTTAACAACAATCCTACACTGCCCGATGTACTTGAGGACCATGAATAACTACAATCCTACACTTCCCAATCATCTTGAGAAGTGGTCTCCAAACTGTGGCCTGGGGGCCAGATGTGGCCCTTTGCTTGATTATATCCGGCCCTTGGGACACTATTTTATCAACGGATACTAACATTGGGGAAAAATTCCTCCCACTGACACCAAAGATGGGACACAATTCCTCTTAATTATACCAATGATGGGGGAAAATTCCTTACAATAACAGCAACAATGGGGTTCAATTCCTCCCGACACCATTGATGGGGGGACAATTCCTCACAGTGATGGGGCACAATTCATTCAATTATACCAACGATGGGGCACAATTGCTCCCAATGACACCAACATTTCTCTCAATGGCACCAACAATGGGGCCCAATGACACCAATGATGAGGCACAGTTACCCATTAAAACAAACAGCTGGGCATTATTTTTTCCCAGTGTTGGGACCTTTTCACTGACCACTGTCTGACCCTTGTAAAGGCTCGTAAAAGCCCTTTGTTTAGAAGGTTTGGAGACCCCTGATCTTGAGGAGCATGGTTACCTACAATCCTACACCGCCCTATGTTCTTGAGGACCATGATTACCTACAGTCGTACACTGCCCTATGTTCTTTTTTTTTCGTTCAAACTTTTTTATTAAAGAGAATCACAGAGTACATCCACAGGTAGTCTTGGTTGGACCTATAGAACATATCTTACGATACATCTTGGATAAGGTTAATGTAGTCAAAACAACAGAACTTTCTAAACATAGACAGCATTCATTATCACGGAACAGAGTATGGTGGAGTATAGTGATGGTAACAACTGCAAGCACATTATTTTTTTCACAAGAAAAAAGAAAGCAAGCACATTATTAAAGTGGATGTCACAATGTAGAGTATAAGATTTCCTATCATCTGTGCCCAGTCTTGCCACACAGAGTTAATCCAGATCTGAGAAATCCTCTTATGTTCAGTGAAAATGAACAGCCTTCCAGATAAAAACCTGCCTAGATAAAAAGTCAGTTTTCTCTCTTCTTGCATTGAGTGAGAGGTTATTTACATATCTAGCTAGGACATGTTTATCATAACATGAGGTGATATAACATCATAACGCATCCTAGTAATATACAATGAACTTTGGATCACCTCTTGTTATGATAAACATGTCCAAGCTAGATTTGTAAATAACCTGTTACTGAAAGCAATAACAGAGAAACTGACTTTATAATTTGGCAAGTTTTTATCTGGAATTCTGGTAATTTGCACTGAACTTTAAAAGAGGATTACTCAGCGCTGGATTAACTCTGTGTGGCAAGACTGAGCACAGATGATAGGAAATCGTATTCTCTACATTGTGACATCAAAAAATAAAAAATAAAATTTTTGGGGTTTACATCCACTTTAAGTGTCAAAGAATGATTACAGTAGTGATTGATGTTTGATTTGCTTAGAAATGGTTACTTAGCATGCACACTTCCTTTTTCCTTTCTCCTTTTTCCTCTTCTTCTTTTTCTCTCCTCCCCCCCCCCCACCATCTTTCTCTCTCCCTCCCTACCCTTCTCTTCCCCCCTCCCATACTTCTTTCCCTTACTACTTCCCCACGAGCAAACGGTGCGATTAATACCTGTTGTTGAGCACCGATGTTCCATGGATTGATTACCTGTTGATTCCCTGTTTTGGTATTGTACTTTTCATTGGATATGTGTGAAGGTTAAATGTTTGATGTACTCTCACGGTATCGCCTGTTTTCTCATGTTTTGTATTCTCATGTTTGTTTTCCTTTTATACACTTCAGTATAAAGTTTGTATACAAAATTCTTCCTAATAAAAACTAATTAAAAAAAAAAAAAGAATGATTACAGTAGTGAGGGGAGGGGAATAGCTCCAATCAAATAACAATGTAAAACATAAACTTGTCCTCTGCAGGTCAGGGGAATAGAGACCGTATGATAGGTCTAGGCAATAAGCCTTGTCATTGGCGTAGAAATTATAAAGAAGACATCTTAGTCACAAAAAAAAAAAAAGAAAGAATCCAGAAAGGGGAAAAAGTAGAAGAAAACAGAGGAAAAAAAAAAAAGAGTGTAAGAAGGAGAGAAGAAATGCCAGCGGACCACACGGATACCCGGAAAGGCCATAATTATCAGACAAGGATGTCTAAGATTTACGGTTCAGGCAAAGTAGCGTCAAAGTCTGAGGGGAGAAAATTATCTACCCAAGGTGTCCAGGTTTTGCGGTGTTGGGGGATTCGGACTGCCTTCTTGAAGACCTTGAATAACAACAATCTTACATTGCCCTATGTTAAGGAGGACCATGAATAACTACAATCCTACATTGCCCTACGTTCCTAAGGACCATGATTAAAATACACTGCCCTATGTTCTTGAGGACCATGAATACCTACAATCCTACACTGCCCTATGTTCTTGAGGACCATGAATACCTACAATCCTACACTGCCATATGTTCTTGAGGACCATGACTACCTACAATTCTACACTGCCCTACGTTTAAAACGTGGAATTTCAGGAGTGACGAGAGCTGGGACTCATAAACGAGAGAGCTGCAGTTCATTGATGGCTTCCTGACCATGCAGTATGTTAAGCGTCTTCCTCAAGAGAGGAGAAGCAGCTGGGGCTCTGGGAACGATGAAGGAAAACGACTTCAAATCACAAGAACATGGAAGATCCTGAGCGCCTGCCAAGGTCCGGCAATATTCTCATGTCTGAAGCTCCACGTTCCCCGACATCAAGTGGCGATTGTGCCTGGTGCGATGTCCCTCTGAATATATAAACAGTCCGGGAACATCTGGAGGACTGAAAGCTTCCAGATGACTGGGACCTTTTCCGACAGCTGTATCCCTGATCAGCTGGCCTGCCAAATTCAGACTCACCCGGCTTTATTTCACTTTTCACTTTTTCCTCTTAAAGAGCTAGACTTCTCTGAACTGAGATTTTAGTCTTCCAATCTAACCAGATATCCCAAAAAATACCAATGAATGCAGTTAAGTATTAATTTAAAAAAAAAAGATAATTCTATATTGGCTTTGCAACTCAGGATATTTATTCTGATGTTTTTGCAACAATTCTTAAAGCGGGATTCCACCCGCAAATTTAAAACTTTAAAAGTTAGCAGCTACAAACACTGTACCTGCTGACTTTTAACCACTTGCTTAATGGGCACATATACCCTCCTCCTGCAAAGGTGAAATTTCAGCTTCTGACGCTGCGTTGCTTTAACTGACAATTGCGCGGTCGTGCGACGTGGCTCCCAAACAAAATTGGCGTCCTTTTTTCCCCCACAAATAGAGCTTTCTTTTGGTGGTATTTGATCACCTCTGCGGTTTTTATTTTTTGCGCTATAACCAAAAAAGAGCGACAATTTAAAAAAAAAAATTTTTTTACTTGGTGCTATAATAAATAGCCCAATTTTTTTAAAAAAAATTTTTTTTTTCTCAGCCTAGGCCGATACGTATTCTTCTACATATTTTTGGTAAAAAAAAAAAAAAAAAATCGCAATAAGCGACTGGTTTTCGCAAAAGTTATAGCGTCTACAAAATAGGGGACAGAATTATTATTTTTTATTATTTATTTTTTTACTAGTAACGGCGGCGATCTGCGATTTTTATTAGGACTGCGACATTATGGCGGACACATCGGACACTTTTGGACACATTTTTGGCACCATTCACATTTATACAGCGATCAGTGCTATAAATATGCACTAATTACTGTATAAATGTGACTGGCATTGAAGGGGTTAACACTAGGGGGTGAGGAAGGGGTTAAATGTGTACCCTGCATTGTGTTCTAACTGTGGGGGAAGGGGACTGACTGGGGGAGGTGACCGATCTGTGTCCCTATGTACAAGGGACACAGATCGGTCTCCTCTCTCCCTGACAGGATGTGCATCGCGGCCACCAGGCAAGCGCATCGGCATCTCAGTGATGCTGCGGGCACGCGCGCGCCCCCCAGTGGCTGGAGGCGGTATATAGATGGCCTCCCAGAGATTTAGATCCACACTGCGGCCGTACAAAGTCGTACGGCCGGCAGGAAGTGGTTAATAAGGACAATTACCTGTCCAGGGAGCCTGTGATGTAGGCCCCCCCGAGGCCGATCTGTCCATCGGATCGAGTGCCGTTGCCCCCATTCTAACTAAGGGAAACAGGCAGTGGAGCCTTGCGTCTTCACTGCCCATTTCCTACTGCGCATGCGCATGCGCTCCCGCTGCTGTCAATGCAATCAATGACGCTGCGCGTGGGGCTGAGTGATGCACTCGGCAGCTATGGTGGCTGACTGTATGAGGCGGGAGCACGCCCGCAAGCTAACCCCCTTGGGAGAGCGCTTCCCAGAGGGGGATTAGCTCTTGCGGGGAGGAGCTGAGACAGCACCGAGGGACCCCAGAAGAGGAGGATCGGGGCCACTCTGTGCAAAACTAATTGCACAGTGGAGGTAACTATGGTGTGTTTGTTATTTAAAAATGAAACCTTTACAACCCCTTTAAGGGTTCCTCTGTGTTAAAAAGCTTGAGAAAGGCTGTCCTAGGGATTGAAGACTATTGAATGCTAGAGATGACTCAAGTCCTCCGCATTCCATATGCAACTGAAACATTACTTTGGGATAGACTGACCCCCTTTAAGTTTGACATCTGCAGACACTTAGATTTTTTTTAAATATTCCTTTTGGCCTTCTCAATAAAATAAGATGGTGACTCTGCAGCAGATGACCGTGGCACGTAATAATTCGGAGTCATCCCAAATAGTTGAAGGGAAAGGTCTGCGTCTTCAGATCCTGCCAAACTCCACTGACATGCGTTTTAATCACATATTTCTTCCCTGGTAATTACCCTGTGTGGGCACGTTGTACAGGCGGGTCCGACAAAATATTTTCCATATTCTTGGAAGGGTAGATAAATGGTAAAGGATAACTCTAGCCAAAAAGCTTTAACACATGCTTTAACACATGCAGTATACAGTATAGTGTGCAGAAACATCCCAACTGTGATCCCCCCCACTACTGTTGTGGTGTGTGGCTGCCCAGATGAGGAGAGTTTATTGAAGTTCTGAAAGGATGGGAACGCCACACCAGCTTGTGTAGACCACGTTTCGAAGGCTTAGCACCCCTCCCCCAACACCACTAGTTTGGTGACATCACTTACAGTATAGTCCTATCAGTGGTTGGGAGGTAGGGCAGTGGCACAGAATCACAGAATTGCAGGCTGAGAAAAAAAAGTCACCCCGATAATGTAGGCATCTGGATCCAGGTGCCTACAGTGTTTCCCCGAAAGTAAGACCTAACCCGAAAATAAGACCTACCCCAATTTTTAAGAAGGGTTATAATATAAGCCCTATTCTGAAAATAAGCCCTTGTTTAGGCTGGTTGTGGGCTGCTGGAGTCCTCCCCTTCCCCCAGCTGTCAGCGGGGGAGTTCAGCCCCCCCTCTACAAGGCTCAGAGCAGGTAGAAGAACCGGCAGGTCACCGAAGTGCAGAGCCGCGCTCAGATGATCCCTGCTGCTCTCCTCTTTTGCCATCGGGGGATCTCGGCCCCCCTCTGCAAATCTCAGAGCGGTTAAGCGAGCTCAGGCGGGTCATGGAAGTGCCGAGCTGCGCTGCCATCCTCGTCTGCCAGCTGCCATCAGGGGATCTTGGGCCCTCCTCCCTCTGCAGTGCTTGTGCCATGGAAGAACAATTTGGCGGGTCACGACAGGGAAGGTACGGCACATGGTTAGAGTGCAGAGACACATACCCTTTGCATTATATTCTGCTGTGGTTGTGAGGATTCTGGCAGTTTGCAAGCACTTTTACGCTGTGCACACTGGGGATTAAATTGAAAGCCCTACCCCGAAAATAAGCCCTAGTGTGTTTGGTTGCAAAAATTATTATAAGACCCGGGCTTATTTTTGGGGAAACACAGTACTACCTTATCCAGTTTTAAGCCCTGATGAAGGGGCAGCGCTGAGCCCCAAAACTGCGTAGTCTGTTCCAAAATAATAAAAGGATTTTTCATGGTCTACACAAGCTGTTGCGGCACGACTATCCTTTCAAAAAACTTCAATAAACTTCTCCGGGGGTCCGGCAAGACACTACAGTTGCTGGTGAGCAGCCTCTAGGTCCCGTAAACCACTCATTACGTTATAATGCATCTCCATGAGGTTCGGTGCTCCTACATCCCACAGAGGGGGAGGGTGAATATTAATTTCTCAAGTCTGCAAATCTGTACCACCGGCCCGCCTCCCAACCACTGATAGGACTATAAGTGATGTCACCAATCTGGTCACACCCATTATTGGCTGTCTTCACATATAAGTCCACCACAGTTTCCCCCCCTCTATCATTCATCACCAGCTCCTCCCACTGCAGATCCTAGTTTCAAGTTTCAGGTGGTGTGTGACAATTTATATACATATTTTATTTATTTATTAACTCCTTATCCTAGGTTCTACATCAGGGGTTTCCAAGCTTTCTAAACAAAAGGGCCAGTTCACTGTCCTTCAAACTTTAGGGGGCCAGTGGGATTAGAAAATGACCCGGTGTCAGTGGGAGCAAACAGTTCCCCATCTTTGGTATAAGGGGAGGAACACTGCCCCATCATTTGTGTTAGTGGAAAGAATAGTGCCCCATCATTGGTGTGAGTTGGAGGCACAGTGGGTTATCGTTGGTGTCAGTGGGAGAAATAGTGGCTTATCGTTGGTGTTAGTGGGAGGAATAGTGCCCCATAGGTGTCAGTGGGAAGAATACTCACCCATTGTTGGTGTCAATGGGAGGAATAGTGGCTTATCGTTGGTGTCAGTGGGAGAAATAGTGCTCCATAGGTGTCAGTGGGAGAAATTCCCGCCCCACTATTGGTGTCAATGGGAGGAATAGAGCCCCATCGGTGTCAGTGGAAGGAATAGTGCCCCATTGTTGGTGTCATTGGGAGGAATAGAGCCTCATTGTTGGTGTCAGTAGGAGGAATAGAGTGGCAGGCACTATGGCCCATTGTTGCTGACAGTGAAATGGAATAATGCCCCAAGGGCCGGCTAAAAACAAGCAAATGGCCACATCTGGACCCAAACTACAGTTTGGAGACCCCTGGTCTACACTGGTCTATATTCTTAGTGATTAAATGAAACTTAAGAAAAAAAAAAATCAAACTTCACCTTTACTTTACAGAATATATACAAGATTTCTGATTGGTCGCTTTGAAACGTTACTCCGCTTTCCTTATCTCCAGGTTTTATGAACCAGTTTGGCTGCAGATGTTCCTCCTGCCCCATCCATCAGATTACAGGTTCTCTCATAAAATGACAGAGTGTAGCTAAAGCGAGTTATTCTAGGTGCGTGATTCATACAACATATGGGAGATGGCGGCTCCGTGAATCACAGAAATGGCGCTCAGACTTCTATATACAGACCAAGCGAAAGTCAGATTCCAAGTGGAGGAGAATTTTGTTGGCCTGAGTCATTCTCTGCCGTTTCAGGACTCCGGCAGGGAGATCCCCACCAGGGCCCAGTCTTTGCTCCTGGACACCTTGGGGTCTTCCAGCATCTGGTTTTTATTTGCCATCATATATCTTTAATAGAAAATCCAGCCGGGATGGTGAAAACCTCTTATTATGGAGACAGAAGATGTGCAGACCTGGGAACTCAGCACAGGGATGGTGGGAACCTCTCATAATGGGCAAAGCAGATGAGCAAACCCAGGAACTCAGCACAGGGATGGTGGGAACCTCTTATTATGGAGACAGAAGATGTGCAGACCCAGGAACTCAGCACAGGGATGGAGGGAACCTCTCGTAATGGGTAAAGCAGATGAGCAAACCCAGGAACTCAGCACAGGGATGGTGGGAATCTCTTATTATGGAGACAGAAGATGTGCAGACCCAGGAACTCAGCACAGGGATGGTGGGAACCTCTCGTAATGGGTAAAGCAGATGAGCAAACCCAGGAACTCAGCACAGGGATGGTAGGAACCTCTCATAATGGGTACCGCAGGTATACAAACCTGTGAACTCAGTGCAGGGATGCTGGCAACCGATTATAATGGGCACATGAGGTGTGCAGGTCTGGGAACTCAGTATAGGGGTATGGGCACATCAGGTGAGCAGACATGGATACTCAATGCAGGGATGGAGGGAACCCCTTAAATAGGGAGCGCAAGTGTGCAGACCCAGTGCAGGGATGGTGGGAAAACATCATAATGGGCATAGCAGGTTTGCAGACCTTGGAACTCAGCACAGGGATGGTGGAACTCCCTCATAATGGGCACAGCAGGTATACAAACCTGGGAACTTAGTGCAGGGATGCTGGCAACCCATCATAATGGGCACATGAGGTGTGCAGGCCTGGGAACTCTGTATAGGGATGCTGGAAACCCATCATAATGGGCACAGCAGTTGTACAGACCCATGAACTAGAGATAGTAGGGACCACTCATAATAGGAACAGGAGTGCAGACCCAGCAAATCAGTGCAGGGATGGTTGGAGCCCCTACAATGGGCACAGCAAGTGTCTGTTTTCTGGGGAGGGAGGTGGTGTGGGGTGGGATAGAAAGTCCCCTTTAGTGTAACCCAAAGACGTATTAAGGAGAAAACATTTGCTGTATAATGGAGCCCCCTTTAAATAATTTAAAGTGTGTATGGTGCAAAAACAGCTCAAGTTTTCTAGTAAGAAGGGGTTAAAACATCTGTTCGAGAAAGTTGACCTCTCCATTGGGGACAAAAGTTCTAACCCATCCATCTAAAACAGGGGTGTCAAACTCAATTTCATCGTGGGCTGCATCAGCATTATGGTTGTCCTCAAAGGGCCGGTTGCATCTGTAGGACTGGATGTCCAGAGCACCCCACACCCCCTTACATGTTGCCCACCCTTTCTTACATCACAGCTCCCCCTCCCTACCTTGCTGCTGCCAGGAATAAGCTGGAGCTGCCAGGGTGGAGCTGGGAAGCAAAAAGTGCAGGGTCTGGAGGAGGACCAGAGGAGGGTTAGAGCCAGCTGAATGGCGAGACCGGGAGAGGTGAAGACTAGGGGGTGCTGCGGCTAGATCTGTAGGAAGCACATGATCAGTAGAAGGAGTTTTTGCCTCCTCTCTGTTGCCAACTGCTGATAGGAGGGGGGCAGACATGAGCCTCTTTGCAGCTGCAGAGAGAAGGGCAGGATCTGGCAGAGGAGATCTGTCCTCCTTCCTGCTGCCAACGGATGAGACAAGGTGGGACCAGGAACAAGGAGGTTGTCACAGCTGCAAGATAGCCAGATAAAATGGCCCACGGGCCTTGTGTTTGACACCTGTGATCTAAAACTTAAGAAAACTAAAGCAAAGGTTTTGGGTTCAGATACAAGAAGAATGTAAGCTGGTCAGTCTAGAAGGGAAGAAGGATGAGACGCTCAGACCCTAATTAGGGACTTCTTCATAGATGGGGGAATGAGTACGGGACCAGGTTTGTTACAGACATGTTTAATTTAGATGTTTCATTGGAGTTACAGGAGCTGATGTTATTGGATCTGCTTCTAAATGTCCGAAAATACCCCCCTATTTCCTGTTCAGTATGGACACTGACGCCACAGTTTATTTCCAGAAAAGTGTACGACATTCGATAGCCCGAGTGCAGGAGGTATAAATACAAGAGACTGGGGAGAGCAGACTGAGGTGAGGACACAGCCTATGATGGGAAAGGGAAATAGTCACAGGGATGTCAAAGCCAAAACTCCCAACTAGTCCCTTGGGCTGTGCTACTACTTCCAGGAAAAGCAACACTGGAGCCTGGTGGGCTGTGTCTTGGATCTGGAGCCTGGTGGGCTATGTCTTGGATCTGGAGCCTGGTGGGCTATGTCTTGGATCAGGAGCCTGGTGGGCTATGTCTTGGATCAGGAGCCTGGTGGGCTATGTCTTGGATTAGGAGCCTGGTGGGCTATGTCTTGGATCAGGAGCCTGGTGGGCTATGTCTTGGATCAGGAGCCTGGTGGGCTATGTCTTGGATCAGGAGCCTGGTGGACTATGTCTTGGATCAGTAGCCTGGTGGGCTATGTCTTGGATCAGGAGCCTGGTGGGCTATGTCTTGGATCAGGAGCCTGGTGGGCTATGTCTTGGATCTGGAGCCTGGTGGGCTATGTCTTGGATCTGGTGGGCTATGTCTTGGATCTGGAGCCTGGTGGGTTATGGCTTTTATCTGGAGCCTGGTGGGTTATGGCTTTTATCTGGTTCCTGGTGGGCTATGTCTTGGATCTGGTGGGCTATGTCTTGGATCTGGTGGGCTATGTCTTGGATCTGGTGGGCTATGTCTTGAATCTGGAGCCTGGTGGGCTTTGTCTTGAATCTGGAGCCTGGTGGGCTATGTCTTGGATCAGGTACCTTGCGGGCTGTGTCTTGAATCTGGAGCCTGGCGGGCTATGTCTTGAATCTGGAGCCTGGTGGGCTATGTCTTGGATCTGGAGCCTGGTGGGCTATGTCTTGGATCTGGAGCCTGGTGGGCTATGTCTTGGATCAGGTGCTTGGTGGGCTATGTCTTGGATCTGGAGCCTGGTGGGCTATGTCTTGAATCTGAAGCCTGGTGGGCTATGTCTTGAATCTGTAGCCTGGTGGGCTATGTCTTGAATCTGGAGCCTGGTGGGCTATGTCTTGAATCTGGAGCCTGGTGGGCTATGTCTTGAATCTGAAGCCTGGTGGGCTATGTCTTGGATCTGGAGCCTGGTGGGCTATGTCTTGGATCTGGAGCCTGGTGGGCTATGTCTTGGATCTGGAGCCTGGTGGGCTATGTCTTGGATCAGGTGCTTGGTGGGCCGTGTCTTGGATCAGGTGCCTGGTGGGCCGTGTCTTGGATCAGGTACCTGGCGGGCCGTGTCTTGAATCTGGAGCCGGGTGGGCTATGTCTTGAATCTGGAGCCTGGTGGGCTATGTCTTGAATCTGGAGCCTGGTGGGCTATGTCTTGAATCTGGAGCCTGGTGGGCTATGTCTTGAATCTGAAGCCTGGTGGGCTATGTCTTGAATCTGAAGCCTGGTGGGCTATGTCTTGGATCTGGAGCCTGGTGGGCTATGTCTTGGATCTGGAGCCTGGTGGGCTATGTCTTGGATCTGGAGCCTGGTGGGCTATGTCTTGGATCAGGTGCTTGGTGGGCTATGTCTTGGATCTGGAGCCTGGTGGGCTATGTCTTGGATCTGGGGCCTGGTGGGCTATGTCTTGGATACTCCAAAAGTGAGATCTCTGGGACATAAATCCCAGCTCAGTTCCCATCCACCTTTGTGGGTTTCAGTTCCTTCAGTTACATTCTACCTAAAATGAAATAAACAAAATGCAGGGATGGTGGGAATCCCTCATTATGGGCACAGCAGGTGTACGGACAGTGGCGGCTGGTGATCAAATTTTTTGGAGGGGCGCAAACAAACTGAAAAATTCTGGAAACCCCCCCCCCCCCCCCCATCAATTGCAGCCACAGTACCAAATGCAGTCACTGTGCCCATCAAACGCAGGTAACACAGACCCGATGCACCCAATTGGCTGAGAGGCAGTTCAATGTTAGAAAAGCAAATTCCTTTGCTTTCCTAACATACAGCTGAGTGAGAAGCGAACGCACAGCGTTGCGCCCACTTCTCAAACTTTTGGGCGCCTATTAGAGCCTACTGCTTTAATCAGGTGCTTCTAAAAAAACACCCCCACCCCTGTAATTCAAGTGCTCAGTGCCTGAAAAGGGGCCGGACGCCTGAATAGGAGGTGTCATCAGCGACCATAGAGAGATTCATGCAATGCATGAATCTCTCTATGGTAATTAGAGCGGCAAAGGGGGGATAGCGCTCCTGCACCCTTTATAGATGCACAGCCACTGTGTACAGACCCAGAAACTTGATGAAGGAAGCCACTCATTAAGGGGGCACAGCAGGTGTACAGATTCAGGAACTCAGCACAAGGATGGTGGGAACCCCTCCAAATGGGCACACAAGGTGTACAGACCCGGGAACTCAGCACATGAATAGTGGAAACCCCTCATAATGGGCACACAAGGTGTACAGAGCCAGTAACTCAGCACAGGAATAGTGGGAACCCCTCAAAATGGGCACACAAGTTGTACAGACCCAGAAACTCAGCACAGGAATAGTGGGAACCCCTCAAAATGGGCACACAAGTTGTACAGACCCGGGAACTCAGCACAGGAATGGAGGGAACCCCTCATAATGGGCACACAAGGTGTACAGACACAGGAACTCAGCACAGGAATGGAGGGAACCCCTCATAATGGGCACACAAGGTGTACAGACACAGGAACTCAGCACAGGAATGGAGGGAACCCCTCATAATGGGCACACAAGGTGTACAGACACAGGAACTCAGCACAAGGATACTACCTGTGCAAAGAGCAGAGCTGTGGGAGGGGTCCGGCAGGTTCCACCAACTACAGGTTTCCTGCAGAAAACAACAGGAGGGGGTGGAGACAAGACCAGTCAATCTGCACAAGGAAAGAGAGCAGAGCTGTTGGAGGAGCCCAGCAAGCTCCACCCACTACAGGCTGCCTGCAGAAAACTACAGGAGGGGGCGGAGACAAGACCAGTCCCCCTGCACAAGGAGAGAGCAGCAGTGAGCAGTCTTTATTACAGGAAGTCTCACACTGGATTACAGCACAGATCTGGAAGATATACACAAATCTCACAAGATTCAAGAATACACAAGATGAAAGGATTTACAGAATATGTACTAATCCTGGAGTTCAGGTTTAATTTTTCCGATTGTCTTCCCTCTATCTCAGGATGTTTCTTGCAGTCGGTTGGGTTTGTTGCTCGCGCACACAGTGGGCCTTTTGTGGCCTGTTGTTCCCACTGGAATCATGTACCCGTCCCATCGCCATGTGACAAGAATGACACGGAGATTGTTCCCAAGGATCTCGTTTCCCTGCCCTGGATTCCAGCGCACAAAGCCGGGGACCAGCGACGTCCACAGACACCGGGGGGACGCCGGGTAATGAGCTGAATTCATTATGCAAATATCGGGCCAGTCAATGGAGGTATTCTACGGCCTTTCTATGGACTGTGGGATTCATTACAATGAGGGGAATTAGGCAAATGCCACAAAATAATAATGAGGGATCGCCGCAGATTTCTGAGACAGAAAATCGCCGTGAGATGTCAATGGAGGAGGGGTCAATGGAATAAAATTCCAAAATGATTCCTGATTTTTGGGCCACACACAGGGTGGAATTTTTTTTTTTTTTAATATCATTTATTTATTTTTTAGATAAAGGGGCATGTACCGCTTCCTCCCTGCACACTACTACACTTTGGGGGAACATACACATACAAGGTCCATAAAAATGTGGATGAGCGAATTTGGGGTGGAGGAACTTGACTGGCCAGCACAGAGTCCTGACTTCAAC
Organism: Rana kukunoris; assembly: GCA_029574335.1. NCBI lineage: Eukaryota > Metazoa > Chordata > Amphibia > Anura > Ranidae > Rana > Rana kukunoris. The sequence continues at coordinate 236,152,877 of CM056054.1, forward strand.
CTAATACTGTCGGGTTGTACTGATACTGACACCAATATTGGGGGTCTTTTACTTATAATTGCATATACTGACTCCAATGCTGGGGGTTATTATTGCATCTAATGATACTAATGTTGCTTTTTTTTTATTGCATCCACTGACTTCAATATTGGGGGGGGGGGGGGGGGGGGTTATTGCATCTACTGACACTAGTGCTGGGGGTTATTATATACAATCAGATTATGGGCATCCAATCTCCATTCCGAGTATGCAGTAGTGTCATTCACTAAAAAACGCTATTAAAATACCGAATAAGTTATTTTATGAAGTCGTGCGGTATCTCGGTAGTGAACGCCTGCGGTAATTTACCAACGGCGGTAGCCAGCGTCCTTAACACACACAGGCTGTAATTAGCTGGTTGTTGAGAAGCAAGAGGCCACTGGTGTCCTTAACAACCAGTAACTGACATGGTTGTTAAGGAGCAGGCACCAGCGTGTCCTTAACAACTGTTGAGCCATCAGCGGGATTTCCTCGCCGACAGCAGAATGTAATAAAAAAAAATGCCGGAAATGAAAAATGAAGGAAAAAAAAGGCGTGGGGTCCCCCATTTAATCCATAACAAGCCATTCGGTCTAGTATGAATTTCGAGGCGAACCCCCATACCAAATTGTTATTAAAAATGGCATGGGCTTCCCCCTAAAATCCATACCAGACCCTTATTTGAGCGTGCAGCCCAACTAGGTGCCACCTGGTGACATCACGGGGTCCCCCTTGTAACCTCACTGACCTAGCATGCCCCTGGTAGATGACGTCACAAAGGGCCCTTTATTATTTAACAACTAGGAGATGGTGGAAGCCTTTATTGGGAGCGGAACTTTTTATTTTCTTTCAGGCCGGCAGTGGCGGCGGGCATTGTAATTGATGATGGATCCTTACCTTTAAATAAAGGACTTTTTTAAATAAAGGACTCGCAGACCTTCACGACCACAGGCCAGGGTTGTGGGAAAGAGGCCCTTGTCCCCATTAGCATGGGGACAAGTTGAGGGCATGTGGCTTGGTATGGTTCAGGAACCATTCTTCCTGACATGCTGGGCTGCATGTACCCTGTACTCATTCACATTGGGGGCGGGGGAGATCTTGGAACTCCCTTCTTAAAAGGGGGCTTCCAGATGCCAATAAGTCCCCCACTCTCAGACCTTCACAAACAGCGGCCAGGTTCCTGTAGAAGAGGCCCTTGTCCCCATCAACATGGGGAGAAGGTGCTGTGGGGCCCCTTCCCTCTCAAGCACACTCACCCCACCCTGCCCTCCCCATGTTGAGGGCATGTGGTCTGGTATGGTTCAGGATCCATTCTTCCTGGCTTGCCGGGCTGCATGTTCCCTGTACTCATTTACATGGGGGGAGAGATCTTGGGTCCCCCAGATTCCGATAATCCCCCACTCGCAGACCTTCACGACCACAGGCCAGGGTTGTGAGGAAGAGGCCCTTGTCCCCATCAACATGGGGGCAAGGTGCTTTGGGGGCTCTACCGCCCCCTCCCCATGCACACTTACCCCACCCTGCCCTCCCCATGTTGAGGGCATGTGGCCTGGTATGGTTCGGGAAACATTCCTCCTGACCTGCCAGGCTGCATATATCCTGTACTTATTCACATGGGGGGAGAGATCTTGGGGTCCCCCTTCTTAAAAGGGAGCTTCCAGATTCCCATAATCCACCCACTCGCAGACCTTCATGACCACATGCCAGGGTTGTGGGGAAGAGGCCCTTGTCCCCATGCTTGGATAAGGATCTGGTATGACAGATATATGAGCTCATCAGTCTGCTGCTTCACCTTTTGCCGTTCTAGAACAATGTTTTTGTTGGTTCTGGAATCACAATCAGAAAATAAATCCTAGAATGTCGGGAAAGATTCACTCCATCCAGTTGAACGTGTTAGAGCTGCTTCTATGAATTAGACATTGTACAGGAGAGTCCTCGTATTTAACAAACCCCCCCCGGTCCACCAATTACATTAGTGAGAGTGACATACAACACGATCGGAATGGTCAAATAATAACAAAGTGTCAAGCCGCCTCTGGAGCATCTGAAAACCCTCAAGGGGGCGCCGGCCAATTAGGTTGCTGCATCGCGACAGGGCCTTATAAAGAGCCAAGGGCGAAAGACGCTGATTGGCCAATCCGTGACAGGATGACAGAAAACAGCCTACCTCTCCCTGGACCAGGAATGTTCCATGAGTGGAGATTCTACGGGGGATCGTAAATCAAGTGGAGGCGTACAGAGGCGATGGAACATTATTTACACGGATATAATGTATGTATTATGTACAGCCAGGAAAAGACAGATAAAGACAAGGAGAGGGTTTAAACCCGAACAAACAGTTAAAATATATATAAGGGGGCTAATTAACCTGCCAAAGGATTGGCATTTCTGTCCATCCAGGCCCAAGATTTACACAGCTCTGCCACAGAGCACAGTCATGTCTGACAAAGCAGGAGACCCGATTTCTCTCTGCTGCAGATCAGTAGAATTTACAGGTCTTGTCCCTCCCCCAGCCTGTGATTGGACAGTGAAAGAAGAAGCAGCAGCAGAGTGATGAGCTAATATCTGCTCTCTCCTAATATCTGCACTTAAAGCGGATCTCCACCCTAAAGTGAAGATCCGCTGATCCGAACACTCCCCCCCTCCGGTGTCACAATTGACACCTTTCAGGGGGGAGGGCGGTGCAGATAGACATGTATCTGCACCCACTTCCGGCCCAGCATTCACGGGCAAAAGACGGGCATTGCATCACATCCCATCTCCCGCCCGTTTTGTGCTGGGAACACTCGGCTCCCAGCACACAGCTGGAGCCAATCGCGGGCGCAGCGCAGCTCGCGCATGCGCCGTAGGGAACCGGGCAGTGAAGCCGCAGCGCTTCACTTCCTGGTTCCCTCACCGTGGATGGAGGGGGGAGCAGCAGGGTGACGAGCGATCGCTCATCCTCTGCTGCGGACGCCGCTGGACTCCAGGACAGGTAAGTGTCCTAATATTAAAAGTCAGCAGCTGCAGTATTTGTTGCTGCTGGCTTTTAATATTTTTGTATTTGTGAACCATCCGCTTTAAAAAATAAATTTTTGTAATGATGATTACCGAGCCGCATTCATTTGTGTCTTTTATATTTGCCTGGAGTTTGGCTTTAACCACTTCCTTACCGTGACATAGCCGAAAGATGGATACAGCGCAGCTCTGTTGTTCCAGGACGACGTCCTCCTGGAACCACGCCCCTGGGGCGCAGGTCCAACGCACTCTGATTGCTGTGTCCTTTGGACACAGCCGATCAATGATCGTGGTAAAAGGCCAATCACAGCAGCTCTTTACCACATGATCAGCTGTGTCCAATCACAGCTGATCACATTGTAAATTGGATTGCCAGCTATCGGCATCCCTCTCCTCACGTAAGGAGAGAAGGTAACCGGCAATCCTGACAAGGGACATGCACACAGATAATCAGGGAACTGTCAGGGCTCATCAGTGGTCCCCGCCAGTGCACATCAGTGCAGCCCATCAGTGCTCCCTAACAGTGCTGCCTTTCAGTGCCCATTAGTGCTCACTATCAGTGCTTCCTACCAGTGTCCATCGTTGCTGCCCATTAGTGCCCCCTATCAGTGTGGCCTATCAGAGCTTTCCACCAGTGCTGCCCATCAGTGCCCACCAGTGCTGCCCATCAGTGCCCACCAGTGCTGCCCATCAGTGCCCACCAGTGCTGCCCATCAGTGCCCACCAGTGCTGCCCATCAGTGCCCACCAGTGCTGCCCATCAGTGCCCACCAGTGCTGCCCATCAGTGCTCCCTATCAGTGCTCCCTATCAGTGCTCCTCATCAGTGCCGCCCATCAGTGCCCACCAGTCCAGCCCATCAGTGTAGCCCAAACTGTAAACAAACTGGCGCTTTAATGGTGTTCAGACCTTAGGGGACCAGACTGTGACCAGTGTGAGTATAACATTTCCTGGCTTCAATAGGAGGGATAGTGACCCATATTTAGTATTAAGGGAGGAGTGTCCAATCATTGGTATCAGTGGGAGCTAAAATGCCCCAAGGGCTGGATAAAGGCAGGCAGAGAGCCACATTTGGCCCCCCGGGCTGCTGCTTGGAGACCAATGGTGTAGCCTACCAGTGCTCATCAGTGCAGCCTACTAGTGCTCATCAGTGCAGCCTATCAGTGCCCATCAATGCCGCCTCATCAATACTCATCAGTGCAGCCTATCAGTGCCGCCTCATCAGTGCTCATCATTGCAGCCTATCAGTGCCGCCTCATCAATGCTCATCAGTGCCACCTCATGAGTGCAGCGTATTAGTTCCCATCAGTGCCACCTCATCAGCGTAGCCTATCAGTAAAGGAGAAAAATTACTTATTTGCAAAACTGAATAACAGAAACTTTTTTTTTTTATATATATATATAGATTTTTTCATTTGTTTAGCAAAACATTTGGTTGATGGTGATTAAATACCACCAAAGGAAAGTGCCATCTATCTCACAAAAATGATAATCTCATGTAGTTACAGTGTTGCACGACCGCACAGTTAACAGTTAAAGCAGCGCAGTGCTGAAGAGCAAAAAATGAATGAAGGGGGTAAAATCTCCTGGAGCTGAAGGGGTTAGCGGTCCCATGTTGTGGTTTCGGACCCATCTTGGCACTGTGAAGTCTCAGCAGACAGACACATGGACATCACACCGCAGGCACGTGTCATCATGTGACCATTAGAAGAACAAAATCACAACGACAATCTGAATTATCAGAACACGACATTTCCACTGATAGAAAAATATAAAAATGTCATAACAGTTAAAGCAGAACTCCGACCTTCAGTCTTGCACAGTTGTATCGGCTCCTCTCCTGGACTCAAATGGCTTCCTCTGATTTTACCGCACACTGTGAGCTTCTCCCATGGTGCATTAGAAGCTGCAGCAAGTCCGATCGATGCGGCCGCATTCCCTGGCTGTGGGAGGTTTGGCTTCATCTAGCGCAGGTATAGCGAACCTCGGCACCCCAGACGTTTTGGAACTACATTTCCCATGATGCTCAACAACACTGCAGAGTGCATGGGCATCGTGGGAAATGTAGTTCCAAAACATCTGGGGTGCCGAGGTTCTCCATCACTGATCTAGCCGCACGGGTGTCAAGCTGGTGGCCCTCCAGCTGTTGCGGAACTACAATTCCCATGAGGCTTTGCAAGGTTGACCCTTACAAGGCAGGCAGAGGCATGATGGGACTTGTAGTTCCACAACAGTCTGACAGTCCCTGGCCCCGCCCTTTTCAATCATTGGACGCCACTTCTGCCAATCATGAAAACGCGTTGTTTTGTCATCGCCTTGTAGGCTCAGTGGTCAGCAAAGTGGCTCAGTGGTTAACACTGCCTTGTAAGCACCTAGGTCCCTTGTTTGAATCCCAGCCAGGACACTACCTGCATGGCGTATGCTTGGGTTTCCTCCACGTATTCTGGTTTCCTCCATGCTTCGAAGGTTCAATGGTTCCTTTCTAATTCAGAGCCGGTATGAATGTACATACTGGAGACGCACATGTGTAATTGCATTCTGCATGCTGTGTGATTGGTGCTGAGAAAAGACCTTGCAATGGTATAACAAGTGCTAGAAGAATGATTCTCTATGGATGAGTGCAAGGAAGAATCTGCAGGTGAAGGACGAGGTCGGTCTTGCCGTGTGCCATGTGTGGAGGTTGCAGTTTGCCTCCAGCAGTGAACGGGTTAATTCCGGCTCTCTGGATAATCCTGAGAGATTTCTCTGGATTTTGGCCCCCGGCTCCTTTTTCCGCCGCTGAGACTGGGCAGTTCCCCCCGGAGGCAGATCCTCCCCTTGTCCTGGCCAATCTTGTCTTTCCAACAATGGCACTGAGCTCAGGACCCAGCGCTGCTGCCAGCGCATGGAAAGTCTTATTCACCTGCTCACATTCCGAGTCTCCGAATCATCCCGGTACAGTTTCACCGAGAGGTCTCATCAACTATTCCCATATATACTGTACTGTATATACTGTAGATCTACAATGGGGCCCTCAAGGTCCTCCGACCCCTCACATTCCGAGCCTCCGAATCATCCCGGTACAGCTTCACCGAGAGGTCTCATCAACTATTCCCATATATACTGTATATATACTGTAGATCTACAATGGGGCCCTCAAGGTCCTCCGACCCTTCACATTCCGAGCCTCCGAATCATCCCGGTACAGCTTCACCGAGAGGTCTCATCAACTATTCCCATATATACTGTACTGTATATACTGTAGATCTACAAAGGGGCCCTCAAGGTCCCACGACCCTTCACATTCTAAGCCTCCGAATCATCCCGGTACAGCTTCACCGAGAGGTCTCATCAACTATTCCCATATATACTGTACTGTATATACTGTAGATCTACAAAGGGGCCCTCAAGGTCCCCCGACCCTTCACATTCTAAGCCTCCGAATCATCCCGGTACAGCTTCACCGAGAGGTCTCATCAACTATTCCCATATATACTGTATATATACTGTAGATCTACAATGGGGCCCTCAAGGTCCCCTGACCCCTCAAAATCCGAGTCTCCGAATCATCCCGGTACAGCTTCACCGAGAGGTCTCATCAACTATTCCCATATATACTGTATATATACTGTAGATCTACAATGGGGCCCTCAAGGTCCCCTGACCCCTCAAAATCCGAGTCTCCGAATCACCCGGTACAGCTTCACCGAGAGGTCTCATTGACTATTCCCATATATATTATACTGTATATACTGTAGATCTACAAAGGGGCCCTCGAGGTCCCCCAACACCTCACATTCTGAGCCTCCTATCATCCCGGTACAGCTTCACCGAGAGGTCTCATCAACTATTCCTATATATACTGTACTGTATATATACTGTAGATCTACACTGGGGCCCTCAAGGTCCCCCGACCCTTCACATTCCGAGTCTCCGGATCATCCCGGTACAGCTTCACCAAGTTTACTCATCCACTATTCCCAAATGACCTTAAGGTCCCTTGATCCCTTACATTCCGAGTCTCCGATTTATCCCTGTACAGATCCACGAGAGGTCTCATCAACTATTTATATATATATATATATATATATATATATATATATATATATATATATAGACCTATAATGGGGCCCTGAAGGTCCCCCGACCCCTCACATTCTGAGCCTCCGAATCATCCCGGTACAGCTTCACCGAGAGGACTCGTCAACTATTCCCATTATATACTGTACTGTATATATACTGTAGATCTATAATGGGGCCCTTGAAGTCCCCTGACCCCTCACATTCCGAGTCCCCAGACTAAATCATCTCCGTATGGCTTCACCACGGACTTTACCGAGATGTCTCATCAACAATCCCCATATACTGTATAAACTCTCTGGAATGGGTAGGAGATGGTTCAACCACAAGATGGTTATCGGTTTGAGATTGGAACATCTGTAGCATGATAATAAGATGACCGAACAAGTTATTGCTGAAGGAGACCACAATGTGATTATTGGATTTATCATCTATTTTTTAATGCAATCAATAATTTTTCATATTGTCTATGCACCATAAAAGTCCCCGATCACTTATACACGCTTTATTCCTTTATATACTTCAAAAAGATCTACAATGGGGCCCTCAGGGGCCCCTGACCCCTAGAATTCTGAGTCTCCAGGCTGAATCATTCCCGTATGGCTTCTGGAGTCATCGATATACTGTATATCTATGACGAGGACATCAGGAGCCCTGACACGTCACATTCCCGGCCTCTAGTGACACCAAGATATCTCATCAGATTTTATATAAAACTACAGCTACATGCAGGAGATGCTGGGACTTGTAGTTCCCTCTCCCTCTCACATAATATGCATGTACACAGGAGATGCTGGGACTTGTAGTTTCTAGTCATATAATATACATGTATACAGGAGAAACTGGGAGTTGTAGTTCCTGGTCTCATAATATACATGTATACAGGAGATGCTGGGACTTGTAGTTCCTGGTCACACAATATACATGAATACAGATGATGCTGGGAATTGTAGTTCCCGGTCACACAATATACATGAATACAGGAGATGCTGGGACTTGAAGTTCCCTCTCACATATAATGCATGTATACAGGAAATGCTGGGACTTGTAGTTCCTGATCTCATAATATACATGTATACAGGTGATACTGGGAGTTGTAGTTTCCAGTCATATAATATACATGTATACAGGAGATGCTGGGACTTGTAGTTCCCTCTCACATAATACACATGTATAGAGGAGATGCTGGGACTTGTAGTTCCTGGTCACATGATATACATGTATAGAGGTGATGCTGGGACATGTAGTTCCTGGTCTCATAATATACAGGAGATGCTGGGACTTGTAGTTCCTGGTCACATGGTATACATGTATACAGGTGAAGCTGGGACTTGTAGTTACTAGTCATATATTATACATGTATACAGGAGATGCTTGGACTTGTAGTTCATGGTCTCATAATATACATGTGATGCTGGGACTTGTAGTTTCTAGTCATATAATATACATGTATAGAGGTGATGCTGGGACTTGTAGTTCTTGGTCACATGATATACATGAATAGAGGTGATGCTGGGACTTGTAGTTCCTGGTCTCATAATATACAGGAGATGCTGGGACTTGTAGTTCCTGGTCACATGGTATACATGTATAGAGGTGATGCTGGGACTTGTAGTTCCCTCTCACATAATATACATGTATAGAGGTGATGCTGGGACTTGTAGTTCCTGGTCTCATAATATACAGAAGATGCTGGGACTTGTAGTTCCTGGTCACATGATATACATGTATAGAGGTGATGCTGGGACTTGTAGTTTCTAGTCATATAATATACATGTATACAGGTGATGCTGGGACTTGTAGTTCCCACTCACATAATCTACATGTATAAAGTTGATGCTGGGACTTGTAGTTCCCAGGCAAATAATATATAGTATATACAGGTGATTCTGGGACTTACAATATACAGCCCAGAATGGGACCACCCATGTCTCTACAATAATTATGACCAATTTTGACCCATTTGTGTGAATGCAGTGCAGACATTAGAGTGCAAGCTCCTTTGGTGCAGTGACTGATGTAAATGGTGTAATGCCATCTATAAAGGAAGAGGTTTTCTCCATATAAAATACATACAGAGAGTGATTATTACACGCTGCGAGTTCTTTGGATGCCGATGAGTGACGCGGTATCCCACCAATCAGCATTGAGGAATATTTATAGCCATCCGATGTCGGCATTTACTGGCAGGAGTTTGTAAACACTCAGATCACAAGTCCTGGCTGGACGGGACGTGGTGGGTCAGCGCTGTTTACACACAACCTGCTGGAGCGAGCCGTGACTTGGCGAGAGAGCGAGCCAAACTACACAGGAGGGAGGGAGAAGGTGCAGCCATAGGGAAATGACAGGATTACAAATGATGAGAACTCCCGAGTGCCCCCCGGGCACCTTCCTGCAAGATAATCAACATTTCTAACAAGTAGACCGGTCTCCAGTGCCGGCTCTACACCATTGCTGGGGTCCTGATGGTGACAACGGTGGAGCATGTCTGTGCAATGCATGTCGGCACATCTGCTTGTATTCTCCACCAGGGGGAGCATGTGAGAGGGTGACAACACAGGAGCACCAATGGATGACAAGGAACGCATCGGTCCTCGGACACCTCCTCCGTCACCGCCATGATACCCGGAGTGACTTCCGGGTATTGCTGCTCCGGCGCTGTGACTGGCCGGAGCAGTGATGACGCCACTCCAGCGCGGGATCCGCAACCAATGGCATGCCGTTAGTTGCGGCACGCTCAGTGTGCCTGCGTGCCGTTGTCTGCGGCGCATGCACCATAGACATCGGCGCCGTCTTTTTTGGAAATATCTCCTTAACCGTGTAGGTTTAGGAGATATTTCTTGCACCTACAGATAAGCCTTAATCTATGCAGTACTGTATGTGGCCAGAGGCCCAAAGGGGCGCTGGTGTATACAGTATTGTATGTGGCCAGAGGCCCGGGGGGGCGCTGGTGCATACAGTACTGTATGTAGCCAGAGGTCCGGGGGGGGGGGTGCTGGTGTATACAGTACTGTATGTGGCCAGAGGTGCGGGGGGCACTGGTGTATACAGTACTGTATGTGGCCAGAGGTGCGGGGGGCACTGGTGTATACAGTACTGTATGTGGTCAGAGGTGTGGGGGCCCTGGTGTACACAGTACTGTATGTGGCCAGAGGCCTGAGGGGCACTGGTGTATGCAGTACTGTATGTGGCTAGAGGCCCGAGGGGCACTGGTGTATGCAGTACTGTATGTGGCTAGAGGCCCGAGGGGCACTGATGTATACAGTACTGTATGTAGCCAGAGGTCTGGGGTGGAGCTGGTGTATACAGTAATATATGTGTCCAGAGGTGCGGGGGACACTGGTGTATACAGTACTGTATGTGGCCAGAGGTGCGGGGGGTGCTGGTGTATACAGTACGGCGCTGGTGTATACAGTACTGTATGTGGCCAGAGGTGCGGGGGGCGCTGGTGTATACAGTACTGTATGTGGCCAGAGGTGCGGGGGGCGCTGGTGAATACAGTACTGTATGTGGTCAGAGGCCCGAGGGGCACTGGTGTAAGCAGTACTGTATGTGGCTAGAGGCCCGAGGGGCACTGATGTATGCAGTACTGTATGTGGCTAGAGGCCCGAGGGGCACTGGTGTATGCAGTACTGTATGTGGCCAGAGGTCTGGGGTGGCGCTGGTGTATACAGTAATATGTGTGTCCAGAGGTGCAGGGGACGCTGGTGTATACAGTACTGTATGTGGGCAGAGGTCTGGGGTGGCGCTGGTGTATACAGTAATATGTGTGTCCAGAGGTGCAGGGGACGCTGGTGTATACAGTACTGTATGTGGGCAGAGGCCGGGGGGGGGGGGCACTGGTGTATGCAGTACTGTATGTGGATAGAGGTCCGGGGGCGCTGATGTATGCAGTAATGTATGTGGCCAGAGGTGCAGGGGGCGCTGTTGTATACAGTACTGTATGTGGCCAGAGGTCCGGGGGGGGGGGGGGGGGGGGGGGGGGGGGCGCTGGTGTATACAGAACTGTATTTTGCCAAGTGTCCAGCGGCAATGAATTATGCATGCAATCCAAAGAATTACTGTACATGTTTTATGCATTCAATAAATGTATTCCGGTGATGCTCTAGGTCGGCACACTCACTGTTTTGTTGTTTTCTATCAAGGTGTGAGGATGGGGGTGGAAAGTGACAGCTCTGCCCCCCCCCCCCCCCCGCCCCCTCTTGTTGGATAAGGAAAACATTTGCTGGGAATGCCAGCGTCTGCCCCCTCCCTTCTGATCCGCTTTCAGCAACCAGCAGCGAAGAAATTTCCGCGGCAGAACAAGCTGCACCAATCACCATCAACAAACAGAGGAGTAACAAAATGTTCAGATACAAAGTTTATCTAAGTTTGTCACTTGCAGGTGCCAACTTCCTCCTCCCCATCCCCCCCCCCACCAGCATGCCACACGGTCCTCCCTGCTGACACCAATATATCACAGCCGGTGACATCTGCCTGACGCCTGGCAGTCCCCGGAGGATCAATCCTCTCCATATCTGTGACCGGCAGGAATAGGCAGAGGTCGCTTTACCGGCTACTGCGCTTCCGTTTTATTTCCGTTTGTGTTGTCGGCCAAGAAAAACGCGTCTCCCCCTTTTTATTTATTTTTAAACGCGTCTCCTTTTAAATGGGTCAGTCTACCTTAAAACAGAGAGTTTGGGTTATGGGTGGAGTCTGATGGGGCGGGGTCACCTACAGTGAAATGTCAGTTTTGGCGTAGACTGCCGTACCATGAAACAGAATAATCGGCCCACCCAGCAATGATGGCATGATAGCGGTCAGCCTATTCACTGTAATGGGTGGCGCCCCCCCCCCCCCCCCACACACACACAACAGGGACTCCCTTACCCCTTGGGCACCTTGTATTTTAATAGCAGATGTGTGGTGGTGCGATTAAGAATTAATGGACAGTGCGTTTAAAGTGGAGTTCCACACATTTTTTTATGTTTGTCTGTGCTGCATGCCCTAATCTCATAGGGCCAGATTCAGGTAGATGGGAGCATCTTTGCTCTGGAGTAACGCTTCTCATTTACGTTACTCTGCCGAAATTTTAGGAGCAAGTGCTGTTATTCATGAAGCACTTGCTCCTAAAGTTGCGGCAGCGCATCGCAAATGAGACGGCGGAATTCAAATTGGGCGGGTAGGGGGCGTGTAGTATTCAAACTAATCGCGATCCCGCGGCGAACGTACTGCGCATGCGTCGAGTGTCAATGCATCCCATTGCGCATGCAATTCTGTGAGTGAACGTCAATGACGTCACATTCCCATTCATGAATGTTTTACGCAAGCGACGCGATTTGTTTTTTTTCCGACGCGATGACGACGCCTATACTTAACATAGGATACTCCACTAGGGGGCCGCTTTATCTATACGCCGCGTATCGCTTCCGGAATCGTCGTAAAGTCACTGCGTCGCGCCCGAAAAAGATCGTGAATTGCCGATTCCCGCTTATTAACATATTTTTTGAGCGTAAATCGGCGGGTACGCCCCCGGCGCCATTTTTAAGTTGAAGTAACGATGCGATGGCGAAATTCAATTACGCCGATCGCTTCGGAACTCCAACCCGGCATTTCTTGTTTTCTGGTTACAGAAAACAAAAACGCCGGCTTAAAGTGACAGTTAGGCTGGCGGATCCATTGATCCGCCAGCCTAACTCTACCTGAATCTGGCCCATAGTGTTCAGAATGGACAATTTTTATTTATTTTGTTGCTTGTAAATACCTTTATTTTGTAGTCCTTCATTACTTCCTCCTTCTTATTAGCCTAGGCTATTAAGTCACATGGCTATTTGCAAGGGTTTCTGGGATAGGCATCATGTTTCCCAGTAGTCCTTGCAAACCTGACTGAAACCTATTACATTGCTTGCGCAGCACTGAGCATGTGCGAGATAGGCAGAGCTGAAATCCAGGAAGTCATACAGTCTGGCTTCATGATGCCCACACTTAAGATGGCCACGGTCTATTTCTAGATTATAAACTATTTTAGATTATAAATCTAAATGCTGTAACAACCTAACAAAACGGACCTTAGTTTACAGACTAACTTTACTAGAATACATTAAGCTTGTGTATTACAGGGGTATTTATATTTAAAAAGTGAAATTGTGATCTGGTATTTTGGTAGTCTTAAGTAGAGGGGTCAAGGTTGTTTTTTTTTTAAGGAGGGGTTTTATTATACCTTGTATTAGGGAGATCGGAAGAATACCTTCTTTAAAAGATTGATTTACAAAATGTGTTATGGAGGGTGCCAAAATATCGGTACATTATTTCAGGAGTTTAGTGGAAATGATATTACCTGGTGATGTGCCGTCTCGGAGGCTTCTGGAGCATTGCCACCCTGCCTTAGTCCCACTGTATGTAGGAATGCTCCTGAGATGGACTGTGGGACGAGTAGTGTACATGACCGCACCTAACATGCACCGCTCATTCCAAACAGAAGTGAGAGGAAAAGGAGCGGTTCAGGAGCTCATAAAGGACATGACAAGGAGGCAGAAAAACGCAGTAAAGCGATTTCACAAAAAAACAGATATAGAGGATCGTTAGTAGTGGATGTGTACAGCTGGAGAATAAAGTTATAGTTTAGTGTCACATTCATTTCTGACTCGTGTGCCTTGAAGTCTCACTCTTCCCGCTGCAATCCTGCCAAAAAAAGTAAAAGCGCAGCAGTTCAGCTTTCACTACACAGGAAGGTCAGTGTGACGATCAGAATATTGGTTTGTTGTTTTTAAAAATGATATAACTAGACAAAAAAAATTAAAACATGATTTTTATTTTTCCACTCAACCTATTGGACGAGACTCAAAGTAAAATCCAACCAGCAGCAGCAGCAGAGTGAACGCGCCGCATGGAACAGACGTCTTCAAAGTGACTTCTATGGAATGTGATCCTCATCTCCACCCTTTTATGAAACATCCAGACCTCCGCCCATTGGGGGGGCTCGGGGTGACCACAGCCAGGATTCCAGTGTTGCAATGTACGGATGGATGGATGCCGCGGGGTCAGTGATGTTCACTGAACTCCAATCAGCTTCGTCCTTTGACTCTACGCCCCCCTCCCTGGAGCCCCGCCCTGAACTGGCTTCATACAGTCCTCTGCTTTCCCATCAAATGACCCAACCCACCCCCTCCCCCGCCCTTCATAATTCCCAACTCCAGCCATGAACTTAGTTTCTCCGAGACGAGTTCCCGTTTGAAGAAGTCAATTCTTTATCATTGGAATATTTTCTCGTGTGTAATTCTTTACTTTAAAGGGGTTGTAAAGGTACAAATGTTCCCCCTAAATATCTTCCTTTACCTTAGTGCAGTCCTCCTTCACTTACCTCATCCTTCCATTTTGCTTTTAAATGTCCTTATTTCTTCTGAGAAATCCTCACTTCCTGTTCTTCTGTCTGTAACTCCACACAGTAATGCAAGGCTTTCTCCCTGGTGTGGAGTGTCGTGCTCGCCCCCCTCCCTTGGACTACAGGAGAGTCAGGATGCCCACTAACACACAGCTCCTTTCTCTTTTTTTTTTTTTTTTTTATAAACATCTTTTATTTATTTTTATAAACAAGAAAGCAACACGAAAAACACAAGAAAACGGGATATGCAGAATCCAATACAACAGCTTATTTATATATGGACATTATAATACATCTCTATCTTAAACTCTTTTACTATTCCTGGTCTATAGCAGAGGGAAATTATAATATTTTATATCACAAGCAATTTCCATTCCCCCCAGGGGAGACATAGAAACCAAAATACTATTTCAACTTTTAACTAAATTTCAAACTTCCCCAAATGTTCCATCTCCTCCCTGATTGTCCATATATTCTCTATGTATTCGACAAGTTCCCTCTTTTATCTCCATCACGTTGCCTTCCCTATTTTATCCCCTCAATCCCTCCCCCCTTACCCCCTCCTCAAGACCCCCATCTCCACCTCTTCTCCTCCTCCATCCGCGTACACCCACGGACATGGAGGGAAGAGGAGAGGAAGAAGGAGACAAAAAAAAAACAAATACCACAGACATAACCCCATAACACAACAACCCTCCCCCCCCTCCGCTGTCCCCCCCTCGGCGAGAAATTTCATCTTTCCTTCCCTCCTCCCTTTCCCTTCTTTCCTCGACCTCTAATCTTTATTCTTACTCCCCTAGTAACTTTTTACCTTCTTCCGATTGTACAAATAATTCCCAGGGTGCCCATATTATTTTATTTTGCTCTTTCTTATCTATTGGCCTCGGTAAGAGTTTCTCCATTATTCCTATTTTCCTTACTTTTTTAAGCCACATAGATATTGGAGGTGCTTCCGGGTCTTTCCATTTTATTGCAATGCAACTTTTAGCCGCATTTATCAGATGACCTATCATTGATCCTGTATATCTTTTCAAAGAAATTTCTGTATGATGTAATAGGAAGAATGAGGGGTCATCTGGAATCTGGTGTTCTGTAAGTGATTGGGTAATTCTCCGTACTGTTTCCCAAAATTGTTGTATTATTGGACACCCCCAAAATATATGCAACATTGTCCCTTTCTCCCCACACCCTCTCCAGCATCTCTCTGAAATTTCAGAAAAGAATATATTTAGACGTGCTGGCGTATAGTACCACCTTGTTAATATTTTATAATTTAATTCTTGTATTTTCGTACATCTTGAGGAGTTTAACGCTAAATTTATGATATTTTGGCATTGTATTGGGGAAAAGGTTTGGCCTAAATCTCTCTCCCATTTGGCGAGGCTTGGCATTCTAAAATCTTCCGGTGGTGCAGTCAACAGTGTATACATTTTCGAGACCATATGAGCCAATGGTTCTGCTCCTCCACAATACTCCTCAAACTTTGTAAGTGGGCGTCTGTACTTTTCTGCACCACCTAGAGTCTCCAAAAAATGTCGTAATTGTCGCGCTTGCCATATCGGGATTTCATATCCCCCTTGTGAAATTTCTCCTATTGTTTTCCATCCCCTTTCTCCTAGAAAGTGAGAGGCTTGAAATCTTCCATTATCTCTTAGTTTCTTGAATATTTGAGACTCCATGCCTGGCTGAAATTCTGGATTTCCTATTATTGGATAGAGGGGGGAGTTTTTAGTCGAAAATTTTGAATTATAACATACTTTATTTCCAGTCCATAATGTTGGACCTATCGTAGGGTGGGTTTTAACTATAAGGGGTAATGCTGAATAACACCATATTGCCCTATTTAACGGTACTGGGCTCATTTGTTGCTCTAAAGTAATCCATAGTTTATAATCCCCATGTCTGCTCCAATCGGCTATCCTTCCCAGCTGGGCTGCTTGATAGTATTTTAGCATATCCGGTGCTGCTATTCCACCAGCCTTCTTGGGTAGGATCAATAGTTTCCTACCAATCCTAGGCCTTTTACTCCCCCATATAAATTTCATAAATAAAGCCCTGACTTGATTGAAGTAAGCCATGGGGATCTGAATTGGTAGCGCTTGGAAAAGATAGAGGAATTTTGGCACTACACTCATTTTTAAAATATTGGATCTCCCGAACCAAGAGTGCATCCCTCTACTCCATCCATCCAGCATTGTTCTAACTGTACTCAGTAATGGTTTAAAATTTAACTCAAAAGTATCCTTTAAGTCTGGTGGCATTTGTGTTCCCAAATAATTCAGTGCCCTGGTCGTCCATTTAAATTTAAAGCTATGTTCTAAACCGGTTTTAATCAACTCCGGGAGAGCGACTCCCATCGCCTCTGATTTACTGTAATTTATTTTAAAATTTGACATCTTCCCATAGATTTCTACTTCTTTCATTAAATTTGGTAAAGATATCTGTGGTTTGATTAAGGAGAAAAGCATATCATCTGCGTAAGCTGATACTTTATATTCCATTCCCCCTAGTTGAATACCCACTATGTCTCTATTCTGTCGGATCTTATTTAATAATGGTTCTAATGTCAATGCAAATAATAAGGGCGACAATGGGCAGCCCTGCCTGGTACCGTTTGTAATTGCTAGGGGTTCAGAATATACCCCATTTACCTTTACTAAAGCTCTGGGTCCCGCATACACCCCTGCTATCCACTGTAACATCCGCTCTCCCAGACCCATTTGTTTTACTGTTCCAAGCATAAACTCCCAATTCACTCTATCGAATGCTTTCTCTGCATCTGTATTCAGGAAAACACTCGCCCCCCTCCCTTGGACTACAGGAGAGTCAGGATGCCCACTAACACACAGCTCCTTTCTCTATCTGCAACGTAGAGAGCGTCCTGACTCTCCAGTAGTCCAAGGGATGGGGCGAGCACGACACTCCACACCAGGGAGAAAGCCTTGCATCACTGTGTGGAGTTACAGACAGAAGAACAGGAAGTGAGGATTTCTCAGAAGAAATAAGGACATTTAAAAGCAAAATGGAAGGATGAGGTAAGTGAAGGAGGACTGCACTAGGTAAAAGGAAGATATTTAGGGGAAAAAAAATTGTATCTTTACAACCCCTTTAAAGCTGAAGTTTGGACAGCTGATATTTTGCATTCCCTTTCCCCCTCCCCCTTAGCAATATATACATTTTGTTTTTAACCGCTTACTGACCGCACTTATACATCGGCAGAATGGCATGGCTGCGCAAAGCAACGTATATATACGTTTTGAATTTTGCGCCGCACGTGCGCGTGCCCCTGCAGCGAGCTCGATGTCCGCCAGTTAGGGTGACCACATTTCCAAACTACAATTCAGGGACAGCCCCCCTCCTCTTCCAAAAAATCTTCTTCAAAAATCAACTTATTCTGTAACGAATCACAGCACAGTGATTGGACACTAGAGGCGGGATTTATGATTTCTCCAATCACAAGCAGGGGGCGGGGATTGTGCTCCTCCAGGCATTCCCGGCCAGGACAAGTACTGTCAGTGAGTAAAGCGGTGATGTGGCGGCCTTTTTTGGGGGAATCAGATTGGCCCAGGGGGGCTGGGTCAGGTTAATTGTCCTGGAATGAATGTGCCCGGGGCAGACCTGCAAAATGCGGGACAATCCCGGGCAATCCGGGACACGTGGTCACCCTACCGCCGGTGTCCCGCAATGGTGTCACGGAGCTGCAGAACGGGAGGATGCCTGTGTAAACACATCTCCCTGTCCTGCCTAGCGACAGGACACTGATCGTCTGCTTCCTGTCATCGGGAACAGTGATCAGTGTCGTGTCACTTGTAGCCCATCCCCCAGTTAGAATCACTCCCTAGGACACCTTAACCTCCTCGTCCCCTAGTGTCATTTACACAGTAATCAGTGCATTTTTATAGCACTGATCGCTGTATACATGACAATGGCACCATTACTAGTAAAAAATAATATATATATATATTTATATATATATATAAAAATAAAAATGCCATAAAACTATCCCCTATTTTGTAGACGCTATAACTTTTGCGCAAACCAATCAGGACCCCCTTCCTCCTGCTGGTGATCCCTCTAGTGATGACAAAGCTTTATACAGTGGAACCTCGGATTGCGAGTAATGCGGTTAACGAGCGTATTGCAATACAGGCACTGTATTTTAAAAAAATCCTAGCTCGGTTTGCAAGTGTTGTCTTGCAACACGAACATGATTCAGGCCAAAGTGGTGTGCAGTACCGCGTTTGGTCTTAGGTGGGGAGGCGCCGGAGCCAAACGGAGCGGATCGCAGCCGTTTGGAAATGCGCGGAAAGGCCCGAGGACAGTTCACCTGACCTCAGCAAACTTCGGGAACGGAGTCTTTCTGATGTCAGCCGAGGTGTCCTCGGGCCTTTCCCGAGGCTCTCCGGCGCCCCCCGCCTCTGGCCGCATTCGGTATTGCATGCCATTGAAGTTAATGCGGAACAAATTATTTTAGTTTCCATTGACTTCAATGGAGAAACGCGCTTTGATATGCAAGAACTTTGGATTACGAGCATTCTCCTAGAATGGATTATACTCGTAATCCGAGGTTCCACTGTATAGGGGAATCAGGACCTCCGTCCTCTGGCTGGTGACCCCTCTAGTGATAACCAAAGATCTTTATAGAGGAACCAAAACCTCCTTCCTACTGCTGGGTATCTCAATACTGATGCACCCCAGAATTATTTTTGCTTTCCCCACTACCAGGCCACACTTTTGGCTCATTTTGCAATTATCTAAACTGCTTTTCTCCTCATAAAAGTCTATGTTAGTGCAAAATCTACTCAAATGAGCCGAGGAGGGACTCCGAAGCACCCGAAATCCCGTCTACAGAATCCTTCAAAGGCAAAACCTCTCTAAATTATTTTCTGGGTACCTAAAGCTCTATGTTTAATGCTTTTACTGGGCTTAGCAGCAGATAACTACGGGGAAAATACACCTGTGAACAATCACTCATAGAGGAGCACAGAGAATACTTTCCATATGAGTCTTTGTCACGGCAGCATCCAAGCAAAACAACCATAAACACCGTTTACAAGCAAGTTTAAAAATAAATGGAAATTGTTCCAGTTGGAAAAGATTTTCACATTGTCTTTATGAGTAACTTAATAAAGTTTTGTTAAAGGGATGCTACACTTCATCTCCAGATACAGTGGAAGCTCGGATTGCCAGCATAATCCATTCCAGGAGAATGCTTGTAATCCAAAGCACTCGCATATCAAAGCGAGTTTCCCCATTGCAGTCAATGGAATGTAAATTAATTTGTTCCGCATTGACTTTAATGGCATGCAATACCGCATGGGGCCAGAAGTGGAGGAGCGCCGATGAACCTCGGAAACGGCCGGAAAGGCCCAGGAAGAGCTCGACTGACATCTGCAAACCTCGGAAAGGCTCGGGAATGGAGTATTTCCGTACGGCTCTGGCACCTCCCCACCTCAGGCCAAAAGTGGTACTGCACACCGCTTTGGCCTGAATCCTGCTTGTTTTATGAGACAAGACTCGCTAACCGAGTTAGGATTTAGGATTTTTTCAAATACATCGCTTGTATTGCGAAACGTTCGTTCCTCGCAATCCAAGGTTCCACTACAGTCAAAAGTTTGTGAACACCCAACCATCACTTTTTAATGAGCTTGTTGGCCATCCCATTCCAAACCCATGGACAATGCTATAGAGTTAGCCCCCCTTTGCAGCTATAACTACATCTACGCTTTTGGGAAGGCTTTTCACAAGATTTTGGATTGTGTCTGTGCCTCTTCAGCCAAAAGGGCTCTTGTGAGGTCAGGTACTGATGTTGGAAGGGAGTTCCTGGCTTTCAAAATGCATTTCGAATAATCCCAAAGGTATTCAGTAGGGTCGAGGTGAAAGGCTCTGTGTGAGCCACATAAGCTCTTCGGTCCAAACTCCTCAAACCATGTCTTCATGGAGATATTGGTTCAGAAGTCCTGTCCTGTTTCCATCCCAATTAACCTCAAATGTGTTCAGTAGGGTTGAGGTCAGGGCTTTGAAGGCCACTCAAGTTCCTCCATATCAATCTAATTCAATTGTGTCTTTGCGGAGATGTTGGATGAGAAGACCAGACTTGTTCCAATTAATCTCAAAGGTGTTTAGTAGGGTTTTTGGTCATAGCTTTGAAGGCCACTCAAGTTCCTCCATACAAAACTCATCCAACAATGTCTATATTGAGATGCTCGTTAAGAAGACTCAACTCAATGGTGTTCAGTAGGTTTGAGTTGAGGGCTGTGAGGGACACTCAAGTTCCTCCACACCAAACTCATGCAAACCATGTCTATACAGAGATATTGCATGAGAAGACCTCTCCCATTTCCATCCCAATTAACCTCAAATGTGTTCAGTAGGGTTGAGGTCAGGGCTTTGAAGGCCACTCAAGTTCCTCCACATCAATCCAATTCAACCATGTCTTTATGGAGAAGATGGATGAGTAGTCTTGCTCATTCCAATTAATCTCAAAAGGTGTTTAGTAGGGTTTTGGGGCATAGCTTTGAAGGCCACTCAAGTTCCTCCACACAAAACTCATCCAACCATGTCTATATTGAGATGCTCATTGAGAAGACCCGACCCAGTTCTAATTCACCTCAATGGTGTTCAGTAGGTTTGAGGTGAGGGCTCTGAAGGACACTCAAGTTCCTCCACACCAAACTCATCCAACCATGTCTGTACAGAGATGTTGGATGAGAAGACCTGACTCATTGCATTTCATCCCAATAGTGTTCAGTAAGGTTGAGGTCAGGGCACTGAAGGCCGCTCAAGTTCCTCCACACCAAACTCATTAAACTATGTCTTTACGAAGTTGGCTTTGTACACAGGGGCACAGTCAAGCTGGAACAGAAAAAAGAGTCTTCACTAAACTGTCACCACAAGGTTGGAAAAGCACAAGAGTCTAAATTGTATTTGTATGCTGTAACATTAATAGTTTCCTTTAATGGAAAAACCTGAACGCAATCATTTGGAGGGCGGTCCACATACTTTGGCCATATAAAACCAACGTATAGCATCACGTCTTTCATTCATAGGCTATATTTAAAGTATGGCCTCCTACCTTCCAGGCTATCCTCTCGATGTGCATTAAAGTTATCGTAAGAATCCCAACGGATCAGTGGATCGGAGGTGTTGTAGTCAACGGAGACGCTAGGGCCATTTTCCAAGTGCTCCATCCCTGCAATAGAAAGAGGTTATTAAAGATGGTGAACTATTTAGATAGAGAGATATGAAGAAAACCTGTTCCGTTATCACTAGCGCTTTGTGAAATGTAGCGGTGCGAAGCTTGCCCGTTCACCGGCAGCCTGTAGCGATATGCTAGAAAACAATGCACCATGTGTTTTTACTTTATCGCTATAGAAACACTGTCCGATCCCAGTTCAAACTGAGCCAATTCCCAGTCCGCAGGATGTTCCATCCGAGGTGTGATAGCATGTGTGGTCTAGTGAACATAACAGACATATTGTACTAAATCAAGTTCAAAACCTTATTTTGTTTACGCTGGACTGGAAAGAATGCGTCGAGTACAGGAGAGGTGCAGGTTATACTCGCCATTAGATTGCCATGGATTTCCAGATCTCACAAATCAAAGATAAACAAAGTCTCTGCCACTCATATATATTATATATATATATATATATATATATATATATATATATATATATATATATATATATATATATATACACACACATACACACTATATTATCAAAAGTATTGGGACACCTGCCTTTACACACACATGAAATTTAATGGCATCCCAGTCTTAGTCTGTAGGGTTCAATATTGAGTTGGCCCCGCCCTTTACAGCTATACGAGCTTCAGCTCTTCTGGGAAGGCCGTCCACAAGGTTTAGGAGTGCGTCTATGGGAATGTTTGACCATTCTTCCAGAAAGGCATTTGTGAGGTCAGACACTGATGTTGGACGAGAAGGCCTGGCTCGCAGTCTCCTCTCCAATTCATCCCAAAGGTGTTGAGGTCAGGCCAGTCATGTTTTTCCACCCCAAACTGGATTGCTCATCCATGTCTTTATGGACCTTGCTTTGTGCAGACAGGTGTCTCAATACTTTTGACATTATAGTGTATATCCCCAAATGCTCCACATTCCCTATATACTGAGGGTCATGTACAGTACATACAAAAAGGGCCCCTTATTTATAGAAGACCGCCCATTGAGGGTTAAGCAAACAGTATTATATAAAAGAGAAAATTCTGAAGTTTGAAAATTCTGAAGTTTGAAAATTCTGAAGTTTGAACATTCGGGAATTCGGAAGTTTAAACATTCGGGAATTCGGAAGTTTGAACATTCGGGAATTCGGAAGTTTGAACATTCGGGAATTCGGAAGTTTGAACATTCGGGAATTCAGAAGTTTGAACATTCGGGAATTCAGAAGTTTGAACATTCGGGAATTCAGAAGTTTGAACATTCGGGAATTCGGAAGTTTGAACATTCGGGAATTCGGAAGTTTGAACATTCGGGAATTCGGAAGTTTGAACATTCGGGAATTCAGAAGTTTGAACATTCGGGAATTCAGAAGTTTGAACATTCGGGAATTCAGAAGTTTGAACATTCGGGAATTCGGAAGTTTGAACATTCGGGAATTCGGAAGTTTGAACATTCGGGAATTCGGAAGTTTGAACATTCGGGAATTCAGAAGTTTGAACATTCGGGAATTCAGAAGTTTGAACATTCGGGAATTCAGAAGTTTGAACATTCGGGAATTCGGAAGTTTGAAAATTCGGGAATTCGGAAGTTTGAAAATTCGGGAATTCAGAAGTTTGAAAATCCAGAATCTCCGAAATTCCGAATGTCCGAAATTCCGAAAATTAAAAAAGTTGGAAATTCGTAATATGAAAATTCAGAAATTGGAAGTTTTAGAAATCAGAAAATCAGGAAGTTGGAAAATTTGGAATTAACGAATTTGTAAAAATTTGTTAAAAAACGAATTTGGAATTAAACAAATTGCACATGTCTAATTTTTGTAGATCTAAAAAAGATTGTGAATCAGATTGTATGGTGTATGTGTCCTGTATGGTTATTGTACCAGCTTTTGATGTTAAGAGGCTTTTTTTTTTACATCTGATGCAAAGCAAGGAACTAAAAGTAGATTGCTTCACCTTTGTGCTCATTTGCTGAACCCACATAAAATATGATTAGAAACTTTGGTTACCTTGTATCTTTTCAGGACCATACGAGAAAACGAACTCCACTTTTCCATACTCCGGGAACCTCTCATCTAGGGGGAGAGAAGAAACATAACTGTGATTATCTTGGAAAGGAATGGTATAGAAGTGGATATTATAAACACTTTCATACATTTTCTCATATTTTGGTAACACTGATCAAGCAGTTCTTTAACCACTTCGGGTCCGCGCCATTGACAGAATACGTCAGCAGCGCGGACCTGAGGCGCCGGGGTCACGTCTTTGGACGTGATTTTCTTGTAATTCCCCGCGCGCGCCACAGGGTGGCGCGCGGCGGGGAAAAACAGTCCCGACGCATCACCGAGGATCCGATGCGTGTACCCGGCGGCCGCGATGTCCGTCAGGTACACGCGATCGTCGGTGAGAGAGCAGGGACGTGGAGCTGTGAGTGTAAACACAGAGCTTCACGTCCTGTCAGTGAGAGGCGACTGATGCTGTTTCTCTTGTACATAGGGAGACAGCATCGATCACCTCCCCCAGTCACCCCCCTCCCCCCACACAGTTAGAACACACCCAGGCAATACATTTAACCCCTTCCTCACCCCCTAGTGTTAACCCCTTCAATGCCAGTCACATTTATACAGTAATTAGTGCATTTTTATAGCACTGGTCGCTGTATAAATGTGAATGGCGCCAAAAATGTGTCAAAAGTGTCCGATGTGTCCGTCGCAATATCGCAGTCCCAATAAAAATCGCAGATCGCCGCCATTACTAGTAAAAAAAAAATATAAAAAAAAAAAATCATAATTATGTCCCCTATTGTGTAGGTGCTATAACTTTTGCGCAAAGCAGTCACTTATTGTGATTTTTTTTTTTTACAAAAATACGTAGAAGAATACGTATCGGCCTTAACTGAGAAAAAAAAAATGGGATATTTATTATAGCAACAAGTAAAAAAAATATATATATATTTTTAAATTGTCGCTCTTTTTTTCATTATAACGAAAAAAATAAAAACCGCACGGGCGATCAAATACCACCAAAAGAAAGCTCTATTTGTGGGGAAAAAAACGACGCCAATTTTGTTTGGGTGCCACGTCGCACGACCGGGCAATTGTCAGTTAAAGCGACGCAGTGCCGGAAGCTGAAATTTCGCCTGGGCACGAAGGGGGTTTATGTGCCCAGTAAGCAAGTGGTTAATTGTACAACAAAAAGTGTTGCCTATATTTGTTTCTTTAAGAAAAGATAAACAATTGTAAAGTTTAAGGCCCTTTCACACTTGTGCGACCCGAAAGTCGTGTGATTTGGCTGCAATTTTTTTGCCACGATTTTGACGTGGCTTGAAGCAATGCCTGTATAATGTTGAGGTCTAGGCACCTCAAATCGCCTTAAGTAGTGCAGGGACCAACATGAAGTCGCACAAATATGAATGGTGCTCATGGAAAATCATGGAGTATGACTTGTCATGCCTAAATACTCTTTTCTTTTCTTTTTTTTTAGATTTGAGTGGCCTGGTAAAGGCATGTCAACTCCAATAGCTTTAGCTTCTGATCTCTGTAAACAGCTGACTTTTTGAAAAGAAACATGTGACAAGGGGCCAAAAGTGCCACCTGCTGGCTGAAAATGTAAAATACAAAATGTTGACATGGAAAATGTACTACTTATATGCATATATTAAAGCGGAGCTCCACCCAAAAAAGGGGAAGCCCCTCTTGTCTGCCTCCCCCCCAGTGACATATGCCACCTTGGGGGGGGGGGGGGGAGAGAGAGCGGGTACCTGGTGTATATAATTATATATATATATACATACATGCACACACACACACACATATATATATACACAAATATAAACACTATATTGCCAAAAGTATTGGGACACCTGCCTTTACATACATGAACTTTAAAGGAGTTGTAAAGGAAAAAAAATGTTTTTTTTGCTGAAATGACTGTTTACAGGGTATAGAGACATAATAGTTAACTGATTCCTTTAAAAAAGATTAAATATAGATAAAAATCAATCCAATAATGTGCCTGCAGTTTCAGTTTAGTTTTTCATCTAGTTTCATGCTTGTGTGAAGGACAGAGACACAGAGCCAATACAGGGCAGTGTTTGTTTTTAAAATGAAACTGATTGGTTCTGAGGGGTTTTAGACACACAGTAATAACACCTTCTTGATTAGAGACCACAGAGGGAAGCTCCCAGGACTTTTTTCATAAGGAAACAGACAACCAGGAAGTGTGCAGAACAGAGAAGGATTACAGCAAAAACGAACAATGAGGACATGAAACCAGGACTGCATTAGGGTGAAGGAAGCTATTTAGCTAAAAAAAAATCCTTTAGTGACACTTTAGTGGCCTCCCAATCTTAGTCCGTTGGCTCCGCCCTTTGCAGCTATAACAGCTTCACCTCTTCTGAGAGGGCTGTCTACAAGGTTTAGGAGGGTGTCTATGGTAATGTTTGACTATTCTTCCAGAAGCGCATCTGTGCACTGATGCTGGATGAGAAGGCATGGCTCGCAGTCTCCGCTCTAGTTCATCCCAAAGGTGTTCTATCGGGTTGAGGCCAGGATTCTGTGCAGGCCACTCAAGTTCCTCCACCCCAAACTCGCTCATCCATGTCTTTATGGACCTTACTTTGTACACAGGTGTGCAGTCATGTTGGAACAGGAAGGGGCCGTCCCCAAACTGTCTCCACAAAGTCAGGAGCATGAAATTGTCCAAAATGTCTTGGTATGCTGATGCCTTAAAGTGGTTGTAAATCCACGAAAAACCTGCAAGACAAAGGCATAATGAGCTAGTACTGTATGCATAACATACTGGCTCATTATGAAATACTTAGATCAAAGCCCCCACAGCGGTCTCGGCACACTGCTCTGGCCTGCGACATGTCTCCCAAAATTATTTGCAGGTATCGCGGTCCCTCCGTCGCTATGATTGGCCGAAGCCGCGATGATGTCACTCCCGCGCAAGCGTACTGGAGCCGCCGGTAACGGCACATCAGCTGAAGAAAAGGCACGCTCCATTCGTTTCTTCAGTGCGCATGTGCCGATGTTGTCGGCACATGCCGATACAGTGGATATCTCCTGAACCGTGCAAGTTTGAGAGATATCCACCGTGCCTACAGGTAAGCCTTATTATAGGCATACCTGTAGTCAAAAGTGGTCTGTAAGAGTTTACAACCACTTTAAGCGTTTACTTCACTGGAACTAAGGGGCCAAGCCAATCGCCTAAAAAATGACCCCCCAGAGCACAAAGCAAGGTCCATGAACACATGGATGAGCAAGTTTGGGGTGGGGGGGAACTTGACTGGTCTGCACAGAGTCCTGACTTCAACACCTTTGGGATGAGTTAGAGCAGAGACTGCGAGCCAGGGCTTATCGTGCAACATCAGTGCCTGACCTCACAAACGCACTTCTGGAAGAATGGTGAAACATTCCCATAGGGGGAGTCCCTCTGCCCCGTTGGGCCCCAGTTGGACTCCCAAGAGGAGCAGGTAGGGCGGTGTGTGTGGGAGGCCCCCCTCACACCTGCCATTGCCACCAGGGGCATGGAGAAGGATGGCACTTTAAAAATAAAAAATAAAATCAATATTGAAAACTACGGACTAAGACTGGGATGCCATTAAAATTCATGTGTGTATTAAGGCAGGCGTCCCAATACTTTTGACAATAGTGTGTGTGTGTGTGTGTGTGTGTGTGTGTGTGTGTGTATATAATATTTTTTTTCTTTGCACCAGCTTTGACATTGCAGCCAATATACAGGTTATCATCATACAGTATCGAAGGTGCCTCCGCCGCCCGCTGCACGACTGTCTGCGCCATTATTGATATTTCTGCATCAGCTCCGGTAGCTACCAGTAAACTCAGCAGTAAGACCGGTAAGCAGGGGAGCAATCAGCATCTCTGCCGTTGTCCGGTATGGATGAAGCATTAAACTTAAAAGGGACAGGCCTTTCACGTGAGGTCCTGGGGGAGAATGAAGGATTGCTGCTTCAGAGCTAATATTGGTTGCAGGTCAAAGGTCGCCGGCTGACGGCATCATGTTAAACCTTATCCGTGTCACAGGAACAGGTGCTAAATGACTGAAGTAAAGGACGGAAGCCTATTTTCATGTCAGCACCTAATATACCATATCGCTTTTCTCATTGTGTGGTGCCATTAGAGAGACCGGGAGGGACATTTGGTGGCATTGATCCAAGTGAGGCTGGACCAAAGGGACAGAGAGAGAGGAGTTGTGCATTCCATTTTCCGCATGCATTGTTGAGGTGAAGCAAAAAATAATAAAAATGGAAGCAGATAGATTTCTATGCATAGCTGCACCAGATTGTGCACTCTCCAGTTTTAGCAAATCAACCCCTATGACTCCATATTGAGCTGAGTGGCTTTTGCTTTGTGCTTTGGCATCACCAAAGCCCAGGGCTGATCCTAGGCAGGGTGCACAGGGTGCATTGCACCCAGGCGCCTGCAGAGGTGGGGGCGCCAAACCTCTAACAGACTCTCTAACAGAAGCCCTCTCTGTGTCCATCACAGAAGCCCTCCTCCAGGTCCCAATAAAGTACTCTGCTTCTCTTCCTGTATTTTGTTTATTGTTACGAGATCATGAAAGGATCGCAGGGTAATGAAGACTTTGTGGGGAAGCATCTCTGTGGTTGCGTCATTGCCATAGAAACATGTGTAAAGGGGAGGAGTTAGCAAAATGACGCCCATGTGGTGGCGCCAGAAATTTTTCTGCACCCAGGCGCCTGTGACCCTAGGATCGGCCCTGCCAAAGCCTCAAGTGTTTAGACCACACCGGATACCCCCTGGCCCTTCCACCAGCCCAGATGATGGCTCAAATACCACCCCGACCCTGCATGTACTTCAACAAGATAATAGTCACCTTAACTACACGACTGAAGGGACTGGACAGCAGGGGCGTCGGGAGGGGTGGCTGGAACCCCCGAATGGGTTCCCCGAAAAGCCCCAAGTCTCAGGCATGCAGTATTTAATTGTTAGCCCCGAGTGCCGCCGAGCAGAAACAGTTCTGATCCCGAGCACCGCAGAGTGGCACCCCCCCCCCCTCCCCCGGCCTCGGACTTTGGGCTGAAGCCCCTGGTCTTTTTGCCACCCAGCGATGCCCCATCATTCCAGCGACTTCCTCTGAGCCTAGGACACCATGGACCTGCTGCCTGGGGCGGAATGACGGCGACAGCAAGGGCTCACTGTACTACTACACTAAACGCCCTTAATACTCCCTACTAGCCCATTTGGTACAAATGGCACCCCAATTCTGCACTGAATGAACTGGGAAATATAAGATGCTTCCAGTCATTTGACCAATTATCTCTAAGATTAGGCCACCATGGTCTGAATGAATGACTCACTGTATTAATTTTTGTTTATTTAAAACAGCTACTTATATAGCTCCATCCATTGATGCCGTGCTTTACATATACTGTATATTGTACATTCACCTAATTTCCTGCCCTCAAGGAGCTTACAATCTAAGGTCCTAACTCACATTCATACATACAAATACTAGGGCCAAATTACACAGGAGCCAGTTACCTGCTAGTTTTTCTTTGGAGTGTGGAAGGAAACCGGAGTACCCGGAGGAAACCCACACAGGCACAGGGAGAACATGCAAACTCCAGACAGGTAGTGCCGTGGTTGGGATTTGAGCACACAACCTTAGTGCTGCTAGGCGAAAGTGCTAACCACTTAGCCAATGTGCTAAATGGCCCTAAGACGTCAACAAGTGAGCAACCTTGGGTACAGGAGCCAGGACCGCCCACTGTTACAGCTGGAGGAAAAGAGAAATTACCTGTTACGCCACTGGACATGCCAAACGATCCTTCCAAAAAAGCCAACAGGCTGAGCTGTGGGTATTATAGCTCCCTTATAATAGGCCTCGGTATACTGAGCCGAGTGGCATTAGCTTGTATTATCTGTCATCTCTCAAGCCCTGATGAAGGGAGTATTGATCTCCGGAAACTTGTTGGATTTTTCTTCTGACCTCTTGACATGAAAAATAAAACTTTACTGGACTCACTCTTGATGTGTGTAGCGCTTCCATCCCTTGTATATTCTTCACACTGCTCTAGAGACCCCCAGGAATATCCCAGTTGACGGAGAGCTGCCTCTAAGAGTTGGATACAAAGATTCTGTCTACTCTTTGGTCCAGTGGTCTACCGACACGCCTTTTGTCTTACATACACTTGCACAAACCTTTCAGGAGGTTCTAAAGTCAAACCTTAACCCATTAAATTGACTCTACCTTTAAAGGCTTCATCCAAATCTTCTTTTACAAACACAATCCCAAGATCATGGATGGCACACGTGTGAAACTGCACCCGGAAAATGTTGTCTCGCGTCGGGCTGCGGAACTTCTTGTGGTAACACTTCAGCTGTAGAAACAAGAAGAGGGACACATTTAAGGGTTGCCTGAGGATGCTGAATACACACTGGGGGTACCCGGTATGATGATAATGGCCCAGATTCACATACATCGGCGCATATTTATGCCGTCGTAGCGTATCTCTTTTACAATACGCCGGCGCAGCGTGGAGAGGAGAGGCGAGGAGAGGCGAGGAGAGGAGAGGCGAGGAGAGGCGAGGAGAGGCGAGGAGAGGCGAGGAGAGGCGAGGCGAGGCGAGGCGAGGCGAGGAGAGGCGAGGAGAGGCGAGGCGAGGAGAGGCGAGGCGAGGCGAGGCAAGGCGAGGCAGGCGAGGCGAGGCGAGCATGGAATTCACAAAGCAAATGCTCCCAACTCTGCGCTGGCGTAGCGTATATTTCGTAGGCGTAAGTGGAAGTGGGCTGGAAGTGGGCGTGATCCATGGTAATGAAGCGTGACCCCATGCAAATGATGTGCCGGGCGCCAGACAAGTACTTAAAATGAACTGCGCATGCGTCGAAACATGGACGTATCTCCGTGCGCATGTGCACAACCACGTCGGAACAACTGCCTAAGATACGCCGGATCACTGTGTACGCCGTTAACATAACCTACGCCCAGTCAGACCCATGTTGTCCAACGTACAATACGTAGTCTTGTGTTCCCTGGTATATACCTTTGCTTGGGTTGCGCCTCATCTATGGGGAATAACTTTCCGCCGAACGTAAAACTTACGCAAACCGCTTAAATCATGCGCCGGGCGCAAGTGCGTTTGTAAATCGACGTATATCCCTCATTTGCATATATGAATAGAAAATCAATGGGAAAGCCACATGCGTCCAGCGTAAATATGCGCCCACTCTAGGCGTAGGCAAGTTACGTCGGTGGGATGAAGTCAGTTTTTAGGAGTATCTATGTTTGTGGGTACGGCGCACAGATACGGCGGCGCATATTTGTACTTACGCGGCGTATCTGGAGATACGCCGGCGTAAGTGCTTTGTGAATCCAGGCTATGGTCTTCAGATATTTGGGGACTCAGAATGGAGTGTGAAGGGAACCCCCTAATAGTAACCATGTAGAGTCTACCTTTGCTCCTCCCATAACACACCATAAATACAAAAGGAAGAAGCTCATTGGTTTCTGGAAACTAGAGCCGATCCTGGATTTCCGAATTTTAGATTTAAAGCAAATCTGATAAATCTGGATGGCAAAATCTGACTCTTTACGGCAAGGTTTGGTGGTTTGGATTTCCAAAAGGCTTCTAGAAGAAAAGAACCAATGGCACTCCACATGGTCTACTGTTTGCTGACTGCCAGTGCTATAAGGACCTACCCCATATCTTTGTGTTAATGCTACCAAGAACTACCATATCTTAGTTTTCCAATCATACCATAGCATTAGTGCTACTTATGCCTCGTACACACGGTCGGACTTTCCGAGAAAAAAAGTCAGACAGGCTTTTTTTCTCAGAAAGTCCCACCGTGAGTAGCCTCCATTGGACTTTTTTGGTCGCAAGTCCGACGGACCTTAGATAGAGAACCTGTTCGACTGACTTTTGCATGGTCGAAAAGTCTGACCGTGTGTAGGAGGCATAAAACCCCACATATGTTCTTGTTAGTGCTACCAGAACCCATCATATCTTAGTATTCCACCCATATCTTAGTATTAGTGCCGTCAGGATCCAACATATTTAGTAATCCACCAATATGTTCGTGTTAATGCTACCAGGACCCACCATATCTTAATATTCCCCCCATATCTTTGCGTTAGTGCTACCAGGACCTACCATATCTTAGTATATGGCCAATATCTTTGTGTTAATGCTACCAGGACCTACCATATCTTAGTAATCCACCCATATCTTTGTGTTAGTGCTGCCAAAATCCACCATATCTTTGTAGTCCACCCATATCTTAGTATTAGTGCTACCAGGACCCAACATATTTAGTAACCCACCCATATCTTTGCGTTAGTGCTACCAGTATCCACCATATCTTAGTACTCTACCCATATCTGTGCATTAGTGCTACCAGGATCTACCATATCTTAGCTTTCCACCCATACCTTAACAGTGCTACCGGGACCCAACCTATCTTGGTAATCCACACATACCTTCATGTTAGTGCTACCAGGACCCACCATATCTTCGTATACGGCCAATATCGTCATGTTAATGCTACCAGGGCCCACAATATCTTGGTATTCCCCCATATTTCGTATTCGTGCTACCAGGAGCCACCATATCTTCATATTCCCCCCCCCCCCCCCCCCACATATCTTTGCATTCGTGCTACCAGGACCCACCATATCTTAGTATTCCACCCATATCTTTGTGTTAGTGCTGCCAGAACCCACCATATCTTTGTAGTCCACCCATATCTTAGTATTAGTGCTGCCAGGACCCACCATATGTAATAATTCACCCATAACTTCGTATTAGTGCTACCAGGATCCACCATATCTTAGTTTTTCACACATACCTTAGCATTAGTGTTACCAGGAACCACCATATTTTAGTATTTTACCCATATCATCGTGTTAGTGCTACCAGGATCCACCATATCTTAGTACTCTACCCATATATGTGCATTAGCGCTACCAGGATCTACCATATCTTTGTTTTCCATCCATACCTTAACATTAGTGCTACCCAGGGTTTTTTTTCAGGGGGAACTCAGTTCCACCACCTCTGGCTCAGACCCTTTGGTGCCTGCTCACCATAATCACTTGTAAGTACAGAAGTCTGGTTTCTGTGTTTACAAGTGACAGCTTTGTAACCCCCTGAACTCTGCACTCTGTATGTAATGCAATTCTGGTATTTAATGCCCCTTTAGGACCCTTCTACTGTTTGTGAAATCTGAACTGGTCGTGGTTGAGTTCCTGCACCTATTTTCTGAGAAAAAAAAAGCTCTGGTGCCACTAGAATCCAACATATTTTAGTAATCCACCCATACCTTTGTGCTAGTGCTACCAGAACCCACTATATCTTAAGGATCACTATAGGAAAACATTTTTTTTTGCTGAAATGACTGTTTACAGGGTATAGAGACATAAAAGTTAACTGATTCCTTTTAAAAAATGATTAAAAATAGATAAAAATCAATCATATAATGTACCTCTAGTTTCACTTTCCTTTTTAAACTGGTTTTGTGTTTATGTGAAGTAGAGAGAGAGACAGAACAAAAACAAACAAATCCAGGGCAGTGTTTTGTTTTTAAATTGAATCCCAGGGCAGTGTTTTGTTTTTAAAATGAATCTGGTTCTGAGGAGTTTTAGACACACAGTAATGACAGCTTGGACCACAGTGAAAAGCTGCCATGAGATTTTTCATAAGGAGCCAGACAAGCAGGAAGTGTGGAGATCAGAGCAGAATTACAGTAACTTCAAAGCAAAAAAAACGAACAATGAGAACATGAAAACAGCACTGCATTAAGGTAAAGGAAGCTATTTAGCTAAAAAAAAAATTTCCTTTAGTGATCATTTAGTATACGGACAATATCTTTGTGTTAATGCTACCAGGACCCACCAAATCTTAGTATTTCCAGTAGAATTTTTACAGAAAGTATCTCAGCCTGTTTCTTTGTCCCACCACCTCATCAGGCAGCCAGGAGCTTCTCAATCCATTATGCACAATTTTGTAGCATTTGCTGCTTTGTAATCCAACTTTCTGGTTAGGATTTCCTTTGATTTCAATGGGATTTTCAGTTCCAGTTTGGCTGAAACCACAACTGATTTAAAGTTTGCTAAGTTCACTCATCTCTACTAGAGATGTTACTTCCCTTTTTCTACTGATCCTCTTTGTATATAATGCCCCATGTTTTTTTTTTTTTTTTAATCTATAACAAGCTTGCTAAATATTGAATTGTATCAAATTGTGAAGACTGAGAAAAGAGATGATCTTACCAGGATGTCGCCCTTCAGTAGCAGCCCGGGTTCTATGGTGATGCAGATGCTGGTCTGGCTGTCTCCCTGCACGTTGCTGAAAAGGACAGAAGAATTCTGTTACAATGAAACACAATCCAATGTGATCCTTATCTGGTCAATCCCTACTCGACTGTGCAAAATGACAAATGCCCACCTATTAATAATGGACATGTGGTGCCAATAGGAATAAACTGAGCTACAGAGAACTCCAGATCCAGGTCTGGTCATTAGCCTGCACTATGGAAATGGAAGCATGTCTGTGCTCAAATAATAAAATACTGTAGCTTACATATAATATTCTATGGCTGGAGAAGGATCACTTTGATGCAATTGGCCACAGTAAACATACTGTATAATGCAATATATGCAGAAATCACACTCCAGAGGGTCTCCACACTCTCCTTGGCTTGTAGTGTAATGAGAATTTAAATTGAAGTGCCACACCATGCTAAGAGATCCAGATACAACTTTATTTCATTAAAAGTTCCAACGCGTTTCGGGGGACCAAGCACCACCTAGCTTTGATGAATGAGATGCTGGGACCCCCAAAATACAGCTACGTTTTTGGATTGTTCTCCCGACTTGGAATAAAACTGTATCTGGACCTCTTAGCGGTGGGGCGGTGCTTCAAGTTCAATTCAGGTTTTTATTGCCGTTTCCCTGCTTGGGAGATTTACCCCTCTCTTTTTGTCCTGGAGACCAATTGTGTTTCTGTGGCTGTGCTGGTGATTTTTATAGCATAGATCGGATATGGAATAAAGTTTTAGTGACATATGTTTTTGGAATATGTTTTATTGTTTATGAACTCGTTGGACTGGTTCGTGAGCTTAGGACAGGAGGTAGGGGAGGGGAATAAGGACTTAAACACACCAATGTTCTCAAGACAAAGGAGTAGGACTAGAAGGTCTGGAGGACTGAGTAGGAAGGAGCAGTAAGAAGACTATATTATACTTAAAGTGGAGTTCCACCCATTTTTTTTATGTTTGTCTGTGCTGCATGCCCTAATCTCAGAATGGACAATTGTTTTTGTTTTTTTTGTTACTTGTAAATACCTTTTTTTTGTAGTCCTTCATTACTTCCTCCTCCTTATAAGCCTAGGCTATTAAGTCACAAGGTTTTTTGCAAGGGTTTCTGGGATAGGCATCATGTTTCCCAGTAGTCCTTGCAAACCTGACAAACCTATTACATTGCTTGTGCAGCACTGAGCATGTGCGAGATATGCAAAGCTGAAATGCAGGAAGTCATGCAGTCTGGCTTCATGATGCCCACACTTAAGATGGCCACGATCTATCTCTAAATGCTGTAACAACCTAACAAAACTCACCTTAGTTTACAGACTAACTTTACTAGAATACATTAGGCTTGTGTATTACAGGGGTATTTATATTTAAAAAGTGAAATTGTGGGTGGAACTCCCCTTTAATGCATACATTGTCCCTGCTAATTTTCTGGGAAGGATGGAGAGTTTGGGCATGCGTATATTGTTTGCGTATTTTGTAATACCCTGTAGGTCATGAATTGTTTTCCTAAAATGTTTACTCCGTTTGTGTAGGTACAGCATTTTTATTTAGTAAAGCAAATACTACTACACTACAGAGGTTATTGTGTTTCCTTGCTTTTACCGCAAAGGACTTGAACCATTAGCCGACTCGCCGCCATCATATGGTAGCAGGTTGGCTCTCCTGCGCAAATCGCTGTAGCTGTAGCTGTTGCGCAGGCGGGATAGCGGGAGGGAGAGTGCCCGCGGGTCGGGCAGACTCCAGGTCCGCCAGCGGCCCGTGAACGCCTATTACACAGGCGATCATGGCGAATCTTTGTAAACAAGGCGATTTCCCGTTCTCACAGGGGACATGTCAGAGATCTTCTGTTTTCAGTGATCTCTCTCATGTCCATGGTAGCCCACCCCCCACTACAGTTAGAACACGCTGAGGGAACACATTAACCCCTTGATCGCCCCCTAGTGTCAACTCCTTCCCCTGCCAGTGACATTTACACAGTAATCAGTGGCTATTTATAGGACTGATTGCTGTATAAATGTCACTGGTTCCAAAAAAAAGTGTCAAACGTGTCCACCGCAATGTTGCAGTCCCGCTAAAAATCGCAGATCGCAGCCATACTAGTAAAAAAAAAAAAAATGCCTTAAATCTATCCCCTATTTTGTAGACGCAATAACTTTTTTGTAAACCAATCAATATAAGCCTATTGTGATTTTTTTTTTTTTTACCAAAAATATGTAGAAGAATACATATCGGCCTAAACTTATGAATACATTTGTTTTTTTATATTTTTTTGGATATGTATTATAGCAAAAAGTAATTGAAATGGTTTTATTTTTTTTCAAAATTCTCTCTCTTTTTTTTTTTGTTCATAGGGCAAAAACTAAAAACCGCAGAGGTGATCAAATTCCACCAAAAGAAAGCTCTATTTGTGGGAAAACAAAAAATGTCTATATATTTATTGGGCCAGATTCAAATAGTATTTACGGCGGCGTACCAAGAGACACGCCGCGTAAATACTAAGAATAGCCGGCGTATCTTTTTTTGCTATTCAGAAAAGAAGACACGCTGGAATTCTGCTAATATACGAGCGGCGTAAATCTGTTACACCGTCGTATATTAGTTGCAGTTTTACGCTGGCCGCTAGGTGGCGCTTCTGTCGTTCTATGCGTCGAATATGTAAATTAGGGAGTTACGGCGATTCCCGAACGTACTTGCTGCCGGCCGTCGTAGTTTACGTTGTTTGCATAAACGTTATTCCGGCGTAAGGTTACCCCTGCTATAGGAGGCGCAGCCAATGTTAGGTATGGACGTCGGGACAGCGTCGAATTGTACGTCGCTAACGTCGTTTGCGTAAATCGTTCGGGAATGGGGCTGTACGTATTTTACGTGCACGTCGTTTACATTGACTAGTTGCGACGTGTTTCACGCATGCGCAGTGGGATACGTCCACGGACGGCGCATGCGCCGTTCATAAAATACGTAAATTGCATGGGGTCATGATTCATTTACATGAATCACGCCCCCACATTACTGATTTGAATTAGGCGACCTTACGCCGGACACTTTACACTACGCCGCCGCAACTTATGGGGCAAGTGCTTTCTGAATAAGGCACTTGCCCATAATAGTTGCGGAGGCGTAGCGTAAAAGTGCATACGCTACGCCCGCACACAATTACGCCCCCCTTTTCTGAATCTGGCCCATTATATCTATCTATATATATATATATATATATATATATATTGTCTGCTCCTTATATTCTACAGCATGCAGAACCACAGAAGACCCAATGACTGGTTGTGGAAAATTTCAAGACTTAGGAAAAGATGGCCGATGGGACGCTAGATGCGGTTACTTAGGACACCTTGTAGGCTGGAGGTCGCGGGGGACGTGAAGGGAGAGGAAAGCAGCAGGAAGTGAAAGGGGGGTGAGGGGGGGCGTGGGAAAGAATGTTCGAATTCTGTAAACAAACCAAATATGTGGGAACCAGCAAGAAGGCTGAACGCTATGAAAGAAAATAAAGTTCTGAAGCTAAAAATATAACGTTGAAAAATAAATAAGAAAGGGGAGTGATCAGTTTAGTTTGGGAATGAGGAGAAATACACGGTCGGGGACAATGGAACATAATGAAATTATAAATTAGATATTGAACCCGACACCTGGCAGAAAAAGAACAGGACCCCATACAACCTGTGGCCCTCCAGCTGTTGTGGAACTACATTTCCCGTCAGGTATTTGCAAGACTGGCAGTTACAATTACTCCCAGAGGCATGATGGGGCTTGTAGTTCTGCAACAGCTGCAGGGCCCCCAGGTTGCCTACCCCGGCCATACAAGATATTAGCAGAACACTTGTGCAAATGATATGGTAGGAGTGTGTCTACCGCCCTCTAGTGGCAACAAAACAGGTTGTCTCTTTCTTGTATATATAAAAAAAAAAAAAACGTCGGCTACAAATAGTTTCATGCATAGATGTGAACGGT
This sequence comes from Rana kukunoris, assembly GCA_029574335.1. Classification (NCBI taxonomy): domain Eukaryota; kingdom Metazoa; phylum Chordata; class Amphibia; order Anura; family Ranidae; genus Rana; species Rana kukunoris. Next base: position 236,190,744 of record CM056054.1, read on the forward strand.
TTGCTAAAATGTTTCAAGTCCTGTTATCGGGACCCCCGATTTCTGGCTACCAGTCATAAATAATTGACCGTGGCTACTGACCACAGTTCTGGAGGCGCCAATAGAGGATGCCAGCGACACGTACAGTATATGGACTAAGGCCCACCTGCCCCATATATACAGTGTCTCACAAAAGTAAGTACATCCCTCACATTTTTGTAAATATTTTCTTTCATGTGACGACACTGAAGAAATGACACTTTGCTACAATGTTGTGTAGTGAGTGTACAGCTTGTATAACAGTGTAAATTTGCTGTCCCCTCAAAATAACTCAACACACAGCCATTAATGTCCAATAAAATTGAGTACACCCCTAAGTGAAAATGTCCAAATTGGGCCCAAAGTGTCAATATTTTGTGTGGCCGCCATTATTTTCCAGCACTGCCTTAACCCTCTTGGGAATGGAGGTCACCAGAGCTTCACAGGTTGCCACTGGAGTCCTCTTCCCCTCCTCCATGATGACATCACAGAGCTGGGGGATGTTAGAGACCTTGCGCTCCTCCACCTTCCGTTTGAGGACCAAGTTAAACGTATTTGGTGTCAGATGGTGTCAGGCGTGTGTGGCGGCGACCAGGTGAGGAGGACAAAGACAAGTGTGTCTTGCCTGCAGTCAGGCATGGTAGTGGGAGTGTCATGGTCTGGGGCTGCATGAGTGCTGCCAGCACTGGGGAGCTACAGATCATTGAGGGAACCATGAATGCCAACATGTGCTGTGACATACTGAAGCAGAGCATGACCCCCTCCCTTCAGAGACTGGGTTGCAGGGTAGTATTCCAACATGATAACGACCCCAAACACACCTCCAAGACCACCACTGCCTTGCTAAAGAAGCTGAGGGTAAAGGTGATGGACTGGTCAAGCATGTCTCCAGACCTAAACACTATTAATCATCTGTGAGGGATCCTCAAACGGAAGGTGGAGGAGCGCAAGGTCTCCAACATCCCCCAGCTCTGTGATGTCGTCATGGAGGAGGGGAAGAGGACTCCAGTGGTAACCCGTGAAGCTCTAGTGACCTCCATGCCCAAGAGGGTTAAGGCAGTGCTGGCAAATAATGGCGTGGAGTTTTCCCCTCGAGATCATCAGAGCACAAGTCGCATGCCAAAGTCAGATCAGTCAAGACCGCAATGCGGCTTTGATCGCACTTCAGTGATTTTCATTGGGCTGAAGTAGAATCAAAGTTGGACCAAAGTAGTATAGGAAGCATTTTCAAAATCGGACTGACTTGTGTCGGACCAGTTAAAACGGCTTCCATAGGGAAACATTGATTTTCACACATGAGCTCCCAATGTTGGAGCATTTGTCATATCAGGATGAACCCAGCCTGAAGCTTTGACAATAAAAGCTGGAAGCTGATTGGCTACCATGCACAGCTGCACTCTCCAGTTTTAATAAAAGTTTGCCGAGATTTTTTGCTGTGATTTTGATGGATGCGACTTGAAGCAATGCCTGTGCAATCCTGAGGTCTACGGACCGCAAGTCGCATCAAAGTCGGAACAATATAGTGCAGGGACTACTTTGAAGTCGCACAGATATGAAGGGCTCTCGTTGGAAATCATGGGGTACAACTTGTCTTGCGACGTTGCAGTCCCAAGACAAGTCGCACAAATGTGAAAGGGGTCTAATGAAATGTTTGCTAATACCTGTTCAAAAGGAAAAGCCAAATTAACATTCTATCCAACCCCCCCTCCCCCTTTCACCCATAAACACATAAAAAATCTTACTATATTCCAGACGTATAGACAGGCTGCATAGATTGGTAGATCTTCAGAAACGGGCGACAACCTGAGGGATGGCAGAGGAGACAAGGTGAGAGATCACCGGACAATCTTTGATAGTCTGCAAGCATTAGATTGTCAGCTCCTCAGCACAAAGCCTGAATTACTTAAAGGACTCGGATGACTAAATACAAAGAAAGAAAATATTTTACACGGTTTATAAAAATGAAAAAATAAAATTATTCTGCAAATTTCTCAACCGAATAATCCCAGCAATCTGTCCAACATATTCACTTCCTAGTACTATTGGCTCCATCTAGTGGCCACAATGTGGTATTTCCATGATTGAGGTCGATGGTACTTGGTGGTGCCACTCCAGGTGAAAGTGCAGAGCCCCCCCATTGGCATTCAGTATGGTAGGGATGCCAGCGTGAGAAAAACTCACCTGGGGAGCTATGAACATTTAAACATAAACCTGCCGTTTACCATAGCCGATCCCTAGTGTGGATGTATGTAAAAACCTCAGTCAATGCTGCGCCGTCAGGCCAAGCCCTCTGACATGTTTCACCCGGGGAAACATGTCAGAGGGCAGAAGGGGGTATCCAATAGACATGTGCAATTAGTTTAGTTTCTAATTTGTTTAACAAATTTAGAAAAATGTGTTGATTCCGAATTTTCGTATTTCCAAATTTTTTTATTTCCGAATTTTCGGATTTCCGAAAATTTTGGATTTAAAAAAAAACAAAAACATTTCCGTTTTTTTTTTTTTTTTTTAGTCTAGTGCTCAATGGGGCTCATAAAAAAATTGACAAAAATAATAAAAAATCTTACATTGTCAAAAATATTACAAAAATAAAATACTAAAAATAAAAAACTACCGACACCCATATCCATGTTTTAATAATATTTTTATAAAATATATTTAATAATATATTTATTTATAAAAGAGTGTATGTGTACACACACATATTATTATAATATATATATATATATATATATATATATATATATATATATATACACATTTTGGGGTGCATTTTGGGCTATGGTATCATCTAGGCCAGTGATGGTGAACCTCGGCAAACCAGATGTTTTGGAACTACATTTCCCATGATGCTCAACTTCACTGCACAGTGCATGTGAATCATGGGAAACGGAGTTCCAAAACATCTGGGGTGTCAAGGTTCACCATCACTGATCTAGGGGTTCTTCTGAGTAAAAGGTTTCTGTCTGGAGATATACAGAGAGAGTTATGATGGAGACATTTGTTCTTGGTGGGTGGCACGACTTACCTCCTTTGGACTCGAAGTTCGGAATGCCATGCATGATGACGTGGTGGAGGAACAAGGGCTTGTTATTCATCTTGATGGCTCCGGACAACAGGCCGCTGAAATAATGGATATACCTGAGGAGACCGGAGGAAGACAAACCAATTCAGTGAGACACAAAATGCTGGATAAATCCAACAGACAATCTTCAGGGCTTGAAAGGTAAAATTTACAGGCCACGCCCCTCAACGCGTTTCACTCTACCCCAGAGCTTAAAGGGGAGTTCCAGGCATTTTTTATGTTTATTAAAAGTCGGCAGCTACAAAAAGTTTAGCTGCTGGCTTTTAATAAACATTCACTTACCTGCTCCACGTTCCAGCGATGCGCCAGCTGGGGCTCCGCTCCGCACCTCGCCTTCATTCTAAGTGTGGGCACCCGGCCGTGACAGCTTGCGGCTTCACGGCCGGGCACCCACTGCTCATGCGCGAGCGGCGATGCGCCATCTGATTGCACAGGCGATCGCCTGGGAACTGTCACGTGTCCCAGGCCATCGCCTACAGGGAGGGGCTGCCAAGAGGCGATATGACGTATCGCTTTAGCAGCCCCACAGCGGAAGGGGTTGTAAAGGTTCGTTTTTTTATTTTCTAAATAGGTTCCTTTATACTAGTGCATTGTTGGTTCACTTACATTTTCCTTCCATTTCCCTTCTAAATGTTTTTTTTCTTTGTCTGAATTTCTCACTTCCCGTTCCTCCTCAGTAAGCTTGCCCCCATCACCGTTCTGGCTGGGGGTTAGTCAGCGTGCTCGCCCCCGCCCTTGGCACGACATCCCTGCGGGGAGACGCTGTGAATGGATCTAGTCCCAAGGAAGGGGGTGAGCACACTGACTTACCCCCTAGCCAGAATGGCTCGGACGATAGGGGCAAGCTTACTGAGGAGGAACAGGAAGTGAGAAATTCAGACAAAGAAAAAAAAACATTTAGAAGGGAAATTGAAGGAAAAGGTAAGTGAACCAACAATGCACTTGATTAAATGAACATATTTAGAAAATAAAAAACAAACCTTTACAACTCCTTTAAGCTCTGGGGTGGAGTGAAACGCGTTGGAGCGTAGCTTGGCTGGAGCCCGGGCTGAGGCTGTCTTTCCACACATCTGCAGGGTCTTGCAGTGATGTGCGGTGCATAGGACCTTTTTTTTTGTCTGTTGTATCAGTGGAGCTGGAATGATCTCTGTCCTTGCCAGCGTTCCCAGCGGTGTACTACAGGAGGGGATACGACTGGAGCCTTGAGCAGCACCCCCTATTTGTTGTCTGGTCACAGGTAAAATTTGAATATGGGAACCATTGTAAATTTGTCCATCCAGGACAATTCCATGCTCCAAACTTTGTGGGAACAGTCTGGGGCCGTCCCCCTTCCTGTTCCAACATGACTGTGCACCAGTGCACAAAGCAAGGTCCATAAAAACATGGATGAGCGAGTTTGGGGTGGAGGAACTAGACTGGCCTGCACAGAGTCCTGACCGCAACCCCCATAGAACACCTTTGGGATAAAGTAGAGTGAAGAATGCGAGCCAGGCCTTCTCATCCAACATCAATGCCTGACCTCACAAATGCTCTTCTGGAAGAATGGTCAAACATTCCCATAGACACCCTCCTAAACCTTGTGGACGGCCCTCTCAGAAGAGTTGAAGCTGTTACAGCCATTAACCACTTCAGGCCCGCGCTACCGTCGGATGACGGCAACAGCGCGGGCCTGAATATCCAACATGCCGTCATTTGACGGCATGTCATTCTGGCGTTCCCAGCGCGCGCTGTAGAGCGCGCTGCGGGGAAGCCCTGTGTTGTCCGTGTCCCTTGGACACGGCCAATCACAGATCGTGGCAAACGGCCAATCAGAGCGGCCGTTTGCGATGCGATCTGTGCGGCGAATGAGAGATGATCTCATAGATCATCTCTCATTGCCGTTTTACACAGAGACAGCGTCCTGTCTCTGGAGGGGAGGAGCCCGATCTGTGTTCCTTCCTACATAGGGACACAGATCGGTCACCCCCCCTCCCCCCACAGTTAGAACACACCTAGCATACACATTTAACCCCTTCCTCACCCCCTAGTGTTAACCCCCTCAATGCCAGTCACATTTATACTGTAATTAGTGCATATTTATAGCACTGATCGCAGTATAAATGTGAATGGCGCCAAAAATGTGTCAAAAGTGTCCGATGTGTCCGCCATAACGTCGCATTACCAATAAAAATCGCAGATCGCCGCCATTTCTAGTAAAAAAAAAATAATAAAAAATAATAATTCTCTCCCCTATTTTGTAAGCGCTATAACTTTTGCGCAAACCAGTCGCTTATTGCGATTTTTTTTTTTTTACCAAAAATATGTAGAAGATTACGTATCGCCCTAAACTGAGAAAAAAAAATGTGTTTTTTTTTTAATTGGGATATTTATTATAGCAACAAGTAAAAAATATTGTATTTTTCTTCAAAATTGTCGCTCTTTTTTGTTTATAGCGCAAAAAATAAGAATCGCACAGGTGATCAATTACCACCAAAAGAAAGCTCTACTTGTGGGGAAAAAAGGACGTAAATTTTGTTTGGGAGCCACGTCGCACGACCGCGCAATTGTGAGTTAAAGCGACGCAGTGCCGGAAGCTGAAATTTTACCTGGGCAGGAGGGGGGTGTAAGTGCCCAGTATGCAAGTGGTTAAAGTTCATGTGCGGGTAAAGGCAGGCGTCCCAATACTTTTGGCAATATAGCATATGTCCATCAAAGAGAACAGATCTGTGACTAACGGCGTGATCTACACGCTTAGGAGACGGGACATAGGAGGAACGTTTTCTCCTCCTAACCACAGAAGTACTGACCTCTTCTGAGACGGCTGTGCGACGGGAAGAACCTTGTCTTCATAGAAGCGCCTCATTGCAAACCTGTCCAGAGCCTGATCTGCACTGTGGAGAAAGAATGAAAAAATTAAAAGGGATTTCACAAGGTGGAGAAGCTTCCAGGATTGTGTAACTACTACGCTAAGTGCATATTTATTTACATTTCACATAAAAACAATCACCCCGATTCATCAATTTTCAAAAACCCTTCTGGCATGCTAAAGTGGCCAATCAATGCTGTGTGTCCGTTTCGCGTACCTTAAGTGCTCCTGCAAGTTTGATGAATCGCGGCTAAACTCTCTATTTTGCTACACAGCACTGTGAGCATAACGAGCATCCTGAACAGAATACTATAGACGTCATGCTGGAGTCACGCCATCGGAGTGATAGGGCTGCTGATATCACATCCATAATGGTGGCCCCCAGCAGAAGTCTCTGTGCTTTTGAAGGTCTATACAAGGGAAAATAAGTTACCTGCACACATAATATACCAGGAAGACTGGTGCTGAAGGTCTCTTTAAGCAGGGCCGGAGGGGAAGCTGCCCTGGGCACCGTGTTATCATATGAGGTGGGGGGGGGGGGGCACCACAAGGAGATTGGGGAGTTGGGGCAGGGGGTAAGAATTGTTCCAGAAGAGGAACTTTGGGGAGGTGTGCTAGGAGGTGATTTGGGGGATGGGTGAAGGGGGATTTGTTCCAGGTGGGGGGGTTTGTGCTAGAAAAGGTAATATGGTTGAAGGGGGATTTATGCTAGTAGTCATAGGGGGCAGGGATTTGTGCTACGAGGGGGGGGGGGGATTTGGAGTGGAGGGAGAAGATTTGTGCTGGAAGGGGAATTTTTTTTTGTAGAGGGTTTTTTTTTTTTTTTGCTGGGGGCATGTGTGGGGAGGATTTAAACTGGGGACAGGGCTGTCTTAATAGCATCATTGGCCCCTGGGCAAAGAAATGCTCTGGGGCCCCTACAATGATGATAGTGCAGGTAAACAGACATCAATTAGGTAGGAGGCCGACTGCCTCCCCTGTGTATCTATCACTCTCAGTGCTATCATGGGGCCCCCCAATTATGAGGGACAGCATGGGCTTAAGGACCAGCTGCTTTGGGGAAAGTGCAGGGGGCCCCCATCCAGCTAGGGCCCCTGGGCAGTGCCCAAGTGTGCCCTCTCATTAAGACAGCCAGCTGGCTGGGGGAGGGCAAAGATTTGTGCCAGGTGGGGGGATTTTAGCAGGGGGATCGGTTTGTACTGGGAGGAAGGGGAGATTTATGCTTAGGGGGAACATGCAGGCTGATGCTTGATTTGTTTTTTTTTGGGGGGGGGGGGGATTTTTACTGACACTTAATCATACATCTTGGGGGGGGATTTGGCATGTTCACCCTGGGCTCTACATGACCTTCTCCCATCACTGTCTTTAAGGGCCAACTGTACTGCCTTCTGTAAGGAAGACCTATTTTCATCCATTGGTTTAGCCCAGCTCAGTTTCCGTAACACAGTTTTCGAAAACCACCGTCGTGACAGCCAATCACAGCGGTCATGTCATCTTAAGCCGCACCCCTCCTCCCGGCATCATAAACCTCTTAAAGGGCTGGGAGATGCCATCACTAAGGGGTTAATGAAGCCAAAAATTAAGATAAAAAAAAAATAGCCTGTTAAAATATAAAAAGAACCAAAAAACAGCTTTTGGTGGAGATTTCAGTGCAGAGATTTCTCCCTAGATCTCCTCAGTCTGATGACCGGCATCATTCAACCTACTTCCTCCGACCCTAGGGCCCCCCCCCCCCCAGACTGCGACTGGACAGTTAAAGGAGAAGCAGCACAGCTTGTCTCTCCTATCAGCATGCTTTCTTGCCAGCGCCACAAACTGATTGGCTCCTTGTGCTGCTTCTTCCTCTCATGCTCCAGCTCTGCTTTACATGCACTGCAGGAGGCGGATTCCAGGTCAAATTCGGTCCTTACACTTATTTCAAATTTAAAAAAATACAATGGTTATTAGAAGCCTGTCTGTGAGATACCTGGCAGATATGTTGCTGTAGTGCATGTATGCCGCCACAACCACTCCGGTGCGCCCTCGATTTCCCTGAAAGAAAATAAAAAATCATAAGACCAGAGATGGGCCTACGCCAAATTTTGTCAGATTTTCCGACAGCTATGTAGTGCACGGGCCCCATCTGACTGGAGGCACATTGAATGGATCAGGTAGATAGAGATGGGGCCAAGTGAGGACCCCTGAAAAGCCCTTGTGGAGAATCAGCCATGGTATACCGAAATTCATTATAAACTTTATTGTTGTATGATCAAAAGGTTTGCTAAATGTTACATATGAGGAATGTATCATCGCCATCTCCATCAATAAAAAACATACATACAAAACAGTAAAAATAGACAGCGTCGTCACACCTACGGGCCCCACACATACACAACCACATGTACGTCCAGCTAAGGACACTAGATGGTGCTGTTATGTATCAGGTAAACTATTAGCATGGAAATTAGATACTGGTAATTGGACAGAATCTCAGAAGAGATATTGCTCTGAATGTCTCTTGAAGACCGTTTTCATCGTAGCTAGTCCATGAGTAGTTTTCCTGATGATATATTAATTGATGACTGCTGACCATTTCTGAAGCACAACCAATGTTAACCACTTGCTTACTGGGCACATAGATATACCCCCTTCCTGCCCAGGAAGCTTTCAGATTTCGACACTGTCACGCTTTGAATAACAATTGCGTGGTCGTGCGACGTGGCTCCTAAACAAAATTGATGTCCTTTTTTTCCCACAAATAGCAAATAGAGCTTTCTCTTGGTGGTAATTGATCACCTCTGCGATTTTTTTTTCAAATCGACAATTTTGAAAAAAACACAGGGCCGGATTCACAGAGCCCTTACTCAAATTACGCGCGTCGTATCATTAGTTTAAATCCTCAAACCATGATACGACGGCTTCGGGCTTCGATCTGACAGGCTTACGTCTTCGTACGCCTTCGGATCTACGCTGCAATCTTTTTGCGGCCGCTGGGTGGAGTTCGGGTCGTTTTACGCATCGGGGTATGCAAATGAGCTTTTTCCGGCGATCCACGAAGTTATGATCATCCTTCGCAATCTCTTACGGCATCTGTAGTCATCTTTTTGCTGCGTAAAGTTATTCCAGCTATTAGCTGGTCTATAGTTAGACGGCCCATGTTAACCACTTGACCACTGGGCACTTAAACCCCCTTCCTAACCAGACCAATGTTCAGCTTTCGTGCTCTCACAATTTGAATGACAATAACTCAGTCATACAACATTGTACCCATTTGAAATTTTTGTCCATTTTTTCACACAAATAGAGCTTTCTTTTGGTGGTATTTGATCACCTCTGGGTTTTTTATTTTTTGCGCTATAAAAGAAAAACGACTGAAAATTCTGTAAAAAAAAAAAAAAAAACTTGTTTCTGTCATATTAGCAGGTTATTTCTCACACACAGCATATGCATACCACAAATTACACCCCAAAACACATTCTGCTATTCCTCCCGAGTATGGCGATACCCCATGTGTGGGACTTTTACACAGAGTGGCCACATACAGAGGCCCAACATGCAGGGAACGCCATCAGACCAATTCTGACATTTCTCTCCTACATGGAAAAATCATCATTTATTTGCTAGAAAATTACATAGAACCCCAAAACATTATATATGCTTTTTTAGCAAAGACCCTAGAGAATACAATGGCGGCCGTTACAACTTTTTATCTCGTACGGTATTTTCGCAGAAATTTATTGAACGCGTGTTTTTTAAAAAACTGTTTTGTGCTTAAAACAAAACAGTAAAGTTAGCCCAATTTTTTTTCATAATGTGAAAGATGAAGTTACGCCGAGTAAATAGATACCCAACATGTCACACTTCAAAATTGCGCACACTCGTGGAATGGCGCCAAACTTCCCTACTTAAAAATCCCCATAGGCGGTATTGCAGAGTATCGCGCAGGGTATTGCAGAGTATTGGGGTATTGCAAAGTATCATGCAGGATATTGGGGTATTGTCGAGTATTGGGGTATTGCCGAGTATTGGGGTATTGCCGAGTACTGGGGTATTGCCGAGTACTGGGGTATTGCCGAGTACTGGGGTATTGCCGAGTACTGGGGTATTGCCGAGTACTGGGGTATTGCCGAGTACTGGGGTATTGCCGAGTATTGGGGTATTGTTGAGTATTGGGGTATTGTTGAGTACTGGGGTATTGCTGGGTATTGGGGGATTGTTGGGTACTGGGGGATTGTTGGGTACTGGGGGATTGTTGGGTACTGGGGGGATTGCTGGGTACTGGGGGGATTGCTGGGTACTGGGGTATTGCAGAGCTGGGATGGATTGAGGGATGGCTGGATCTGTGACTGCATTTGTCACAGATCCAGCCACAGCTCAGCTGCTGACACCCCGCTCCCCCCCCCCTCTCCTCGCACACTGTACAGAGAGGAGAGGGAGGAGAGGGAGGAACCGGCGTCATGAAATGACGCCGGTTTGTTTACAAGTGATCGCGCCGTCATTCGACGGCGCGATCACGTGGTAAACGGCCGCGATCAGCGGCAATTTACCGTGATCCGTGATGCGCCGGGTCTTCTAGACCCGGCGAGCACGGACACTTTCGCAAGCGCGTCCCAGGGGACGCGCAATCGCGAAAGTGAAGGACGACGTCCCAGGGATGTCGTCCCAAGATAACCCCGCCGCGCCGTAGCAGTAAAATGCTTATGGCGCGGTGGGAAAGAGGTTAAGTATGGTCGTCCCCGCGTCGAATTTACATTTTTTTAATATTTTTTGCGTAAGTCGTCCGGGAATAGGAATGTACTTAAACGACGCTACTCCAAAAGAAAAATGACGTAACGACGTTATTTCACACAATGCACGGCGGGAAATTTCAGAACAGAGCATGCGCAGTTCGATCGCCGCGGGGACGCGCCCAATTTAAATGCTTCACGCCCCCTAATCGCGTATTTCGATTCCGCCGTTAAAAATACACTACGCCGCCGTACCTTACGGGCCGAAATCTACCTGGATTCGACTTAGAGCCAGGTAAAATACGGCGGCGTAGTGTATCTCCGATACTCTGCGCCAGGGCAATTGTACCTGAATCTGGCCCACAATATTTTGTACTTTTTGCTATAATAAATATCCCAATTTAAAAAAAAATTTAGGCTGATACGTATTCTTCTATATATTTTTGGTAAAAAAATTAAATCGCAACAACTCAGGGACAATACCCCTGCCCTTTCATTCAGGGTGGGGTAAACTATCCAATCAGCAATAAGGGACACACAGGTAAATCAAACATTCCACCAATAGACAACCTTATCAGCAGGGAGGGCTGTTGGAGGAATCCCCCCCCCCTCCCCCCCGTCCCCAGTCTTCCTGCAAGATACACATAATACAAACCGTAAGGAGGAGAAGGGCGTGGTAACAACGGTGGCCGATAATTCCACAAGCCTGGTTGGGAGAAGTGGGACTGTCTGGTAACTTGGAGACATGGGACAGCAGTCACGCTTAAATCTGGGTAACAAAGTGCTGTATGGTCAGTGAAATACTCTAATGCCACGTACACACGATCGGATTTTCCATCAGAAAAACCTTGGATGGTTTTTCAGACTGAATTCCACTCAAGCTTGGCTTGCATAGACACGGTCACACAAAAGTTCTCTGAACTTTCAACCGTCAAGAACGTGGTGACGTACAACAATCCGAGAAAAATGAAGTTCAATGCTTCTGAGTATTTGCGCGTCGGAGTTGCTACAGACGGTCAGAACTTCCGATTGGAATTTTTCTGTCGGAATATTTGAGAACCAGCTCTAAAATTTTTGTTGGCGGAAATTCTGACAGGAAAAGTCAGATGGAGCCTACACACCGTTGGAATTTCCGACCAAAAGCTCACATCAGACTTTTCTTGTCAGAAAATGTTATCGCGTGTTTACGGGCCATTACAAGAGTCTAGCAGTCTTAAAGGTGAAGGATATCGCTCACAAACATTAATGTCCCAAGTAAAAAGTGCTTCACTTTTTCAGCACAAACCACACACACAGAATCCAGGACAACGGTGTCAAATGGAAATGCAGAGTCCGGTGTGGTTGTACAGTAAGTTGGGTTAGGCCGACCCAACTTGAGTTCTCGGTCCGCCTGTGCCCCTAATAGACACAGGGTGACTTACACATAGGAGGAACCGGGGAAGCTGGTCAAGGAGCTTCCAGTGCTCTCCAAGGTACGATGGTTTCCACAAGCCCCCCGCCCCAAGTGACTCCCGTCACAGTTCCCTCTATTCTTGTTTAGGTTGACAATTGTTCAATTTTAGATCTCCAGTCACTTCATGTATCCCGGGGGCTTATGGCCAAAAGGACAAAATCGAGAGGGAGAATCTCTCATGCAGTGACACAGACCGCAATAAGAAAATCCTTCCTTCTTTCCATGTTGAGTCTTTTTTGTTATTGTAATTATGTTTTTGTAGAATTAGGGCTCATTTCCACTGGCGTTTTTACAGCCACTTTTCTGAGCGTTTTTTGCAGCTTAAAAACGCCTGTCCATGTTAGTCTATGGCCTCATGCCCACCATGACGTTTTTGAGCTGTAGATGGCTAAGCTGCAAAAAAAACGCGGGACTAGTGCGTTCTGAAGCTCCAGCAATAGAGCTGTAAAAACGCCAGACATTAAAAAACGCTCAAAAACGCGCATAACTGCTCAAAAACGTTCAAAAACGTGGCTGCGGCGTTTTTAAAGCTCCAAAAAAAATAAAAAATAATTTATTTTTTTCTAAAATAAACATGGACAGGCGTTTTTGAGCTGTAAAAAACGTGGCTGTAAAAACGGCAGTGGAAATAAAGCCTAAAGATAAAAAATAAAAAGAGAAAAAGTACCTTGTTGTGAATGACGACAACATTGTGGGGGTCGGCGTTCAGCCACGTGTCCATGGCTTTACAGATACTGCACACCTTCTCCAGTGCCGGGGCATGGAGGTCTGGCCACCCGAAATCCAACACCTGCATGGGGAGAAAACCGAACATGAGGACACTGATAAGGTTTCTAAGATATAAAAACAACATAAAAATCAGCAGCGGGTGTACGGATACAAGGGCGGCACTGTGAAAAGACACAGAAGGGTTCAAATGCCCATTACCAACACCAAATTTTATTAGGAAGCCAAAAACATACTCGTGAACATGAGAAGGTGCAAGCATTTCAGAACTCAACTCCAGCTTTAGGCGATGTCATAGTTCCAAGATGAAAAGAGGGCATCTCCACAGGGTGGCACTGTGGATGCAGATATAATAAGAAGATGCCACATCCTCAATTGCAGACAAATTTGGAAAAATGGACTCTAGATGGACTTTCTAGGCACCACAACGCACACAGTCATCAAAAAATAAGTTGTTTATTAATAGAAATGGCCTAAAAATTACAAAGCAAGGTCAAAATTCCTAGTACTATATGCGGGGGGCATTGATGGTTTCAAAAAAACTATTAGATAACCACCGAAACGACCACAACATACAGGGATATACAATGTAATACTGACATATAATCACACACATGGGGTGGACTTGATAAACTGGTGTCTTTTTTCAACCCCACCTACTATAAGTAACTATGTCATAGTTGCTGCGGTTGGTAAGCTACGCGTTTCGGAGGACATAGCCCACCCCCCTCAGAGCCGAGGACTGGGCGAGCTGGAATTGGCTTGGATTGTGTATCCACAGATAGAGAGCTATATTCTGGAAAATCCAACCGTATTCCCGCCCATACAAACAATTAGAACTTAATAGTAAATAATAATAGGGAATATTACTTTCAGAATGTAATCTAAAAGCGTTGCACCAGCTCTATACTAAAGATCTTTATTAACCACTTGCATACTGGGCACTTACACCCCCCTCCTGCCCAGGTGAAATTTCAGCTTCCGGCACTGCGTCGCTTTAACTGACAATTGCGCGGTCGTGCGACGTGGCTCCCAAACAAAATTTACGTCCTTTTTTCCCCACAAGTAGAGCTTTCTTTTGGTGGTATTTGATCGCCTGTGCGATTTTTATTTTTTGCGCTATAAACAAAAAAGAGCGACAATTTTGAAGAAAAATACAATATTTTTTACTTGTTGCTATAATAAATATCCCAATTAAAAAAAAAAAACACATTTTTTTTCTCAGTTTAGGGCGATACGTATTCTTCTACATATTTTTGGTAAAAAAAAAAAAAAAAATCGCAATAAGCGACTGGTTTGCGCAAAAGTTATAGCGCTTACAAAATAGGGGAGAGAATTATTATTTTTTATTATTTTTTTTTTACTAGAAATGGCGGTGATCTGCGATTTTTATTGTTACTGCGACGTTATGGCGGACACATCGGACACTTTTGACACATTTTTGGCGCCATTCACATTTATACTGCGATCAGTGCTATAAATATGCACTAATTACAGTATAAATGTGACTGGCATTGAAGGGGTTAACACTAGGGGGTGAGGAAGGGGTTAAATGTGTATGCTAGGTGTGTTCTAACTGTAGGGGGAGGGGGGGGTGACTGGGGGGGTGACCGATCTGTGTCCCTATGTAGGAAGGAACACAGATCGGGCTCCTCCCTTCCAGAGACAGGACATTGTCTCTGTGTGAGCCGGGAATGAGAGATGATCTATGAGAGATCATCTCTCATTCGCCCACAGATCGCATTGCAAACGGCCGCTCTGATTGGTCGTTTGCCGCGATCTGTGATTGGCCGTGTCCAAGGGACACGGACAACACAGGGCTTCCCCGCAGCGCGCTGTACAGCGCGCGCTGGGAACGCCAGAAAGACATGCCGTCAAATGACGGCATGTTGGATATTGAGGCCCGCGCTGTTGCCGTCATCCGACGGTAGCGCGGGCCTCAAGTGGTTAAAAACGACTAAAAAAGCAACCCTTTTCGGGATTCCCAATGGGCAGTTGAGGTCTGTGTTCTCAGGCTCTTCCAAACACTTAAACTGAAGCTATATGAAAAATAGACAGCTGGCAACCCGAAATATCCGCAGATGTTTTGAGTTGCCGGCTGTCTTTTTTTCCTAAGGATCTTGTTGATATATGTCGTCTTCAAAAGGGATTTAGTAGCTTTTGTAGATTAGTAATATGTCACACAAAGGCCAGCCAATACTGGGTGAGCTGGAGTAGAATCCAAGTCATGCAGCCTGTTCATTCTGTGTGTGTGTCTCAGTTAGAGATAACTCAATGAGAAGTGTAGAAAAGTCAAAATGTTTTTCTCTCCCAACCTGGGAATCCGATTCACTCCCAGCATTGTTTTTTATTGTCTTCTCTACTGCCAACCACATGTCAGCCCTGAGGAAGATGGCGGCTTTCTTCCAGGTGGGCGGTCAAAAACATTCTATACTCATCACTAGAGATGAGCACAACGGAAAAATGTTGTTTTGGTTTGTTAAATTAATAATATAATTTTGTCATATTTGTCATGTTTAAAATGATTTGTTTTTGGGATTTGCTATGTATATTCGTTATTTTTAAATTATAATTTTGAGATTAAAAAATTCAATTTTTTTTTTTTTTGACAGTAAAGAAAAATACAAATTTAGAAATTCAAAACTAGAAATTCGACTTTCGAGATCTGAAATTCGAAACTAGAAGTTAGAATTTTGGAAGAGGACTATATTCATTCTATTTTGTTATATTCTATTGTAATCTATATTTTTTTCTTTTAATTTTTTATTCCTTTATATTCTATTTTATTCTGTTCTATTTCAATATTTTCTATTTCTTTATTTTCTATTCTATTATTTTCTATTCAATTCTATTCCTTTATTCTTTATTTTCTATTCAATTCTATTCTTTTATTTTATAATCAATTCTATTCCTTTATTTTCTATTCTATTCTATTCCTGTATTTTCTATTTTATTATATTCCTTTATTTTCTATTTTATTATATTTCTTTATTTCCTATTTTATTATATTCCTTTATTTTCTATTTTATTATATTCCTTTATTTTCTATTTTATTCCCTTATTTACTATTTTATTAAATTGCTTTATTTTCTATTCTATTTTATTATGTTTTATTACGTTTTGCAAGACAAGCTACATTTTTAAATACATTTTGCCTTTATATTCAAGCGATGTCTTGATACAAGCGTAGGGTCACGTCACAACTGAGTATAAAAGAGAAGAGAGGGGCCTCTAAATGTAGCAATATGGTTACATTTAATGAAGATACAACATTTAGCAACATATTGCTACACTTAGAGGCGCCCCTCTTCTCTTTTATACTCTGGAGCTCCTGCTGGATTTTGCTTCCAATCCCCTTGTGGAGGCTTCCATTTGTTGATGGACATTTTATGGTTAAGCAACCAATCACATCGCTATAATCTTTTTATCTGGACTATAAACTGAAGGACCTATGAATAAATAATTGGTTGTGGAACGAATTGTTGGAGTTTCCATTATTTCTTAAGGGGAAATTCGCTTTGATGCACAAGTGCTTTGGATTACAAGCATGTTTCTGGAAAGATGCTCGCAATCAAAGGTTTTACTGTAAATTCTATAAAAGCAGCCTAAAGTAGGAATCATCATCTGATTTAGTTTTGTTATCATTTATTTTGGATTTGTTGACATTTATTATTCTAGGCCAGGGGTGCCCAACCTTTTGAAGAACGAGGGCCACTTAAGCGACTTGGTAACCGGTCGCGGGCCACAATAAGCAAATCGGGTGGATGGCAGCCCACTGTACTCCATAGAGCCCACTTTTTTTGTTTTTTTTAGCGGATCGGATTGGAGGCAGGCGTTTGTTACCGGACTGTTGTTTACCCGCACTGCGGGTGCAGCACAGTTCACCTGTGGCTTTTCTTCAGGTTAGCTGCACTTTGCCATAGACTTCTATTATATCCTGTAGGTGTGGTGCACTTTCAAAAAGCTCACCAAACTCGTAGGTAATAGAAGTCTACAGCTCAATGCAGATGCACTGCTCTGCACCTGCGGATTAGTTTGAAAGCAGCCCAGTAACCACTGCAGAACACATACAGTATATACACTGTGATTTTATTAATAAACTTACCTTTAATAACAGTATTCTATTCCATCCCAGAGCAGGAGGTCGTGGGCCACATCAGACGGCTCTGCGGGCCACATGTGGCCCCCGGGCCACTGGTTGGGCACCCCTGTTCTAGGCGATTCGGAAATTCAAATACCTCTGAATCTCTGAATAATGAATTCTGAATTTTGATTTGTAACAAAACGAATCACACATGTCTACTCATCACCAAGCTACATGAATGTTTTCACAAGCAAACTTCTAACTCCATATCCAGGGACATGCTTATATAATGGCCTCATTAAGAATGGAATGTCAACAATTTAATAAATTATCATACTAAAAAGCACATTAAGGGCCATTTCACACTTCCTGCATGGTGGTAACTGTGCACGGCACCACAATGCACTAGCACACCAGTCACATGTTGGTGTTGTTGACTTTGACCGCTACCCAATGCACGTCCACAATGCATATGTGTTGCAATGCAATGCACTGCACTGCACTGATAAAAATGCAAAAATACCTACATTTTTGTTTAAAGCGGAGTTCCAGCCTTTTTTGAAGTTTATTAAAAGTCAGCAGCTACAAAAAGCATAGCTGCTGGCTTTTAATAAACATACACTTACCTGCTCCACTGTCCAGCACCGCGCCGCACGGAGCTCCGCTCTGCTCCTCTCCCCCCTCTCCGCCGGCGCCTCCATCCTAACTGTGGGTACCCAGCCGTGACAGCTTTCGGCTTCATGGCCAGGCACTCACTGCACATGCGCGAGCGGCGCTGCGCTACTTGATTGGACAGGCGATAACCTGGGACCTGTCACGTGTCCCAGGCGATCGCCTACAGGGAGGGGCCGCCACAAGGCAATATGACGTATTGCCTTAGCGGTCCCTGGGCGGAAGGAGGAAGTGGGACAGGAAGTACCCCCCCCCCCCCGAAAAATGACATGCCAAATGTGGCATGTAAGGGGGGTGAGGAGTGGATTAAGCGGAAGTTGGGTGGAACTCCGCTTTAATATGAAGTGTGGTCCATTTATTTTAAATGGGCTGTCTAGCGCAGCACACATAGGAGACACACATGTGCTGCAGCTCATTTTATTCAGGTGTACAATGGACGCCGAGGCCGGGTTCACACTGGTACGACACGACAGTCGTACTACTTTAGATCCGACTTTACCCTGCGACTTGAAGTTTGACATGCGTCCGACTTCAATTAACAGGGATCTGACTGCGATTGGAAAGCCAACGTGTTTCGGGGAATATGCCCCCTTCCTTATTGCTGAGGATCAGGCAAACTGGGATTGGCTTGGACCGTGTATATACAGCTGGAAATCTATGGCCTAGGTAGAAAATCCAACCGTATTCCCTACAACTCAAACAATTAAAATATACTAATAAAAAATAATAATAAATAGAAAATATTACTTGTAGGATGCTGAAAGCAATGAACCAGCTCTATACTAAAGATCTTTATTACACGACGAAAAAAGCAACGCTTGTCCAGATACCCAATGTGGGGGGTGGGGGCTGTGTTCTCGGTGCACAGGCTGAAGTATCAGCATCCATTGTGCCTAATCTAATCTGTCTGTCCTAGAGCCGGGACTGCCGATATCGCTATGATGTCATCACTGCAGTTGTGGCCATTTAGTACTGTTCCTCAGATGTAATACGTTGTTAATAGGTGGATTTATAATTGGAGCTAAACACATTCCTTCTGACACAATACATCCGATACAGCACAGAGTCCGGATCGCATTTCCTGCCAGGATCTACCCGCAGCCATACATCTCAATGTTCTTATTTAATGAGCAGACTCCTTGACTGCTCTGTGCTGTATGTCAGTTCATGTGAACTCACACAACTCGAATAAACCAGCTATTGGCAGCTTGCATCCTTCCAGCCGTAGAAGAATTTAAAATACCAGAATGCCCTGACAATGGTGGGGTGGAAGGGTGTGGCAGAACTTATAGTTCCTCAAAAATTGTAGGGCTGTAAGCGGCTTCTTAAACCAACCTTGCCCCCACCACACCAGATTTCACAATATGGATTCCACTGATCAAGTCACAACATTTAGGCCTCATTCCAGCTCAGTAGAGCCTGCAAGTCTTCTTCATAGAATGAACTCTAGCAGGACTCGTACTATCACAATACAGTTTTTAATCAGTCTCATGTCATCACTTTCTGGCTTCCATGAAGGTTGAATCCACTATACCAATATGGTTCTCCAGACTTCTATCTATCACAACAACACGTCTTCTCTTGGCCTTCTTTTTCTCATTGAATTCTATTAAGACTAATTCTACCGCAACATGACTTCTATAAGGTCTTCAATCACAACATGGTTGTTATACCCCAACATGGTTTCTATAAGGCCTCGTACACACGATCGGACATATCCGATGAAAACGGTCCACGGACCATTTCCATCGGATATGTCCGATCGGGAGTTTGATCCGATGGCGTGTACACACCATCGGATCAAATTCCCCGCCGCCGGACGGCGCGGTGACGTGGCGGTGACGCGGCGGTGACGTTGACGCCGCCACGTCACCGCCACGTCACCGCACCAGGAAGTTAAACACTTCCGCGCATGCGCCGAATCCATTCGGCGGCGGCGCGGCGGTGGTGGGGGACGACATGTCTGCTGGTAAGTGTACTAACCAGCAGACATGTCGGGCGGACAGATTCCACCGGATAGATTTCAAAGCATGCTTTGAAATCTGTCGGGTGGAGAAATCTGTCCGCTAGCCCATACACACGAGCGGAGATGTCTGCTAAAACGGTCCATCGGACCGTTTTCAGCGGACATATCCCCTCGTGTGTACGAGGCCTAAGGCCTTACTCTGCCTTAGCATGTCTTCTATAAAGCCATTTCTATCAGAACATTGTTTCTTTAAGACCTTATTCTGCCACAACATGGCTTCTATAAGACCTCATTCTTCTAAAACATGGCTTCTATCAGGCTACAATCTACTACAACATGACTTCTGTAAGGCCTCAGTCTGCTACAACATGGCTTTCAAAAGAGCTCATTCTATACCACTACTACTACATTACTACTATGCCACAATATGGCTTTTATCAGGACTTATTCTAGCACAACATGACTTCTATAAAGGTGACAGTCTACCAAGACATGGCTTCTACCAAGCCTCAGTCTGCCACAACATGGCTTCTACAAGACCTCATTCTTCTAAAACATGGCTTTTACTAGCCTTCAATCTACTACAACATGACTTCTGTAAGGCCATAGTCTGCTACAACATGGCTTTTAAAATACCTCATTCTACAACAACATGGCTTAGATGAGACCTCGTTCTACCAAAATATGGCTTCTATAAGGCCCCACTACTACAACATGGCTTTTATACAGTAGGAACCCACAACATTGCTTTTATTAGGACTCATTCTACCACAGCATGGCTTCTATCAGGGCTCAATCTACTAACACATGACTATAAGGTCTCAATCTACTACTACATTACTACTGCCACAATATGGCTTTTAGCAGGACTCATGCTAGCACAACATAACTTCTATAAGGAGTAAGGCGACATTCTACCAAGGCCTCAATCTACTACAACATGACTTCTGTAAGGCTTCAATCTGCCACAACATGCCTTCTAAAATACCTCATTCTACCCGAACATGTCATCTATAAGACCTCGTTCTACCACAACATGGCTTCTGTTGGACCTAGTTCCAGCACAACATGGTTTCTATAAGACCTCATTCTACCAAAATATGTCTTAATTTAGCCCTCAATCTACTACAAAATTACTTTTTATAAGGCCTTAATCTGCCACAACATTCAACTACAACATGGCTTCTATACGGTAGGGACCCATTTTATCACAACAAGGATTCCATTAGGCCTTGCCCTACCACAACATTGTATCTATAAGGCCTCATTGTACCAAAACATGGCTTCTATACAGTAGGAACCCATTCTATCACAACATGGCTTCTATCAGGACACACTCTACTTACACATGACTACTATGAGGGCTCAATCTACTACTAACATTACTACTATGCCACAATATAGCTTTTATCAGGACTTATTCTAGCACAACATGACTTCTATAAAGGCGACTATCTACCAAGGCACGGCTTTTACCAAGCCTCAGTCTACTACTACAACATGACTTCTGTAAGGCTACATGTACACTGGCCACCCCTAAACATAACTCTCCTGGCAGCAGAAAAATGCTAAATGTGTCAAAAAAAGCGGTACCGTGTTTTTGCAGCGATTTTGCTGCATTTAGTTTTTTTTACAACATTCCTCTCTTGGACGCGTGTCTTCTGCATTCAGGAGAGGGATGTTTAACTGCCCCTAAACTCTGCTGCTCCTAAACACTGATAAAAGCCTATGCGTACATGGACACATAGGCTTTTATTGAGCTGAATTCAGGGGCTTTGGCAAAAACATGCCAAAAGCTCCTAAACGCACATTGAGGAGCAACAGTGGACATTAGGCCTTAGAAGTCAATCAGCCACAACATGCCTTGTAAAATACCTCATTCTACCCAAACATGGCTTCTATAAGACCTCATTCTACCACAACATGGCTTCCATTAGGCCTTGCCCTACCACAACGTGGTATCTATAAGGCCTCATTGTACCAAAACATGGCTTCTACTACTAGGACTCAATCTACTACCAAATGATTTCTTTCCATAAGGCGTGAATGTGCCACAACATGGCCTCTACTGGACCTAATTTTAACACAATATGACTTCTATTAGGCCTCAATCTACTAACATATGACTTCTATTAGGCCTCAATCTACTACTACTACTAGAAGGGCTTATTCTGCCACAATATGGCTTCTATCAGGACTCATTCTAGCACATGACATTCTATCAGAACATGGCTTCTCTAAGGCCTCATTTTACCAGAGCATGGCTTTTACCAAGCCTCAATCCACTACAACAAGACTTCTATAAGGTCTTAATATGCCACAACATGGCTTCCATCAGGGTTCATTCTACCACAAGAAGGTTTTCTATTAGACCTCATACTACGACACCAACGGCTTCTATTCGGTATCATTCTACCACAACATGGATTCTATCAGGCCTAAATCTACTAACAAATGCCCAATATAAGATCTCAATTTACTACTACGTCGCTACCATAAGGCCTGATTATATATACCACAATTTTGCTTCTATCAGGACTCATTCAACCACAGCATGGCTTCCATGCAATGTAATTTTACCACAGAATTTCTTATTTGGCCTTATTTTACCACAACATGGCTTCTACTAGAGCTCATTTTACTTCAACATAAATACAACAAAATCTTATCATGCCAAAACGTATCCTCCCCCATTCCTCATTTTTACCAGAGGTCAGGACCACACATGCTGCCAAAGAATGGATTCCATTAGGTCACAGTCTATCACATCATGTTCTCTACAAGGTCAGATTCGATCAGAACTCTTGGGAAACACAAAGAAAACTGTTTATTTTGTAAATCTTACCTTGGAATGGAGTTTGTTGATATCATGTCTACTCTCAGACAAATTAAAGATCTAAAACCATAAACAGAGAAAGGTTAAAGTTGACGATTGGACAAGGTACTCAGTTCTACATGGATGTCAGAGGTCTACAATGAGAGCAAAAAAGTTACAATGAGAAACGTGGAACTTATTTTTGCTCACCAGATAATTGTCTCCATGTTTGGACTTCAGCATATGTGCCACCTCCTTAAGGTTCCTACAGAAGGTGGTCTCCTCTGTTCCTGGGGAATATGTGACGGAGATGATCCGCTCGGTGATGTAGGTGAGGTCGAGTTCACAACTGTCCTCCATGGTGTGAATAAAGCTAAAACTCCTGTAACGGTAGACAGAAGAGGCCACATGAAACTCCAGGAGACAAAATACAAGGCTCAAACATCTAAGATAGGGATGGTTTTAGCTGTAAAAGGATTTGTAAAGCAATGCACGCAAAAAAAGTAGGTGCTGGAACCACGACCCCCCAAAACCCCTCCACCCACACACCCTCTAAATCAAATCAAATAGTGGGTGTGGCGAGTCAAATTTCACGAACAATAGAAGGGTCTTAAATGGGCATTAAATACCAGTATTGCATTAGATACAGACTGCAGAGTTCAGGGGGGTTACACAAAGATTGCAGAGCTGTCACTTGTAAACACAGAAACCGGACTTCTGTGTTTATAAGTGATTGTGATGAGCAGCCCCCCCCCCCCCCAAGGTTCTGAGCCTGAGGTGGCGGAACGGAGTTCCACCAAGTTCCCCCTGAAAAAAAGCCCTTAATGCACGTGTAATCTTTGCTGTGTTATTTGACTGCAAATGACTGGGGGCTTGGGGTGGCAATGCTCTTAAAAAGCCTGCATTCCGACAGTGAGCAAATGTTCATTGTGGTAGGCACCATAAGGTGAACCTTTGATAGAAAGGGGACATGCCCTTGCTGATGTATTTTTGAATGTACCAGCTCCATGTATATATCATTTTTGAACCTTTGACCACTACTGAACACTGCAGCTCAGGTCTTTGCATTGCAAACCTGAACTAAATAATAGACTTTAAAGGGAAGCCTGTAGGCAGGTGCAGACTACTTTCTTTATGGCAGGTGGCACTGCAGTTGGAGAGGTCAAGGCAAGTCTATGGTTCCCTGGGTCACTGGGGAAGCTATCCAAATGGATGCTGCTGTCCCATGTGACCTTGTCAGCCATCTTGGGACATGCAGAGCCCATTTGATGCCCTGGCTCTAAGGCTCAGCGCACATTTTGCAATTTGGTAGAGAAGGGACAGGTACCTCACCTGGTAGGGACAGGACTAGCGACAGGGAAAGGTTCCTGACAAGGAGGGAAAGTGCAGGAATTGCAACTTATTTGGACATCTTCCTGCTTGGGCACAAGATGGCCGGGCTGCATTCTGCCCCTCTCAACAGGCGCTGTCAGTTTAGTTGAATCCTGCTCTCTACATGCTGTTGGATCCGTGAGTGTTCCCGGTTGGGTTGCCTTCCCACTAGGTTTTTTGTGAACTGTCTGCATTATTTCATCATGCTAGGACTGTGTGTGTTATTGCCGCCGCACTACGCTGCACCCCAACTACAAGCCAGTGCTTCAAACATTTGCCTGACCATCAAGTTTGTTTGCTTATTTTCTGGATAGAGGTCTGTCTTTGACTGTTTATGTATTATATTATTATTTATGTAAAGTTCTGACTGTGTTTGTCTTTGCCTATTGGTCTGTTACCCCTTCTATTGTCCATCATTGCTCCATTAACATGAATGGAATCTGGAGTCTGTTTCTCCTGCCCTCCAGTGAGGTCTAGAACCCTGGACTCTGGACATCAGGTCTGGCAAGTATTTGCTCGGAATATCCATCTGAGAACTTACAACACAGAAGGTCAACTGACCTCTTCACAGACCTGAACCCAGCCACAAAAGTCCGGCCCTCTGCTGCAAGCTTGTTTCAGGTCATGGACTCAATCAGGATCGGTATGACAGCCCCAGCGGCTGCCTATTCAACAAGTCAGCAATCTGGAGCTCCCCACCCAAGTTCACTTTAAGGGTGACATGTTTCATGTGAATGTTCCCATCCTGTCTGAATCCCAAAACATCCCCATAAACACGCCACTTTCCACAGAAAAACAAGCCAGAGCGTGATATGGGAATCACATGTGCTGGTCTTATAAATGGGCTTCCTTCTCTCACGAGTTCTGTCTGTACTCAGGAAATTTCCATGCTGGATTCTAGAGGATCACATGGGGGAAGGAGGTATGTGAGCGGCCTCACCCTGTGTACCGACACAGCAGCCAGGACACTACATTTCTGACCTTCTGTATATTGAACAAGGAAGTGTGAATGCTATTAAAAAAAAGAAAACGTGTGACATTCTCCAGCAAAAAGGCTAACTTGAACTGAATGATCCAAAAATCTGAATCAGGAATTTATATGTAGCGCCTGGTTACTTTAGGTACCGGTGCTATTTAAATTTAAAGGGAGATCAGAGTGTAGTTCAGCACTAATCTAAATTGTTATATGCAAAACAGGGTCTCTGTCTCAGCTTGGCTGTGGTGTGGGCTCATTCTGTTGTGCTGGGGGTGTTCTTCCCACCCCTGTGCAGTAGATGGCAGCAGTGGAGTCAAGGTTTGGGTGCTCTTCCCCAGCAGCCAATCGGGAGGATGTAGCCTCACTGTGCATGCTGGGGGAGGGTAATTATGGGGCAGACGCCATTGGTCTGGGTTCTCTTTCATCCAGTGTGGCACCCACCTTTGGGGTGGCCATATCACGGTCCCCCGGCGTTATGGCCTACCTGGCCGGGCGTGCGTGCCACGTGGTGTTCCTGGACCACGTTGGCCCGGAACATCTGAGCAGTGACAGGGACCCAGTGAGCGACTGGGTTCCCACCTTTGAGGATCCTGTTTGGTGGGGAGTCCATCTGAGGAGCGCTGTTGAGAGGCTGGCGGTCCAAATGGATCTCGACAAACCTCCAGGGATCAAGGTAGCCGGACACTGAAGGATTGATCACCTGTCAGTCGGTACCTGAGCGACATTAGGAACGAGATCCAGGTGTAATTCACCCAAGGAGGATTGCCTTCGTAACTACAATCAGAGAGGGCCTGTGGCAGAGGTGTCTCCATGACGTTCACCAAGGAGGGTCTGTGGCAGAGGTCTTTCCTCAAGTTCAAGTTCATTCAGGAGGGTCTGTGGCAGAGACTGTATCCTACAAGTGTTCGAGTGATACTCCGGGTGCCAGGTCAGTGAGAGAGGCCTGTCCGGGTACACTAAACCCACTCAAGCAGAAGTGGCGCAGAGAAGTGTTACATGTGGGAGCAGGATTGTTACCCTATTACTACGCCTGAATTTGCTATTCTCCTTTCTTCCTACAACTTGACTTTCCTGACCAAGTTTATTGTTTTTACCCGGCTGGGTAATAAAGAGCACAGCAAAGAGCACCAGTTGCGGACATTCATTTACCGCTACTAAATGCACCATGCACCCCTAGGAATTCCGAAGAGCCACAAGGTAAATGTGCCACCCAAAACAACCAGCAGCTCCTCTGGGGGTAGTGCTACATATATAAAGGCAACTAGTTCATCTAGAGTGGCCTTTCTCAACTTTACTACACCAGAGGAACCCATAAAATAAGGCTTCTTATATTGGTGGTCAGTGGGGAGAATTCTCCTTATATTGGTGGTCAGTTGGAAGAATGCTCCTTATATTGGTGGTCAGTGGGGAGAATGTTCCCTACATTGGCGGTCAGTGGGGAAAATGCTCCCTACATTGGCAGTCAGTGGGGAAAATGCTCCCTACATTGGCAGTCAGTGGGCAAAATGCTCCCTACATTGGCAGTCAGTGGGGAAAATGCTCCCTACATTGGCAGTCAGTGGGGAAAATGCTCCCTACATTGGCGGTCAGTGGGGAAAATGCTCCCTACATTGGCGGTCAGTGGGGAAAATGCTCCCTACATTGGCGGTCAGTGGGGAAAATGCTCCCTACATTGGTGGTCAGTGGGGAGAATGTTCCCTACATTGGCGGTCAGTGGGGAAAATGCTCCCTACATTGGCGGTCAGTGGGGAGAATGCTCCTTACATTGGCGGTCAGTGGGGAGAATGCTCCCTACATTGGCGGTCAGTGGGGAGAATGCTCCTTACATTGGCGGTCAGTGGGGAGAATGCTCCTTACATTGGCGGTCAGTGGGGAGAATGCTCCTTACATTGGCGGTCAATGGGGAGAATGCTCCTTACATTGGCGGTCAATGGGGAGAATGCTCCTTACATTGGTGATCAGTGGGAAGAATGCTCCTTACATTGGTGATCAGTGGGAAGAATGCTCCTTACATTAACGGTCAGTGGGGAGAATGCTCCTTACATTAACGGTCAGTGGGGAGAATGCTCCTTACATTGGTGATCAGTGGGGAGAATGCTCCTTACATTGGTGATCAGTGGGGAGAATGCTCCTTACATTGGTGATCAGTGGGGAGAATGCTCCTTACATTGGTGATTAGTGGGAAGAATGTCCCTTACATTGGTGGTCAGTGGGAAGAATGCTCCTTACATTGGCGGTCAGTGGGGAGAATGTCCCTTACATTGGTGATCAGTGAGAAGAATGTCCCTTACATTGGTGATCAGTGAGAAGAATGTCCCTTACATTGGTGATCAGTGGGAAGAATGTCCCTTACATTGGTGATCAGTGGGAAGAATGTTCCTTACATTGGCGGTCAGTGGGAAGAATGTTCCTTACATTGGTGGTCAGTGGGGAGAATGCTCAATACATTGGAGGCTAAGGGGTGGAATACACACAGTAAGGTGACCAGATTTTTTAAATTAAATCCGGGGACATATTTTTTTTTTTTATTAGTAATGGTGGCAATCAGCAACTCTCTATCCGTCACCTCCACCCGCCTCACAGGGCCCCGGCTACTACCGGCTACTACTGGGTAGTGAGCGGAGGAAGACCACTCCGCCAGGAAAGGGCAAGGAGATAAGCAGACGGGCGGTGGGTCGGGACTTGAGCCAAGGCAGAAGAACATGCGAGCGGAGCTGAATAGGCATGCAACCGAAACTGAAGAAATATTCCCTCCGCTCCGACCAGCACATGAGTAAAATGGCAATTACTGCAATATTGTATGTCACACTGTATTTGCCCAGCGGTCTTTCAAATGCAATTTTTTTGGGAAAAAATACACTTCAATGAATAAAAAAAACTAAACAGTAAAGTTAGCGCAATTCTTTTGGTTTTAATGTGAAAGATGTTGTTGCGCCGTGAGAATCGTGAGCGAATCGTGATCTATCTTCTAAGCAAAAAAAATTGCGATTCTCATTTAGCCAGAATCGTGCAGCTCTACTTCTTGGTGGGGTGATGGGATGAGTAGCAGTGCTGGTGTGGGGGGATGGGATGAGTGGCAATGTTGGGGGGAGTTCTGATCAGCCAACTTAGGTGCTCTAGATCAAGGTCAGCTCTTGATCTGAGAACTGTAGTGGGGACTATAATCACAGGCAGCGTTACTCACTGTGTCTCCGGCTTCACTGCGTCTCCGACTTTGAGGTGTCTCATAGCAGTGACACCTATGCTGAAATCAGGAGATAGGGGAGGGTTGCCACCTTTTCTTCAAGTCAAACCCAAACACTTTACTTTTATTTTTATAGTATAAACTCTATATATATTTTGCTATTAAATAACATTTCTAATCATATGAAGTTAATAACAAAGAGTCCCCCTTTACATCAGAGTCCACAGAGTTCCCTTTTACTGGAAGGAGGGTCTGGTGTCACCAGAGACACACCCCCATCCCTACGTTTTACGTCAAAAAGAAAAGTTCGCCCTTGGGACTTTGAGTGAGGTGAGCACTATGAAGCCAATAAAATAACAGGAACAGATACAGTATGACACTGTAATTATTAATGTTATTTTATTGGCTTCATAGTGCTCACCTCACTCAAAGTCCCAAGGGTGAACTTTTCTTTTTGACGTTTCACTGTGAGGGGGGACGCTGTAAAATCTGATGTAAAGAGAACTCTGGGGCCTCTAACATAAGGGATGCTCTGGGAACCCTGATTTAAGGGGGAACACTGGGAACTTAGATGTATGGAGAAGACTCTGATGTAAGAGAAAACATTGTGGTCTCTGGTGTAAAGGGAAACTCTGAGAACACTGATTTACCTTAGTGCACTTACTCAGAGGCAGGAGAGAAAGGGGGAGACTTCAGTCACAGACAGGGATGGGTGGTGAGCCCTCTCTCCTCTTCTGTCTGTGTGTGTGTGTTTGGGGAGGGGGGAGGGGTTTAATAGTGCTGGCTTTGGGCAGTGTGAAAAAGTGTAACAGACACTCACAGCTAGCAGCCAGCAACCCTACTGGGAAGCCATAGTCCAGTCTAAATAATGTGTCCGGGTTCCAAACCCGAACTGTCTGGGTGAATCCTGAACAGATGGCAACCCTAAGATATGGTCTCCTCCAGCCCCTCCAACTTCACATCCCTCACCAGTCAGCTCACCTCTGGTCTCTGCCCCCCAGCCATGCTGAGAACAGAATGGGCGGCTAGGAAGAGGCTGAGTCGGTGGCCGTGGGGTCCAGGAACAGCCCAGCTTAGCAGCCAAAGGCTCCAGGGACTGCCCAGCTGGGCAGCCAAAGGCTCCAGGAACTGCCCAGCTGGGCAGCCAAAGGCTCCAGGGACTGCCCAGCTGGGCAGCCAAAGGCTCCAGGGACTGCCCAGCTGGGCAGCCAAAGGCTCCAGGGACCGCCCAGCTGGGCAGCCAAAGGCTCCAGGGACCGCCCAGCTGGGCAGCCAAAGGCTCCAGGGACCGCCCAGCTGGGCAGCCAAAGGCTCCAGGGACCGCCCAGCTGGGCAGCCAAAGGCTCCAGGGACCGCCCAGCTGGGCAGCCAAAGGCACTAGGGACAGCCCAGCTGGGCAGCCAAAGGCTCCAGGGACAGCCCAGCTGGGCAGCTGCAAAAAGGCTGGTAGAGGGGTGCAGGCTTCAGCAACAGCCCAGGATTCGGTGACCCCTGGCAAATCCTAATTCGGGCCCCCAAGGGGGTCCCGACCCCCAGGTTAAGAACCACTGCTTTAGAGGAACCCTGGTTAGAATGGCTGATCTAGGAGCAGACAGCAAAGTGCAAGTATAGCCAGCACATTTTTTGTCTTTCTGGACAGGGTAGAGAAGGAGGACAACTGCTGTTGGGTTTTTATTACTGATAGTTCCCCGCTGGGGACACCCTCTCTGTCTGTCCTGGTGACCACCACCAAAGACTGATGGAAAATCCAAACTTTTACAGTTGTCACCAGAGCAATAGGTAAGAGTAAATCTTCCAATGGGCTTTGATTTGTCTTTTATATACCTTTGGGGTTCAGCTTTACCATCCAACTACAATTTATTTTATGGGGTGGGGGTGTACAGAGGTTATGTCGTAGTTTGAATTTACTGAACAACAGTCAGGCTTGTCACACCCAACACCTCCACAGAATGATCTCCTAGCACCATCATAGTAACAGGAACATTTCATTTACTGGTTTAAGGAGCAATAATGTTGCATGCAGCTCCAAATCTCACCTTGATGGCCTGCGGCGGGATTGCGTACTCCTGGAGGACTTGGTGGAACCCTATGAAAAAAAAAAAAGATATCAGAATGTGCATCCTTATTCACTAAGGCAAAGAGTATTGTACAAAATACAGTTAACAACAGCAAATAAAGCCACTATTGGCCCTGATGAGCCGAACAGCCCCCCCCCCCCCCCCGTTCGAAGGTTCTGGTGCGAACCGAACGGACCGACCATTCGCGCGAACATTTAGAACCCCATTGACATCTATGGGACTCGAACGTTCGAATTCAAAAGTGCTCATTTTAAAGCCTAATATGCAAGTTATTGTCAGAAAACGTCTTTGAGAATCCGGGTCTTGCCCCAGGGAACATGTATCAATGGAAAAATAGTTTTAAAAACGGTTGTTTTTTCTGGAGCAGGGATTTTAATGACGCTTAAAGTTAAAAAAAAAATGAAAAATTCCTTTAACCCACTTCAGCCCCAGAAGGTTTTACCCCCTTCCTGCCCAGGCGAAATTTCAGCTTCCGGCACTGCGTCGCTTTAACTGACAATTGCGCGGTTGTGCGACGTGGTTCCCAAACAAAATTGGCGTCCTTTTTTTCCCCACAAATAGAGCTTTCTTTTGGTGGTATTTGATCACCTCTGCGGTTTTTATTTTTTGCGCTATAAACAAAAATAGAGCGACAATTTTGAAAAAAAAAAATCAATATTTTTTACTTTTTGCTATAATAAATATTCCCCAAAATATATCTAAAAAAAAAAAAAATGTACTCAGTTTAGGCCGATACGTATTCTTCTACTTATTTTTGGTAAAAAAAAATTGCAATTGGTTTGCGCAAAATTTATAGCGTTTACAAAATAGGGAATAGTTTTATGGCATTTTTTTTTTTTTTACTATTAATGGCGGCGACCTGCGATTTTTTATTGGGACTGCGACATTATAGCGGACACATCGGACACTTTTGGGACCAATCACATTCATACAGTGAACAGTGCTATAAATGTGCACTGATAACTGTATAAATGTGACTGGCAGGGAAGGGGTCAACCACTAGGGGGCGGGGAAGGGGTTAAATGTGTAGCCTAGTTTGTGTTCTAACTGTAGGGGGGTGACTGGGGGAGGTGACCGATTGCGTCCCTATGTACAAAGGACACAGATCAGTTTCCTCTCTCCCTGACAGGACGTTTACACACAGAGCTCCACGTCCCTGCTCAGTTACTGGGCAATCGCGGGTGCCGGCGGCGATCGTTGCCGCCGGGCACGCGCATCGTGATCCCAGCAAAGCGGGTTTGGTGCCCGCGCGCGCCGGCGGCGGCACGCGTGCGCCACCTAGCGACTTTAAAAGACAGGACGTCATATGTCAGAACAACAGAGCTACCTTGCCACCGTCATTTGACGGTGGCTGGTAGACAAGTAGGTAAATGTCGTACCTGCTGGGTGTCTATAGTATGCCTGTGAAGTGGCACGTGTTTAGAACTGTCCCTGCACACAATGAGATTACTACAAGAAAAAAGTCATTTAAAACTGCTTGCGGCTTTAATGAAATGTCTGGTCCCTGCAATATGGATGAAAATCATTGAGAAAAATAGCACAGACACAGGCAGTACACACACCACGTAGCTTTAGGTGCACACTGCAGAGGACACGGGCAGTACACCACGTGAGAATACTGCAGCTAGCACAATCACCTGCCTGCCAGTAAATTAGGAAGTACAGACCTAGCTAAACTATACAGTGTATAAATATATGTACAACACCTGGGATGTATATATATCCTCTACACACTGTTACTTTAACTGACTAGCCTGCCTGCTCTATCTACCTACTAAAAATGACACTCTCTCTCTCTCTCTGTCTTCTCTCTTTTAACCATCGCAACACACTACACAAGGCCGACCTGCAGGCGGCCTTTTATAGTGAAGGGTGTGTACTAAACCCCTGAGCCATAATTGGCCAAAGCCACCCTGGCTAGCTCTCTGTTTTTTGCGCGCTGTGATTGGCCAAGCATGCGGGTCATAGTGCATGCTTGGCCAATCATCAGCCAGCGATGCACTGCGATGCCGCAGTGAATTATGGGGTGTGAAACGCAACTCGAATTTGGCGCAAACGGCCAAAAACGTTCATAATTCCACGAACGATCGAACATACGATGTTCGAGTCGAATAAGAAGCTCATCCCTAGCCCTGACTTGTCAAGCTGCAATGGCTCCTAGAGGGTGTGCTAAAAATGGCCTTAGGCTAAAACAACATACAATAATATTGACTGAGAGGCCAATTTAGCATGTCTTAAGTGCACGTGAAGGTGCATTAGGCTTGAACTTTGGTG
This sequence comes from Rana kukunoris, assembly GCA_029574335.1. NCBI lineage: Eukaryota > Metazoa > Chordata > Amphibia > Anura > Ranidae > Rana > Rana kukunoris. The sequence goes on from CM056054.1 coordinate 236,222,997, forward strand.
AATTGGGGTCATTGTCTTCGCAGTTCTCCCTTCACTAAACTGATTAGTTATTGCACAACTCCACCCTGCATTAACCACTTCCGGTCCGGGGCATTTTTTTTTAAGCAGAGCTCCTAGCCACATAGCGACCGGTGCACGCACATATACGTCTACACAATGGCACAGGCAGGAAATCGGCGTACCTGTACATTCCTTTAAATTTGCTGCCTAGCAGGCTGCAGGCGCACACACACACGCGCCTGTCACGTGCCTCATGAGTGTGCTCGAGGTTCCAGGGAACTCGATATTCCCGGGCGGCCCGCGATTGTGGTCGGCAAAGGCATTCCTGAGTCCTAGCCATATTCTTCAATTGGAAACCCTAACCCCCTAACCTTAACCCCCAACCCTAATCCTAATATCCAACCCTAACTGCCCAGTGACATGTCACGTGATCGGGAACAGTGATCAGTGATGTGTCACCCTAACCATTAGAATCACTCCCTAGGACACACTTAACACATTCAGTGCCACCTAGTAGTTAACCCCTTCACTGCCAGTGTAATTTACAAAGTAATCAGTGCATTGATCGCTTTATAAATGACAATGGCCCCAAAAATGTGTCTGCCATAAAGTCGCAGTCACGATAAAAAAAAAAAAATCGCAGATCGACGCCATTACTAGTAAAAAAAAAAAATTAATAATAAAAATGCCATAAAACGATCCCCTATTTTGTATACGCTATAACTTTTGCGCAAACCAATCAAACGTTTATTGCGATTTTTACCAAAAATATGTAGAAGAATACGTATCGGCCTAAACTCAAATTGGGCATATTTATTATAGCAAAAAAAGTACAAAATATTGCTTTTTTTTCAAAATTGTCGCTCTAATTTTGTTTATAGCGCAAAAAATTAAAACCGCAGAGGTGATCAAATACCACCAAAAAAAGCTCTATTTGTGGGAAAAAAAGGACGTCAATTTTGTTTTGGAGCCACGTTGCACGACCGCGCAATTGTCAGTTAAAGCAGTGGGGGGCGATCCAGAGGACCTCGACTGTGTACAAACACGCAGCTAAATCCATCTCTACCATCAGGAACTCTGGGGAACACTGGTTAGTACATCGATTCCGCACCTCAGGTGAGCCTGTGCCCTATACCAGGGTGACTGCCTGTGTACCTATCCTGCTGGTCGGTGGTAGTCCTGCAACTGCTATAGCAACTGGTCTTGGAGCCTGACACCACGTCTTTATGGTTTATGGTGTGTGGTCATAATGTTGTAGCCAATCGTGTCTATAAGCCCTGATGAAGGGTCTCCAAAAGCACGTTGGCTCTCCTATCTACGTGTATAATTGTTGGCGTGGTTCCTTACTTCTTGCCACATATAAAGCAAGATAAACCTAACAGGGGTTTTGCCCCGTGGCCTCTATCCCACCATAAACAATCGTTGTCCGAAGTTACATTTATACACTTTATTTTTTTAATGAATGTAATCAGAGTCAGAGATCTTTCCAGGGACAGTCCTCCAATCCCTGGGGGGTAAAAATGTCGGGAAGTTTGTTAGACACGGACGGGATATTTACTAAACACATTTTTCTCCTCCATGGATATGAAGGCAGCAATGTGAGAGTGACGTTGTCCGAATTGGTCACACTGAAGTTTTAGAATAACACACTAATGTCCTTATCAGGCCAGATATGTATCCGATTATCTGTGGCTTCTCCAAGTGTTGGTATTCACACTGCCGGGGGAAACTTTACTCCTCGCCGCTCTGCGTCTTGTCGGTGTGTTGCGCATTCAGGTCATTCGCAGAGCTCTGCGCACTTGTTGGTCCTTTCAAAGTTTCATAAGCTGTTCTTGTAGAAACACCATATGGTCCCAAAACATAGGAGACCCTGTCAGAGGATTTTAAAATTGCGCTCCACAGGACACAAAAGGGGTTTTATTTATAAATCATCTGCTGAGCTATTCATCCTTCTAAACTTCACATACATTCGTTCCATGAGAATGCTGGCAAAATCAAAATTTTAGAAGGCTATTTTCTCTCCAGGTCGGATGTTCTTCTTTCAGAAGAATAATCTAAATCAGGAAAATACCACAATATGGCCACTAGAGGGAGCTGATGTTTACAGGAATAAAATTCACTTATTTATCATGATCGTTGGTACCATCTAATGGTCCACAGAGATAGCTGAGAACAATGCTAACTGATCGAGGAGTGTAACACAGACAGAGAGCACAGGAAATTATCAGCTCGATGGGTTTCTGGCAGGATAAAATTTTATTTTTTGGCACTTGTTAAAATGTTATAACAAAAAAATTTAAGGGGATAATTATAGTGATATTAAATCTGGAGTATTTTAGCATGTTTATTTCAAGCCAAGTACAACAGGTACATTAGAGCAGGGGTCTCCAAAAGTTTCAGTATGAGAGCCACAGTGTACAGAGTCCCCATTACATCAGAGGCCCTCTATTCGGGGGTCCCCACTGAATTCGGTTTTACATGAGACTAAGGGGCATATTTATGAAGCAGCGGATGTCAAGTTTGTTATGGTATCAGTGTGTCATACCTATGAACCCCCCAATAATAAAGGTGTCATACATGTGAACCCCATGTGTCAACGTGTCATAGTTTTGAACCTAGGGGTATATTTATTTATCACCAATGAGTGTGTTGTGATACAGTGTCATAGTTATGGGCCCCCAATAATAAGCGTGTCATTCATGTGAACCCCAAGTGTCAATGTGCGTTATTTGTGACCCCAAAATGTCAATGTGCCATAGTTGTGACCCCAACGTGTCAATGTGCCATAGTTGTGACCCCAAAGTGTCAATGTGCCATAGTTGTGACCCCAAAGTGTCAATGTGCCATAGTTGTGACCCCAAAGTGTCAATGTGCCATAGTTGTGACCCCAAAGTGTCAATGTGCCATAGTTGTGACCCCAAAGTGTCAATGTGCCATAGTTGTGACCCCAAAGTGTCAATGTGCCATAGTTGTGACCCCAAAGTGTCAATGTGCGTCAGTTGTGACCCCAAAGTGTCAATGTGCGTCAGTTGTGACCCCAAAGTGTCAATGTGCCATAGTTGTGACCCCAAAGTGTCAATGTGCCATAGTTGTGACCCCAAAGTGTCAATAGTTGTGACCCCAAAGTGTCAATAGTTGTGACCCCAAAGTGTCAATAGTTGTGACCCCAAAGTGTCAATAGTTGTGACCCCAAAGTGTCAATAGTTGTGACCCCAAAGTGTCAATAGTTGTGACCCCAAAGTGTCAATGTGCCATAGTTGTGACCCCCAAAGTGTCAATGTGCCATAGTTGTGACCCCAAAGTGTCAATGTGCCATAGTTGTGACCCCAAAGTGTCAACGTGCCATAGTTGTGACCCCAACGTGTCAATGTGCCATAGTTGTGACCCCAAAGTGTCAATGTGCCATAGTTGTGACCCCAAAGTGTCAATGTGCGTCAGTTGTGACCCCAAAGTGTCAATGTGCGTCAGTTGTGACCCCAAAGTGTCAATGTGCGTTAGTTGGGACCCCAAAGTGTCAATGTGCCATAGTTGGGACCCCAAAGTGTCAATGTGCCATTGTGACCCCAAAGTGTCAATGTGCCTTAGTTGTGACCCCAAAGTGTCAATGTGCCATAGTTGCGAACCCTAAGGGACATATTTATCAAGCCGTGGATGTCAAGTGTGTTATGGTATCAGAGTGTTTTAGTCATGGACCCCCAATAATAAGTGTGCCATACATGTGAACCCCAAGTATCAATGTGCCATGGTTACGAACCCTAAAGGGTATATTTATCAAGGCTAGTCTAAAAATAAATAAGTATATTTATCAAGCAGTGTCAGTGTGTTAAGGTTTTAGGGTGTCAGTTATAGATCCCCAATAATTAATGCTGGATACATGTGAACCCCAAGTGCCAATGTGCTCTAGTTGTGAAACCCAAGAGTCAATGTGCCATTGTTGTGAACCCTAAAGGGTATATTTATCAAACAGTGGATGTCAGTGTGTTAATGTTTTAGGGTGTCATAGTTATGGACCCCAATAATTAATGTGTGGTACATGGGAACCCCAAGTGTCAATGTGTCAGAGTTATGAACCCTAAGGGGCATATTTATCAAGTCTTGGATGGCAAGTATGTTATGGTATCAAGGTGACATAGTCATGGACCCCCAATAATAAGTGTGCCATACATGTGAACCCCAAGTGTCAATGTGCCATGGTTGTGAAACATAAGAGGCATATTTTTCGAGCAGTGGATGACAGTGTTTTAAGGTATCAGGGTGTCATAGTCATGGGCTCCCTATAAAAAGTGTGCCATACATGTGAACCCCAAGAGTCAACGTGCCATAGTTGTGAACCCCAAGAGATAACGTGCCATAGTTGTGAACCCCAAGAGACAACGCGCCATAGTTGTGAACCCCAAGAGACAATGTGCCATAGTTGTGAACCCCAAGAGTCAATGTGCCATAGTTGTGAAGCCTAAGGAGAATAATTACAGTGGTTACTAGTGTTTTATGATATTAGGGTGTCACAAGTATTGACCATCAATAATGTGTTGTACATGTGAACCCCATGTGTCAATGTGCTATGTGTGAAACATAAGGGGCATTTTCATCAAGCAGTGGATGTCAGTGTTTTAGGGTATCATAGTTATGGATCCCCAATAAATGTGTGGTACATGTGAACCCTAAGTATCAATGTGCCAGAGTTGTGAACCTCAAGGGGCATATTTATCGAGCCATGGATCTCACATATGTGTTATGGTATCAGGGTGTCATAGTCATGGACCTCAGAATAATAAGTGTGTCATACATGTGAACCCCAAGAGCCAATGTGCCATAGTTGAGAACCCCAAGAGTTAAAGTGCTATAGTTGTGAACCTCAAGAGTTAATGTACCATAGTTGTGAACCCCAAAAGTCAATGTGACAGTTGTGAACCCCAAGAGTCAATGTGACATAGTTGTGAACCCCAAGAGCCAATGTGCCATAGTTGTGAACCCCAAGAGCCAATGTGCCATAGTTGTGAACCCCAAGAGCCAATGGGCCATAGTTGTGAACCCCAAGAGCCAATGTGCCATAGTTGTGAACCCCAAGAGCCAATGGGCCATAGTTGTGAACCCCAAGAGCCAATGGGCCATAGTTGTGTACCCCAAGAGTCAATGTGACAAAGTTGTGAACCCCAAGAGTCAATGTGACATAGTTGTGAACCCCAAGAGTCAATGTGACATAGTTGTGAACCCCAAGAGTCAATGTGCCATACATGTGAACCCAAAGAGCCAATGTGCCATAGTTGTGAACCCCAAGAGCCAATGTGCCATAGTTGTGAACCCCAAGAGCCAATGTGCCATAGTTGTGAACCCCAAGAGTTAATGTGCCATAGTTGTGAACCCCAAGAGTCAATGTAACAGTTGTGAACCCCAAGAGTCAATGTGCCATACATGTGAACCCCAAGAGCCAATGTGCCATAGTTGTGAACCCCAAGAGCCAATGTGACAAAGTTGTGAACCCCAAGAGTCAATGTGACATAGTTGTGAACCCCAAGAGTCAATGTGCCATACATGTGAACCCCAAGAGCCAATGTGCCATAGTTGTGAACCCCAAGAGCCAATGTGCCATAGTTGTGAACCCCAAGAGCCAATGTGCCATAGTTGTGAACCCCAAGAGCCAATGTGCCATAGTTGTGAACCCCAAGAGCCAATGTGACAAAGTTGTGAACCCCAAGAGTCAATGTGACATAGTTGTGAACCCCAAGAGTCAATGTGCCATACATGTGAACCCCAAGAGCCAATGTGCCATAGTTGTGAACCCCAAGAGCCAATGTGCCATAGTTGTGAACCCCAAGAGCCAATGTGACAAAGTTGTGAACCCCAAGAGTCAATGTGACATAGTTGTGAACCCCAAGAGTCAATGTGACATAGTTGTGAACCCCAAGAGTCAATGTGCCATACATGTGAACCCCAAGAGCCAATGTGCCATAGTTGTGAACCCCAAGAGCCAATGTGCCATAGTTGTGAATCCTAAGGAGCATAGTTATTAAACAGTGGTTATCAGCATGTTATGGTATTAGGGTGTCACAAGTATTGGCCCCCAATAATAAATGTGCTGTACATGTGAACCCCAAGTACAATGTGCCATATTTGTGAACCCTAAGTGGCATATTTATCAAACCATGGATGTCGGGGTGTTATGGTATGGGGGTGTCCCCTAAGAATAATGTGTCATAGTTGTGGACCCCAACTGTTAATGTGCCATAGTATTGAACCCCAAGCTTTGGTCCAAACCAATGTGGCTCTGAAGTCGCACTCCTTCAGTGTGGCTTTAAAGCTGACATCTGTGCGACTTCATTTCACAGATGTCAATGTGATCCATAAATAAACTGCACAGAAATAGTGCAGGACCCTGTTTCAAAGTCAGTGCAACTTGAGTTGCAGTGATTTGAACGGTTCCATTCCTGCGAATGGGATGCGCCTTTGAGCGGTCGCACGTCAAGTCGCACTGTACGTGAATGCTTGACGAATGATAGATTCACTGCTTTATAAATAAGCCTCGAGGGTCTAGGAGGGCGATGGCATCTACTTGTTGAGCACATTAATCAGATGCAGACGGCATTCAATCGTGACGGGAGGATCACGGAAATTGAATGTTGAAACTTTGAGAAAAAACGGGGAGATTTCAGAAATGAAGTCGAGTGAAAATGATGTCCTTGTTTCCCATCTCAGAAACTTGGAAGGTACTTTGGAGAGATCGGGCCCTATACAGGGGGCAAGGCTTGGCACAGTGTTGGGCAAGGTTGTCCTGAGGGTCTGGTGGGACCTTAAATGACATCTTCAGCTCCACTTGCTTGGCTCTCCCAACTGACTACAGTTGGGTTTCAAAATCAGCCGAGTTTTGGCGACTTACCTGCGAGAGACTGAACGTCCGCATAAAACGCCTCCAGGGCTTCATGGTGGCCATGGTGGAACCCACACAGCTCCCGATCCCAAACCAAAGACCCGACCTCCGATCCGTCGCCTTGTCCTTCTACTCCGGGGACATTATTGTGGTGAATTGTTATTCCTCCAAAGTCATGAAATCCAGTGACTTATGAATGCAGCTTAAACCAAGGGCACGCCGCCGCCGCCTCTCCTCCCTTCTCCCCACAAGCGGAGGGTCAGCCACTTATCAGCTGATGTGAATAACAGCCGCATTAACCCTTCGCTGTGCCGATCGTCACTAAAAACACAACTGCTGGATTAAGTACGGGGATCACCAGACTGGGATCAGCAGGCACTGCGATTCACAACTAATTATATATATATATATATACAGAGCTGACTGGATGGGACACTTATTATTTTTACAACACAACTTTCTTATAGACTGATTGGGATCTAAATCCATCCAACATCCGCACACTCAGAATCATTGAGAATGGAAATCGAACGCAAAATCACTTCAAAACTGAATCCGAATCACTAAGACCGGTTTCCTCCCGAGACCTCGGCCTCTATAAAAGCGATGTGAGCAGAAAGCTTTGTTAAAGCCTTTAACCACTGAAGACCCGGACCTTGCCGATTCGTTTTTTGCGATTCGGCACTGCGTTGTTTTAACTGACAATTGCGCGGTCGTGCGACGTGGCTCCCAAACAAGATCGGCGAAATTTTGTTCCCCACAAATAGAGCTTTCTTTTGGTGGTATTTGATCACCTCTGCGGTTTTTATTTTTTGCGCTATAAACAAAAATAGAGCGACAATTTAAAAAAATATATTTTTTACTTTTTGCTATAATAAATATCCCCCAAAAATATATAAAAAAATATTTTTTCTCCTCAGTTTAGGCCGATACGTATTCTTCTACATATTTTTCGTAAAAAAAAAAAAATCTCAATAAGCGTTTATCGGTTGGTTTGTGCAAAATGTATAGCATTTACAAAATAGGGAATAGTTTTATGGCATTTTTATTAATAATTTTTTTTTTTTACTACTAATGGTGGCGATCAGCGTTTTTTTTCATGACTGCGACATTATGGCGGACATATCGGACAATTTTGACACATATTTGGGACCATTGTCATTTTCACAGTGAAAAGTGCTATAAAAATGCACTGTAAGGCTGCATTCACACCTGAGCGACGGTCGTTTGGTCGTTTTTTGGGCGTTTTTTTCCAGCGTTTTGTCGCGCGTATTCATGCTTATTTGCGCGTTTGCATACAGCGTCGTCCGATGTTTTTGTACTTTGACGTTTTTTATTTTAGCCAATAGGAAAAATTATCATCTTTTCATCACTTGTTGCTATGCTGGTAGATTTGTTTAATCTTCTGCCTGGGTGAAAAGTTCTATTGATTAAAGCGACAAAACGCCTGTAGCAAACGCTCGTTGTCGCGCTAGTCGCTTGAATCGAGCGTTTCCATTACTTTCTATGGGAAATGGAAACGCTCAAATACGCCCAAACCGCCCGATACGCGCGACAAAAAAGGGTCCGGAACTTTTTTTAACTACATGCGATGGGCGTCAGGCGCATCAGCGTTCAGATGTGAACCATCTCCATAGGCTTTCATGTATTTTTCTCCCTCTGGCGTTTGTGAGCGTCGCGCTACAGGCGACAAAACGCCTAGGTGTGAATGGAGCCTTACTGTGAAAATGACAATTGCAGTTTAGGAGTTAACCACTAGGGTGCGCTGTAGGGGTTACATGTGACCTCATATGTGTTTCTAACTGTAGGGGGCGGGGCTGGACGTGTGACATCATTGATCATCTTTCCCTATATCAGGGAACAGACGATCACTGACACTGCCACAGAGAAGAACAGGGAAGGTGTGTTTACACTCACCTCTCCCCTTTCTTCAGCTCTGGTGACCGATCGCGAGACACCGGCGGCGATCGGGTCCACATGTCCCGTGGACGAGGTCACAGAGCTTCGGACTGGGTCTTGAACGCGCTTCCGGCGGCGCGCTTGTGACCCCACGGCTGGGCTTAAAGAGACATGTACAGGTACGTGATTGTGCCCAGCCGTGCCATTCTGCTGACGTATATCGTCGGTAGGGGGGCCTTAAGTGGTTGAAGTACTAGACAAGTGCGATTCTCTTCATTACAAATCAAAATTCGGGCTAAATTTTCGTTATCCGGACAATCGGATGTATCCAAATTTATGAAAACCAATAGTAACAAGACTTAGGATAGGAATAGAAAACAATAGAATTGATTAGAAAGAATAGAATGGTAAGGAATAGAATAGAACAACATAGATTAGATTAGAAATAAATACAATAAAATATATTGGAATAGAACAGAATAGAATAGCATAGATTTACATAAATGAGTAGAGTATAATAAAATAGAATAGAACATATTAGAATAGAATAAAATAATTTAGGAAAGACTAAAATAAAAAATAGATTGGAATTGAACAAAATAGAACAGAATACAGTGAAACCTCAGATTGTGAGTAACGCAGTAGATTAAAATAGAATAAAATAAAATTGATTGGATTAGAATAGAATGAATAAAACCGTCTTCCAAAATGTAAATCAATTAAAAAAAATATATATATATATACTAACCAAATCCAAATATAAGAAAAAAAAATCCAAATATACAAAAATTCCAAAAACAAACCATTGTAACCATAATGTACAGGTGTTCCATGACTGGAGCAGAGGAAGTGTCAGACTTCTGCAGAGAGACCGCTGCTTCCACACAGAGCTCTGCAGAGAGACCGCTGCTTCCACGCAGAGCTCTGCAGAGAGACCGCTGCTTCCACGCAGAGCTCTGCAGAGAGACCGCTGCTTCCACACAGAGCTCTGCAGAGGACAGGCTTTTCTACTCAGCATGTGGCTGCTTTTTAAAGAAAACAAAGCCTTTGCCTACCTTTTGCCCCCATGCACCTGGAAGGTATGTAGCCAATTTAAAGTTAATTAAGGCTTTAGAGAAAAAGTATAAATAGCATTTATGTAAAAAAATACATTTTCTTTTTCTTTTTAGAACAATAAGTGTTTGTTGATACTCACTGTGGTGTCTACATGCTTCTGTGGACTCTCGGTGGTGGACGGCTGAAATAAAACAGAAGACATTGTATTAGAAGGATGGCAGAGAGGGACGCGGAGTGCAACTTAGAGGGGAACTCCGGTCCAAACTCTTTGTTGCGGTTTTAGATGGAGTGGGGGTGGGGCTAAAACCTTTTTTCAGGTTGACAATGCAGTCTGTGTCCCCGATGGGAAAATTTCCCTTCACTTCCTGTACCAGTGACAGAAAAACAGGAAGTGAGGGAATCTCTCCACCAGGGGGATGTAAACCGCAACAGACACATGATAGAGGCTCCAACCTTTCCTCCTTATGTCCAAAACCAACAGCAGCAGCTTAGGCTGAGTTCTTTAAGTGGAACTTTATACAGAAAATTAAAGTGGAACTTCAGTAATTTTTTCATCTTTCCATCTATTAAATTTTCTGCCCTTGTTGTTTTATCTTTGGATAGTAAAACATTTTTTTCTGCCAGTAAATCCCTTATGCAGCCCACTTCCTGTTTCCTTATACAGCCCACTTCCTGTTTCCTTATGCAGCACACTTCCTGTTTCCTTATGCAGCACACTTTCTGTTTCCTTATGCAGCACACTTCCTGTTTCCTTATGCAGCACACTTCCTGTTTCCTTATGCAGCACACTTCCTGTTTCCTTATGCAGCACACTTCCTGTTTCCTGATGCAGCACACTTCCTGTTTCCTGATGCAGCACACTTCCTGTTTCCTGATGCAGCACACTTCCTGTTTCCTTATACAGCCCACTTCCTGTTTCCTTATACAGCCCACTTCCTGTTTCCTTATACAGCCCACTTCCTGTTTCCTTATACAGCCCACTTCCTGTTTCCTTATACAGCCCACTACCTGTTTCCTTATACAGCCCACTACCCGTTTCCTTATACAGCCCACTTCCTGTTTTTTGTCTGGCCATTAGCCTAGGATTATGACATCGTGCACAGCTCTCTCACTCACTCCTGTGAGAATTTGCCAGGAAGGAATGAGTCATAAGAGGGCCAATGAGAGCTGCAGAGCTGGAGGTTTGCTCCTTTGTAAAACCAGGCAGTAGCTTCAGATGCCCACAGTTAGAATGGCTGCAGCCACACTCGGCAAAGGAAGATTTCTGTATCCTATTTGGCAAGTACAGAATCACAGTACAGTGGAACCTCGAATTACGAGCATAATCTGTTCCAGGAGAATGCTTGTAATCCAAAGCACTCTCACATATCAAAGCGAGTTTCCCCATAGAAGTCAATGGAAATGAAGATAATTTGTTCTGCATTGGCTTCTATTACATGCAATACCGCATGTGGCCAGAGGTGGGGGGGCGCCAAAGAGCCTCGGAAATACTTGGGGGAATAGCTTGGCTGAAGTCGGAAACCCTCAGAAAGGCTCAGAAACACTCAGGAACAGAGTATTTCTGAATGGCTCCGGTGCCCCCCCCCCACCTCAGGCCAAATGCAGTACTGCAGGCACAATAAGCTTGAATTCTGCTTTCAAAATGCTTGTTAACCACGTTACTCGTGAGCCGAGGTTCCACTGTGTATATATATATATATAGTACTATGTCTATGCTTTTATCTTATTTAATATCGTAAAATAAAGATTATATTTTATTCTATTTGTATTTTGTCAACTGTGCTTTGCCGCCATAGTCCACGTTCTCTCTCTGCTTGGCACCTATCTCTTTCCATAGCAGGAGTCTGTCAGCAGGCGCCAGCCAACAATTCTTGCAGGGGACCTGCTGATTGGTTGTGTCCAATCACAGCCCAGAGCCCTGTGTTGACAAACAACACAGGGCTCTGTACAGAGGGAACGGTTTCTCTGTTTCTTATCCCTGGAAGGCAGGGATAAGTAACAAAGAGATCATTAGTAAAAAAAAAAAAAAAAGGCGCATACTACAGACATTACACAATATTAGACAAACGTTTAATCCCTTGAGCTCCACCCAGAAGGGAAAACTCAGTTTGTCTGCTCCCCCCCATTCCTCCCTCCGCTGCCACATTTGGAAAGGGCAGGTACCTGTTTTTGACAAGTACCCACTCCCAAGTTTGCCCCCCCCCCCCTGCTTCCCCTGCAGGTGGCCCATTCACAAATTGCATTGTGCTTCGCGCATCTGCAGTAGAAAACCGGTTGTGAAACCGTAAGGCAGCAACAGCACCTGATAGGCGATTCATCATTTGCATTTGTAGCTGCTGACTTTTTTTTTGGGGGGGGGGGGAGCCTGGAGCTCCTTTTTAACCCCTTCCCAGCCAGTGTCATTAGTACAATGACAGTGTACAGTATTATCAATGATCTCTGTATTAGTCAGTTAGTCAATTCCCTTCGGCGTCAGTTAGTGTCAGATTGTTGGGTAAAAGCTTTTGGAACTGAGGTGGTTAAAGGTGTTCTAAAGTCAAAAGTGTTTTTTATATTAATGCATTAAAATGCATTACTTATCTGAGCCCTCTCTCGATCCAGCAATGTGCACAAGAGTTTTGGCTATCTGGGACTCTCCCACTGCTGTCAAAGTGAGTGAGCCAATGAGAAGAGAGAGGGGGCGGGGCCTAGGCACGACTCTGTGTCTCAATGGACACACAGAGCTGTGGCTCGGCTTGGGTGCAACCCCCCCCCCCCCGCACTAAGCAGGAGGGAGGGACCAGGAGCTCCAGCGGGGCACCCGAATAGAGGAGGATCAGGGCTGCTCTGTGCAAAACCACTTATTTAGAGCAGGTAAGTATAACATGTTTGTTATTTTTAAAAGAAAATAAATAAATAAAAAGAAAAAATAAATAAAAATAGAGACTTTAGTATCACTTTAACCACTTGCTGACTGCCCGCTGTCAATTGGCACTCCTGCGCAAATCACTGTAGCTATACGGCAGGCGCTTTAAGGAGTATAGGCGCCGGCCACGTGCCTAAGGAGCCGAAATGTCCGCCAGAAGCACGCAATCGCTTCTGACAGAGCGAGAACCCGGGATTTGTGTGTGTAAATACACAAATCTATGTCCTGTCAGGGGAGAGGAGACAGATCATGTGTTCCCAGTATATAGGAACAACGATCGGTCTCCTTCCCTAGTCAGTCCCCCCCCCCCCAGAGTTAGAACACACACTGAGGGAACACATTTAACCCCTTGAACGCCCTCCCTAGTGTTAACACCTTTCCTGCCAGTGACATTTATACAGTAATTAGTGCATTTTTTTTTAGCACTGATCGCTATATAGATAATTTCAGATCTGTCCGCCACAATGTTGCCGATGGTCGCCATTACTAGTTAAAAAAATTAATAATAAAAATGCTATAAAACTATACCCTATTTTGTAAACGCTATAACATTTGCGCAAACCAATCAATAAACGCTTATTGCGATTTTTTTATTTTTTTTTACCAAAAACATGTAGAAGAATACGTATCCGACTCAACTGAGGAAGAAATTATTATTATTTGTTTTTATTTTTTTAATTGGGGATATTTATTACAGCAAAAGTAAAAAAATATTTTTTTTTTCAAAATTGTCGCTCTATTTTTGTTAATAGCACAAAAAATAAAACCCCCAGAGGTGATCAAATACCACCAAAAGAAAGCGCTATTTGTGGGGGAAAAAGGACGTTTATGTTATTTGGGTACCACGTCACATGACTGCGCAATTCTCAGTTAAATCGACGCAGCGCTGAATCGCAAAAAAAAAAAACGGCCTGGTCAGGAAGGGGGTAAATCCTTCCGGGGCTGAAGTGGTTAAAGAGTGAACTTCATAGTGCAGTTCAGATGGGTCAATCATAAAAATAAAAATAGTTATTCTCCCCTCCAAGGAAGCCGGTATCCTCCATCTTTCTGAAGCCCGCGATCTTACAGAAATGACCACATTAGCAGAGTCTGTCTACGGCCCGCAATCCTTCCAGCGGCCTCCAGGACTAGATAAGAATTTGCAGTTCTCTCCTTTTTTGGTTCGGTAACACCGGACATTAAACACCGGATTATCGATGTAATTCTACTGAAGACATTTCTACTGATCTCCGGAGGAGAGGAAAGGCCAAATGACCAAAGAAGGGAGCTTTCCGTACAGGAGGAGGCGACCGCGCAAAACTCTCTGCAAGATGAACCATCACAAATGTTTCCATTCTCTAACCTAGAATTCTATCTTCACCCCGGAGAGGAAATCCAACCATGTGGTTTATCAGACCTTAGATGAGGTGGCTGCATTTGTTTTTCCTTTTTTTCCCCCCAGGCTATTTCTCTTTATTTATACCTGGTGATCCTGCCAGTAACACACTTCCTGCCATAGGGTGACAGCATTAAAGGGGTGTTCCAGCCTTTTTTTATGTTTATTAAAAGTCAGCAGCTACAAAAAGTGTAGCTGCTGGCTTTTAATAAACAGACACTTACCTGCTCCAGTGTTCCAGCGATGCGCCAGCCGGGGCTCCGCTCCTCCCCCCCCCTCCCCGGGCCGGCGTCTTCATTTCAAGTGTGCGCACCCGGCCATGACAGCTTTCGGCTTCGCGGCCGGGCACCCACTGCGCATGCGCGAGCGGCACTGCGCATGCGCGAGCAACACTGCGCATGCGCGAACGGCGCTGCGCCGTCCCATTGGACAGGCGATCGTCTGGGACCTGTGACGTGTCCCAGGCGATTGCCTAGGCGATTAAGCTAATCGCCTTACCAGCCCCTCGGCAGAAGGAGGAAGTGGGACAGGAAGTCCCACTCCTCCTAAAGCCCCCACTCCCCCCCCCTAAAAAAAAAATAACATGCCAAATGTGGCATGTAAGGGGGTGAGGAGTGGGTTAAGCGGAAGTTAAATTTTTGGGTGGAACTCCGCTTTAACTCACTATGATGACATTTTTGGTTAAGGGATCAATATTGCATCAACCTCTTCCTTACCGGACCATTATAAAATGACGCCGGCAGGAACCCTCCCTCGATCCAGGTGGACTTCATATGACGTCCTTTCTTCCCGGCAAATCTAGGGCGCGCGCACGTGCCCCGGCACGCGTGCCGGTAAACACACCTTCCCCGTTCTTCTATGTGGCGGTGTCAGTGATCATCTGTTCCCTGATATAGGGACGTTACACGTCCAGCCCCGACCCCTACAGTTGGAAACACACATGAGGTCACACGCAACCCCTTCAGCGCCCCCTAGTGTTTAACTCCTAAACTGCAATTGGGCTTTTTAACAGTAATCAGTGCTTTTTTTATAGCACTTGTCGCTGTGAAAATGACAATGGTCCCAAAAATGTGCCAAAACTGTCCGAAGTGTCCGCCATAATGTCGCAGTCATGAAAAGAATCGCTGATCGCCACCATTAGTAGTAAAAATAAAATTATTAATAAAAATGCAATAAAACTATCCCCTATTTTGTAAATGCTATAAATGTTGCGCAAACCAATCGATAAACGCTTATTGCGAATTTTTTAACCAAAAATATGTAGAAGAATATGTATCGAGAAAGCTCCATTTGTGGGGAAAAAAAAGGACGCCAATTTTGTTTGGAAGCCACGTCGCACGACCGCGCAATTGTCAGTTAAAGCGACGCAGTGCCGAATTGCAAAAAGGGGCCAGGTCCTTTACCTGCATATTGGTCCGGGTCTTAAGTGGTTAAAGCCGCTTTTTTAAAATGTGTGCAAAAAAAAACATGCGTGCATAAATGCAACGCACCAGGAGAAGTGTGACCCGGATGGAAGTATCTCAGTGTTACTTGGTATCAGGCCAACTCATAAAAAAAAGATAACTTTAGAAGATATGTTGGAAAATTCCGTCACCGACACATGAAAATGTTTGATCTTTGAGAAGTAACATTCTTTCATTTTTTTTTTCTTCTTCTGAAGAAGAAATATTACCTTGAAGACTCGGCCTAGCCTGACACTTTTTCTTTGCATGTAAAAATCTGTATTTCTTTGCCATAAATATTACTTAGAACCCCCAAACATAATATATATAAGCCATGCCCCAGCATGGGTGTCCAACCTGTGGTCCTCCAGCTGTTGCAGAACTACAAGTCCCATGATTCACTGCAAGGCTGACAAGCATGACTCCCAAAGTCAGAGGTATGATGGGATTTTTCTTTTATTCTTCTACATATTTTTGGTATAAAAAAAAAAAATTGCAATAGGCGTAAATATATTGATTGGTTTGCACAAAAGTTATTGCGTCTACAAACTATGGGATAGATTTTGGGACTTTTATTTATTTTTTATTGCTTTTTCTGGTAATGGTGGCGATCTGCGTTTTTTAGTGGGACTGCGACATTGCGGCAGACAGATCTGACCCCAAATTAAATTTTTTGGTTACTAGTGACATTATTAGTGATCAGAGCTAAAAAAAAAAATGCTGAAATTTTAGAAGCAATTTAGTAAAGGATATGGGACTTTCAAGGTATTGGCGTGGCGTCCATGAATTTTTGCCGTGGAGGCTTCTTCAGGAAAAGACGCCAAGCCACATTTATTGTATATAGAAGAACACATTTCAACAAGTTTCGCCACGGAGGCTTCTTCAGGAAAAGACGCCAAGCCACATTTATTGTATATAGAAGAACACAGGGCCGTCTTAAAGGGTCACTAAAGGAAAAACATTTTTTTTTGCTGAAATGACTGTTTACAGGGTATAGAGACATAAAAGTTAACTGATTCCTTTTCAAAATGATTAAAAATAGATAAAAATCAATCATATAATGTGCCTGCAGGTTAGATTCACTTTTTAACTGGCTTCATGTTTCTGTGAAGTAGAAATAGACACACAGAACAAAAACAAACAAATCCAGGGCAGTGTTTTGTTTTTAAAATGAATCTGATTGGTTCTGGGAAGTTTTAGACACACAGTAATGACAGCTTAGACCACCGTGAGAAAGCTCCCAGCACTGTGGTTATAAGGAAACAGACAAGCAGGAAGTGTGGAGAACAGAGCAGGATTACAGCAACTTTAAAGCAAAAAAACGAACAATAAGGACATGAAACCAGTACTGCAGTAAGGTAAAGGAAGCTATTTAGCTGAATTTTTTAGTGATCCTTTAATAGCATCATGGGCCTCTGGGCAAAGTAATGCTCTGGGGCCCCTACAATGACAGTGCAGGTAAACAGACATCAAGTAGGTAGGAGGTAGACTGCCTCCCCTGTGTATCTATCACTCTCAGTGCCATCATGGGGCCCCCAATTTCGGGGCAGCGTGGGCTCAAAGACCAGCTGCTTTGGGAAAAGTGCAGGGCCCCCCATGCAGCTGGGGCCCCTGGGCAGTGCCCTCTCATAATGACAGCCCTGGAAGAACATTTATGTTCTTCTATATACAAAATAATGTGGCTTAGCGTCTTTTCCTGAGGAAGCCTCCACCGCGAAACTTGTTGAAATTCAATGACGCCGGCCGCGCCAATACGTACATGTTTATAGTATTTCATTGTCATTTATTAGGTAGTGGGCGTACACCTATGGCTTTGAACAAACTGTATTCATTATTTTTAAAACATTGTCTTAAATAAATATTTTTTCTATTTTTTATTTATATATGGACTCTGAGTGAAACTTCATATATTGCACCTTGAAAGCAACCTTCTCAGGTTTGCCAAAAAGCCTTCGGATGCAAATTGTTTCTACAACAAACTCGCCCTTTAATGACGCAGGTCGAGAAGACAAAAAGCGCGATTGTTATTATAAACGATTCAACGTCCCCAAATACTCGTTCTCCCTACAAACACCCAACCAAAAAGGAAAGTCATTAATTAATTTGATCTGTAATGTAAACACCGCCAGCGAACGCAAGACCGACATCAAAAAACTGCGTTTTCACCCCCCGAGATATTTTGGCGAAGCCGTTGGCACAACAAAGAGTGCAGCCGACTCTGACGTGTGAAGAGGAATGAAAGGCTTTTTCTGCGACGTCGGTGATAATGAAATCCTTGTTGGGTTCCCCCCTGGAAAACATTGGAAGCTCTGGCTTTTACGCCATTATCTGCCTCGGCGTAGAAGAGGCCAAAGCGAAAAAAATAAATAATCCGGGGAGTCGGTTTACAGTTTTTTTTTTTCCAGCAATTATTTCTCCAACAAGTTTCCAAGTAATAAAAAAAAAAAGAAGAATATATATTTCGTTTTGTCATGGGATCGCCCCTCCCTGTGTTGGGAAATGGAGGATCCCGACGCTAAACATGGAAGCAATCAAAGAGAATGTTCCACTGGCAACGAAACAAGGGGGATCCTCCCTAGAAGTATGACCCTGGAACGTTGCCACTGCCCACAGCATTCAGCTTAGTGTCATGCGGACAGATTCCAGGGTGGGGCGGGTACACACCCCGTGATGGCGCCCCCTTGGCACTACCATGTAATTAAAAATATAAATGGCATAGGATAGCAATGATGGAGTTAAAGGGAAATTAAAGCAACAGTGCTTGAAGATAGTAAAATCAAAGGCTACTATTCTTTGAATGAATGATCGGGTATCGGGTATTTTTAGTGGTTTGTGCACTGCTGAGTTCCCGCCATACATTTTAGTTGTCCCTGGAATGGACCAAAACCCAGTCTATCAATTCATTGGAACAGTTTAAAGCAGGGGTCCTCAAACTACGGCCCTCCAAGGTCTTTGGCCCGGCTCTCCCGGCCTTTTGGGCACAGGAGCCCCCACAACGTGCGGTCCGCCCAGAGTGATCCATTCCCTGCAGACCCCGCTTCATAGAGGGAAACTGGACCAATCTCTGCCACTGTCCAGGGTGGGGGCAGAGGCACAGAGAGCCTGGCGGCGCTTCTCTAGCTAGTAGTTCCTGTACAGGCTGGCTGCATTCCTGGGCACAGGTCAGGCTGCATTACTGGGCACAAGTCAGGCTGCATTACTGGGCACAAGTCAGGCTGCATTACTGGGCACAAGTCAGGCTGCATTACTGGGCACAAGTCAGGCTGCATTACTGGGCACAAGTCAGGCTGCATTACTGGGCACAAGTCAGGCTGCATTACTGGGCACAAGTCAGGCTGCATTACTGGGCACAAGTCAGGCTGCATTACTGGGCACAAGTCAGGCTGCATTACTGGGCACAAGTCAGGCTGCATTACTGGGCACAAGTCAGGCTGCATTACTGGGCACAAGTCAGGCTGCATTACTGGGCACTGGAGAGGCTGGCTGCATTACTGGGCACAGGTCAGGTCGCATTAATGAGCACTGCAGAGGCTGGTTGTATTACTGGGCACAGGTCAGGCTACATTGCTGGGCACAGGTACAGCTGCATTACTGGGAACAGGTCAGGCTGCATTGCTGGGCACAGGTACGGCTGCATTGCTGGGCACAGGTATGACTGCATTGCTGGGCACAGGTACGGCTGCATTGCTGAAGAGGCGAGCTGGGCTGCTGGGCACTGGTCGGGCTGCCTGGCTGGGCACTGGTCGGGCTGCCTGGCTGGGCACTGGTCGGGCTGCCTGGCTGGGCACTGGTCGGGCTGCCTGGCTGGGCACTGGTCGGGCTGCCTGGCTGGGCACTGGTCGGGCTGCGCGGCTGGGCACTGGTCGGGCTGCGCGGCTGGGCACTGGTCAGGCTGCGCGGCTGGGCACTGGTCAGGCTGCGCGGCTGGGCACTGGTCAGGCTGCATTGATCCGGCCCGGGGGAGGTATTTATTATAGAAAAAAGTATTTTTTTTTAAATTGTCAACGTTTTTTTGTTTATAGTGCAAAAATAAAAACCGTGGAGGTGATCAACTACCACCAAAAGGAATCCCCATTTGTGGGGAAAAAAGGACATCAATTTTAATTGGGTACAACGTCGCACGACCGCGTAATTATCAGTTACAGCGACACAGTGCCGAATCCAAAAAATGGCCTGGTCATTAAGGGGGAAATTCTTCCGGTCCTTAAGTGGTTAACGGTTCTTCTGTAGTAAAGTGGTTGAAGAAGGTTGCAGTAAAAAATAATAGGTCACCCTATTTGTATGACGCACACGGCTTTACATACATGTAATGCCCCGATGTGACCAGCAAGTGGCGCTGTGTTCTTTCCTAAATACTTGTGCAATTTAGCAATCAGTTTAGGAAGCTGCTGACTGTCCGCCAGACAGATTATAAAGCCAATCACATTATTGAATGCTGGACTCCCAGCAGAGTTTATTTGTCTTTATGTCTGAAGAGATAATATTCTTAAAAAATCTAAATATATGGTTTATTTTTATTTTTAAACAGCAGAAATTATCAAAAAGTTCATAGATAACTCTTACCTTATACATAAATATTTCAGACAGACACGTTCAGTCTCTAAATGTTATTTATTAACAATTTTCTTTCTGTTGTTTAAGCTGGGAGAGCCGCCAATATGCAAATAAATCAAAATCTTCAAAAATGACACCAACAAATTGATTACATGACCTTCCTGGGAATCATTGGAGGAGATGTGCCGCCCCCGTCCCAGCGAAGAAATGCTGTGCTGGAAAGGCTACACAAAAAGGTCCTCACTGTTAAAAGCATGTGAATAACTGACTTTAGAGTCGTTTTGCTGACATCATTTTGGAATTGCCTGTTTAGAATAAATGGAATGCAAACGACCCAACTTTGCCCTACAACTTCATGTCCAACTTCCATGCGACTTCATTGAACACCAACACCATTGAACGCCAAAAAAACAAAATCAGACCCTTCGGGCTGAGAATGGATTTTAAAGGGAACCCTACAGCAAAATAAGAGGGAGAAATCGAGAGAGAGAGAAACCGAGAGAGAGAGAGAGAGAGGAGAGAAATCAAGAGAGAGAAAGAGGGAAAAAAAATCGAGAGAAAAAGAAATTGAGAGAAAAATCAAGAGAGAGAGAGAGAAATCAAGAGAGAGAGAGAGAGAGAGAGAAATCAAGAGAGAGAGAGAGAGAGAAATCAAGAGAGAGAGAGAGAGAAATCAAGAGAGAGCGAGAGAAATCAAGAGAGAGCGAGAGAGAAATCAAGAGAGAGCGAGAGAAATCAAGAGAGAGCGAGAGAAATCAAGAGAGAGCGAGAGAAATCAAGAGAGAGTGAGAGAAATCGAGAGAGAGCAAGAGAAATCGAGAGAGAGAAAAATCAAGAGAGAGAGAGAGAAAAATCGAGAGAGAGAGAAATCGAGAGAGAAATCGAGAGAGAGAGAGAGAGAAATCGAGAGAGAGAGAGAGAAATCGAGAGAGAGAGAGAGAAATCGAGAGAGAGAGAGAGAGAGAGAGAAATCGAGAGAGAGAGAGAAAAATCAAGAGAGAGAGAGAGAGAGAGAAATCGAGAGAGAGAAATCGAGAGAGAGAGATAGAAATCGAGAGAGAGAGAGAGAAATCGAGAGAGAGAGAGAGAGAATTCGAGAGAGAGAAATCGAGAGAGAGAGAGAGAATTCGAGAGAGAGAGAGAGAGAGAGAGAAATCGAGAGAGAGAGAGAAATCGAGAGAGAGAGAGAGAGAGAGAGAGAGAGAAATCGAGAGAGAGAGAGAGAGAGAGAGAGAGAGAGAATCGAGAGAGAGAGAGAGAGAAATCGAGAGAGAGAGAGAGAGAAATCGAGAGAGAGAGAGAGAGAAATCGAGAGAGAGAGAGAGAGAGAGAGAGAGAAATCGAGAGAGAGAGAGAGAGAGAGAGAGAGAGAGAGAGAGAAACCGAGAGAGAGAGAGAGAGAGAGAGGAGAGAAATCAAGAGAGAGAAAGAGGGGAAAAAAAATCGAGAGAAAAAGAAATTGAGAGAAAAATCGAGAGAGGGAGAAATCAAGAGAGAGAGAGAGAGAGAGAGAAATCAAGAGAGAGAGAGAGAGAGAGAGAGAAATCAAGAGAGAGAGAGAGAGAGAGAGAAATCAAGAGAGAGAGAGAGAGAGAAATCAAGAGAGAGAGAGAGAGAGAAATCAAGAGAGAGAGAGAGAAATCGAGAGAGAGAGAAATCAAGAGAGAGAGAGAGAGAGAAATCAAGAGAGAGAGAGAGAGAGAAATCAAGAGAGAGAGAGAGAGAAATCAAGAGAGAGAGAGAGAAATCGAGAGAGAGAGAAATCGAGAGAGAGAGAAATCGAGAGAGAGAAAAATCAAGAGAGAGAGAGAGAGAGAAAAAATCGAGAGAGAGAGAAATAGAGAGAGAAATCGAGAGAGAAATCGATCGAGAGAGAGAGAGAGAGAAATCGAGAGAGAGAGAGAGAAATCGAGAGAGAGAGAGAGAAATCGAGAGAGAGAGAAATCGAGAGAGAGAAATCGAGAGAGAGAGAAATCGAGAGAGAGAGAAATCGAGAGAGAGAAATCGAGAGAGAGAGAGAGAAATCGAGAGAGAGAGAAATCGAGAGAGAGAGAGAGAGAGAGAAATCGAGAGAGAAATCGAGAGAGAGAGAAATCGAGAGAGAGAGAGAGAGAGAGAAATCGAGAGAGAGAGAGAGAGAAATCGAGAGAGAGAGAGAGAGAGAAATCGAGAGAGAGAGAAATCGAGAGAGAGAGAGAGAAATCGAGAGAGAGAGAGAGAAATCGAGAGAGAGAGAGAGAAATCGAGAGAGAGAGAGAGAGAAATCGAGAGAGAGAGAGAGAAAATCGAGAGAGAGAGAGAGAGAAATCGAGAGAGAGAGAGAGAGAAATCGAGAGAGAGAGAGAGAAATCGAGAGAGAGAGAGAGAGAAAAATCGAGAGAGAGAGAGAGAGAGAGAAATCGAGAGAGAGAGAGAGAAATCGAGAGAGAGAGAGAAAGAAATCGAGAGAGAGAGAAATCGAGAGAGAGATTCCTTGTTAGTAAAAGACGATTCGCGCTTTTCTGTCTGTTACAGCACGATGAATGTGCTTACTCCATTATGAACGGTAGTTTTACCAGAACAAGCGCTCCTGTCTCATCAGAGAGAAAAATCAAGAGAGAGAGAGAAAAATCGAGAGAGAGAGAAATAGAGAGAGAAATCGAGAGAGAAATCGATCGAGAGAGAGAGAGAGAGAGAGAGAGAGAGAGAAATCGAGAGAGAGAGAGAGAAATCGAGAGAGAGAGAGAGAAATCGAGAGAGAGAAATCGAGAGAGAGAGAGAGAAATCGAGAGAGAGAGAGAGAAATCGAAAGAGAGAGAGAGAGAGAATCGAGAGAGAGAGAGAGAAATCGAGAGAGAGAGAAATCGAGAGAGAGAAATCGAGAGAGAGAGAAATCGAGAGAGAGAAATCGAGAGAGAGAGAGAGAATTCGAGAGAGAAATCGAGAGAGAGAGAGAAATCGAGAGAGAGAGAGAAATCGAGAGAGAGAGAGAGAGAAATCGAGAGAGAAATCGAGAGAGAGAGAAATCGAGAGAAATCGAGAGAGAGAGAAATCGAGAGAGAGAGAAATCGAGAGAGAGAAATCGAGAGAGAGAGAGAGAATTCGAGAGAGAAATCGAGAGAGAGAGAGAAATCGAGAGAGAGAGAGAAATCGAGAGAGAGAAATCGAGAGAGAGAGAAATCGAGAGAGAAATCGAGAGAGAAATCGAGAGAGAGAGAAATCGAGAGAAATCGAGAGAGAGAGAAATCGAGAGAGAGAGAAATCGAGAGAGAGAGAAATCGAGAGAGAGAGAGAGAGAAATCGAGAGAGAGAGAGAGAGAAATCGAGAGAGAGAGAGAGAGAAATCGAGAGAGAGAGAGAGAAATCGAGAGAGAGAGAGAGAAATCGAGAGAGAGAGAGAGAAATCGAGAGAGAGAAAAATCAAGAGAGAGAGAGAAATCGAGAGAGAGAGAGAGAAATCGAGAGAGAGAGAGAGAAATCGAGAGAGAGAGAGAAATCGAGAGAGAGAGAGAGAAATCGAGAGAGAGAGAGAGAGAAATCGAGAGAGAGAGAGAGAGAGAGAAATCGAGAGAGAGAGAGAGAAAATCGAGAGAGAGAGAGAGAGAGAGATCGAGAGAGAGAGAGAGAGAGAGAGAGAGAGAGAAATCGAGAGAGAGAGAGAGAGAAATCGAGAGAGAGAGAGAGAAATCGAGAGAGAGAGAAAGAAATCGAGAGAGAGAGAAATCGAGAGAGAGATTCCTTGTTAGTAAAAGACGATTCGCGCTTTTCTGTCTGTTACAGCGTGATGAATGTGCTTACTCCATTATGAACGGTAGTTTTACCAGAACAAGCGCTCCTGTCTCATCACTTGTTTCTGATCATGCGCGGGTTTTTAACGTCGTTTTAGCCCACATACGATCATTTTTTAAAACCCAAAAAACGACATTGTTTAAAAACGACGTTAAAAAATGCAGCATGCTTGAAAAAAAATGTTGTCGTTTTTCAGAACCTGAAAAATGATGTGAAGCCCACACACGATAATTTTAAATGAAATTATTTTAAACGTTTTTTCATGCCTAAAAATGATCTTGTGTACGCGGCATAAGGGTTCAAAATCGAGATATCGAAATCAGGAGAAAGAGAGAGAGAGAGATCGAAACCAAGAGAATGATCGAAATCCAAACAGAGCGAGAGTGAGAGATCAAAAATCGAGAGAGAGAGAGAGAGAGAGAATCAAAAATCTAGAAAGAGAGATTGAAACCAAGAGAAAGAGAGTTCAAAATCGAGAGCGAGAGATTGAAACCGAGAGAATTATCTAAATTGAAAAAGAGTCTGCGAGAAACAGAGAACAAGAGAGAGAGAACAAGAGAGAGAGAGAGAGAACGAGAGAGAGAACGAGAGAGAGAACGAGAGAGAGAACGAGAGAGAGAACGAGAGAGAGAGAACGAGAGAGAGAGAACGAGAGAGAGAGAACGAGAGAGAGAGAGAGAACGAGAGAGAGAGAGAGAACGAGAGAGAGAGAGAGAGAACGAGAGAGAGAGAGAACGAGAGAGAGAGAGAGAACGAGAGAGAGAGAGAGAACGAGAGAGGGAGAGAGAGAGAACGAGAGAGAGAGAGAACGAGAGAGAGAGAGAACGAGAGAGAGAGAGGGAGAACGAGAGAGAGAGAGGGAGAACGAGAGAGAGAGAGAACGAGAGAGAGAGAGAGAGAGAACGAGAGAGAGAGAGAGAGAGAAGAGAGAGAGAGAGAACGAGAGAGAGAGAGAACGAGAGAGAGAGAGAACGAGGGAGAGAGAGAACAAGAGAGAGAGAGAACAAGAGAGAGAGAGAGAACGAGATAGAGAACAAGAGAGAGAACAAGATAGAGAATGAGAGAGAGAGATCAAAAACCAGAGATTGAAATTGAGAGAGAAATTACCTGGATGTCACCCCATTCCTCTACACATCTCCTAAGGGCCCCATGGGTCCCAAATCCAGCCTGCTAATCTTGATTCTGGAGGCTGAGATCAGCAGTCTCGCATACTTCCATTCACATGGAACCTCTCTGCAAGTGTCAGACAGATGGGGAGACAGGTGCTTTGCATTGTGTCATGTGGGGGTTGTGTCCAAAATGCATGACCTGCCACCAAACTGTCACTGCTCCACAGGGTGTTGCCAGGTTCCCGGGTCCGGGGGCATGTGGTGCCTGCTGTCAGGCAATTATTTATCTTTGATATGGAGCCACACATACGCAACTTTCCAAGTAAAGCACTCTTTCAGGTCAGTTCCTCCTGCTCCCCCTCTCAGAAGTGGCTGGGCTGTGCAGCTCCACATCTTAGAAGTGACTCAGTAGCTCAGCTTCCCCCTGATCCCGTCTCCCAGCAGTAACTCAGCAGCTCAGCTCTAAATATTACAAATGAATCCTCTGCACAATGCAATATATCTGTACATATTTTTAGAAAACCTTTGTACACTGGTGTGCAGTCATGTTAAAACAGGAAAGGGGCCGTCCCCAAACTGTTCCCACAGTTGGGAGCATGAAATTGTCCAAAATGTCTTGGTATTCTGACACCTTAAAGCGGAGTTCCACCCTTAAAACCACTTTGTTTCATCCCATCCAGCATACTGGCGTCAGCGCCAGAATGCTGTTTTTTTTTTTTATTTAATCCATGTACTTACTTTATAACAGATCATTTAATTTTGTGAGCACCGCGGTATGTCACCGCTATAAGGCGTCACGCCTTCTGGAAACAGCCGATTAGCGGCTGCGCACAGACCCAGGAGATGACTGCGCAGGCGCCGTAAATAGCCGGTCCTAGTTCGGCTTTTTTCGGAGGGCGTGACGCGGCTATATACGCCGCCTGCGCAGTCAGCTCCTGGGTCTGTGCGCAGGCGCCGAGAAGAGCCGAACGCTAATCGGCTGTTTCCGGAAGGCGTGACGCCTTATAGCGGCGACATACCGCGGTGCACACAAAATTAAATGATCTGTTATAAAGTAAGTACATGGATTAAATAAAATAAAAAACAGCATACTGGCGCTGAGGCCAGTATGCTGGATGGGATGAAACAAAGTGGTTTTAAGGGTGGAACTCCGCTTTAAGAGTTCCCTTCACTGGAACTAAGGGGCCAAGCCCAACCCCTGAAGAACAACCCCACACTATAATCCCTCCTCCACCAAATGATTTGGACCAGTGCACAAAGCAAGGTCCATAAAGACATGGATGAGCGAGTTTGGGGTGGAGGAATGTGACTGGCCTGCACAGAGTCCTGACCCCAACCCGGTAGAACACCTTTGGGATGAATTATAGCGGAGAATGCGAGCCAGGCCTTCTCATCCAACATCAGTGTCTGACCTCACAAATGCTCTTCTAGAACAATGGTCAAACATTCCCATACACACACTCCTAAACCTTGTGGACGGCCTTCCCAGAAAATCTGAAGTTGTTATAGCTGCAAAGGGCGGGGCCAACTCAATATTGAACCCTACAGATTAAGACTGGGATGTCATTAAAGTTCATGTGTGTTTAACCACTTGTCCACCAGAAGACGTCATATGACGTCCTCCACTTTGTGCGGGGATATCTGAATGATGGGTGCAGCTACAGGCATCATTCAGATATCGCCGTCTTCAGCCGCCGATTCTGTGCACGATGAGAATGATCAAAGTGGTGGTTCCACCGCTTGATCGTTCTTATAGGCAGCGGGAGAGGACGTCCCCCCCTCCCGCCGCCATCCGGTGCTTCTCCGGGTTCTCCCGGGCCCGGAGAGCGAATCGGTCGACGCTGGCTGGGAAGCATAGAGATGACTATCTCTATGACCGTCAGAGGCCCGGGCACAACGTTATGACGTCACGCCCGGTACCCGGAAGTAAACAAAGCCACAATCGCGGCTGTCGGCATGTGATCAGTGGGTTTTTTTTCACCGATTTCATGCTTGTAAGCGTGGAGGAGAGATGTGGGTCTTATTGATCCCACATCTCTCCATAAAGAGGACCTGTCACACATTTCCTATTACAAGGGATGTTTACATTCCTTGTAGTAGGAATAAAGGTGATCAAAAAGTGTAAAAATAAAAAAAGTAAAATAAAATAATATATATATATCTTTTTTAAACGCCCCTGTCCTCATTATCTCGCACGCAGAAGCGAACACGCATGCAAGTCCCGCCCACATATGTAAACGCCGTTCAAACCCCACATGTGAGGCATCATCGCGTGCGTTAAGAGCATTAACAATTATAGCACTAGACTGCCTCTGTAACTTGAGAATAGTAACCTGTAAAAAATGTTAACGCATCGCCTATAGAGATTTTTAAGTACCGAAGTTTGGCGCCATTCCATGAGTGTGCGCAATTTTAAAGCGTGACATGTTGGGTATCCATTTACTCGGCGTAACATCGTCTTTCACATTATACAAAAAAAATGGGTTAACCTTACTGTTTTGTTATTTTTAAATCTTTAATTCCAAAAAAGGCGTTTGAAAAATTATTGCGCAAACACCGTGCGAGAAAAAAAGTTGCAATGACCGCCATTCTATTCCCTAGGGCAGGGGTCTTCAAACTACGGCCCTCCAGTTGTTCAGGAACTACAATTCCCATCATGCCTAGTCATGTCTGTGAATGTCAGTGTTTTACAATGCCTCATGGGATGTGTAGTTCTGCAATAGCTGGAGGGCCGTAGTTTGAGGATCCCTGCCCTAGGGTGTCTGCTAAAAAATATTTATATATATATATATATATATATATATATATATACACGGTATATATATATATATATATATATATATATATATATATATAATGTTTGGGGGTTCTGATTAATTTTCTAGCAAAAAATTTTTGATTTTTACATGAAGGAGAGAAGTGCCAAAATAGGCGTGGTGGACAAGTGGTTAAAGGCAGGCTTCCCAATACTTTTGGTAATGTTGTGTGTAGAATGTTATAATTACAGTTTTCAAACAAATATTCTGAAAACAAAACAAAAAAATCCAAGCTTGAAACCGCTAAAAACTTTCTCTGTCCCGTTTGATATTTTAACGTTTCGCTTGAAGGGTCCAAATCCGAGTTTCGGCTAATGAACGAAGGGTCTTGTTTTGCATTTCAGTAAACTTCAGTTATCCGACAATCTTCAAGTACAGAGGAAACCCAAACTCTCGGCGGTGGGATAAACACTCGGCACCCCCCGGGGGGATGGAGGACGGGACGGGACGGTTTTGATCTTCTTGGGCAGATTGGCCCGTTTTCCCCTTTGTCCCCTCCCAAGCCTCTTACTTTCCATTCCTCCATTTATTTTCTGACGGCGACCACAAAGATATTAAAATAAGCCGTTCATCTGGCAGGCTGCCTCCCCAAATACATTTTCATCCGGGATGCCAAGAGCGTATCGGGGATGCCTGCTGCTGCGGTCAAAGAGATCGACGGACCTGTCTCGGAGATAAAAGCCGGGGCCGGCGAGTGATTTGGAAACAATTATTGGAACCCTGGGGGAGGAATGGGAGAGGACGGACCGGAGCGTGTTGTGGTTGGAGAAGATTTCAGGGGAGGAAAGCGCCAAATAGACACAAAGCCGCGTGACGGACAAGAGGGCCCAATTTCTAGAATCAGGTAGACAAAATCGCAGCCCTACCTATTTGCGTCATTTGTGTAGAAAACTAAGAAAATAGGTGGGGACCTTGACAATAAAGGGGGGCACACTGACCAGCAATGAGCAGCAAGGGGCTACACAGGGCATAATAACCATAGCAGTGCAGGTTGATCATCAATCACTACAGAACAAAAAGAGGCTACACAGGGGGCATAGTGACTTCCAATCAACAGCAAAGGGCCACATGGGGGGCATACTGACCATAGGGGCCCACAGACGTCCAATGACCACCACTGAGCACCAAGGGGCCACACATGGGTAGGAGGGGGGGGACCGACTTTGAAGGGGCAGCGTAGGGAGCATATTGACCATAAGGGGGCCCACTGACTTTCAATGACCTCCACTGACTAGCAAGGAGCTATACAGTGGGCATACTGACCAGTGAGCAGCAAGGGCGGTAAAGGGAACATACTGACCACGGGTGAGAGCAAACTGACTTCGAGTGACTACCAGTGAGCAGAAAGTGGCTACACAGGGGGAATACTGACCATATGGGGCAAATTAACTTCCAGTGACCACCACTGAGCAGCAAGGAGCAACACAGAGGGCATACTGACTTTGAGTGACTACCAGTGAGCAGCAACTGACTTCCAATGTTCATCACTGAGCAGCAAGGAGCCACACCGGGGGCATACTGACCACAGTGGGCCCACTGGCTTCCAATGTCCATCACAGAGGGCATACTGACCATAGGGGGCTCACTGACGTCCAATGTCCATCAGTAAGCAGCAAGGAGACACACAGGGGGCATACTGATCAGAGGGCCCACCGACTTCCAATGTCCACCACTGAGCAGCAAGGAGCCACACCGGGGGCATACTGACCACAGTGGGCCCACTGGCTTCCAATGTCCATCACAGGGGGCATACTGACCATAGGGGGCTCACTGACGTCCAATGTCCATCAGTAAGCAGCAAGGAGACACACAGGGGGCATACTGATCATAGAGGGCCCACTGACTTCCAATGTCCACCACTGAGCAGCAAGGAGCCACACAGGGGGAATACTGACCATAGGGGGCCCACTGACGTCCAATGTCCATCAATAAGCAGCAAGGAGACACATAGGGGGCATACTGATCATAGGGGGCCCCCTGATTTCCAATGTCCACCACTGAACAGCAAGGAGCCACACAGGGAGCATACTGACCATAGGGGGTCAACTGACTTCCAATGTTCATCACTGAGCAGTAAGGAGCCACATAAGGGGCATACCGACCACAGTGGGACCACTGGCTTCCAATGTCCATCATTGAGCAGCAAGGAGCCACACAGGGGGCATACTGACCACAGTGGGCCCACTGGCTTCCAATGTCCATCACAGGGGGCATATTGACCATAGGGGGCCCACTGACGTCCAATGTCCATCAATAAGCAGCAGGGAGACACACAGGGGGCATACTGATCATAGGGGGCCCACTGATTTCCAATGTCCACCACTGAACAGCAAGGAGCCACACAGGGGGCATACTGACCATAGGGGGCCCACTGACGTCCAATGTCCATCAATGAGCAGCAAGGAGACACATAGGGGGCATACTGATCATAGGGGGCCCACTGATTTCCAATGTCCACCACTGAACAGCAAGGAGCCACACAGGGGGCATACTGACCATAGGGGGTCAACTGATTTCCAATGATCATCACTGAGCAGCAAGGGGCCACACAGGGAGCATACTGACCATAGGGGGTCCACTGACTCCCAATGATCACCACTGAGCAGCTAGGGGCCACACAGGGGGTATACTGACCATAGGGGGTCAACTGACTTCCAATGTTCATCACTGAGCAGCAAGGAGCCACATAAGGGGGCATACTGACCACAGTGGGCCCACTGGCATCCAATGTCCATCACAGGAGGCAGACAGGGGGCATACTGACCATTGGGGGCCCACTGACGTTCAATGTCCATCACTGAGCAGCAAGGAGCCACACAGGGGGCATACTGACCATAGGGGGACCACTGACTTCCAATGATCACCACTGAGCAGCTAGGGGCCACACAGGGGGCATACTGACTTCCAATATATATATATTTTATATAGAGATCTTAAATCTTGATATATAAAATCTCATCCTCCAGAGGCAGAGGACTTCAATGCTGATAACAATAGTAATAAGCGGGGGCCTGGTTTGAAATTCATTTTACATCTCTAGAAGGTTTTGCTGTACCAGTATAGATAACTTTACATTAATTCTGGCAAGTTCTGCGCTATTTAAAAACAACACGCTACATATATTGGAATTTCCCCTTTAAATCACATCTGGTCAGCATCACGTCTCTGGACCTTATACCATGGGGAGCGAAAGTCCGCAGACAGCCCAACGCCCCCGGTATCAGCGCCGTCTATTAATAGACTATTCTGGGATCGTTCTGTTCTCACACAAAAGGCTTTCAAAAGCAAAAAATAAATAAATTAGAATTCCCTAAAAAAAAAAAAATTCCTTAAAACAGCCAAATAAACAACGACTGCCCCTTCGCCCCTCCAGGCGGTAATTTACGGGCTGTAATAATCATAACGGACGTTTAATGGGAGCCAACTTGTCCCTTAATGTAATGATCTGTCAGGTTTCAGCAGACGTCTAGGACTCATGAATCAAAGAGATTTGGAAATGTTTTCTTTTGTATGATAAGTGGGGAGTGAGTGAGAACAGAGGGCGCCGACTTATGGGGAGGAGGTGGAGACACGGGAACATTACAGGAGAGGGCTGGTGCGGGTGTAGGACATGGAAAACCATACTGGTTGACATTTTATATATTATATATATATATCCATTAATAATATCACATTACATATATATATGTATATATATACACTATAAAAAATATATGTATATATATATATATATAAATTAGGGCTGTGCAAATTAACTTTTAATTAATCGATTAATCTTTAATTT
The DNA here is from genome assembly GCA_029574335.1 of Rana kukunoris. Classification (NCBI taxonomy): domain Eukaryota; kingdom Metazoa; phylum Chordata; class Amphibia; order Anura; family Ranidae; genus Rana; species Rana kukunoris. Next base: position 236,254,570 of record CM056054.1, read on the forward strand.
TTTTGATTGATTACAATTCTTTTGATTGGTACCTTACCTCTCCGCCGGCTTCTGGGCCTTCAGGGAGTTCTGTCGGAGATCCAGTAAAGTCACAAACACCGGCAGGGCTTGCCGAGTCCATCTGAAGGGCTCCTTTGCTGTGCCTTCATATCTGCATGCCGGCGGGACCTTACTATCTGCCACACGCAAGGTCTGTTACACTTCCCTCTATCAACCTGGGAATCTACAACCATCCACTGGGAGTTGTGATAGTTCCCTTCACGGGACATCTACATGCCGATGGACTGATGTTAACCTCGTCTCATCTGGATTCAGCAGTGGTATTGTTGTACACATTTTTATACCAGTATCATACTTAGCTACATGTTTTTATGACTGCTTTTGGTACCGTTTGGTATTACTCGCACCATTTTTACAGTTTATGTAGCTACATCGATTTTATCTCCAGTGCAATGTTTATTTTGTTACCTACTTGAAGACTATAAAAGTTTTAATGCTATTCCCATCGAGCCCTGCCTTTGTGTGTTTTTGTATCATGCTATCCATTTTTCCAGTGGTTGGGAGCTGCACTGGGAATCGGCCTGCAAAGTACTTGGATCTGTATGTGCATTATAATTAATCGAAATTAGTCGATTAATCGATTAAAAAATAAAACGATTAATCGAACACAAAAATTTTGATCAGTAACAGATATATATATATATAAAATATAAAAGATTATATCAATCATTTTTTAAAAGATACACAGCTTGACAGAGAGGAAGCTCATCCAAGCTGAAGCTCTGCTTTCTACAACAATGAGAAATCACAAATGTAATACATTTTTATAAAAGGTAGAACTCATCTTACCAGTTCGTAGTTGACGCGCGGCGTGCAGGGAGACGAAATCTGCAAAGAAAGACAAATGAATAAAACATTTAGTCCAGCTCAGTACATCGTCCATTTCCTGACATTAGATGAACATTTCTTTCATGAATTGTAACAACATTATTGTTATTGAAATTCAGCAGGAAATGACAAATACAAATTACAAATATACAAACATCAAATATAAAAATACATTTTTTCCTAAACAAATAATGGATTTGGATCTCAGTTTAGAAATGGAAGGTGCTTTTATTTTATTAATTTTTTATCTGGTAATGTTAACAGCAATACACGAAAACAAAATTCTAAATGAGGGCTCTTTTACATATTTTCGGATGAAAATCCGTCGCCGTTATGTTCCATGACGGAGGAAAAACCTACTTTTCCTTCCGTCTGGCGGATCGGATCGCTTGAACACGGACATACGGTCCGTGTTCATCCACTCCCCCCATAGGGAAGAGCAGAGGAAAGACAGGGCGGTCCCTGCACAGTGTGCAGGGACCGCCCTGTCTTCCGTCGGCTCAGCGGGGATCAACGGAGCGATCCCCGCTGAGCAAACGGTGCATGGGGCGGATCATTACTGATCCGCCCCGTGTGAAAGAGCCCTGACGCAAGAAATAACTTCAATAACATAACAAAGAGGTCTAAAAATAAAATACTATTTTTATAAAATATGTCAAATTTATTTGGGGGGTGGGGGGGAGAGTGCAAGTGCACACCCTAATGCAATAGGCTGTGCACATATACGATAACGGTCAGTACTTGGAGGTGGGCAGAGGGGTGGAGACAAGCAAAGATGCTCAGAGGTGGGTAGGAGGATTGGCATTAAGGGAAGGTGCTCAGAGGTGGGCAGGGGGTTGGAACTAAGAGAAGGTGCTCAGAGGTGGGCAGGAGGTTGGCACTAAGGTAAGGTGCTCAGAGGTGGGCAGGGGGTTGGAACTATGGGAAGGTGCTCAGAGGTGGGTATGGGGTGGAACTAAGGGAAGGTGCTCAGAGGTGGGTAGGGGGATGGAACCAAGGGAAGTTGCTCAGAGGTGGGTAAGGGGTGGAACTAAGGGAAGGTGCTCAGAGGTAGGTAGGGAGATGGAACCAAGGGAAGGTGCTCAGAGGTGGGTAGGGGGATGGAACCATTGGAAGGTGCTCAGAGGTGGGTAAGGGGTGTAACTAAGGGAAGGTGCTCAGAGGTGGGTAGGGGGATGGAACCATTGGAAGGTGCTCAGAGGTGGGTAAGGGGTGTAACTAAGGGAAGGTGCTCAGAAGTGGGTAGGGGGATGGAACCAAGGGAAGGTGCTCAGAGGTGGGTAGGGAGATGGAACCAAGGGAAGGTGCTCAAAGGTGGGTAAGGGGTGTAACTAAGGGAAGGTGCTTAGAGGTGGGTAGGGAGATGGAACCAAGGGAAGGTGCTCAGAGGTGGGTAGGGGGATGGAACCAAGGGAAGGTGCTCAGAGGTGGGTAGGGGCAATGGAACCAAGGGAAGGTGCTCAGAGGTGGGTAGGGGGATGGAACCAAGGGAAGGTGCTCAGAGGTGGGTAGGGGGGTGGAGACAAGGGGTGACTCAAAAAGTGGGAGTTCCTGCACCTACTGCCATCGTAATTGAGCAAACTGAAGTTAAAATCTGATTGGCTATTATGCGCAGCTGCAACAGTTTTGGTAAATCTCCCCCCCATTGTTTTCAATACAGCGCAATTGTTCCCTGTGTGTCTCTTGGCATTTATGGTTCCCTATGTGTCTCTTGGCCTTTATGGTTCCCTGTGTGTCTCTTGGCCTTTATTGGTCCCTGGCTCCCAGCCAGTACTCCGCAGAACCAAAATTAAGTTCAAGCGCATCTACCGGCCCATTAATTTGGTGCGTATTTGGCAATGGCGGAGCGCTGCCTGTAAATTGATCGGAGTAACGAGATTAAAGCTCAGCCTGTTTGTCCTCTGAGCTCACCGGTGGAGACGCGGCTCCTCTCCGGGGCGTAGCAGCTCATCAATGATAGTATGGAAGCGGTGTAATTTAATTCCGGCATTGGCTCCGGCAGAGAGGAACAGCACAGCGCTGCCTTTTATCTGGGAAATACAGCAGAAGATGGTAATGTCACGCAGGTCTGCTTTCCTGCCGTCCCCGGAGATCGCCTTTCACCCGCCGTTTGCGCAGGCTGAGATCCAGAGTCCGATCGCCCATGAGAAAACCGCTTCCTGTCAAAAAACTGTCTTTTTTATTTTATTTTTTAATGCAAGACTGGACTTTTCTTTTATTAAATAGGCCAAAAAGAAAGAGCGTTGTTCAAACGGCGATAACTGCAGCCAATGAAAATGGTCCAAGCTAATGTCAAGAGATATCCAATCGCTCGGTATAATTTACCTCTGATTGGATAAAATCTCTGCACTTATGAAATAAATCTGGATGACTTTAAACACGATACTCCAAAAAAAATTATAAAAACATGGCCGCAATTTCAAAGGATCTTTTATCAACTGTTTTTTTTTTTTCAAGTTTCACACTGGCCACCAATGTAAAGGAGACCTTCACGCTGGCCACCAATGTAAGGGAGACCTTCACACTGGCCACCAATGTAAGGGAGACCGTCACACTGGCCACCAATGTAAGGGGGACCGTCACACTGGCCACCAGTGTAAGGGGGACCGTCACACTGGCCACCAGTGTAAGGGGGACCGTCACACTGGCCACCAATGTAAGGGGGACCTTCACACTGGCCACCAATGTAAGTGGGACCTTCACACTGGCCACCAATGTAAGGGGGATCTTCACACTGGCCACCAATGTAAGGGGGACCTTCACACTGGCCCCCAATGTAAGGGAGACCGTCACACTGGCCACCAATGTAAGGGGGACAGTCACACTGGCCACCAATGTAAGGGGGACAGTCACACTGGCCACCAATGTAAGGGGGACAGTCACACTGGCCACCAGTGTAAGGGGGACCTTCACACTGGCCACCAGTGTAAGGGGGACCGTCACACTGGCCACCAGTGTAAGGGGGACCGTCACACTGGCCACCAATGTAAGGGGGACCTTCACACTGGCCACCAATGTAAGTGGGACCTTCACACTGGCCACCAATGTAAGGGGGACCTTCACACTGGCCACCAATGTAAGGGGGACCTTCACACTGGCCACCAATGTAAGGGGGACCTTCACACTGGCCCCCAATGTAAGGGGGACCGTCACACTGGCCACCAGTGTTACGGAGACCATCACACTGGCCACCAATGTAAGGCGGACCTTCACACTGGCCACCAATGTAAGGGAGACCTTCACACTGGCCACCAATAAAAGGGAGACCGTCACACTGGCCACCAATGTAAGGGGGACCTTCACACTGGCCACCAATATAAGGGAGACCGTCACACTGGCCACCAATATAAGGGAGACCGTCACACTGGCCACCAATGTAAGTGGGACCTTCACACTGGCCCCCAATGTAAGGGGGACCGTCACACTGGCCACCAGTGTAAGGGGGACCGTCACACTGGGCACCAGTGTAAGGGGGACCGTCACACTGGCCACCAGTGTAAGGGGGACCGTCACACTGGCCACCAATGTAAGGGGGACCTTCATACTGGCCACCAATGTAAGTGGGACCGTCACACTGGCCACCAATGTAAGGGGGACCTTCACACTGGCCACCAATGTAAGTGGGACCTTCACACTGGCCCCCAATGTAAGGGGGACCGTCACACTGGCCACCAATGTAAGGGGGACCTTCACACTGGCCACCAATGTAAGGGGGGCCTTCACACTGGCCACCAATGTAAGGGGGACCTTCACACTGGCCACCAATGTAAGGGGGACCTTCACACTGGCCACCAATGTAAGTGGGACCTTCACACTGGCCACCAGTATAAGGAAGACCGTCACACTGGCCACCAATGTAAGGGGGGCCGTCACACTGGCCACCAATGTAAGGGGGAATTTTACACTGGCCACCAATGTAAGGGGGACTTTCACACTGGCCAGTAGTGTGAATGAAAGGTTTGTACACCAAGCCCCAATGCAAATAGAAGATTTACACTGACGACCAATGTAACTGAGACAGCAGTTCAATTAATTGTGAATGACAACCTCACGCATCTGCTGACATGTGCGTATTCACATGCACCAAAATTCACGACGCTGTGGCATTATGTTATTTTCAAAAAGGGTTCCACCTCCAATTTGCACAACTGGCTGATGTTAGGCTTAATGACCGCAGTTGTAGGTAAGACTTATTATTGCTGCCGCTATTTATATAACAATGCAGGCTATTTACATGTAAACACAGGGTGTGCAGGCGAGTCATGTATACACGTCAATAGGGCAGAGCTAAGCAGCATTAGTAACAGAACTTCACACTGAGATATCAGGACACAGCACGTGAATAAAACTTCAAGGGACAAGCGATTTTAAACTGGGATAGTTGGCAACAATGATGGGGCCCAGGGCAGCTTCCCCTTTTGCACTGCCTTAAAGACAGCCCTGGTCCTAATAATACAACATCGGCAACATTCATCTATTTGGTAGCTTTTGTATTGGAAAGCCGGCTGAGAGGGTGCAGCATTCATTCCAACACTAAGGATCTCCAGATATGACTGGTAATAACCGTCATCTATATTAAAAATCATGGTATTAATCCTCATTACCAGAGGCGGCTTTAGGCTTTGTGAGGCCTTGGGCAAAACTTGACATCGGGCCCCCCCACTCACGCCCATGATGGGAAAAATAATTCAAGGACAAGGGCCTCTTCCCCACAACCCTGGCCAGGGGTTGTGGGGGTCTGCCGGCGGGGGGCGTATCAGAATCTGGAAGACCCCTTTAACAAGGTGGCCCCCAGATCCTGCTCTTTAATAACTAAGGGGCAGGGGTCACCCAATGATGTCACCTGGTGAACCCGCCCATTATGATGTCATTGACTGAGGGCATGCTGGGTCATTGATGCCACAAGGGGGTAGTGTCACCGATATTCACTGGTTGTTAGGGATGCTGGTGGCCCCGCTCCTGAGTCAGGGCTCTTAATGCTGCCTGAACACAGCAGCGTTAAGGTCCCCTGTTCCTCAAAAGTGGGGTAATGCATTGGGTAATTTAGGCCGTCGTGAGACCCCTGTGAGTGTGAGGCCTTAGACGACCGCCTAATTAAAGAGCTGCCTCTGCTCATTACCCTTGTTCTTGTCATCACAACCCCCCGCGTCTCTCTGTCCATCTGTCCTACAAATCCTATGGCCAAGTTCAGCTGCCAAGACCAGCAGCCAATGAGGAACTACAAGCCCCAGCATGCTCTGGCCGACACTTGCTCTGACTTGTAGTTCCTCACTGGCGGCCGCTTTGCTGGTTGTAACTTTAGACATCCAGGAGCCCATCTACAGGTCTGTTTGTTGCAAACGTAAAGAGCCAATATATCTGTCAGCGGGGTGTATACATTAACGAGCAGCAATATAGAAGGTGCCGGGGGGCCGCCTGTCATCCCCACATTTCTATTAGTCAATCGTGATTTATTAAAGGTGCTCATTTGTTAAAGAAAATAATAAAAAATAAGTAACAAGCCAAGTCTGCGATTAAATAAAATGCCAAATGCCTCGCGGGCCAGAAATCAGATTTGATTTTTTAACTATTCGAGTTACAAAAAGCTGAAGAAAGCTTAAAGTGTACCTACACCCTAAAAATGAAGTGTTCCTATTGGCTCCCATTTGGTCAGTTAAATCCACCAATGAAAGAGTTTTAGGACACCCCCACGATAAGTACAAAATGTTCCTGTTGATCCTGCCAGAAATCTTGTGAACTGATCACTTCTTGATGACTTCTGCATGTGCCTCTTATCAGTTACATTATTCTCAGCTCTCTCTGTGGACTTCAGAACAACCCACCTCCCCATTCTTTAGATGAGGAGAGGGGGAGGTGTTCTGTAGTCCTGTCCTAGAGTGGCAATGCTGCTCCTACATAGATGCAGGATGGTAAGTGAAACCTCAGTGAGCTGACAACTTCCTCTGCTGCACTCGTACAAGTTGCATTGTTCACAGCTATCTCTGGGCACCACAAAGAAGAGCAGGAGGGGGAGGGGTCAAGGCCGCCATCAGGGGGGTACAGGCATTACACATGTAAGGGGCCCGAATGTACCCAGGAGAGTGAAATCAGAGCTGTGGGAAGGGCCCAACAGAATTCACGCACTGCAAGCTGCCTGCAGAAAATTACAGAAGAGGGCGGAGACAAGACCAGTCACCCTGCAGAAGAAAGGAGGAAGCAGAGCTGTGGGTGGTACCTAGCAAGCCCCACCCACTACAGGTTGTCTGCAATAAAGTACAGGAGGGGGTGGAGACAAGACCACTCACCCTGCACAAGGCGAGAGAAGGCAGAGCTGTGGGAGGGACCAAACAGGCTCCACTCACTACAAATGCCTACAGAAGAGCACAGGAGGGGGCGGAGACAAAAACAGTGACCCTGCACAGGGAGATAGCAGAGCTGTAGGAGGATCCCAGCAGGCTCCACCCACTACAGGCTGTCTGCAGAAAACTACAGGAGGGGGTGGAGACAAGAGCAGTCACCCTGCACAAGAAGAGAAAAGGGCAGAGCTGCTGGAGGGGCCTAGAAGGCTCCACCCACTACAACTGCCTACAGAAGAGCACAGGAGGGGGGCGGAGACAAGACCAGTCATCCTGCACACGGAGACAGAGCAGAGTTGTGGGAGGGACCCAGCAGGCTACACCCACTACTGTAAACTACAGGAGGGGGCGGAGAGGAGACCAGTCACCCTGCACAGGGAGAGAGAGCAGAGTTGTGGGAGGGACCCAGCAGGCTACACCCACTACTGTAAACTACAGGAGGGGGCGGAGAGGAGACCAGTCACCCTGCACAGGGAGAGAGAGCAGAGTTGTGGGAGGGACCCAGCAGGCTACACCCACTACTGTAAACTACAGGAGGGGGCGGAGAGGAGACCAGTCACCCTGCACAGGGAGAGAGAGCAGAGTTGTGGGAGGGACCCAGCAGGCTACACCCACTACTGTAAACTATAGGAGGGGGCGGAGAGGAGACCAGTCACCCTGCACAGGGAGAGAGTGCAGCAGTGATCGGCCCCACCCACTACAGACTGCCTGCAGAAAATTACAGGAGGGGGCAGAGACAAGACCAGTCACCCTGCACAAGAAGAGAAAAGGGCAGAGCTGTGGGAGGGGCCTAGCAAGACCCACCCACTAAAACTGCCTACAGAAGAGCACAGGAGGGGGCGGAGACAAGACCAGTCATCCTGCACAGGGAGAGAGAGCAGAGTTGTGGGAGTGACCCAGCAGGCTACACCCACTCCTGTAAACTACAGGAGGGGGCGGAAAGGAGACCAGTCACCCTGCATAGGGAGAGAGTGCAGCAGTGATTGGCCCCACCCACTACAGGCTGCCTGCAGAAAATTACAGGAGGGGGCGGCGACAAGACCAGTCCCCCTGCACAAGGAGAGTGAGCAGCAGTGATTGGTCTTTATTACAGGAAGTCTCACACTGGATTACTGCACAGATCCTAAAGAAATACACAAATCTCACCAAAGAAGAAGAATACACAATAATCCTGGAGTTCAGCTTTAAGACTCACCGTGCTCCCCCAGGAGCTGCAAGTCACGTGATTGGCTAAAGTGTTTTCCATCCGATTGACAGGTCAGTGTTTGTTCTCCTCTGCAGAGATCCAGATCTCTTCCATTTCCCGGCTAATGTGCCCAGGAGACCCGGAACTCCCACTCAGGCCCTTCTCTTCTGTTTGCTAATCATCGCATTAACACAGCGAGCGGTAAGTACAGCCCGCCGCCATTAATAATTAAGAGCTCCTGTTAAAACGAAGGGGCCGATTTACTTATTTCAAGGCGACTTCTGCTGGACGAGCAAACATTTGGCGGCAGATATGAGAAAGGCGTATTAAAGAAAAACAAACAAAAAACAAACATCAGTCGCAGGTACTTAAAGGGCGTTTCCCCTTTTCGGATGACTTTTATCTCGCGGCTTTTACTTTTAGTGAATTGAAAAACGATGAAAGCCGACCTTTGTTAGATTTATAGTGGTGACTGTGACCGGCGTCCCCGGGACAGGAAGTCGTGTGAAAAACAAATCTACCCAACGGGGTAGAGAGAGGACATAAAAGATAGGAAGAGACATAACCTTATCTAACCCTTCACTGGCCAATCAGCCGATCAGAAAACATTGGTTTGGAACCACACATTTTTTGAACTTTTATGACACTTGTTTACATGTAAAAATCTGTATTTTTTTGCTAGAAAATCACCTCGAACCCTCAAAATATTATTATTATTTTTTTAAGTACAGGACCCATGGAATAAAATGGTAGGTGTTGCAATTTTTTATATCACGCTGATACCGATACTTTTTGTCACACCGTATTTGTGCAGCGGTCTTACAAGCGCACTTTTTTTGGAAAAAATTCACTTTTTTGAATTAAAAAATAAGACAATAAATTTGGTCCAATTTTTTTTTCATCTTGTGAAAGATAATGTTACGCCGAGTAAATTGATACCCAACATGTCGCGCTTAAAAATTGCGACCGCTCGTGGAATGGCGTCAAACTTTTACCCTTAAAAGTATCGATAGGCGGAGTTTAAAAAATTGTACAGGTTGCATGTTTTGAGTTACAGAGGAGGTCTAGGGCTAGAATTATTGCTCTCGCTCAAACGATCGCGGTGATACATCACTTGTGTGGTTTGAACACCGTTTTTATATGCGGGCACTACTCACGTATGCGTTTGCTACTGCACGCGAGCTCGTCGGGACGGGGGCGCTTTAAAAATTTATTTTTTTGGTTTCTTATTTATCTTTATTTATTTTAATATTTTTTACACTGAAAAAAAAATTGATCACTTCTATTCCTATTACAAGGAATGTAAACATCCCTTGTAATAGAAAAAAAGCATGACAGGTCCTCTTAAATATGAGATCTGGGGGTCAAAAGACCTCACATCTCATATTTACACTAAAATGGAAAAAAAATAATAATAAAAGTGATCAATTTTTTTTTTCAGTGTAAAAAATATTAAAATAAATAAAGATAAATAAGAAACCAAAAAATAAAATTTTTAAAGCGCCCCGTCCCGACGAGCTCGCGTGCAGTAGCGAACGCATACGTGAGTAGATGTAAACATCCCTTGTAATAGAAAAAAAGCATGACAGGTCCTCTTAAATATGAGATCTGGGGGTCAAAAGACCTCACATCTCATATTTACACTAAAATGGAAAAAAAAAAAATGTTGTCATTTGAAAAAATTACAACCAAAAAATGTTCCTTTAAGACGCATGGGCGGAACTGACGTTTTGAGGTCACTTCCGCCCTGCTATGCTATGGGGACGGGTGGGGGCCACCTTGCCCTCACTCGCATCCCCACACAGCAGGCTGAAGGACCCGATCGCCTCCGCCACTACCGACGGCTCCGGTAAGTGGCAGAGGGCACGAGAGGGGGGCCCCTCTCCCGCCGCCAATAACGGTGATCTTGCGGCGAATCCCCCGCGGAGACCACCGTTATCTTTTACAGGACCGCTCACACTAAAGATGGATATCTCAGTTGTGACAGCAGCTGCTGCCGTTACCGAGATATCCATCTTTACCAACGTAAATGTACATGAGCGGGTCCTTAAGTGGTTAAACGATTTTCTAACCATGTATGGCCAGCTTTACACAGGAGGCATGGCGTCAGAATTTTTGCTCTCGCTATAATGTTCTCGGCGATGCCTCACGTGTGGTGCGAACACCATTTACATATGCGTGAGTGCAGGGCTGGACTGGGACAAAAAAGTGGCCCTGGACTTCATCCAGACCGGCCCACTCTAATTTCGCAAACACGCATACAAACAATATCCTGTGCACTTGCACGAGAAGTGACGTCATCACGGCCCAGCTAGCCACACAGCAGGAGCATGCATAGTGGTGCAACGGATCATGACCGATCCGTGATCTGAACGGGTCGACCTGTACGGATCGGCACACAACGTAATCCGCGGAGTGCTGCCTCGGCCTTAGGAAGGGCCGCGGCTTCGGCCTAGCTTCGCAGCAGTGGGGGAGATGAGTGGATATTACAGCAGTGGGGGAGATGACGTGGCTATTACAGCAGTGGGGGAGATGAGTGGATATTACAGCAGTGGGGGAGATGACGTGGCTATTACAGCAGTGGGGGAGATGAGTGGATATTACAGCAGTGGGGGAGATGACGTGGCTATTACAGCAGTGGGGGAGATGAGTGGATATTACAGCAGTGGGGGAGATGACGTGGCTATTACAGCAGTGGGGGAGATGACGTGGCTATTACAGCAGTGGGGGAGATGAGTGGATATTACAGCAGTGGGGGAGATGACGTGGCTATTACAGCAGTGGGGGAGATGAGTGGATATTACAGCAGTGGGGGAGATGACGTGGCTATTACAGCAGTGGGGGAGATGACGTGGCTATTACAGCAGTGAGGGAGATGAGTGGATATTACAGCAGTGGGGGAGATGACGTGGCTATTACAGCAGTGGGGGAGATGAGTGGATATTACAGCAGTGGGGGAGATGACGTGGCTATTACAGCAGTGGGGGAGATGAGTGGATATTACAGCAGTGGGGGAGATGACGTGGATATTACAGCAGTGGGGGAGATGAGTGGATATTACAGCAGTGGGGGAGATGACGTGGCTATTACAGCAGTGGGGGAGATGACGTGGCTATTACAGCAGTGGGGGAGATGACGTGGCTATTACAGCAGTGGGGGAGATGACGTGGCTATTACAGCAGTGGGGGAGATGACGTGGATATTACAGCAGTGGGGGAGATGGGGGAATCTGGTGTATGGGGGCTCTGATGGGGGAATCTGATGTGCACATTTAATATATTTTTTTTTTTGCTGATCCGAAAAATGATCCGATCCGTGACTCTGATCCGAGGATCGATCCGATCCGTGAGTTTTTTGATCCGTTGCAGTCACCTGCCCCCTAGGACTAGGCCCGAAGCCTGGCATTGCATTATACATTTTAAAATAAACAACTAATGCGCAACATCAAACAGGTTACCACAAACCAACAGATAAATTGAAAATATAGCAAAGTATGTGGTGCTAACTAAAATAACATAAAAAATACATTTGGTGCAAATAATGACTCAAACAATATGAACAATCCAACGTAGCTAAAAGTTCATTAAAAGTGTCAATTAATATTGAAATGTGCAACATTTGAAATAAGTGCAAAACAATTTTTTCATCAAAAATGTTATATATAAACAATTTTTTTGCACTGTTTTTGCACTTTCTTACCATGCACATGGTTTGGAAATAATGGTTTTAATAATCATGGTTTCTATCTATTTTTTTTTTGCTGAAAATATTTTTATGTACATTTCAATATTAATTGACACTTTTGATTAACTTTTAGCTTTGTTGGATTGTTTGAATAATTTTTTGCACCAAAAATCTTTTTTCCAATTTATTTTAGTTAGAGCCACATCCTTTGTCCTGTGTGGGCCGGAGATGTGTGCAGTTCTGAGTGGGGGCGGAAAGGGACGAGTGTTGGCCGGAGGTGGCCGAAGATGTGTGCATTGTTCTGAAAGAGCTGAGCAGGAGCGGAAAGAGCCGAAGTGCACCGGCTCTTTCCGAATCTCGATACCTAGCCATGGGCAGCACAGCGATGCTCAAATTAATGGCTGCGCTAGTAGCGCAGCCATTAATTTGACAGACTGTCATTGAACCCGGCCCACTAAGCCATCGGCCCACCGAGAAACTCCCAGTAGTCCCGATGGCCAGTCCATCCTTGTGTGCATGACTTACATATGCGTTTGCTATTTGTGTGCTAACATGGGGGGGACAGGGGCACTTCAAACATTATTATTTATTAGTTTTATTTTTAATTAAAAAAAAAATTCACACTGTCCTTTTAATTATTTTTTTTATCAATTTGTATTGGTTTAACACGGAATGTAAAAACATGTAATAATAGGCAGTGACAGGCTCTCTTGACTAAGCAATCTAGGGTCTATTAGACCCCAGATCTCTCCTCTACCCTTGAAAGCTTTGCATCAAACTCGGGTCGCTTCGATCCCTTGTCGATAAACAAAAGACGGAAACTGGAAGATACACTCATTGCTACTGGTTTTTCGTATGCCATAGAGATGATCAAGGACATTCCAGTCCACAATCAGCTCTATGGTAAGCCGGTGGAGACACTGACTTCAGTGCTGGGCTCCTTGTGGGAAGAGCGGGCCCGGAAAGGGATTAGGGAGCGGCGGCAGGTAGGGGTCCTCAAAAGACTTCATTTGCATGAGTCTTCGTTTTAGACTGCATCTAAAAATAAGTCCTAAACATAGAATAGTTTTAATGAAAAATGTCATCAGCCTGGTGATGGAGGGGGGGGGGGGGAGTAGGAACCACATGAAACCTCTGCTTTCAGGAACCGTGGTGTACAGCAGGGGTTTCTAAACTGCGGCCCAAAGGCCAGATGTGGCCCTTTGCTAGCATTTATCCGGCCCTTGGGGCACTATTCATCCCACTGACACCAACAAGGGGTCACTATTTTTTCTACTGACATCAGTGATCGGATACCACTCCTCCTACTGATAGGGGCACTACTCCTCCTCCTACTGACCCGCAACCCTGAGGCCATATTTATTCTCGCTAATGCTTGGCCCATGACATTTTCTGTCTCCCACTGGCCACAATCCGGCTCTTCTAAAGTCTGAAGGACAATAAACTGGCCCTTTTTTTTGAGGAGTTTAGCAACCCCTGGTGTACGAAATCCAGGCTTCCCCCGACCGCAGAAGTACAATGGAGCCTGAATAAACTTTTCCTTGCCGATAAACAAAAGACGGAAACTGGAAGTGACAAAATACTCATCACTTCTGGTTTCATATACCATAGAGATGATCTGGGACCTTCCAGTCCACAATCCGCTCTATGGTAAGCCGGTGGAGACACTGGCTTCAGTTCTGGGCTCCCGGTGGGAAAGGCAGCCCAGGTTGGAGAGCGGCGGTGGGTAGGGGTCCTCAAAAAGACTGAATTTGCGTACGTCTTATTTTTAGACTGCATCTAAAAATAAGATAAGTCCTACATCTAGAAAGGTTTTAATGACAAATGTCATTAGCCTGGTGATGGGGGAAGGAGAAGGAACCACATGAAGCCTCAGCTTGGAGGAACCCTGGTGTCCCGGCATCCAGGCTTCCCCCGATCGCAGATGTAAAATGCGGCCTGAATAACATGTGCTTACCATGCGCTAGACCTCGTATTTTGCATTGCGGATGAACTAATGAATCAAATAAATGTCAGGGACCTTCCTGTAATGAAAAACATCTCCACTCCACAGACAGATCTCGGGAAGAGTGCCGGCCCGATTTACCGAGGAAAAGGAAAACTGCTGCTCAGGTGCAGTTAAAGTTGTTGTGCCAAATGCCCCGGAGAAATAGCGGGAGTGGGGGGGGTCACGTTTTTAAAAATTCAGGTGAAAATAAATTGAAGAGCCTAATGTATGATTAAAGGGAAATTGGAAATTATCAGCATAGGCACGTGGGAGCCACATTTGCAGGTGCTTGGCTCCGGGGCCCCCGTAATGACATCAGTTTCCCAACTAAGCGGTTCAGTGACCTAGAACGAGCATGCAGCCAGAAATGTTTAATTGCTTGATTGCTCTTGATCAAACAAGGATAATGATGGCCACCCTGGAGTTAATCAAGTGTTAGTAATCCCTCCCACTGACGCCAACACTGGGGCACCATTCCTCCCACTGACGCCAACACTGGGGCACCATTCCTCCCACTGACGCCAACACTGGGGCTCTATTCCTCCCACTCACACCAACACTGGGGCACTATTCCTCCTACTCACACCAACACTGGGGCACTATTCCTCTCACTGACACCAACACTGGGGCACCATTCCTCCCACTGACACCAACACTGGGGCACCATTCCTCCCACTGACGCCAACACTGGGGCTCTATTCCTCCCACTGACGCCAACACTGGGGCTCTATTTCTCCCACTCACACCAACACTGGGGCACTATTCCTCCCACTCACACCAACACTGGGGCACTATTCCTCCTACTCACACCAACACTGGGGCACTATTCCTCCCACTGACGCCAACACTGGGGCACCATTCCTCCCACTGACGCCAACACTGGGGCACCATTCCTCCCACTGACGCCAACACTGGGGCACCATTCCTCCCACTGACGCCAACACTGGGGCACCATTCCTCCCACTGACATCAACACTGGGGCACCATTCCTCCCACTGACACCAACACTGGGGCACTATTCCTCCCACTGACGCCAACACTGGGGCACCATTCCTCCCACTGACGCCAACACTGGGGCACCATTCCTCCCACTGACGCCAACACTGGGGCACCATTCCTCCCACTGACATCAACACTGGGGCACCATTCCTCCCACTGACACCAACACTGGGGCACCATTCCTCCCACTGACACCAACACTGGGGCACCATTCCTCCCACTGACACCAACAATAAAGTACTATTCCTCCCACTGACACCAACACTGGGGCAGATTTCCTCCCATGAACACCAACACTGGGGCACTATTCCTCCCACTCACACCAACACTGGGGCACTATTCCTCCTACTCACACCAACACTGGGGCACTATTCCTCCCACTGACGCCAACACTGGGGCACCATTTCTCCCACTGACGCCAACACTGGGGCACCATTCCTCCCACTGACGCCAACACTGGGGCACCATTCCTCCCACTGACGCCAACACTGGGGCACCATTCCTCCCACTGACACCAACACTGGGGCACCATTCCTCCCACTGACACCAACAATAAAGTACTATTCCTCCCACTGACACCAACACTGGGGCAGATTTCCTCCCATGAACACCAACACTGGGGCACTATTCCTCCCACTCACACCAACACTGGGGCACTATTCCTCCTACTCACGCCAACACTGGGGCACCATTCCTCCCACCGACGCCAACACTGGGGCACCATTCCTCCCACCGACGCCAACACTGGGGCACCATTCCTCCCACTGACGCCAACACTGGGGCACCATTCCTCCCACTGACGCTAACACTGGGGCACCATTCCTCCCACTGACACCAACAATAAAGTACTATTCCTCCCACTGACACCAACACTGGGGCAGATTTCCTCCCATGAACACCAACACTGGGGCACTATTCCTCCCACTGACACCAACACAGGAACACCATTCCTTCCACTGACACCAACACTGGGGCACCATTCCTCCCACTGATACCAACACTGGGGCACCATTCCTCCCACTGATACCAACACTGGAACACCATTCCTCCCACTGACACCAACACTGGGGCACCATTCCTCCCACTGACACCAACACTGGGGCACCATTCCTCCCACTGAAGCCAACACTGGGGCACCATTCCTCCCACTGAAGCCAACACTGGGGCACCATTCCTCCCACTGACACCAAGTACTATTCCTCCCACTGACACCAACACTGGGGCACGTTTCCTCCCATGAACACCAACACTGGGGCACTATTCCTCTCACCAACACTGGGGCACTATTCCTCCCACTGACGCCAACAGTGGGGCACAAACCCATGTTTCCATATGAGACTGTGTAGAGGGGAGGGGGGTGACATTTGCCTCCACTCGGGTCTCAAATTACACTCAGGTCTGTGTTCTATGCCAGGAATCTCCAAACGTTCTAAACAAAGGGCCAGTTTATGGTCCTTCAGACCTTAGAGAAGGGGGAAGGACGGTGTATGGGGGGGACTTTGGCCAGTGAGAATAAACAATGCCCCAGCTCAGTGTTCAGTGGAACTAAAAATATTACATAGTGTGTGTGTGATCAGTAGGGAGGTGGAATAGTGCTTCATCATTGGTATTCGTGGGCAGTATAGTGTAAATTTATTGGTATGAGTGGGGCAATAATTGTTGGTACCAGTTGGAGGAATAGTGCTCCATTTTTTGTATCAGTGGGAGGAATAGTGCCTTATCATTGGTGTCAGTGGGAGGAATAGTGCCTCATCATTGGTGTCAGTGGGAGGAATAGTGCCTCATCATTGGTGTCAGTGGGAGGAATAGTGCCTCATCATTGGTGTCAGTGGGAGGAATAGTGCCTCATCATTGGTGTCAGTGGGAGGAATAGTGCCTCATCATTGGTGTCAGTGGGAGGAATAATCTTGTGTATCTTTGAAAGGAATAGTGGCCCAAGGGGGCAAGCAGAGGGCCCACCTAGCCCTACGACCACAGTTTGGATACCACTGCTTTAATGGACAACCAATGGCAATGGTCATGACTGTTGGGAGTCATGTTGAGCTCACACTTTAATTTATCCCGATAGGCCCAATAGTCGCGGTAGGACTCCTTGGAAACGATCGAGTTAATGCCTCTGGGATTTTGCTAGCTCTGCTGCCTCCCTGTACATTCCCAGAGTCTTACATTTTCCTAGCGTTGTTTGTATTGATAAAACACTACCATTTATGGCCTCTCCTGTCCTGAAGGAATACTCTGGGTGTGCTGGCGGAGGGCCACGGACTCCGGGGTCCTGGAATGTTTTTGCAGCAACCTTTTAAAAATAGGCAGATATTGGCCCCGGTGGTGTGTTTGGACGTCGTCTAAGGGTGCTAGATGGAAGGCGCTCAATCCGAGCTCCCGCTACAGTGCTGGAACTGCTCCGTGTAAACAGATTCTGGAGAATTATTGCTCCAGCTGAGAGGCTGTTTGATAGTGTCGGGAACATGTTCACAAGCTGCCCAGACTTAAAGCATCAGTCCACCCAAAACTGGCATTTCAGCTGTTGGTAGATGCCGGAGTGTTAACCACTTCAGCCCCGGACCATTTGGCTGGCCAAAGACCTGGCCACGGTTTGCGATTCGGCACTGTGTCGCTTTAACTGATAATTGTGCGGTAGTGCGACGTGACTCCCAAACAAAATGTACGTCCTTTTTTTTCCCCACAAATAGAGCTTTCTTTTGGTGGTATTTGTTTTTTTTTTTACTTTTTGCTATAATAAACATCTCCCAAAAACTTTCTTCTCACTGATCACCAATGTAAGGAGCATTCTTCCCACTGATCACCAATGTAAGGAGCATTCTTCCCACTGATCACCAATGTAAGGAGCATTCTTCCCACTGATCACCAATGTAAGGAGCATTCTTCCCACTGATCACCAATGTAAGGGACATTCTTCCCACTGACCACCAATGTAAGGAACATTCTTCTCACAGATCACCAATGTAAGGGACATTCTTCTCACTGACCACCAATGTAAGGAACATTCTTCCCACTGATCACCAATGTAAGGGACATTCTTCCCAATTTTTCTTTATTAAAAGTCTTGCAATCAAAAAGCATAAAATCACTATATAAAACATACATAAATATATACATATTTACATAAATGAAAATAAATATAGCAAATCTGCTCTCAAACAAAAGACTTTACAGCAAAGCAAAAATCATGTAATCACTGAAAAAAAAAAAATCCTACTACAACTCACACCACTACACCAGACAAACAAGGTCAAGAAACAAACCCGCACCCATTATGCATGCAGCCCTTCTTCAAAAAGATACTAACCAACAAAAGCTAAGGGAGTGAAAAAGACAGAAAAGGAAAAGAACTCCTCAATCAGAGATGGGCAGCTCACCACAGGCAGGTCTGATATTCCTCCACGCCCTTTTCCAGACCGCCCGAGGTTCCCTGCCCCTCTCAAGACCCCGAATTTTCCCAACCTCACCCAGAATATCGTGCACCACCACCTCGACAGAGAGGACTTTCTTCCGCAGGGTAATCTGGCACCGTGCATTCCATGTGAAGTAACGGACAACTATACTAACTAGAAAAAGTGTATTGAAATCAAAATCCCAGCGAGTCGGGAATGCCCCGTACACCCACTCTGCATAACTCATGCGATAGAAAAAGGGAATGCCTAGAGCCCTCCCCACCCTTTTATACACCTCTATGTTAAAGGGACACTGCAGCAAAAAGTGGTCCATAGACTCCACTTTACCAACACACTCCACTCTAGGACAATCCCGATCATCCACAGAGCGATTCTTCAGGTTCCCTCTCACATAGAGCCTTCCATGGAAAGCGAGCCAGGCTTGATCCCTAAACTTCAGAGGGATTCTTTCTAAATTAATTAAACGCAACCCCTCCCTCATTACAGAGCCTGGGCAATCCCTTAAGGCCAGTGACACACTGAAAGCCGAGCTCAAAATTCTCTTCTCCAGAAGCTTCCTGGGGAGGGACTTGATATCCTCTGCTGTCACCTGCCACTGCCGAAGTATTCTCAGGCACGGGGCAACATAAGCCGGGAGCTTGCCATGTTGGACTCTTAGACTTTTCACTGGCCCGCCATCTTCCCAGCATCGCAGAAAAGGCCTAAAACAAGACTGAAAAATACCCACCCATCCCGGCGGGTTCTCTGCTAGCATGTTACCAAGATTGTACTTTAAAAAGAGCAGAGAAAAGAAAACTATTGGGTTGACCATTCCTAGGCCACCCTCCCGCCTAGACAGGTAAGTTACATTGCGTTTGATCAGGTTCAGCCTATTTCCCCATAACAGTTGGAAAAAACAGCTGTACACCCTTGCATAGAGAGATGGTGGCAAGATACAGACGAAGCTGACATATAAAAAGATTGGGACCAGGTACGTTTTGATTAAGTCAACCCTCTCCCTCAAGGAAAGCCTCCATTTCTTCCAACTTGCTACTTTGGCATTGGCACACACCAACCTGCTTTCCCAATTTCGATGACCATAGTCACCAGGACCAAATTTGATGCCCAACACTTTAATTTCCTGCTGGGGCTCTGGGAAGGCATCCGGAAGTTCGAAGCTTTCACCCTCCTCACCCATCCAGAAAACTTCACTCTTTTCATGGTTGACTTTAGAACCAGAGGCCTCTGTGTACTGCTCTATCATAGAGACCACCTCCTGCGCCTCCTCCGTCCCAGAGACAATAACAGACACATCATCGGCGTAGGCCACGACCTTCAAGGGCGGCACACCAGCAATGCCCAAAGGCACCCCGCACAACGATCCACTCTCTAGCCTTTTTATGAAGGGGTCGATTGCGAATACATATAGCAGAGGGCTCAGAGGACATCCCTGGCGCACACCAGAGCCAACCTCAAAAGGCCGTCCAACCCAACCATTAACCAGTGGGAAGCTCTCAGCCCCTCTATATAAAGTCTTCAGCCAATCTATAAACCTCCCCTGCAGGCCGTATCTACCAAGTAGCAAATACAGGTACTCGTGATTGACTCTATCAAAAGCCTTCGCCTGATCCAGTGCCAGCAAGTACTTTCTCCATCCAGCAGCCCTGCATCGTTCCAAAGCCTCCCGGACAGCTAAAATCGCTGAAAAGGTGCTTCTACCTTGGACCGAGCAGTGCTGATGACTGGACAACAAATCGCCTGCCACTGACGACAAGCGCCAAAAAAGAATCTTCGCCAAGATCTTTCTATCAACATTGAGAAGACTGATGGGGCGCCAGTTCTCAATCATTGAGGGGTCTTTACCTTTTGACAGAAGAATCACAGCGGATTGCCTCATGGAGGGAGGGAGCGAACCCTCTTCTAGACAGCTGTTATAAACCTCCGCTAAAAAGGGAGCCAGAATGGACTTAAAACACTTGTAGAATTCAGCTGTCAACCCATCTGGTCCAGGCGATTTTTTGGTAGCCAGCTTCTCTATAGCATGAACTACCTCATCCGCTGAAATTGGTTCTGTCAAATCCATCAAAGGCAATGTACCATTTCCCAATCCTGGAGTAGAATCCAGAAAGCTTTCCATCTTGTCCCGACAAAGGTCCTTTCTTCCCAAAAGGTCAGCGTAATATGATCTGAAGATTTCCAGGATCCCTGATCTGGACTTCACCAGGGAACCCGTACCATCCCTCAGGCCTATGACCGTCTTAACTGCTATGCCTTGCTTACAGTTCTGGTAAGGATCAGGTGAGTGATATTTTCCATAATCTCTCTCCAGAACCAAGGAGGCATGCCGGTCGTATTGACACTTCCTAAGAAGAAACTTCACTTCAGAGATCTCCCCTGGATCTCCTCCATACGAGACAAGACGATCAAGCTTCCTCCGCAAATGCTGGTAGGCAATGTACATACCAAGCTGCTTCTTCTTACCTATGGCCTTGAAAAGTCCAATTGCCCTTTGTTTCACAAGCTCCCACCACTCTGACTTACTGTTGCAAAAGTCCAGAATAGAAACCTGTGCCTGAAAAAAATCCTCAAAGGATTGTCTTACCTCTACATCTTCCAGGAGAGCCGAATTCAGTTTCCAGGTACCCCTTCCCCTGGGTGGAGTGTCCGAGGCATTCAGAGTCACAGACAGCATACAGTGGTCAGAGAACTCCACCGCCCTCAACTCAGGAGCCGAGAAATTAGAGTTCTCCTTTAAAAAAAACCTATCTATCCTACTCTGACTATTCCCTCTCTGAAATGTGAATCCCGTGCTGCCAGGGCAGTGCTTAATATGCACATCTACCAGGCCTGCTTGTCTCACCATATCTCTAAGAAAAACGCTATCGTATCCCAGCCTGTCTATGGAGCCTCTCCTGTCTTCAGGCCTAATGATGGTGTTAAAGTCACCTCCAAAGACAACCTGCTGGGACGTAAAAAGGAAGGGCTTGATCTCTGTGAGGAGGCATTTCCTGCCCCACCTTGTCTGCGGCCCATAGATATTGATCAGGCGCAGGTCATGCCCCCTAACAGAAACGTCCAACACCATGCATCTACCTATTTCTACCTCAATTACCCGCCGGCACGTTACCATATCGGTTTTAAAAAGTACCGCAACTCCGCTGCAGGGCTCAGCCGCAAGAGACCAAAAGGAGGGACCGCATCTCCACTCCCTTTTTGCCAGATGGACATCGGCCAAAGTATGGAGCCAGGTCTCTTGCAAAAATAAAATCTCGGCATCAAACTCGCTGAGCAAAAATAAGGCCATATCACGAGCTCTTGCAGATTTAATGCTGGCGACATTAATGGTCGCCACCTTTATCGGAGTGGGAACTGCCATCAGGATGATTGGGGTAGTCGTTTCTTGACCTTCACCACACTCTCATCACCAGAAACAGCTCTCTTCAAACTACGCGTCTCCCCCTCATCCATAGATGATAAGGGAGAAGACAAAGACATCTCATCGCCCGACAACACATTAAAGGTGTTACCAAGGGGAACCCCTCTAGGGTCCGACTCTGAGGAAGAGACGACCGTTTTTTTAGTCTTTCTCTTCTTTTTTTTCCCCTTCCTGACTTTCTCCCACCCCTCCTCATCCGAATCCCCATCAACCGAATGTGAGACATGGGGTACGGACACCCCTCCATCAGCCCCACCCCCATCCAGCACCCCCACATTCCCCTGACCACGCTTGCGCAGCCGAGGGACTGCAGGCTGAGCGGAAAGATCCGCTAGACCTGCCCCCCCAGCAGCCTCCGCCAGTCTGGAGGATCTACGAAATGATGGATTAGGGACAGAAGGGACAGATTTAGGGACCACATCTCTAGGGGGAACAGAAACAGATGTCACAGACACAGGAGGGACAGACTCAGGGACCACATCACTAGGGGGAACAGAAACAGATGTCACAGACACAGAAGGGACAGACTCAGGGACCACACCACTGGGGGGAATAGAAACAGATGTCACAGACACAGAAGGGACAGACTCAGGGACCACATCACTAGGGGGAACAGAAACAGGTGTCACAGACACAGAAGGGACAGACTCAGTGACCACATCACTAGAGGGAACAGAAACGGGTGCCACAGACACAGGAGGGACAACAACAGTTTTGGTGGCCTCATCCTCCTTATCCAGCCTCTGCAGCTCAGCCTCCAACCCTGGCAGGTTATGTAATGCCTCTGGGCAAAGACTGTAGGGGTGACCAAGTTTTTGGCACAAGTTGCACCGAATATCTGTACAGTCTTTAGCCAAATGGTCCAGCGCCTGGCACAAAGAACATTTCTTTCGGGTGCAGGTGGAGGCAAAGTGGCCCTTGTCCCCACATTTATTGCACACCTTAGGCTGACCCTGGTAAAAAATGGTCAGCCTGTCCCTCCCCAGAAAGGCTGAACAGGGCAGATGTTGAACAACATTTCCCTGCACCCCCAATTTTAACGACACTGTCCAGGCCCCTGTCCATATCCCATGCTGATCAAGGACCTTCCGCAGTGGAGCGAGGACCTCACCATATCGGCGCAACCACACTACCAAATCAGCCTCTGGGATGGATTCATTACGCACGAGGATAGTCACTGATTTTATGAGAGGCTGCCTGGAAACCACCTTTGGCATCCAACCATTCCACTGCGGAAGGTCCCTGCGCCCCCTAAAACGTTCCCAAAACAAATCCAAACCCTCAGGTTTTACAAAGGATAAATCAAATTCCGAACTTCCAACAGGACAAATCAATGCAAAAATGTCTGCGACTTTAAATCCCATCTCCAGAATCAACTCTGCCACCCTCCCCCTTACTGGTGGGGTCCCCTCCCCCTCCCACTTCAACTGGACCACGTTTCTTCTTTTGTACCCACCAACCATCCCCCCACTAAAACCCCCCAAATTGTGACCACCATCATTTGCCCCATTCCCCCCACCCTCCTTGGTGCGACTCCCCAAAACTGCTGCATAGCTGCTGGTGTTCACAGACCTCCCCGCAGAGGGTCCAGCTGTGCGTTTGGCAGATGAGTCTTTCCTCTGCTGAGCAGGAGGAGAAATGTCATTGTTAACCCCTTCACCACCACCCACCACATCCATTGCTTCATCAATACTATTATTGTTATTATTTCCTGGTACATTCATAGTTCCTGCCGTGTCCACGCTCACAGCGGCGCCCTCACATACTTCACCTCCAGGCAGACTCTTCTCCATCGGGACAGGGTTGTCAGATAAGCAAGATTGCTGTGATACAGCAACAGGTAGATCAGTGCAGGAAACTTCCATTGCTGCTTCCACTCCACATGCTGCACTGTGCTGCTCCCCTCCCCCACCTGCATCAATCAGCCCAGGTGAGGCTGAAACAGGCTCTTTGGAGCTGGCAGCCATCTTTGTTGTAGAACCACAGGTCCCAGCAGTCATAGCAGAATCCATTTGCGGGGGGCATGATGTAGATCCATCCATACTGCTCTGGTGGGCTGATGACACCTCTACTAGGGGATTTCTCTTCATATCTGCAGAGGATTTCTCCACAGCAGAAACACCACTTACTACAGCCGGGACACCGTCCACTTTAGCCGGGACACCACTCACTGCAGCCGGGACACCCATGTTGGAAGGTGGCTGCACCGTACAGTGGGATTTCTCCACCAGTGCCGGTCTGCGACCCTTCTGCGACTCCACAGCGACTTCTGACGCTTCACCAGCAGACCTGTCTGCCCTTAGGGGTGACTCCATCTGCTGGATAAACTGTAGGGTGCCATGTTCACCCTCAACCCCCTGGCTGGTTGCCGCTGGCGATTCCCCAGCCTGACATGGGGGGGGAGGTGCAGAGGCAGATGGACCCGGGTTGTCTGTAACATGCGACTGCCGCTGATCCACAGAGGTCTGGCTGGCAAATCTCCTCTCGTTTTTAAATTTTTCCGCAAACGCTCCACTCTTATCTTTTAACTTCTCCAACAGTAAAGATTGTTTTTTTACTTTCTCCTCCATCTCTTGTAGCTCAGGCTTCATGGCCGAACGGTTCCTACTCCAGGCCTGGAAGTACTTGGTCTTGAAGTTTTTATGTTCATCTTTCAAACACTTAAGTTTTTCCTCCGCTCTTCCGATCGCCCGAAAATGATCGATGACCTTTTGTCTGAATACATCTGTACTCTCACCAGGGCCTGGACCCACAGTCAGATCCTGCACCACCTCCTCCTCCTCACTAGGCCCCGTATCATCAGGGGGATCCGTCCCAGGGCCTCCCCCAGGATCAGGCATTGTTCCTGGGCCAAGCTAGCAGGCAAGGCCCAGGCTTGAAAAAAGGCTGGTTCTCTCAGAGAGCTCCTTGGGTGTGTCCTCCTCCTTCTTCCCACTGACCTCCAATGTAAGGGACATTCTTCCCACTGATCACCAATGTAAGGGACATTCTTCTCACAGATCACCAATGTAAGGAACATTCTTCTCACAGATCACCAATGTAAGGGACATTCTTCCCACTGACCACCAATGTAAGGAACATTCTTCTCACTGATCACCAATGTAAGGAACATTCTTCCCACTGATCACCAATGGAGGAACATTCTCCCCACTGATCACCAATGTAAGGGACATTCTTCTCACTGATCACCAATGTAAGGGGCATTCTTCCCACTGATCACCAATGTAAGGGGCATTCTCCCCACTGATCACCAATGTAAGGGACATTCTTCTCACTGATCACCAATGTAAGGGGCATTCTTCCCACTGATCACCAATGTAAGGGACATTCTTCTCACTGACCACCAATGTAAGGGACATTCTTCTCACTGACCACCAATGGAGGAACATTCTCCCCACTGACCACCAATGTAAGGAACATTCTTCTCACTGACCACCAATGTAAGGAACATTCTTCTCACTGATCACCAATGTAAGGAACATTCTTCCCACTGATCACCAATGTAAGGAACATTCTTCTCACAGATCACCAATGTAAGGGACATTCTTCTCACTGACCACCAATGTAAGGAACATTCTTCCCACTGATCACCAATGTAAGGAACATTCTTCTCACAGATCACCAATGTAAGGGAAATTCTTCTCACTGATCACCAATGTAAGGAACATTCTTCTCACTGATCACCAATGTAAGGGACATTCTTCCCACTGATCACCAATGTAAGGAACATTCTTCCCACTGATCACCAATGGAGGAACATTCTCCCCACTGATCACCAATGTAAGGGGCATTCTTCCCACTGATCACCAATGTAAGGGACATTCTTCTCACTGATCACCAATGTAAGGAACATTCTTCTCACTGATCACCAATGTAAGGAACATTCTTCTCGCAGATCACCAATGTAAGGGAAATTCTTCTCACTGATCACCAATGTAAGGAACATTCTTCTCACAGATCACCAATGTAAGGGAAATTCTTCTCACTGATCACCAATGTAAGGAAACATACTACTACTACTACTACATGAAAAAAAGTCAAATGATCATAAATAAACTCAATAAATGAATACCAAGTAATAATAATAATTAACCCCTAAGAGTCGGTTCACACTGGGGCGACTTGGGATCCGACTTGAAGTCGTCTCAAGTCGTCCCAAGTCGCGCTGTCCAGAAAAGCAATGTAAGTGAATGGGAGCGGTGTTAATACACACTACTCATGTCGCTCCGACTTCAGAAGAGGTTCCTGTACTACTTCAATCAGACTTCTAGGCGATTTGTACCCATTGATTTCAATGCAAGTCGCTTCCAAGTCTGTTTTAATTGAAGCTACTTTCCAGCAAGATAACATACATTTCTCAGGCAAACCCCTCCCTCCCCCTCCCTCTCCCAGAGCTGATTGTTGTTTTATTGGCCACTGGAATGTCTCCTGACCTGAAAAGAACTTCAAGTCGTGTTGTAAATCGCCCCAGATCGCCCTGTGGTTCATGCTCAAGTCGTGTTGAAGTTGCTTCTGAAAGTCGTGCTGGAAGTCGCGTCGCCCTAGTGTGAACCGACTCTTACTCTTAAAAAAAGATAACATAATAATAGTAACAAATAACTAAACACCCTAACCCAAAATGAATACATTATTATTATAGTACACTTTTGTGTTCGGGTTTGGGTGTTTATTATTAATATTAATAATAATTATATTTCTAGAGTCAGTACTCTCTAAGGTGCAAGTGCATTATGACCCATAACTGTAAAAAAAAATTACAAAAAGGGAACGCTAGATCTTAAACACCTAATAATACATTATTTTCCTTCTGGAAAGTTGCCATATATTCAATTTTTTGTTCACTGGGGTTTCTTAAGACCCGTACACGATCGGACCTGTTTGATCGGACAATCCATCAGATTCCATCAGACAAACTTTTTCATCAGGCAAATGTTCGCTGTTAGAAAAGACAAACTTTCCGGCAACAAATGTCCTACGTCGGCTAAACCTATCGTGTGTACAGAAATCCATCGGACTAAAGTCCAAAGTACAAACACGCATGCTCAGAACCAATGCTAAAGATCAGGTAACAATAACAGAAGTTGCCCACAAGGTGGTGGTAAAGAGCTGAGAAACCATGTAGTACCTCTATTACGTCACTACGTTTGTGTTTGTTGGCTGAAAAAGTTCTGTCGTGTGTATGCTGAACAAGTTCACGGCCAACGCCCATTCGGAGCTAAATTCACGGAAAAGTCTGATGGAAGTCTGATCGTCTGTATGAGGCGTTACACTTTGACTTCAGGCCATCAGCCAAGTAGAGAATGGTAATGATGATTGGGATATGCCATCAGATCCTCCATGTTACGTAATTCTTACAAGGCCAATTGGCTCTGCAGTGGACGGGAATGGACACAAACAATACACTCATACAGACGCGGTGCCCATCTATGGTATTATAACCCGGAGGGGTGCCAAATCACCAAAATGATTCTTAATCGCAGGTGCGTCGCTCTGACATAATGTCCCTCCAGAAATGTCCGCAGGCTGACTTGCATGTTTATGATTCCACAATAACAGGAACTCCATCTGCACCGGGTAATTGAAGCCACTTGTCTCTCTCTATTTCCTTGTACAGAGGATTTAGCTAAAAACAGCTTTTCCATACGCGCGCAGGAGGAGGTCCACATTAACCCATCACCACATGACCGCCAAAATGACGAAGGCCACTTTAGTGTTGTGTGCAACCAATTTACAAAGGGGAGCTCGTTCCTTACAGAGAGGATGTATTTTATATCACGGTGTGCCAAATAGGTTAAATCAAGGCTCTGGTTTGGTGGAAATGAATTTTTTTGGAATAACTGAAGAATTTTATATCTGTAGGTAAAACCAGGAGACACATTTGACCTCCATCACCAGGGCCGATCCTCTGGTCACAGATGCCTGGGTGCAAAAATATTTCTGGTGCCCCCACATGGGCATAGTCATCTTACTAACTCCTCCCCTTTACAAATGTTTTTATGGCTACGACCAGAGATACTCCCCTAAGAAGTCTTCATTACCCTGGGATCCTCCCATGAACTTTTAACAATAAAGAAAATGAGTACACTAATGGGACCTGGAGGGGGGTCTATTTAACGCACACAGAGAGGGCTTCTGTTAGAGAGTCTGTAAGGCCGCGTACACACGATCAGTCCATCCGATGAGAATGGTCCGAAGGACCGATTTCATCGGTTAACCGATGAAGCTGACTTATGGTCTGATGTGCCTACACACCATCGGTTAAAAAAACGATCATGTCAGAACGCGGTGGCGTAAAACACAATGACGTGCCGGAAAAAATGAAGTTCAATGCTTCCAAGCATGCGTCGAATTGATTCTGAGCATGCGCGGCTTTTTAACCGATGCTTTTGCATACTAACGATTGGTTTTGACCCATCGGTTAGGCGTCCATCGATTACATTTTAAAGCAAGTTCTCTTTTTTTGACAGAAGGATAACTGACCGATGGGGCCCACACACAATCGGTTTGGACCAATGAAACGGACCTTCAGTCCGTTTTCATCGGTTTTGACCGATCGTGTGTACGCGGCCTTAGAAAGAGCCCCCAGACATTACTAGGAGGGTGGCACTCAGAAAGCATTTCTGAGAGTGCACGGGATGATCGGTAGCTTCGGCCAACCTAGAAGCCCCTCATCACACCGTCTATGGGAGAAGAGCAGACACAGGCAGAGGGGGCGGGGAAGACAGTCCGGTGTTCCACGTGCACCGGACAGATTAGTGGAACCTAGTACCGGAACGCGTTCCGGTACTAGGCTCCGCTGCAGTACCCAGCCCAAATTCCAGGGACAGCGAGAAGTATGCGCTCTTGTCAGTTGCCAGCGGAGAGAACATGCGGGATGGGGAACCACAGCACCCGCTACAAGCAGGCCTCTAGACCCAGACGAGGAGGAGGGAGGGGAGCACTCTGGAGCTTCGGCACCCTCACCTCTGCCATGCCTGGGTACGTAGTACCCCGCGCACCCTGCCTAGGATCGGCCCTGTCCATCACTTACTAGGGAAGAGAGCAGTCCAGCAGCAGACAGTCTCATAAACTTAGACCCTGGCAGATACTCCCGGCGCTACTTATCAGGGGGAGGTCAACTGAATTGGCTATGCAAATAACGACTTCACCTCCAAAGTCAGAACTTCGAAGCCTACCACCTGCCTCCAACATTTTACTATTGCTCTTTGCCAATGTCATGTGCAGCCTTGTTGACCAGTAATAAGTAGAAGGAAGGAAGGAGGTAGCAGGCAGAGAAACTTGGAGACCAAATTCATTTGTATAGCTGGCATCCTTGAGATTTGGCATCCCATTGGATCTGAAAGAACATGCAGCTCCACTTCGTGCTTCTTAGGGCAGCCATTCTCAACTAGGGTTCCTCCAGAGGTTGGTAGGGGTTCCTATACCTGTGGCTCATGGACTTCCATTTGATAGTGCCTGCATAGTTTCTAGGTCATTGCTACTTGGCAGAGTCAGCTGCAGGACACCAAGGTTTTTTTTTAATGGTGTGTCAGGGTGGCATTTGGACCACTACTGTAAGAGGGGCATTATTCCCAATTACCACCAATGTAAGCAACATTCTTACCACTGACTACCAATGTAAGGGGCATTTTTCCTACTGACCAGCAGCGTAAAGACCATTCATCCCATTGGCCACCACTGTAAGGAGAATTCTACTCACGGACCACCAATGGAAGAGGCATTCTTTCCACGGACCACCAATGGAAGAGGCATTCTTTCCACTGACCACCAATGGAAGAGGCATTCTTTCCACTGACCACCAATGGAAGAGGCATTCTTTCCACTGACCACCAATGGAAGAGGCATTCTTTCCACTGACCACCAATGGAAGAGGCATTCTTTCCACTGACCACCAATGGAAGAGGCATTCTTTCCACTGACCACCAATGGAAGAGGCATTCTTTCCACTGACCACCAATGGAAGAGGCATTCTTTCCACTGACCACCAATGGAAGAGGCATTCTTTCCACTGACCACCAATGGAAGAGGCATTCTTCCCACTGATCACCAATGGAAGGCGCATTCTTTCCACTGATCACCAATGTAAGGAGCATTCTTCCCACTGACCACCAATGGAAGGAACATTCTTCTCACTGATCACCAATGTAAGGGACATTCTTCTCACTGATCACCAATGTAAGGGACATTCTTCTCACTGATCACCAATGTAAGGAACATTCTTCTCACTGATCACCAATGTAAGGAACATTCTTCCCACTGACCACCAATGGAAGGAACATTCTTCCCACTGACCACCAATGGAAGGAACATTCTTCTCTATGATCACCAATGTAAGGAACATTCTTCCCACTGATCACCAATGTAAGGGGCATTCTTCTCACTGATCACCAATGTAAGGGACATTCTTCTCACTGATCACCAATGTAAGGAACATTCTTCTCACTGATCACCAATGTAAGGAACATTCTTCCCACTGACCACCAATGGAAGGAACATTCTTCCCACTGACCACCAATGGAAGGAACATTCTTCTCTATGATCACCAATGTAAGGAACATTCTTCCCACTGATCACCAATGTAAGGTGCATTCTACTTACTGACCAATTTAAAAGGACATTCTTCCCACTGACACCAATGGAAAGGGGATTCTTCCCACTGGTCATGACTGTAAGGAAAATTCTTCTAATTGATCACCAACTTAAGGGACATTCTTCCAACTGACCACCAATTTAAGGGACATGCTTCCCACTGACCACCAATGAATACATTTTAGCAGAGGTTTCCTCAGCCCTAAAAATTATTAAAGGGTTCCTTTGAAGCAAAGAGGTTGAGAAAGACTAGACTCTGGTTTATTAGTTATGCTCAGCATGGGTTCACTTTAAACAAGTTAGGACTATAAAACTTTGCAACTCACCACTGAACGCTTTAGTCCACGCCGGACACTAATTTATTGCTATTACATCAATTATGAATCTTGGCGGCCCATTTTAGGCTGATACTTTTCATCAGATGCTAAATACTGAGAAGATCTCTCCCCATTACATCTTGTGAGATAAGATTACATAGGATGATGTTGTCACCTGACGGGCCTGTGTACGTACCTGGCCTCGGCGATCTCCACCCTTAACCATCCCTGGGCCAATGTTTGTGTGCGTAAATCTGCGGTTCATGTGTTAGCAAGCAGAGGGATCGCGCAGTTCCCAGGCTTAGGGCAAACTTGTGATGTGGCAGTGAGTAAACACCCGGAACCTAAACCACCGTTCAGCAAACACTGGCCAGACACACATGGGGAAAGCCTGTGTACACACACCGGGCCGCACGCTCCTCCGTACACACTGACTGCAAAGGAAGGCACCACGGCCTACTTAATACCTCTACACACACACACAACATCCTAGAGGTAACGGATGACGTCTGAGGTATGATTACAATGTTTAAAGGAAATCTAAAGCCTAACCAGTTTCGGATATTGAGTAGGAAAGGGCTAAAAACCCATCAGGTTTTTATTTTTCGACCATCAGTGTCCCCATTCAAGAGATTTCTTTTCAGTTCCTGTCCCGTAAACGCTACGGGAAGTGGCAGGACGTCTCTCGAAAGCTAGGTTAGTGCCCAGCTTTCACCAAAACAAGTTTCCCCATTGGAAGATTGTTTAACCCCGTCAGGCCTCATTCACATTGGCCTACAGGTATGCCGTCTTCACACGCATGGGATGTACAGGTGTCATATCTGTCAATCTATGGGGTTACCTTTGAAGGGAGGAAGCATGGGCTTAGCATCAGGGGTTGCAATTGTGACCCCCACCCCTAGCTCTATGGGCCCAGAGCTCTGCTCCCTGCCTGTCATATTACATTTGATTTCCTCCACAAAATCCCAGAGCTGCAGTCCAGCTCCAATCCACCTGGTGTCTCCCAGGGCTCAAGCCAAGTTCTATAAATCGAACACTTAAAGGGGTGTTCCAGCCCTAAGTTGTGTTTATTAAAAGTCAGCAGCTACAAAAAGTGTAGCTGCTGGCCTTTAATAAACACTCACTTACCTGCTCCTGCGTTCCAGCGACGCGCCGACCGGGGCTCCGCTCCTCTCCCCCCCTGCCCGGCCGGCGTCTCCATCCTGACTGTGGGCACCCAGCCGTGACAGCCTTCGGCTTCACGGCCGGGCACCCACTGCGCATGCGCGAGCCGTACTGCGCATGCGTGCGCGGCGCGGCTCGCCGCTGATTGGAGAGGCGATCGCATGGGACCTGTCAGTGTCCCATGTGATCGCCTACAGGGAGGGGCTGGTGTAGGCGATTAAGGCTTAATCGCCTAACCAGCCCCTCGGCAGAAGCAGGAAGTGGGACAGGAAGTCCCACTCCTACTGAAGCCCCCACTCCCCCCCCAAAAAAATTACATGCCAAATGTGGCATGTATGGGGGTGAGGAGTGGAGTAAGCTAAGGTCGTTTTTTTGGGTGGAACACCCCTTTAACTTCCAGTTGTTTGCCTTCTCTCCAGTCCACACCCTTCCTTTGCTTTCATTGGCTGGGGTCATGTCATTACTAGGATAGGGGAGGGAGGTGAGGTCATGTCATTAATAGGATACAGGGGGGGGGGGGGGCAAGGCCATGTCATTACTAGGATTACTAGGGGT
This sequence comes from Rana kukunoris, assembly GCA_029574335.1. NCBI lineage: Eukaryota > Metazoa > Chordata > Amphibia > Anura > Ranidae > Rana > Rana kukunoris. The sequence continues at coordinate 236,287,102 of CM056054.1, forward strand.
TTTTGTGGCTCAGGCCATACAGCTGATTGGAGCGTCTCGGAGCGCGATTGCCTCAATGGGCACCTGTCAAGAGACAACCCCATAGACGGCCATTGCTTATAATCTCCTTGAAGGATCTGAATCACCATTATTTGTAAAATAAAAGCGCGCCCCTCCTTGGTGTACACCGCCCACCTACAGATAGCAGACATGATCCCTCTCCCCCAATGTAAGTCATCACCTTGACGGATCGCCAGGACATCTGCGCACCTCAGACATGCCAAAAACCTGGCAGAAAATCCCCCATTCCAGAGACCCGTAACAAAATATTTCTATATAAGGGCACAGAAAACGCCAGCTTCGTAATGCACAAACATGGCCTGAGGCCCCCCCCCCCCCTCCCTCCTTCCCTTGACTTTGGCCTTGAAGAAAAGGCTGACTTATTCAAAGGTATGGCACGCGACTTACTGGGCAGGAATGTTGTGAAAATTAACCCCTGCACTGTCAGCCGGGCACAAAAGAAACATCTGTACAGAGAAAACATATTCCCTAAAATACATGCCAAAGTGTGTGCAATACCTAGCTGTGACACAGAACTCTGAACTGTCCCAGATTTTGGTGTTTTGGTGGGACTGCTCCAGATTTTGGAGAGACTGCCCCAGATTTTGGAGGGACTGCCCCAGATTTTGGAGAGACTGCCCCAGATTTTGGAGAGACTGCCCCAGATTTTGGAGAGACTGCCCCAGATTTTGGAGAGACTGCCCCAGAGTTAGGAGAGACTGCCCCAGAGTTAGGAGAGACTGCCCCAGAGTTAGGAGAGACTGCCCCAGAGTTAGGAGAGACTGCCCCAGAGTTAGGAGAGACTGCCCCAGAGTTAGGAGAGACTGCCCCAGATTTTGGAGAGACTGCCCCAGATTTTGGAGAGACTGCCCCAGATTTTGGAGGGACTGCCATAGATTTTGGAGGGACTGCCATAGATTTTGGGGGGACTGCCCCAGATTTTGGGGGGGACTGCCCCAGATTTTGGGGGGACTGCCCCATATTTTGGAGGGACTGCCCCAGATTTTGAGGGACTGCCCCAGATTTTGGAGGGACTGCCATAGATTTTGGAGGGACTGCCATAGATTTTGGGGGGACTGCCCCAGATTTTGGGGGGACTGCCCCAGATTTTGGAGGGACTGCCCCAGATTTTGAGGGACTGCCCCAGATTTTGAGGGACTGCCCCAGATTTTGAGGGACTGCCCTGATTTGGAACAAAGTCCCTCTGTCCCTTTTTCCTCCTCATTTGTCCCTCATTTTGGTCTGATCTATAGAGTTGTATATAAAATGCACTTTTTATCTATCAAAAAGGGTTTCCCGGTGCCCTTTTATCTAAATTGCTGAATTTGTAAATTTCCTAAGCCAATATAAAAGGAATAGTAGTGGTAAAAAAACATACAAAAAAAAAACACTTGTGGGTTTACCTAATAATTTTTTGTACAATTCTCCTTTAAGGGGGCATGGCATGGGGGTGTGTCCTATGCCTACCTACCTTTTCTACTAGGTGTAACTCATTCCCATCTCAAAAAGTTGGGAGGTATGGTTACAGTGGAAACTGGCTCTGAAGGTATACTTCTCCATCACATGAATGACTCCCCTCACTGGCTTTGACTGACAGCCAATGGCTCCCACTGCTGCCTCCATCTCCAGTTAGGAGAGAGAGAACCAAGAAAGCTCAGGGCTCAGGTATGTTTAAGGGTGAATGGTTCAAGAAAGGTTGACCGCACTCCCAGCTATGAAGCAGTGATGATTGTGTTTTTGAAGATAAAAATCCATCAAGATTATGCAGGCATGGCAAGGTTGACGCGTTTCACAAATCAAGGTTCGCTTACTGGACCTGCACCACAAGGTTAAAAGGGAGCAATCATTCCCAGGGGGCAGGGGGAGTCAGCCCATCCTAATACAATATATCAGGGGCAAACCTGTCTATTAGAGGTGCCTGGGTGCCACCCCTTTTTTCCAGGCCACCCCCTATTTGCAATGGATAGATTTATGCATAGCACAGCCGCCGTAACCACCCCTTATTCTTGCCGCAGGCTATTTTTAGGACGGCGGGCGCATAAATTACAGCAACCATTTTTTTTAAGCACCCGATTAGAGCCAAAGGTTCTAATAAGCTTCAAATTAGGGTGGGCTTGGGTCACAGAGAATGCGACCCAGACACCACCCAAGTGTGTTAAAACAGCAAATGAATATTCGCTCTTGAAACACTGATCCTCAAATCTGGCAAATCCGATTGGCCGAAAGGACAGGCAATCCTATTGGACGCCTAGGCAGGAGAGGGGAGGATCACGCTAGGACACGCTGCATGCCTGCACATCTGCTACCTAGATGGGGTAAGTCGTAGGGCCTTCTTAATAGTATCATGGGCCCCTGGGCAAAGAATTACTCTGGCGCCTCTACAATGGAGACAGTGCGGGTAAACAGACATCAAGTAGGTAGGAGGCACCCAAGCGGCGCTTGCCGCTTTTGGGTGGAGCTCCGCATTAACTACATGAACAATCAGCAAAGAAACAGTGGGGAAAATACTATTATAAAGTAACAAAGCTGTCCTGTGCATATAATATATCTGCTAGATTGATGCCTCCCAATCACTATGGCCCCTCTATGCCCCAGATATCCCCCCAGCACTCTGACCCCTCTACACACAAGATATCCCCCAGCACTCTGACCCCTCTACACACAAGATATCCCCCAGCACTCTGACCCCTCTATGCCCCAGATATCCCCCAGCACTCTGACCCCTCTATGCCCCAGATATCCCCCAGCACTCTGACCCCTCTATGCCCCAGATATCCCCCAGCACTCTGACCCCTCTATGCCCCAGATATCCCCCAGCACTCTGACCCCTCTATGCCCCAGATATCCCCCAGCACTCTGACTCCCAATTTTGGACCAGCTGCTTTGGGGAAAGTGCAGGGGCCTCCCCATGCAGCTGGATCCTCTTGGAAGTTCCCAGGTGTGCCCTCTCATTAAGACAGCCCTGGGTAAGTGCCGGGCTTACCAAGTCCGTCCAACCATGTGGGAGGGTGCGGGTGGTGCTGACTGACTTGGGGGGGTAGTTGTTTGCAAACAACCACCCCCCCAAAAAAAACAGCCATCAATATATATATATATACACACACATACATACATATACACACACACATACACAGGCCTCAACAAAATTTGGGCGCCCGGTCGCAATTGCGACAAGAAATTGTGACCTGGCACCTGGGGAAGCTTAGGCCTGCAGAAGGCCGCAAAGCCGAGCCCTTAATTACTGGTAATTGAGGCCGCGGCTTTGCGGCCTTCTGCAGGCCTAATCTTCCTTCTGTGAAACAAGTAAAACAGCAGTTCTAATGTGTTTTTTCACTGTTTTCACTGTCATCTCCTTTCCCTTTAATTAGAACCCCCAAACATTATATTTTTTTTTTATTATTGTAACACCATAGAGAATAAAAAAGCGGTCGTTGCAATACTTTGTCACACCGTATTTGCGCAGCAGTCTTACAAGCGCACTTTTTTGGGGGGAAAAATACACTTTTTTTAATGAAAAAATAAGACAACAGTAAGGTTAGCCACATTTTTTTTTTATATTGTGAGATAATGTTACGCCAAGTAAATTGATACGCAAACATGTCACGCTTCAAAATTTGCGTCCGCTTGTGGAATGGCAACAAGCTTTTACCCTTTAAAATCTCTATAGGCGACATTTAAAAAAAATTCTACAGGTTGCATGTTTTGAGTTACAGAGGAGGTCTAGTGCTAGAATTATTGCTCTCGCTCTACCAATCACGGCGATACCTCACATGTGTGGTTTGAATACGCGTGCAAGCTTGGTGGGACGGGGCGCATTTTCTGGCTCCTAACATTTTTAGCTGGCTCCTAGATTCCAAGCAAATTTGTCAAACCCTGTACATACATATACACACACATATATATATACATACACAAACAAAAAATAATCTAGAGTTTTCCTTTAGCCCGGCACAGAGCGGAGTGAGTGGCTCGGACACCACCAAGTCCTCTGTTCCCAGGGCAGAAACAGCCGAGAAATATAAATCGCCTCCTCCTAATATATATTTTTTTCCTTCCGCTGAAGTATTCCATAATTGTCCTGGTTAGATGAAAAGCTGCTTTCCACATGACAAATTTGTAGAATCTATAAATCGCATTCGCTGACATTCTTTTCCTGCAATAAAAACGATACAAGGCTCTCCAATATGGAAGCCATTAGGAGGATCGGTTTTGGGGCACTTCCTAGATTTATGGCGCAACCGCGCTGCTTATATACTTTACATCATAAACAATCCAGCTGCGACTTTCATTCCTATACCTCCCTGGCTCTACAGATGGAGGAAACAACGACAACCACCAAAGACCATGGAAGGTGGAAAAGAAAGAAAAGAGAACAAATGCGCTGCCATAAAACGGTTTGTGTATCAGGGTTTGACAAAGTTGCTTGGAATCTAGGAGCCAGCTTAAAAAGTTAGGAGCCAAAACACGCCACGCCGACCTGTAATTGGGGCCACGGCTTTGCGGCCTTCTGCAGGCCTTAGTTTCCTTCTGAGAAGGCCGCAAAGCCGCAGGCTCACTTACAGGCGGGCGCGGGCCCACCGCTATCACGCCGGCCGGTTATTGAGGCCACGGCTTTGCGGCCTCCTGCAGCCCTAAGCTTCCCCAGGCGCCAGGTCACAATTTTTTGTCGCAATTGCCACCGGCACCCAGATTTTGTCAAGGCCTGTAGTAAATACAGAGCTACCACCTGTGTCTTCTCCAAGAGAACAGTGACAATATGGACACAATGGGGGAGATTTACTAAATTTACAGAATCTGGTGCAGCTGTGCATGGCAGCCAATCAGATTTTTTCCTTCAGCTTGTTCAATTAAGCTTTGACAAAAAAAAAAAAAAAAAGTTTCCACCTGACCTATAGTCAAATGACAGCTGGGCAGGACATTGGTTGTTCCGGGTGCACATGACATGAAGTCCTCCTGGGCCACGCCATGATCCGCAGTGTCCACACCAGAAGACTGATCAGTGTACCGACCCCCGCTGCTGGTACCATGTGATCACTGTGAGCAATTACAGCAGATCACATGCCAATTGTACTCAATGAGTAGCTTTAATCCATGACATTCATTGTGTTGATGTCTGTGATTGGTCACAGTGATCACATGGTCCAGAAAGGGACAATCACAGAGAGCCACAATAGTAAACACTGAATGAATCCATTTCATTGACTAAAAATAGTTGTTTATAACCGTGAAATTCACTGGTATAAGCAATCATAATCTAAAAAAAAAAAAAGAAATCCTGATCACTTCCTCAGAGTAGTACACTGTATTTTTTTTTAATATTTTCTCTCCTTTTTTTTAAACAATTCTTTTTAACACATTTCACACAGTAAAAATAGGTGCTTATACCAATGGAATTCACTGGTACAAGCAACTATAAAGTGTAAAAAAAAAAAAAATCGGATTACTTGTACAGATTATGGTTTCTTATACCAGTAAATTTCACTGGTATAAGCAATTATTTTTACTAAATGAAATGTGTTAAAGAAAAAAAAATTGTAAAAAAATGTAATAAAAAGAAAATATAACAAAAAAAAAACTGTAAAAAAAGATATATATTTTTTACATTTTTTTATTATGTTTTCTTTCTTTTTTTTACAATCATTGTTTTAACACATTTCATCAAATAAAAATAGTTGCTTATGCCAGTGAAATCCACTGGTATAAGCAAATATAATGTGTAAAAACAAATCCTGATTACTTCCCTAGAGTAGTACACTGCAGGGGCGGACTGACAACTCATGAGCCACCATTAGATATCAAGAGCCCCCCACCCAATCCTTCACATATCAAGACCCCCACCCCTCCATTATCAGATATCAAGAGCCCCCCCACCCCACCACTGGATATCAAGAGCCCTCCCCCACCATTAGATATCAAGAGGACCCCACCCACTCCTCAGATATCAAGAGTCTCCCACCCTCCCTTACATCACAGCAGGTGGTGTATTATTTACAAGCAATGCCGCTGCTGCTGTCTCACAGTGACAGGTGTGCTCATGGTCCCCCCTGCCCGAATGGTCTGTCCCCATTCTGGGCTCAGAGGCAGGTCTTTAAATTAGGCGGTCGCTTAAGGCCTTGCACTCACAGGGGCCTCGTGGCCGTCTAACTCGCCTCTGCAACTTTCCGCAGCCATTTTTATTTGCTTGAATTTTTTTTACCCATTATGGGCATGGTGGGGCCCCCCGTGTCTCAGTTTTGCTTAAGGCCTCACAAAGCCTAGAGCCGCCGCTGTCTGGGCTGAACCATGTGCCATGTACCAAACCCGGGCACACGATTCAAGACCCGGTAAATCCTGGACAGGTGGCAACCCTAGTCAGCTTTCAGGTGTCCATTGAAGGGGTTGCAGTGATTGGCCATCAGCACCTATAGCTTAGTAAAGACCTTCCAATAATAAGAAACCATCTGTCTTTTTTTTCAATCTTTAATAAATTTGGAGATTGCTGGGAGAGGAAAGGAAGGAGACGATTTTCCTATAAATAATAATGGACTTTTCTTCTCATAGAGGAAACATTATCAGCCTGAATACAGATCGATTTACAGCGATCGTTTCCTCCTGAATCGCACAGGTGTGAATGGAATAGAACATTTCCCTCTATTCATGTCGGTGGAGCTCGGCGTGTCTGCGGCTTTGTTTATACATTTTATGCATTCCTGCACATCGGTGCTCATTACACCTTTATTTATTTTTTGCATTCTTTTTTTATTTTTTTTTATTACATTCCCATTCAGTGATTGAGCGGAAAACATTCTACAGCATTGTTTATCCTCTTGGATCAAAGTATGTGATATTGGAAGAACGCGGCAGGGCCATGAATTACTGGAGCGCTCAGAACCTGCTGTGTGGCAACCAATCAGCTTTCCATGTTCAAGGCTCCATTCACACTTGTCGTGTGGCTTGTAGTGCGACTTTATGACACCAGAGTCGCGTGACGAGTTACACTTCGTGTTTTTAAGGACAGCGGTTCACATATGTGCGACTTAAAGTGTTACTGAACCCAGGAGCTTGCGCTCACTAGATCTGATCTCCCACAGTACACAGAACATGGAAATGCAATTATTTTAGTGAATATAAACTGCTAAATACCTCTTCTCATCAGCAGTATAGAGCAGTCTTGTGACTTCTATCAGTGTCTGGTTAAAGCTTGTAGGAGGAGATTTCATTCTACTCTGACTGTCCTATGAGGCTGCAGGACCCCTGACCCTCTGTCTGGACAGTGCCGACTGGCCCTCTGCAGATCACATGCACACAAAAAAAAAATGCACACAAAAAAAAAAAAAAACACTCTACCAACACACAAACCGAGCATGTGCAGACTAACTCCATAGGCTCGGTTCAGGAGATGGATGGGGACAGCGGAAGAAGGGGAGGATCAGAGAAGGCAAAAGGAAACAGTCTTTTTACACAATGCAGAGAATTAAAGTGGATGTAAACCCAAAAAATTGTATTTATTTTTTTGATGTCACAATGTAGAGTATAAGATTTCCTATCATCTGTGCCCAGTCTTGCCACACAGAGTTAATCCAGCTCTGAGCAATCCTCTTTAAATGTCCAGTGAAAATTAACAGAATTCCAGATAAAAACCTGCCTAAATAAAAAGTCTGTTTCTCTCTTCTTGCTTTGAGTGACAGGTTATTTACATATCTAGCTTGGACATGTTTATCATATGTTATGTTATGTTTATCATAACATGAGGTGATCCAAAGTTCATATATTGTATATTACCAGGATGTGTTATGTGGGGGGAGGGGTGGATTTATCACTTTTTATACTGTGGATCACCTCATATTATCATAAACATAACATAATATATGATAAGCATGTCCAAGCTAGATATGTAAATAACCTGTCACTTAAAGCAAGGAGAGAGAAAAGGACTTTTTATTTAGGCAAGTTTTTATCTGGAATTCTGTTAATTTTCACTGAACAATAAAAGAGGATTGCTCATATCTGGATTAACTCTATGTGGCAAGACTGGGCACAGATGATAGGAAATCTTATACTCTACATTGTGACATAAAAAAAAAAAACATGCTTTACTGCATATACACACTGATTTTACTGTCGTGGGTTTAGTAACACTTTAGGCTCAGTTTCCACTTGTGCGACTTTGGACACATAAAGTTGCATGACAAGTCACAGCCCATCGATTTCAATGGCACCTGTTCACATCTATGCGACTTAAAGTTGCAACGACTTTGAAAAGTTTCCTGCACTACTTAAAGCGGATCTCCCACGCCAAATCGAATTTTTGTTTAAGGGCTATTTACATTGTTAGTAGTGCTGCTTTTAAAAACTCACTGTTTTTGTTTCCCACGGCCGCTCCGCTGTGATTTGGTCTGCAATCATAACTTATATTCGCCTTGTCTTCCTGTTGCCATTTTAGGTACGGGCAGTCGCAACCCACATGCAGGAACTTCCTATTTGCGGTGGATGCTGTCCCAGCATCCACCGCTCGATCTCGCGCATGCACACTGTCAATGGTGAACCGCGCCGCGAGCGTCTGCGTTGCCATCATATAGCCCGCCCGCCCTCCTTGCTTTGTTGTTGTCGCGCGTCATTTCCTGCTAAGGAAATAGCGCGAGATTTGATTACACGGCTGCGCAGTGAACTCTATATGCTATAGAGTGAAGGTCCCAGAGCGCACTGCATCTAGCAGGAAATGATGCAATGCCCGGATAATTCCTGCATGTGTTAGAAACCGGAAGCAACATTACTGTAAAGTTACCGAATATGATTTAAAAAAATACCCGTTTTTACTGTATTGGATAGCGGCAAGGTTATTAAGCTAATGTTGCAAATAGGGTGGAGATCCGCTTTAAATGCGCCTTTTGATGGAATCTTGATCCAGAGACTGTAAAGTTGGATCAAAGCTGCACTGCAAAGTCGCACTCTAAATCGCACTCTAAATCGCGTGACTTTGGGGGTCGCGGTAGGGACGATTGTGTAACTTTACATCCAAGTCGTACCCCTTCCAAAGTTGTGTCAAAGTTGCACTCCAAAGTCGTGCAACTTTGGAGTCATACAAGTGTGAATGGAGCCTTATTGTCAAAGCTTAAAGCAGAGCTCCACCCAAAAGGGGAAGCTCTGCTTGTCTGGCACCCGTCAACGCTGCCACATTTGGGGGGGGAAGGGTGGGCAGGTACCTTTTCGGCCTCCCTCTTCCTTCCCCCACATGCTTCATGCATGCACAGTAGGGAACCGGCTGTGAAGCCGCAAGGCAAGTAGGGAACCGGCTGTGAAGCTGCAAGGCAAGTAGGGAACTGGCTGTGAAGCCGCAAGGCACGTAGGGAACCGGCTGTGAAGCCGCAAGGCAAGTAGGGAACCGGCTGTGAAGCCGCAAGGCAAGTAGGGAACCGGCTGTGAAGCCGCAAGGCAAGTAGAGAACCGGCTGTGAAGCCGCAAGGCAAGTAGAGAACCGGCTGTGAAGCCGCAAGGCAAGTAGGGAACCGGCTGTGAAGCCGCAAGGTAAGTAGGGAACCGGCTGTGAAGCCGCAAGGCAAGTAGGGAACTGGCTGTGAAGCCGCAAGGCAAGTAGGGAACCGACTGTGAAGCAGCAAGGCAAGTAGGAAACCGGCTGTGAAGCCGCAAGGCAAGTAGGGAACCGGCTGTGAAGCCGCAAGGCAAGTAGGGAACCGGCTGTGAAGCCGCAAGGCACGTAGGGAACCGGCTGTGAAGCCGCAAGGGTAGGGAACCGGCTGTGAAGCCGCAAGGGTAGGGAACCGGCTGTGAAGCCGAAAGGCTTTACTGTCGGTTTCCCTTAGTGAAGATGGCGGTGGCGGTACCCAATTGAAAAAATCGGCTCAGGTGAGGACACCGCTGGATCCCTGGAAAGGTAAATACCTTAATAGTAAAAGTCAGCAGTTAGTTATTTGTAGTTGCTGACTTTTCACTTTTTCTGAAGAAGCCCGGAGCTCTCCTTTAATTGAACAAGCTGAAATCAGAAGCTGATTGGCTGCCATGTAGAGCTGCACCAGATCCTGAGTTTTAGTAAATCTCCCCCTGTGTGTGTCCGATGAACGACTCCATTACAGGAGGGAAGAGTGCGACATTTCTACTAATGCATCAAACAAAGAATCTTCCTGCGGAACGCAACATTTTGAATTTAATTTCTGCGACCAATCATTGAAAATACTGTATTTGTTTGTTGGAATTCCTCGCTCTGCGCCATCGATGGCCCCGTCCTGGTCTACCTGTATATAAATATATATAGTAATAGTACTGGAGATAACTTACATTATTCAGTGTCCATGCTTTGGACCAATCAGGGGCTGCGTTTTCTCTCGGCCTCCTCTCTCCTCCGGCTTTTTCTTCCCGCAGCCTTCCTGCCTCCCCCTAGCAGGGCCCATTCTACCTGACCTCTCCTCCTCCGCCCCACCCTGCCCCTTTCCTCCCTTCTGTTTACATTCCTCTAAATACACTTTAAATACCAAACTGTCTGATGTTGTAAGCTGCCCAGGAATGTCCTGACAGCGGGCCGGGGAAGAGGGAGAGGCTCCGGGGACTGGAGGACAAACAGAACTGCAGCAGGACCAGCGCCAGTCCTCAGAACAGGAGAGATGACATCCTCACTTTACATTGACTTTTTATTTTCATGTTATTTTATTATGATTGTAATATTTTTATTATTTTATTTTATTATGATTGTAATCATTTTTATTATCATGTTATTTTAATATGATGTTATATTATATTTATTATCATGTTATTTTATTATTATTGTAATATTTTTATTTTATTATTATTGTAATATTTTTATTATGTTATTTTATCATTATTGTAATATCTGTATTATCATATTTTTTTATGATTGTAATATTTGTATTATGTTATATTATTATGATTGTAATATTTTTATCATCATGTTATTTTAATATGATTTTATTATCATGTTATTTTATCATGATTGTAATTCTATTTTTATTATCATGTTATTTTATTATCATTGTAATATTTTATTATGATTGTAATATTTATATTATCATGTTTTTTTATTATTGTAATATTTTTATTATCATGTTATTTTATTATTATTATTGTAATATTTTATTATTATGATTGTAATATTTTTATCATCAATTTTAATATTTTTATTATAACGTTATTTTATTATGATTGTAATAATATTTTTATTATCATGTTATTTTATTATGATTGTAGTATTTTTATTATCATGTTATTTTATTATCATTGTAATATTTTTATCATCATGTTATTTTATTATCATTGTAATATTTTATTATTATGATTGTAATATTTTTATCATCAATTTTAATATTTTTATTATAACGTTATTTTATTATGATTGTAATAATATTTTTATTATCATGTTATTTTATTATGATTGTAGTATTTTTATTATCATGTTATTTTATTATCATTGTAATATTTTTATCATCATGTTATTTTATTATATGATTGTAATATTTAATTATGATCATAATATTTTTTATTATTTTAATATTTTTATTATCATGTTATTTTTTATTTTAATATTTTTATTATAATGTTATTTTATTATGATTGTAATATTTTTATTATGTTATTTTTAATATTATTGTAATATTAGTTTTATTATCATGTTATTTTATTATTATTGTTATATTATTTTTATTATTTCTATTTATTTTTATTACTACTGTCATATTCTTCTTCAAAACACACACAAACAATAAAAAAAAAGTAGCATACATTGGTCTGACAGGGAATCAATGCGATCCTTGCAAGAATCATATCATCAGTTATTCTTTTTTTTTTATTACTAATATTTTTTTAAAAGGTAACTTTATTGTTTGTAAATAAACAAAGAAAAAAAAATAGCACACAAACTGGATGGAGGGAGGGACTGATGGTGTAAAGGATGGATGGAGGGAAGGATGGATGGAGGGAAGGATGGATGGAGGGAAGGAAGGAGGGAGGGAAGGAAGGATGGAGGGAAGGAAGGATGGAGGGAGGGATGGATGGATAGATGGAGGGGTGGATGGAGGGGTGGATAGATGGATGGAGGGATGGATGGATGAAGGGAGGGGATGAAGGGAGGAGGGATGGAGGGAAGGAGGGATGGATGGTGTAAAGGATGGAGGGAAGGAAGGATGGATGTAGTGAAGGAAGAATGGAGGGAGGGATGGATGGAGGGGTGGATAGATGGATGGAGGGATGGATGGATGAAGGGAGGGGATGAAGGGAGGGAGGGATGGATGAAGGGAGGGATGATTGGAGCGAGGGATGGATGGAGCGAGGAATGGATTGAGTGGAGGGAGGGATGGAGCTAGGGAGGGATGGAGCTAGGGATGGATGGATCGCTTGCTCTGTGTTGCAGTCAGTCCTCTATGGTTCAATGTTTTTCTATGTACTCGTCGTTTTTGATATTTCTTTGTTCAGCACCATGGGGGGGGGGGGGGATTTGAGGCGTGACATTTGTAATAATAATAAATAACTTCAAAAGGAACTTTATGGAAAAGTACAGAACATAAACGACTGCGCTGCGGATATTCAGGGAAGCTGCAGCTGGACCACTGTTTATTGTCATGTCAAAATATCTTAAAGAGGAGCAAAAATTACAGCAAAACTCACACCTAAAAATACATCTACTGTAGTTCTCATCCTGTTCAGCCAGTCATATGATACGTACACTCCTGCCAGGCAGCACAGCCAGGTCTGTAACCTGAGTTTCATCTCACAGCTTGGTCACCCACCTTGCAGGTCTGGAACAGGGCATCACTGATA